>JBBBDQ010000907.1:502500-1132500 GCA_037127315.1 Ascarosepion bandense | reverse complement strand
TTGTGCCAGGAGAAGAAACTGGCTATTATAACATCCCCAGACCAGGAGAATTTATTGAATGGGAGGTTTGAAGTGATGACGGGAAGCAGGCATGCAAAAAAGTATGTCTTGGGCGTGTACAAACCCTGTTAAGGGTATATGTGTTTCCCGCCCTTACATGTCCGATTACCCTCATTCTTGCTCATCCCCTCCCTTTTGGTGGGAATTCTGGTGGGCACATGTATAAAAAAACACCAAGAAATGCAGTTTGCCTTTACTGCCTTATGAAACTAATATGGTAGCAAGCAAGTGGTGAACATTTCATTCTTTTTTTTTTTAAATGTGTGTTTAAAGGCATTATTCAGACTGTGTTTTACAATAAGTCCTTTGTAGTCAAGCAAATAATAAATATAAACAAACATGTTACGGAAATTAACAAATTTTAACTAAACAACTGACAATTTGAAATGAATTGTTTGAACATTATTTTTTATCGATACTTGTATTTAAGTAGATATTCTGTTTTTAATTTAAACAGTATTATATATTTATATCTACTGGCCTGATTATTTATGATAAATTGTTATTACGAAAATGTGTGCCATTCGGCAGGATTTGAACCTGCGACCCCTATATACATAGGGGAAGCTACCATTTGATCTGGCAACGTCTTAGACCACCCAACCACGAATGGCCTCCAGTCTAAACGATGTTTTAATCAAGCCTATATAACACAATTTTCGATTAATTTTATTATTCAATAACTATACTTAAAACTACGTACATTAAACATGATAACATTTTTTACAGATTATTTCTATCAAAAATACAAATAAACTTATAAATTTTTGAGAGTGCACATGGACTTTATGGGCACCCTGTATATAAGAAAAATTAAGGCAGACACGTTATTTCATGGTAAATCGCAAGTATAGGCTTATTTCAGGCAAACCATCATCAGCTTCCGTCTTTATTGTACAAAGGATTCATGTAAAATCATTTAAAATCCTTTGTACAATAAAGACGGAAGCTGATGATGGTTCACCTGAAGTAGGCCTATACTTCTGATTTACCATGAAATAATGTGTCTGCCTTAATTTTTTCTTATATTTGCTCTATATGTATTTAGATACATATATATTTAGAGCTCTCTTAGAGAGTTTTCCTACCACTGTATGTACAGGAAACGCCTTTGGATTCTTCTATACCCACACCACATGCTGATATATATATATATATATATATATATATATAGGAAAAACTACTAAAAAGTTGTAAGTTTAAAAATGTATTTTTTTACAGTATTTATTTATTTCTATTATTATATTTGATATTTCAGACCGTCCTCAGCCTTTCATCAGAAACAAATGATTTTAAAATTTAAATTAGAAACGTATTTCACGAGAGCGTTCGTGGAAAGATTGTTTACATCACGTGACGCAGAAAGCGACAGATTTTTTAAATATTTGAAAACGTCAACCAATCTTTAATAATACTTATAAATTTTGTTTTAGAGAAAAATTATATTATATTATATATATACACACACACACACACACACACACACACACACACACAGAGATTCAGACAAAATGGAATATTCTGTTTTTTAAAAATAATTTTCACATTTCTCACTTGAATCTATTTAAAATAGGATAGTTTACTCTTAACAGTATATGAATTCAATATAAGTAAATAATCTGGCATTTTCTCCTTGATAATTTAACTGTATTTAATCATTTACAAATGAGATTATTTTATGAGTCTTCTGTCTCAAATGATTGATATAAAAAGAGCAGAATCTTTGGTTTTCAGTATAAGAAATGACAAGAGTTATGGTTATATCAGAGGCATAAAATTTACATGATGTGAAAAGTTGATAAAACTCAGAAAAAGAGATAAGCCAACCAAATGAGATGCTCTCAGTCTGCTGCCTTCAAGAAAACAAGACAAACTTGTTCAAAAAGTTCAAATGCAGTTTGAATTAAAGATAACAGCCACAGATAAAAAAAAGTTAGTAGAATAGGATTCTTATTTCCAATCGATTGACCAATTGTAGCAAAATTTCTAGAGCCTGGAATGATGCAGTTGTAGCATTTTTTTGAACCACAACACTCAAGGGATTCTGAGCTTGGACATGATAGCAGGACACCAATTTCAAAGCTGCTACTAATTTTCAAAGAGAAACAAAAGCATTTAATCTGGACAAGAGGGCATCTAAGTTGGTCTGTTGAGGATTCCTAATTCAAATTAAAGCTTTTGGTCTGGATCATTTCCTTTTCATATGCATTAAGGACAATGACTTTGCTCCAACTCCACACAGTAAAATCTGTGGTTCAGAAATAAAACTGATATTGATTCACTGGTAAATAAACCAGATGCAAATCCCAAATTGATGAAGGAATCATCAAGAAAAGACTGGAAAAATATTATCCATTAGATCTTGAAGAATTAAAGCAATTCAATACTAAAGTGTAGACGTTGGTGACACAGGAGGATTTTGTAGAGTAATCAGGTCATTACCACAAGGAATAAAAGAAATAGTGTTTTTTTTTTAAATCATTTCACCCCAAGCAAGACATTCCACTGCCACTATTGCACAAGGGGTTATATAGGGGAAGGTAAAGAGAAAGAGTTGTTAGATATAGGAAATATCAGGAGGGTGATAGACGGGTAAGGGTTCCCAAGAATGAGGGTTAGTTAGATGGTGAGAGTGTTTGAGAGAATAGATGCAAGTTAGTGTGTTAGGAGGTGTCTATTGACCTTATATTTAAACTCCTGGAGATTGTAGCCATCGGGGAAGCAATCATGTGGAAGGGAATTCCACATTCGGGAAGTGCGAGAAAAGCTGTTGGAGTAGAAATTGCGGTAACATTTTATCGGTTTCACTGTAAAATGGTGGAACCTAGTTGTCAATCTAGTATCTCATGCAAATTCGTACCTAGGGGGCACCAGTGATCTAAGTTCATCGGAGCAGAAGCCATGAAAGTATTTATAGAAGAGACACAGGGAAGCCACATCACGCCAGTGAGAGAGAGACTGCAGCTGGTCTGCCAAGTCAGTATCGATCACATTACAGACTCTCCGATGTATTTTGTCAAGAACCCCCAGGAGAATAGCAGGGGCACCCGACCAGATGTGGCAGCAGTATTCAATGCATGAATGGATGGTAGATTTATTTATGTGCAGGATAGATTAAAATGGAAAAAACTTCCGGGCTCTGCTCAGAGAACCAACTCTCATAGCAGCGGATTTAGCAATGGATTCAATATAGTCATTCCACTTGAGGTCTGTTGAAAGTGTGAGACCAAGGAGGCGTAGTGTTTTACTCTCTGGGAGGCGAGCCTGGTCCATGCTAATGGGAGGTAGGTGTGTTGATGCCAATCTCTTAGCGACTAACTGTAAAATACTTTTCCCTCCCCATTTTATAGGCAGAAGCACATAAATACATGCTAGGATTTTTTTCTAGCCAATAAAATAGGCTGGTGCTCAGTTTCATCTCATTCAGTACTGTCTGACCTAGTCTCAAAAGATTAGAATTCTTAGTCAGCCTTACTGAATCTTATAAAAATAGTTTATCAATTAACTTTTTTTATTAAGAAATTTTCTTAGCTGAATAAAAAAAATTTAATCCTAATTGTTATCAACTGATTTTTATTTTTATGTTTAAAACAAAATATTGCAAAAAAATTCATAAAAATAATAATCTTTACTAAATTTATTTGTGAAATTTAAGTAATCAATAAACAAAATCTGATCAAATATGATTTGGCAGAAGAAAAATATTAGAATAACTACACAAATTCATGAAAAAGATCTGTTCAATAAATTATTGTACAAATTAAAAAAATCAATTATTTAACTAATCCCTAAATTGCATAAAATCACAAATAAAAAAGGGTTGACGAAGTTATTTGTGTTGATCCCAATCTACCTGGGAATGAATACTAATTAATGTAGAATACATTAACTTTAGCACACGGCCGAAAGGGGAATGGGGTGAGGCTGGTCAACACTTTCTATCCTAGACCTAGCTAATCAAATTCACAATGCAACCACTCATTACAATATGTTCATTCACCAAAAAAACTCATCCATCAGCTTACAATCCTACATATATCATAATACCACATATTTGCAGGGGGGACCTAAAAACAGAGAAAATAGCCATGACATAAAATTTTTTGTTTTTATATACAATATTCTAATTCATCTAGGAATGACTGTAAAACACTTGTCTCCCCCCATTTTATAGGCAAAAGCACACAAATGCATGCTGGGATTTTTTCATAGCCAATAAAATAGGTCAGTGCTCAGTTTGATCCAACACATTCCCAGTCTCTTTTGTCTTAAAGTCAGAATGCTTCCTTTGCTTGTCTGAATTTGCTTTTATGTGTCATCAAATTCTTAGTTTGTTAACTTTTTGCCATAACACATCACTCAATAAATCCCAGGCCTAACTAATAAAACAACAACTTTTAGGCAAAATTTGGCTTTATTCATCAATATAGTCTCCTTCTAGGGTGATACACTGATTCCAATGTTTCTTTAACAATTCGATACTTTTTTTGTAGAACAATTTGTCTTTGGTCTCAAAATACGCCTCAGTTTCTGATATCGCTTCTTCATTGGAGCCAAATCTCTTTCCCTGGAGCATTCTTTTGAGGCCTGCAAACAGCCAGTAGTCGTTGCAGGCCAGATCTGGAGAATAGGGTGGATGCGGAAACAATTAAATATGCAATTCATGTAATTTTGCCATCGTTGTGATCGACTTGCGATATGGTGTGTTGTCTTAGTGAAAGATCACTTTTTCTTCTTCATTTGTGATCAATTTTGGCGATTTCTTCCTTCAAATGCACCAATAATGCTGTATGACATTCACTATTGAGGGATCTTCCTTTCTCAAGGTAATCGATGAACAAACTACCTTGTGCATAAAAAAAAAACCCAAAAAACACCCAAATCTTGCCTGCTGATGCTTGTGTCTTTGGTCACTTTGGAAAGCTTTCACCTGCTTCTGTTTACTCAGTTGACGGCTAATTTGACTCCAGAGTGAAAGTGGTGGATCCATGTTTTATCCATTGTCACATATTTATACAAAAATTCCTTCTTGTTGTGTTGAAACAGTTTCAAACAATGCTCTAAATTGTCAACACGTTGTTTTTGATCAACTGTGAACAAACACGGTACCCAATTAGAACACAGCTTTCTCATTGACAAATGTTCATGCAAAATGATGAATACACTGCTTTCTGATGTGTTCAACTCCTCTGCTATCACATGCTTATGATCAGACAAAACGAATTTGTGGATTTTTTGGTCTTTTCCAGAAAAACTTTCAATTTTGAGTGACCCGAGCATTCAGTATCATTTGTGTCTGTACGACCACATTTAAAGTTTGCATACTACCTCTTAATCATTGTTTCCAATGGAGCAGAGTCCAAATAACACTTACTAAGCCATTGCTTTGCTTGAACAGTATTTTTTTCCATTAGAAAGCAATGCTTTATCAACCCACAAAATTCAGATTTTTCTACTGTTTTGAAAATTTGCAACAGTAGTTTTACTTAAATAACTCATTTGTAAACTAATAATCTGATTGGGCCCAAATTTTGCCACGTACCATTTGAAGGTTAGTACTTTATAAAAATCATATGAATTTTTTATTAGTGGCACCATCTATAAATCGGGCCCGGGACTTATTGAGTGATGTGTTATTATGATTGCTTTGGCTTATTACTGTTAATTTGCCTTCCATATATTGTTTACTTGCTTTATATTATTTTTTGCTCTGTTCTTTTCTTGTTATTGCTAATTTTATCAATGCTGTTTGTCGGATAGTTCTGTTACTTATCTTGCATTTTACCATGTCTACTCCCTCCACAATTTGTCTTTTCTTCTTTTAATTGATATTTTTATAAAATAGAATGATGAAATACATTTTGCCAAGATTTTAAAAAATACTCTTCAAATGATCGATACTTACTATCTGGTAGATACATACTGATTAGACCAGAGGCAACACATGCTAGTCCAGCTAATACCACTGATGAAAAATAAAGGGGTTTTCGTCCCCACCGATCCAACACAAAAAGGACTCCTATTACAGCTGGAATTTCAACAGCAGCATTTACAGTTGTATTCACATACAGATTTCCTGCCAAACTGTTGCTTATCATGAGAAGACCAAAGAATACAAAACTGATAACACTCCTGTAAATAGATAAAAACAAATAGTAAACAAATGTTTTTCTTTTGTCTTTGAGTTTGAGCTTTGTTTAATGGCATATCAACCCAGAAGTTGATATGCCATTAAACAAAACTTAGGGTTTTAAGGTATTTTTTTAATATTCAGTTATAGTGAGAAGGTTGATTTACTCAGATTTCGGTTAATTTTTTTTTATTTTAGAAAACTGAAGGTATCTTCTAGTTTTGTATTCAAAAATGTATTGCTGGTAATATTTATTTTCCTTCAAAAATATGTTATGGTAATAATTTTTTCATTTAAAAATGTATATTTTTCTAGAAAAGCCTATCTTTATACTTTTATAGTGTTTTGACCCCAGTTTGGGGGGTGGGGGGTTTAACTATTTGCCCATAGCTGGGACCCTAACAGGTTCTACCACTCTAGGTCAGGGTGGACCTGGGAACAACAGCAATTAAGAAGTGGTTCCATGCTCCTCACAACCTCCCAATCAGAGGCCTTGCTGCTGGATGCATTTTGTCTTTGAGAAAAGAAGAGTCATTAACATACCCACCATTGCATAGTTGATGCTGTTAATAGCATGCCAATTAGTTCTTTCTTTATGATTCTCTAACACCAGTTTATGATGTTTGAAAAAGGATGGTTCTTGCTAAGATCTACGCCATTTTTAATCATTGATCCGAGAAAGCAGTTGTATACAGCTGAGAGTTAAAATATTTGACGGACCTGAAGAAAGGCTACCAACACCTTTAAATTTGTTTTTTTTTTTACTTTGTTTCAGTGCAGTCTTATTGGTTGTTATATAAAGTTTCCGATTATAAAACAAAATTGAACAAATTTCAATATTTAAACAATTTTAGTTGGGGGGGCTCAGCTTCTCATACAACGTTATAGTAAATCGATCCTCCATTTTGGAATCACTCACGTTAGGGTTGCTTTGTTTTGCTCTTTTTGGAATGAGCTGTTGCTTTTTTCAAGTTTTCTTTAGTTCTTCTGATGGCATCTTCCTTGGAAACTCCAAGAATGGCTTTATTAAAAAATTTAGCTAAGGATTCAGTCGTTGAACATGCGCAAACAAAAAAGTTAATTGCACAGGATCAATTTACTTATAAGGTTGTATGAAAAACTGATCCCCCCCCCAAATTGTTTAAATGTTGAAATTTTTATAAATTTTTTTGTCACTCGAAAAGTTTAGGGTTTAATCGATAAGACTGCACTGAAAAAAGTTTTTAAAAAATTGATAATCAACAAATTTCCAGGTGGTGGTAATGTCGTACCGGCGAGTGGTTCCAAAATGGAGGATTGATTTACTATAACGTTGTGTAAAAAACTGAGCTCCACCTAAAATTGTTGAAATATTAAAATTTCTCAAAATTTTTTGTGTCAATCGGAAAGTTTAGGGTGTAATAGATAAAATTGTACTGAAAAAAGTAAAAAAAAAAAAAAAAATGAAAAACAACAAATTTAAAGGTGGTTGCAGTCTCCTTCAGGTTTGCCAAATATTTTTGAACAAGTGCATGACATCCGTATAAAATCCTCAATCTGACGAGATGCTATTAAAGAATGCGACTAGTTTTTAGCTTAATATTTTGTTAATACTTCAGAGTAAAATCTATTTTCTTTTTTATGAGTATAAAGTTTATAAGCATGACAAGAGTCAGGTCAGTCCAAAAGTTAAGCTTATTTTAAGCATAAAGACTCAAATTTTTTTTAACAAAACTTTAATATTGAAATCAAAACTAATCGATATTAAATCAACATAGTTTACAGTTTTCTTTATAGTAAACATGAATGATTTAGTAAAGGATTTAAAGTAGATGAAAACCTGATAATGTTTATCCAGAACATGTATAGGTTATCCTCATATCTCAAAGATCAGACGTGCTAAGACAATCTTGAATACAGATTTGGAATCAAATATACTTTAGTATAATAATGCACAAAATAACTGAAGAAGTTTAGGTAGATATATATATATATATATATATATATATATATATATATATTTTCTGTTCCATCATAATTATATTTGTACACACATTTTATGTACTAAATGTAACAACAAGTGTAATTTGTGTTTTAGTAAATGGTTAGTTTACAAGTCAAAACACAAGTCAAACAATTTTTTTTCTGAATTGACAGAAAAATTATAAATACAAATAATTTCATGACTCCTTTCAACTTTTTGTTTTTCTGAATTTAATCTTTTATCTTTATATGAATTCAATGGTTTCTTTGCATTTTTTATATGAATTCAATGGTTTCTTTGCATTTTTTATATGAATTCAATGGTTTCTGTGCATTTTTTATATGAATTCAATAGTTTCTTTGCATTTTTTATATGAATTCAATAGTTGATTCCTATTTTTAATGTTAATTCAATAGTTGATTCCTATTTTTAATGTTAATTCAATAGTTGATTCCTATTTTTAATGTTAATTCAATAGTTGATTCCTATTTTTAATGTTAATTCAATAGTTGATTCCTATTTTTAATGTTAATTCAATAGTTGATTCCTATTTTTAATGTTAATTCAATAGTTGATTCCTATTTTTAATATTGATTCAATTTTTAGTTGATTCCTATTTTTAATATTAATTCAATGGTGTCTATTTTTTAATATTAAGTCAATGTTTCCCATTAATTTTTAAAGTTATATCAATGGTTTCTTTGTATGCTTTTAGTATTAATTCAATGGTTTTATTCTATTTTTAATATTATTTCAATGGTTTCTTTAAATTTTTTAATATTAAATCAATAGTTTCATTCAATTTTTAATATTATTTCAATGCTTTCTTTTTATTTTTATTATTAATTTAAGTATTTTAGTTTTTGATATTAATTCAATAGATTTTTCTATGTTTTGACATTATTTCAATGCTTTCTTTATATTTTTAATAATAATTCAATGTTTTTTTTATTATTAATTCAATGGTTTCTTTCTATTTTTAAATATTTATTCATGGTTTCTGTTGGTTCCAATCTACTAGGAATGACTTCAAAAACACTTTCTCATTCCCAATTTGTAAGCAAAAGCACACAAATGTATAGTGAGATTTCTTCCAAGCCAAAAAGATTGGCTATTTTTCAGTCTCATCTGACACAGTCCTGATCTGTCTTGCACTGAAATCAGGATTTGTTCTTGTGTGTCAACCCCAATTCTTAGTTTGTGAACTTTCTGTCATATTATCATTTCTTTGCCTTAGTACTGTTCATCAGCCTTAATTGCTTGCTTTATACAGTATAACCTGGATATAAGAGAAATTTTATCTGGTTCCAAATTAGAGTCTGTGGTAATGTATATAAAATAGACAAAACCCGGATATAAGAGAACTTTTATCCAGTCCTGACAATTGTCTTATATCAGAGTTACACTGTATAATTTTTGCCCTGTTCTTTTCTTTTTCTTGTTTATTACAAACTTGTCAATTATTTTTGTTGGGCAGTTGTCATTTAGTTACATTTTATCTAAAGTTCCTTTCTATTTTTTAGTATTAATTCAATGGTTTCTTTTATGTTTTATTTTTACCAATTCAACAGTTCCTTTCTATTTTTTTTTTTTTTAATAAATAGAATGATTTATTTCTGTAACCCTATCTCCATGTAGATATTTTTTTGGTTTAATACAACAGAGTGAGAAAAATTGTTACTAGTGGGATTGTTAATTTTGCAGATTACAATATGAGTCGAGAGAAAAATAAACATAATAGATGATAAAATTGTTTATTGTTGATTGCAATATGAATGCAACTAAGAAATTGTGAAAAAATATATATATTGCGAAATTCTTTTTCTAAAATCTTGGAAACTCACTGGAAAGTGAATTGACCAAAACACTTTCGCAGACTTAAGGCGACAGCTCAAATGGGGTCATCACATCGTCGGCCATTGTGTAATATAAAGCAGAAGCTTTGGCTGCTGATAAAATCAAAAAAATAAACTTTAGCTAGAATATTGTTTCAGACTTGTCATAAGCTTTGATGAGGTCAGGTAAGGTTAAATCCCCAAAATTATTCCTGAGAACAGATTCTAAAGTCAGTTCTTTTTATTTATTCAATGGTTTTTTTTTTCAACATTTAAAAAAAATTTTTCTACAAATTTTTTTATTTTTTTTCTTGATGTAATATAAGACAAGCAAATGACATAAAATTCTGTGTACAAATTCACTATTTAATAAAAAATTGACGACATTTTTGTTGTCCCATTGTTTATACACAAAAATAAGAAATGCAAACATTCAACTGGTTTTCACATATTTCATTTAAAATATTTATCATAGATGAATATGTTTAAGCATTTTACCTACAGAAATATTATATACAAATAAATAGCACTCAGTGTCATAATCACAACAAAAAAGAAATTCAAAATGACTTCTCACCAATTAAAAAATATAATCAGACTGCGTAGTAAAAGAATCTTGGATTTAAACAATTTCATAAATCCTTCTTGTACCATTATTCTTTCTTCTTTGTTGTCTTCATCAGGGAGAAACAAATCCTCAGGCAATTCGACTTTATTTACATAGGCAGCTTTTCTGAATATTGTCTCTGCTTCTGCATATCTTTTCTTCAAGATGAGCCAGCGTGGAGATTCAACAAGAATGCTAAAAAAAAAAAAAAAAAAAAAAAAAAAAAGCAGGATACGTAAGATTTAAAATGAATTTTTATAAACAAAAAATCTTTCATGAAGCTTTTATTTTAGTTTTGATTCCAAGCTAACAGATTAAATTCAATACTTCCAACAAGTAAAACACTTTGCTGTATTTCAAAAATTAATTTAAATTGAGTGGAAGGTGATTAACACCATGTTTTAGCAGCTTTTCATCACAATATAATTTTTCTTTATTAAAAAATTTTCCGAAAATAAAATATACTTTTCTGAAACTTTATCTGAGGAATATTATCAGATTTAACATATAATTAATCTGATTTGAAACAAATATTATTTAAGTTTAAAATATCACAGAAATGCATTTTTAAAACAAACATTAGCTGTATTTATAGACTGATGACAGATCTAATGTTATTCTATGGAGGCTTTATCTGTAAAACGTAATTTAAGAAAATGACATGAGCACATTTTTATTTAATTTTTAAGCACTCAGTAATCTTAAAAATTTAGGGAAATATTCTCCATAATCTAATGTTTTATTGAATTTTAGAAATGTTAACTTTAAATTTACTATAGCCATTGCTCTTATTTTATGATAATATCATGTATGGTTACATAAATTAGCATATCTATACACATAAATTTTTAATTCTTCTAAAAATAGTGGTGTTTAAATTGCATAAAGCTTTTCCATTTATGATTAGCAAATATAGTTTTTACCTAATAACATCATTTAAAAGAGTGAAATTAATACAAAAGTTTAGAAAGATTTAAAACTTAATAAATTTTCATAATTAATTTTCTTTTTAAATCTAAACAATTCTTGTAAAAATTCATTATTTATAACAAAAATTCTTCGGGCAATAGTGTAATAGTGTCCTTAATATATTTTATTTATAAAAGATTTTAAAAGCTTTTATAATTAAATAATGTCATAGTTTTATTTCATTTTTTTCCAATTCAGAGAATGTTTTCAGTAAATGGTGTTCTTGTTTGAGAAAAACAAATTGACAATTTAAATTTTCTGAGGAGTTCTACTTTTAATTAATATAAATATGAAAGAGCTGAAATGTTAATTTCTTGAAATTTCATAATAAGTGACGTTCATAGATGCAAAAATAAAAGTATTTTTACCAAGAGTTTCTAAAAAAAAAAATTTCAAGTTAAAAATAATTTCAAAATAATTTTATTCATTTGTGAATAAATCCTGGAAATTTAATTAAAATTTGATTTTTGCAAGAATTTCCAAATTTCCAAAACAGTGTTTTTAAAGCAAAAAAAGAAAAAAGAAAAAAAAAAGAGAGAGAAAAAAAAGAAAAAAAAGAAAGAAAGAAAGAAAGAAAGCTAAAAATCCCTGTACTAATCTTTGGCTCACCCATTGACACCAAAAATACAAGATTTTTAACCAAAAGTTTGAATGTGCTAGAAAGAATTAAACTTTTTAATAAAATAATAAAAAAATACTTTGGTTTTTCTTAATATTTCTATGATAAAACTTTGTCTATATTAAGTTGGGGCCTTTTTTCATTATCCTATACTCTTTTGTATAAAATTTTTGGAGATACCAGATTATAACCAATGCTCACATTTAATTCCATCATTAGAAACTTTACTTTTCTTCTAAAGGAATATATATATAGTGTTTAATTGTGAAGGTTTTTTTCAGTGATTCAACTGATAAACTTCAAAGTTGGCATGAACTTGCTTGGTTAAAGTAACAAATTTTTTGTGCTTATTGCTTGCAATGAATGCAAGTGTGTCTTAAATGATGCTAAGCTGTTGTTTACTAACAGAATGAAAGAGCGTAGAGCATTCCACAAGTTTGGCTCTAAGGACTACTGGTGACTCTTAAAAGTCTACTGAACAACATCAAACCTTTGATTCCCTCCACTACTCAATAATTTTGAGGTTCTCAAATCAACAGCAGACAAGGCTGAGTGCTTTGCTTGCAAATTATTTTACAATTCCACACTTGATTCATCTGGAGTACCCACACCCAACTTCCCTCCTAGAACTGAGGCCCAACTGAGTGATATATACATAACCCCCAATCTCTAATATTATTTCTAAACTTGATTCCCATAAAGCAACTGGATGTGATGATATTTCAGTCATTGTCCTTAAAATATGTGTCCCTGAACTCTCTGCTATCCTCTCCAAACTATATAACTATTGCCTTGCTGCTTCTTGCTTCCTTGTTTGTTGAACTCCTCTGTAGTTCCTGTCTTTAGAAACTCTGGAGAGTCCTTCAACCATTCTAACTATTGACCTATCAGCCTCTTACCACTTTTTGGCAAAGTGTTCAAGGCTATTATCAAAGCTGATGTGATTCAGCATCTCACATCTAATGAATTATTTTCTGATAAGCAGTATAGCTTCCACTTTGCCAGGTCTACTGTTGATGTACTAACAGCCATCATTGAGTAAATATATCAGGCCTGTAATGGATATTGGCTCGGAAGAACAAATCGGACAGTCAAGTCTGAATTCCAGTTTAATTCCTCGCATTCACTTATGCACAAATAACCTTGGGAAAGTTATTAATCCATCGCTTCCCTTCAGTTATTGGTTAAATAATAGGACAGATTGAGTTCTATAGCCTTGGCTGGCAACCAGTCTACCGCAGAAAGTAATGGCAAACTACAGCAAGATAATCTTCTGCCTAGTCAGCCATGTCTCTTTCAAGATATGATCACCTAAAGTGTGTATCACGTATGGCACTTAACTGACTGAATAAGAAGGGCAAAGTTGTCCTGGTTATCTCGAAAGCATTTGATAGGGTTTGGCATACTGGCCTTTTGCAAAAGCTAAAGTGTTACAGTATAACTGGACAACTGTTCGATTTAATCCAATCATTCCTGTCAAACAGTAAAATGATGGTCATTCTAAATGGGTATACTTCCAAATCTTTTCATGTGAATGCAGGTGTCCCTCAGTGCTCTATCCTAGGTTTTACATGCTTCCTGATATTTATCAGGATAATGTGGCTTCTCTCTGTTATGTGTAACAAAAGAAAAAAACATTTTGATTAACCAAAACTCAGATAAATCACAAACAAATATTTAATTTACCAAGACAATAAATAAGAATATTTACAAATATACAGTTTTTGCATTCAAAACAGAAAACAGAGCTTACTACTGGCATACGAAGTGTTACGAAGAGGAAGAAAGGTGTCAAATATCTTTACCCAGTTAAGATAGCAAAAAAAAGTTTAAGTGCTATACTTTTTGGAAACCCTCAAATGAAGAATAATTATTAGTTTGGTCAATGAAAGAGTCAAAAATATCTATTTACCCATATAGTTCCATGGGGTTCTCTTTCAGGTTTTAGTTGGTTGGCAACTTTTCTTAGAGATTCTTTCAGCTAGATGCACAGATCCACGAATCGGGCTGAAGTTGATAATGTCAGCAAATCCTGTTAACAACTGACTACTCTCTTCCAAAAACCTATTTTTATAGGGGCTAACACCTAATTTGTATATTCTAGAATCCTTTAGCATTCTCTAGATTTTACTCAAATTTTCTTGGACATTGTAGCATCTTCCAAATGTTGTATTTCTAATTTCCTTATTTTTATGACTATTTCATGAATTAAATTTTTTTTGTAATAACAAGTAGAACTCAAACAAACTTAATAACAAGTAGAACTCAAACTTACTACAACATTTTAATTATTAATATTATTTTTACATATAAACATCTGTATTTTCTCCAAGTATTTTCATGGTTTCTGCTCTGTTTTTGAGCTTTATTCCCTAGTGCCTTGCCCTCATGAGTTTACCCATGCAACTAGATTGGCATTTAGGTCCCACCCTTTTACTGTCAAAATAGGTAAATGTAACAGCCAATTCTACTCCAGCAGTTTCTTTCTTTGCACTTCCCACCTATGGAACTCCCTTTCCCATGCTTGCTTCCCTGATAGCTACAATCTCTAAAAGTTTAAATGCAATGTCAATTGCCACCTTCTATCTCCATGACTCTCCTCTCTCTAACCCCTTCTACAACAAATCTCTACTGTTTTTTTTTCTGTCTTCCCTCTCTTCTCATTGTAACCCCCTACACACCAGTGGCAGTACTGCCTTGTATGGGGGGAAACAATTATAAAAAATGTTTTTTTAAACTAAAAACAAACACATACAGTATAGTTTAGTTCAAAAGTTTGAAACCACCCCCACCCCATTAAATGTCTGCCTAGAAAGTAAACTCTACAAATAAAATCTTCAAAGTGGCCACTCATTGCTGAAAAATAATTTTCAATTGGAGCAATACTGATACTCACCACCAATAAAATATTGTCGGCCAAAGAACTGAGGAGAGAACAAGACAGAGAATTCGCCAATCTCTCAGAAAATATGCTACGCCTCCAGCAAGGATTTCTCCTAATGTGTAGAGTATATTTAAAATAACACCAACCAAAGTTCTTTTTGAGCTGCCTACATGTTCCACGGCTGAAAATGAATATTAGTAATAAAATAAAGTGAAATACTGACTAATAAATAACTGAAAAATAAAATTAATAAAATAAGTGAAGTACTAATTGATAATGCTTTGAGAATAAATAATTGAAAATTAATAAAATAAGTGAAGTACTAATTGATAATGCTTTGAGAATAAATAATTGAAAATTAATAAAATAAGTGAAATACTAATTGATAATGCTTTGAGAATAAATAACTGAAAATTAATAAAATAAGTGAAGTACTAATTGATAATGCTTTGAAAATAAATAACTGAAAATTAATAAAATAAGTGAAGTACTAATTGATAATGCTTTGAGAATAAATAATTGAAAAACTAGAAATTAATGCACAGAAAAAAAATGTATTTTCATCTAAAATTAAATAAAAATACTTTATATTATACATTTTATAACAGTGGGTAATTGAATGACAAAATGAAAAAATACCTTTGTAACACATTTCTTCAGACTAATAATGGTTTTATTGAAGGAATCAGTTTTATCTACAGAATTTGGGTGGGGAAGAAGTTAGAGAGAAACACAACCAACATTAGTTACAGTTTTGCAATAAAATATTAAAGACACCAACTTCATTCAACTTTTAATCATTTTTTTTAATTAGTCATATTATATCAACAATAATTTTACAAAGAAAGCATATATGATTACAGTTTTACAATAAAATATTAAAGACACCAAGATGTTCAACTTTAAACATCTCTTTTTCACAGCTTATCAACCTTTTGGAAATATTTTTTAGATTGTAAGAAGAATTTGGGGTGAAATGATAATGTTTTAGAAATATAATTCTTACTAATTAAGTCATAGCTGAGGGAGGAGGAGGAGGAGAGATGGGTTTGTACCTTTACCAAGGGTATTTGTGCATAAGTGAAGATAATGAACCCAATGGAAATTAGAACTCGGCTCTCTGATTAACAATTCTGAACCATTATCCATCACACCACTTGCACAGCTAAGCTGACAGCACCTGGTTTTCCCAAGTGGTCACATATTTAGGTACTGAACAGGTTCTACATTGATTAATTTTGGTGATCATATGGAAACCAGTGTTTCAACTTGATGTTGATAAGTGTTTAAATTTTGACATCCAGTGTATCTAGATATTTAGCTAGCCTACTTCATTCAACTTTTAATCATTTTTTTTTTTAATTAGTCATATTATATCAACAATAATTTTACAAAGAAAGCATATATGATTCTGCATAAAAAATTGTTGTCAAGGATTCCAAAATTAATGCCCCTTTGATGTATTTTCACCTTTAAAATTAATTTCTCTTTTGATCAAACCTGCATTTTTTAAGTTAAAATTATAATGAATAACCAATGCACTGGTTATGACAATAAACTATATTCAACAGTAAGATCTCTGATTGGGAGATTGGAGGTTTTCAGGTGTGTGGAACCACCCCTTAATTGCTGTTGTTCCCAGGTCCAACCTGTCTCAGGGTGATAGCACCTGTTAGGGTCCCACCTATGGGAAAATAGTGAAATCACAAACAAAAATAAATCTGTAGAGAAGGGTAGACTGAACTCTCTAACCTTGGTAGGTATTCTTCCTAAAGATGGCCACTCAATAAAGACACTGAGTTTCCAGTTTCCTAAACTGGTTGGTGCTAGTAAGGGCATTCAGCTGTAAAACTCACTCCAATATTTCATGACGGTTTAATAATGTATTAATCACAACTGTGTTAATGGGGCTGGAGTCATCAATGGAGGTCCTGCAAGACTATGTAAAACATAAACCCATCTCACACCAAAGACAATTTAAGCCAGGCCTTACACAAAATCAGGCAGCCTAGAAAAGTGACATAAAAAAACAAACCCATCCAACCCATGCTAGCATGGAAATGGATGATGATGATTAGCTGAATACACAAGGACTGGTTGATAAGGTATCCAATCTTCTAAAACAGTGGTCCTTAACCTCGATGCACCCTTTTCATCATCAGGCAAAATATCATCCCACACTTTGCAAGATTGTCCAACTCAAAAAGTGCATTCTAAATAATATCTATATATTATTAAAAATATTAATTAGTTTTTAGTCATAATTACATTAGACCAGTACCCAGTTGTATCAAAAAATGTCCAATACATTTAGATTGTAGAGCTTTAGAATATTTTTTATTTGGAAATGAGTTATTTCAGCAACTACAGGCAATTTATAATAACTGATTTTCCAACGTTTTTGAAATGTACTACTGGAATTTTTAAACAATCAAAAATTTTCAAAATTAAGTAGAAGTTACTTAAGGATCTTAAAACACATTCATTTAAGTTTGTATGATCCTAGGATACATCTATAAGTGAGATTACATCTGGACATTACTGCTAATTTTTCATTTAGTCATTTTTTTTGTTCTGGAAACAATATAATGGCTAACTTTTCTTCTTGGAACAATCTGCAGACATCACCCCCATTGTATGGTTTATTTTTTTAATTTACTCCATGTTATATCAGGGTCATTTCCATTTTTCTGTTTTAATTTCCACAGATGCTTAGCTAGTTTGGTACAATTTTTAAGGTTTTCCAGCTTAAATGTAGATTTGTGATTATTATTATTTAAAATATTAATTCTTTTCCATATTAGTATATATACATTTACAGGGATTATTTTTATAGAGATGTTTTACAAATTTAATAGAAACAAAAAATGTTGATATAGTTCAAAACTTGTATACCTCAATATATGTCTATACTCGTGAGATAAGGCAGTATTTACATTATTAACATTGTTCAAATAGTTGTCCTAATCTTTATTGCTATATTCACAATGTTTCAGTTGTTGTACGCTCCAGCCTTCTTCAGGGGATTGGAATTTCAAACTGAACCCTTTATTTTGATCACTGGAGTATATTGTTCTCATTCAATGAGCTATGCTACTTCCAGATGTCTTAGATATCTCTCTTTAACTCAAATCTGTAAGTTATTTGTTCACCACTGCTGTAGCCAGGTATTGAACTCACAACTCTTTGGATCAAGTCACTGGATCTAACCAACACTTATCCACTGGCTCATGGCACAAGAGCAATATACTCCAGTGATTGAAATAAAGGGTTTGGTTTGAAATTCCAATCACCTGAAGAAGGCTGGAGTGTACAATGGCCAAAACACTGTGACTTGTATACCTGCAAAGTAATTTCATTTAATTAATAAGTAATCTAAACTTATTTATAAATGAAACTTTGTGTGTGTGTGTGTGTGTGTGTGTGTGTGTTCGTTACCTATAGACTCCGAAATGGCTGAACCGATTTTCTTAAAAATTTACACAGTTGTACTATAAGCGTATGCAAGTGTTCTTAGCTAGGTTTTGTGTCGAGGTATCCCCGATAAATATTGAAAATCAATAATCGAAAAAATCAGGTTATAGAAGGAATGGTCCAATTTTAATCAAACTAGATACACTCATAGACAAAGACATAAGAAATGATATTCAGAAGTTTCAAGGTTGCAGTTCTTACAATAGTGCAGAAAATTTGATATCGATAGCAGGAAATCAAAATTTGACTTACATCCATTCATTTTTCTTTCAGTCTACAGTTTCGCTTTAACTGGAAACAACTATTGCTTTTTAGTCTTTCCAAAGAGTCTGAGCTCCAGGACCATGGATTAGTTTTAAAGCTTTCATTACACCCGAGCAACACCGGGCTATACTGCTAGTTATTAAATAAACTGAAGCATTCTTCAGTCAACAGAAAGTTTGGTATAATGCCAAGGTATCAAAATTCCATAAGCAAAAATCAGTAAATAAAAAACAAGAAAAAGTAAAAGATTTTTACCTCCTATTGAGATTCCCCGATTCATTGAAAACCCCTGTTCTAAAACAAGTTTATACCTGACAAAATAATGAAACTGCTATCAAAATGAAGGGAATTTTTTTTTTTTTTCAAAATTATGAGGGTTGATAAGTTTGATCCTTAATCTCATCAAATAATTTTCCGACCAGATAGAACAATGAAACTTGTATCAAAATGAAGTAAATTTATTTCTCTTCAAAATTATGTGGGTTGATTGACAAGTCAGCTCCTCAATCCTCTAAAACAAGTTTTAAACTCAATACAATAAAAAAAAAATGGTATCAAAATGAAGTAAAAAAATTTGATTGATATCATTGAGCAGTTCAGTATTTTTTTCTTTGCTTCTAATGATTTTTTTCTGTTTCTTAATACTTTGCTTAGCTTTTGGAGTGCATCTTCCAATGTGATTTTGGATTTACTGTCAAAACATTTCTCAAATAATTAAATTTCTGTACTTGCTTGATTTTGATATTTCCAATTTGTAGCTTATTTCTTGGGCTAACAACCATACATTTATGTCATTGCTAACAACCATCAATTGTATGAAGTCATTACATTTGGTCGTTAGCCAAAGGAACAACCCAAAAGTGATTTTGTACAAAAGGTACCCATTGCACATCATATTGGGTCACAGTTCATCACCTTTTTAATATGACGTATCGTCCTGAAGGGACACAGCACATAAAATAAAAAGAAGATATTGGGACTTACAAATGACAAAAATAATCATATAAAGGCCAACAATAAACACGCCAGTGGTAAATCGAGCAGCTTCAAGTGATATTACTTCTGGAACCCAGTAAAGACTCACAGTTGATGCAATGTTTCCAAGAAGACAAATAAAATAGGCTGGCTTTCTTCCAAACCTGAAAATTTAAAACAAAAAGCCGCTATCATTAATGTCTGACCCCAATATATAACAAATCATTCCAACACTATAAAATGTAATGAAAAGTAAAGTATAAACTTATACAAGGTATTAAGTACATTGTTTGGACTGTTGTCCTCAACTTTATGTCCATATTCATATTCACAATGTTTCAATCATTTACATTCCAGCCTTCTTCAGGTGATTGGAATGTCAAATCAAACACTTTATTTCAATCACTGGAGTATACCCGGCTACAGCAGTGGCAAACAAATAATTTTGAGAGTTGAGTTAAAGGAAGATAACTAAGACATCTGGAAGTGGCATGGCTCATGGATCAAGAACAATATACCCCAGTGATCAAAATAAAGGATTCAGTTTGAAATTCCAGTCACCTGAAGAAAGCCAGGGCATACAATGGTAAAAACAAAGAATATAGTAATAAAGATGAGGATAACAGTTCGAACAATGTAGATAATGTAAATATATACCTCATCTCAGATGTATAGACAAATATTATGCAATGGATGCTGAAAAGTTCACAACCTAACCAAGAAGGCCTTAAAAAAATTTTTTTATTTGGTCAGATTTTGGAAAGTGGGCTGAGAAGAGAATTTTTCAGTAATCCCTTGTAAGTAAATTATACATGTAATGTTGGAACATCAACGTTTATGCAAAATTAACTTTTGGATTGAAGGGATAATTTTTCTTTGAATTTTTGTTTTGAAATTTGGTACCAAATTAGTTTATGTCTGTACCAAAATATGTTTGCGCACTCATTAATCCAGAGAAGTTTTCTGATCCTAGCTATAAATCCATACAAAATCTGACAAAGGAGAAATTAGCAAAGCTTAAATACAGCTTCAGGACTGAACCATTCTTAGACAGCAGGGTTGCCAATGCTTCTGATATTGAGTTAAATGCAATTAGCTTCCATGTAAACTTAGAACATTAGATACAAATACATGAAGTCAGAAAGCGTTTTCTTAGTTGATAGTAAATTTATCTTTCCTTAATATGAAAGACAATATGACTTTATATATTTATTGATCATATAGTCTGACCTCCCTTACTAAATGGGATATTCTACTGTTATATAAATAGAAAGCATTCTTCTTCTTCTATGTGCCCTGTCCCTTCAGGACGTAGGCGATCATGGTTCTCCACGTCTCCCTATCCCTTGTGGCTCTTAGAATGTTTGTTCCTGTTACTCCTGTCAACCCCTGTTCCATCATCCACCAGATCAGGTCCTGCAAATATGTTATCCACTGCCTTCCTCTGTCTCTCTTTCCTTCTATCTGGCCAGTAAGTATCAGGTTCTCCAGGCTCTCCTTCCTCATTGCGTGTCCTAGGAACGTCAGTTGTCTCTTCCTGATGCTCAGTATCCTTTTTTGTTGCCATTCTTTCCAACACATCATCGTTGCTTGAATGCTCAGTCCACGATATCCGCAGCATCCTTCTGTAGAACCACATTTCTGCTGCTTCCAGTTTTGTCCTCATTTTCGATGATATTGTCCAGCATTCACTGCCGTATTGAAGCACTGACATCACTACTCTCCGTTAAAAATAAACTTACCGAGTGTTAACACAACAAGAGAATATCTCATTAGTAAGTCTTATGTGAAGTTTCTTTGGATATTTTTACTGTTAATATTTCAAAAGCAGAATGCTTTTTTACACATGACACTAGAGTTAATTTTATTGTTAAAATCCAAGATTATTCATGCCAAAAATATAAGCAATGTAATTACAAAATTAATTAAATATTTTCATCATATTTAACATAAATAAATTCTTATTTTATTTTTATATCTTCAATAAAAATTAAACTGGTTGTATTCTGTTCTGAATTTACAAGTAAATGCTCATGTCTTTTTAATATCTTTTTTGTTAAAACAAATTTTGGACAACATTTAATCTTTACGCTTGCCAAAAAATATGGTGTATCAAAAGGTCAGTTTTTCCCCTGACATTGCCATTACTGTATGTGCTTTTCACTCCTTTGGCAATGGTGATTGTTTTTAAAAATTCACAATTAGAATTTTAATAAAACTCAATCATACATTTTCTTTATTCTTTAGAACTGACAATAAGATATTAAGTATTATTTATTAGATTGAATAAAAAACTTGTTTTCATAGTTATTTAAAAACTGGAAAATTTTAAATATTGCATTGTAGGTGGTTTATATAAATTGATAATTGTGTAATTTTGTTTAAATAAAAAGATTTCTTTTTTTAAAATGGTAAATAATAAATATCACATTTGGTTCACATATTTTTATAATCTTGTAAATAAACATTGCTGAGGGAGTCAAAAGTGCATACAGTAATAGTAATGTCAAAAGATTAACTGTCCTTTTAGCACACTGTTTTTTTTTTGTGAGTACAAAGGTTAAACATTGCCCAAGTTTTATTAATTTCAACTAACAATTTCTCTCAGTTTCATTTTTTGTTGTATTTTTCAAATCAGATGTTATACATCTAAATCCAAATCTTATCAGTTGAATTTCACAAAATTTGTTTAAATGAATGATTACTTCCTAAAATATATGTCACAAAGATATAAAAACTTAAATGCGTTATAGAGACAGTGTACAAATATTTTGAGATGACCCTGAATTATTCAACCAGAATGATAATGTTTATTTTACTTACTTGTCTGAAATAATTCCTAACATAAAGGAACCCACCAACATTCCAACCATGAACCACATTTTTGTCAAGGAACCATATATTTCTTTACTACATACCATATTCATCTGAAAAAATAAATATCTCTACAAATGCAATATATTTGACATGGAGGAATGATAAAAAAAAAAAAAAAAAAAAATGGATAGAAAAATGAAAGAAAACGTTAAACTATATACAAGTACATTGATTATATAGACAGACTATATATATATATAAGTTGTAAGTTAAAAATGTATACATTTTTTAACTTACAACTTTTTAGTAGTTTTTCCTATATATATTAAGACAGTATATGTGGATTATCATTATGCTATATATATATATATATATATATATATATATAAGGCCTTCAGTACAAGACAGTATATGTGGATTATCATTATGCTATATATATATAAGGCCTTCAGTACAAGAAGGGACTTTACACGATGTATGTGGAAATCAATTAAGTGTAAGTGTGTTTGTATGTTAAAGTAGTTTTAGTTTCCTTTAAATGGGCTATTTCAAATAAATCAAAAGTTACGACATTTCAAAAGTCGACAAACTTTAAACACATATTCTCGTTTTTTTTATTTTGTGGTGGAAAGAACCTTCTAAATCCAAAAGCCTCATATAAAAAAATACCATAACTCCTTGGGAAAATAGTGAAGTGGTTTGCTGTTGCCTTTTCTATAGTTCTAAGTTCAGAGTATTCATCATGTTATGTCCCTTCAGGATGAAGGTGATCATGGCTTTCCAGAAATACCTTTTTCTTTATTATCTTTGAATTGCTATGATTTCTTAGGAAAGTTAGTGGAGTGGTTTTCCATTGTCTCCTCCATTGTTTGGTACTCAGAATTTTCCTTCTCTTTAACTGGTTGCCATTCAAAACTAAAGAGTCCAGTCTACTCTGCTGTTTAACCCATAGCTGGGGAGAGAAGAGATAGATGCATGCCTTTCCCAAAGGGAGTAATACTAAAGTCAGAATTTGAACTTTAGCTTGTTTGTAATGTTGTCTTTGTTTAAAAAAAAAAAAAAAAAAAAAAGGGGGGGGTCCTAGAATTAGGAAGGCCGTAGTTAGGAGTATTGAAAGAACATAAGATTAGGTAAAAGAAACAAAGAAGTGGTTTGTTAAATACTCATACATTGAACAGAAATACTTGAGTAAACCAAATACTACACAAATCATCATCTCACATAGCTACTTGCCATATTTATAAGTAGAAGCAGTCCATTGTCACAATAAAAGGGAAGAGCAGGAAGTACACTGAGTCATACTTTACAAAGAGTTCATATTTTTATGCACCAATAACCATTACACTACCTGCACATGAATGGTTAGCTAATCCTTGTGACAGACACTTGTTCAGTCACATTGGCTTTTAACATTGGTTATTATTTTAGTTCAAATTTGTTGTTTTTTGGGTTCATCCCTATGCCATCATTTCATGATTCATTAAATCTTTTAAATTATGTATTATATTGTATATAAGCACATTTTTATTGTCATGGGTTTTTCCCTGTTTTTAGGTGCCACTCGTAAATATGTGGTATTGTGGTGTATGAAGGATTGGGAGATGATGGATGGGTTCTTTTGGTGATTGAGCAAATTGTAATGAGTGAATGGGTTGTGATAGTGTTTAGATAGGTATAGGATAGTTAACCGAAGACCACTCTCTACTCCTTCCCTTTTTCAGCCTTGTGCCACGATTCGAGTATTTCTTACATGAATAAATATTGACACTTGTTCAGTCATATTTGTGTTTCTTCATTCCACAGAGCCAACCTATGGTTTATACTGCTGCTATACTGAATAGACCGTAGTTAAGAGTTTCTGGAAGAGAGTGCATCACGTTATCACCAGTTTTGAACACGGGTTAGTACAAACTCTCATCCATGAGGACTTATGACTCTGCTAGCACTGCCATCAAAATTTGTTCCTAGACCGAGCTGGTATTGCAATTTACTCATATTACGGAACAAGACATTGTGCTGGTCCAGAAGATAGAAAAAAAAACTTAGTAGAGATTGAAAGAGCAGATCAGAAGATCACAAAAGTTACTACCAACATGAGCAGCAGACTTTCTTGTCAGCAGGAAGTGGGAAGAGGCAAAGGTCATAGTTTTGCTCACTCTTACTAAATTCCATCTAGTTAATATTGGGTTTGATTATCCTTGGAATTATTTTAAAACATGGCTACTCAATATATTTAGTTTTTAATTTTCTTCCCAACTTTTCAGTCCATTTTTCTGCAATTTTAACAATTACCATCCAGATAGCAGACTCTTTCCTCTTCCTTCCTTTTTAGTTTGATGAATCTTTGGAAATTCTCAATGTCACATCTTTATTAGTCTGGCACAAGAGTGAGTAAACAAGGGTATTATTGATTTTGTTATTTTAAGCCTATCAACGTTTTGCAGGTTATTTAAAGACAAAAAGTTTTTTTAGTGGGCAAAAATTTGTTAAAGTAATAATGGTGTATGTTCTATTTAACCCATAGCTGGAGGACAAGAGGTGGCTTTATACCTTTCCCAAAGGTATTTGCACATAAATGAATCAGAATGGAATTAGCTCTCCGATTTCCAATTCAGAGCCATTATCCAGACAATTCAGAGCTATTATCCATACATTCAAATTTACAGCACGTGACATTCCCAAACAGCCACCTATCTTGGTACTAACCAGGCTAGAGATTGCTTACCTTCAGTTATTGAAGAAGAACCAGAGTTTCAAGATATTTTTTCTGTTTTATTTTCCTTTTTTACAGTAAGGTTTACCCTGTACAAAGCCTGGGGGCTACTTAAAGTAGAGGGTTATGTTAAGAGGTAGTTTATATGAATAGGATAGGAAGACAACAGTTAACGCTAGACTTGAACAGGTTAAGATTGTAAGGATCAAGAAAACATCCTTTTAAGAATCTGTTCCCTAGACTTAGCGAGAAGAAGTTGCTTGAGTGGAACTTACTTCTTTCCAATGGAATATGGAGAGAATGTGGGTGATTCACTATTATGTAAGTGGCATGGTGGAACCAAGGAATGTAGCTCATCCAAGCACTTTCTATGAAAGGTTCAATAGTACAGTTAGAGACTTGCAACATCCTGCCTGTGACAAAGAGAGGTTGAAGGTTGGAAAATAATTCTTCAAACAACAAAGACTCAAAGACGCTTCTGAACTCTATCAAGACTGGAAAGTGAGGACTTGGCAGCTCCGACCAAAATATGGCAACAGTACTTCATTTTCTGCCAGACCTAACTCTTAAAAAGGTAGAAGATAGCATACAGAGTCAGGTACTTACTGGAGCGGTACAGGGGGGGCTTATCATTTTATCCACATCTTTATCAATAAATCAGATGTAAAAGTTCAATTTGAGGTCAGGTGTAAGTTTCATAATCATCATTTATCGATCACACCCAGATGGTGCATAGGGCAGCAAATCTGGAGGAGTGGTGGACCATTCTTGGTCCTTACGTTTACAGCATGTCTACGGCTATATCGTGTTGAATACACCAATTCCTGTCCAATCACTGAACTTAAGCAACATCGAGCCTGGTCAGTACTTAAATGGGTGACCATTTGGGGATACCAGGTGCTGTAAACGTAAGGTGTGAGTTTGAGGCCCTAATATTCTCTTAAGACATGGAGTCTCCTTGAGAGGAAAACATCTGTTCATCATGTATGATGGTAGTTTGGAGTCTAATCAGCAGTGATGGACAGTAACTAGTTTGATTTTTGAGGCATTGAAGACAACCAGTCAGTTTTGTTCCCCAACTGGGAAATTAGTGTTTTATTAGAAGAGTGATCAGCTGCCAATCTCCAACTGTCCAGAATTTTAGGGGTGTGTGCCTGTATATTGTCATATCATCAACATAGATGTTTATAAATGATTGTGTTGGGGCACTCTCCACCTTTCCACGGAAATAGTCTATTCGAATCACTATATAAAATAGTAGTGATTATACCTCAAGTAAGGAAGTCGAGTGAGCGAGTCAGTCGGGTATTTCCGGTATTACACCAGAAATGTTCTACTAGTCAATCTATCATGTCTCTACGACGATACTGTATACTAATTACCTTGTTCTGTATTCTACTAATCCTCACCTCTTGTAAATACTTCTCTTTCCTGTTAATACACCTACTTTTATACTATTACGTTGTTTTGTATTATTTCACATAATTCTGTTACCCAACGTAACAGATTGAAATATATTTTTAGGGAGATCATTTATGTAAATTAGAAAGAGAGCTAATCTTAGATGTGACCCTTAGGGGATTCCTGCATTGACTGAAAGGGCCTTGGAAGACTGTCTGTTAATAACTACCTTCAGGGATTTACCTGTTAGAAAGGCTTTTATAATTGAGAAAACACTTCCAGTGATTCCATACATAACCCACTCTTATCGCCTAAAAAATGAAGAACCTCCCAAATGCATTGCATGTCAAGAACCCTATACAGTAAAGCATGTTCTACTCGACTGCAGTGATTTTATATATATCCAGCAATCCCTCTATAATGTTAACAACCTGAAAGATCTTTTCAAAAAAATAAACTCTAGTACTATTTTAACCTTCCTCAAAAAGATCAAACTATACAACAAAATATAATCTAAGTAAAGATCCGAAGATCAAAAATAGATCTGATCCTCACCAGGGGGAAAAATTTAAAAAGTAATACAACTTGAAAGCAATGGAAAAGTTTAAAAAGCAAGGCATCTTCCAAAAGTCTGTAAAAATAATATAACCTTACCCAAAATGATTTGTTATGACCTTAAAATGATCCCATAAGGATTGATAGGTCGTTAAACCTCGAAACAAACAAACTTAAAGCAAAACAGTGTGCCTCCTCTATCAACTGACCTCAAGTAGAATGACTACATTGAATCCATAGCTAAATCTGCTTCTAGAAAGGTTGGTTCCCTGTGTAGGTTCAGGAAGTTTTTCTCATCTAAATCCATCTTGTATGTGTATAAATCTACCATCCATTGGTGCATTGAGTACTGCTGTCACATCTGGTTGGGTGCCCCTACTATTCAACTTGGGCTTCTTGACAAAATCCAACAAAGAATTTGCAATGTAATTGATCCCAACCTGGTTGCTCGACTCCATTCACTTTCTCATTGACATAATGTGGCTTCCCTCTGTCTCTTCTACAAATACTTTCACAGCTTCTGCTCTGATGAGCTTAGCTCCCTGGTGCCCCCTCTGCATGAGTTTAGTTGAGCTACTAGACTAGTGACTAGGTCCCACTCTTTTACAGTGACCTTTATACCACACCCTGTTGAAGGTCTTTGAGATATCTAATGCTAAGGTCCTTGAGGTGTGTGTATCATCAAGAGCCTCACTAAGTCTGTGTCTAATGGTAATTGGAACATCAGCAGTGGATTAGGCTGATCAAAACTTATACTGGTCATCACACATGAGATTGTTCCTATCTAGGTGGTCGATGACCATGTTGTTCAAAGCCTCAAATAGTTTAATGATGATACTGAGGAAACTAATGAATCTATATAAGGAGGATTGCTCGCCTGCATTCTTGAAGACCAGGCATACACTTGCCTCCTGCCACAGAATTGTGAAAGATTTCACTTTCAAGCAGCAGTTAAACAACTTTGCTAGGATCAAGGATAATTCCAGGTTGATATTCTTAAGGATGACCACTTAAATTTGTCTGGGCCAGTGACATTTTTGGGTCAAGGCTATAGATAAATCTAGAGACTTCTTTTACTGAAATGAGTATATTACTGAAATTGTGCTCAGTGAGACATGGAAAATTGGGGAGGGGATGGCCCTTATCATTTAACATTGAGTTTAAGGCAAAGATCGAGGAAGATATGACCTTGTGGACATTTATAATAGTGGGCACAAGTGCTTTGCCTATGTTCATAATTTGGTTGATGATCTGATTTGTTTCTTTTCAACCTTGGCCTAGATAGTGGTTCCATCATCGTCTTGCGGCTTTAGCCGAGATAGAACTCACTACACCTCTCCAGTATTCCATGTGCATTTGGAAACCTAGCGCAGTTTGCAGCGAAATTCATAATCTTGTCAAATAGCTGAATACTTGATGCTTTGCCAGGGCTACCAAGGGTGTTTTCATTGTGACACCAACACTAGATGGGTTGTCTCCAGGCCTCATCCTGTTATTTAACCCATAACTGGAGGGAAGTGACGGATTAATACCTTTACCAAAGGGTACCAGTGCTGAAGTGAATGCAGGGTACTCGACTGGAATTCGAACTCGGCTCACTGATTTCTCTTTCCAAGCCGATATCCACTACACCACAACACACATCCATCACTGAATGCTTACAGCGCCTGGTATTTTCAAGTGGTTACCCAACTAAGTATTGACCAGACTCAATGTTGCTTAACTTTGGTGATCAAATGAGAACCGGTGTATTCAACGTGATATGCCATAGTGGTTTCAGTGAGCTATGGCTGCAGAACATTCAAGGGTGAACCAGGGCTGACTGTGCTTTTGCTAGAATTTTTTTGTAGGTATAAAACACTATTCCAGAAAGGATCCATTCGGAGATTAAAACAGCAGTTTTGGAGGCAGCATATTTGAAGAAGTTCGAGAGAGGAACTTCCACCATATATAACCAAAAGCCGTTCCATTCTGCCTTCTCATGATGAATAGTTGTTCTGTGGAACAATAAATTAGAGGGTATCATTGGTTTGGAATAAATCTTAGTACTGACAAGAAAATGGTCTGATGTGCCTATGGGGAGTAAAGCTTTTACTAAGCATTTGTCAGAGTAGGATGTTAGAAAAAGATCAATGAAGTTCACCTGCTGTTCCATCACATCCAGCACTCCGGTGAGTCTATCAATGACCTAGGTTAGTTCATAAGCGATGACCAAGGGAAATTTGGTGAGAAAATTGTCAATCCTCTCTGATATTTTATCGAAGATTACCAACTCTTCATCCTAAGGGCAATACAGAGCAAAGATGTATGTGGTACTACGGATGAGTGTCATGTGGAAGCATATATACAGAAAATCTGGGTTTTCATATTTTGTGTTTCTGCCACAGAGAAACCTGTCTTTGATGTAGGCACCAAGTCTATACCCATAGTGATTTACATGGTCATATTTTGTTATAAAGGGTGAGTAGCCTGGGATTGTGAGCTTCTACAATGGGATTGAGACACTGATACCTGTTTCAGACAAGAACAGTAGGTCAGGTTTAGAGTGAAAAAGATGGAGTTCTACTTCTGGAAAGTTGAAACACAGATCCCCCCTCTTTACATTGGTGTAGGAGATGGTATGCAAGAGGTCTAATATTTTTTAAAGGTGTGAATGTATGGTCATCAGCAAACAGAGGAGCCCAAAATGCCAATTACAGATTGGGGATACTAAAATAAGGCAAGTACAAAAATTTAAGTACTTGGGAAGTGTTCTAACCGAAGATGGAAAGTACGACATTGAAATCTGAAGGCGAATTGGCATGGCCAAGAATGCATTCCAGAAGCTGAGCAGGGTATTAAGAGACAGGAAAATTTCACTAGAAACAAAGAAGAGAGTACTGGATTGTTATGTGATATCTGTTATTCAATATGGCAGTGAACGCTAGACAATATCACCAAAAATGAAGAAAAAACTTCAAGCAACTGAAATGTGGTTCTACAGAAAGCTACTGCAGATATTATAGATCAAGCATGTGAGCAATGATGAGGTTTTAGAAAGGATAGAAATGAAAAGGAAATTAATACTGAGCATCAGAAAAAGACAGCTGAAGTTCCTGGGACATTTGATGAGTGAAGAAGGCTTGGAGAATCTGATACTCACAGGTCAGATAGAGGGAAAGAAAGAAAGCAAAGGATAACATATTTGACGGGCATGAGCAGGTAAATAGTAGAGTGGGGTTTGGGTGGGGTAATAGGAAAAAGCATGCTAAGAGCTACCAGGGATAGGGAGAAGTGAGAGGCCTTGATCACCTACATCCTGATGGGACATGGCACATAGAAGAAGAAGAAACAAAAATTATCTGTTGTATGATTATAAGATATTAGGAGAGGAAAAGATAATTATGAAGTCTTTCATGACACTTCTAGTTATGACTTCATTAAAAATAGAGAGATTATTAAAGGACATTCACATGTTCAGATTTTCCATGTACTATTCTCAACAAAACACAAATCGTACACAAGACAAAATAATAAGACAATCAGCAGTGTTCAGTACTCAGAAATAAAGGAATATCCCATGAATTTATTGTAGACTTTGCCAAAAGATTTCATTGAACTGAGTGCTTTTAATGGGAAAGATTTCATTCGACTGAGCGCTTTTAATGGGAAAGATTTCATTCGACTGAGCGCTTTTAATGGGAAAGATTTCATTCGACTGAGCGCTTTTAATGGGAAAGATTTCATTCGACTGAGCGCTTTTAATGGGAAAGATTTCATTCGACTGAGCGCCTTTAATGGGAAAGATTTCATTCGACTGAGCGCTTTTAATGGGAAAGATTTCATTCGACTGAGCGCTTTTAATGGGAAAGATTTCATTCGACTGAGCGCTTTTAATAGGAAAGATTTCATTCGACTGAGTGCTTTTAATAGAAAATAAATAAGATAAAATAATAAGACTGTAGTGCGTCCTCATAAAAATAAAATATATAAACAAAAAAATGATTTGGCCCTTAAATAAGTTATCACTGATTTTTCATGAAAAGTAATGTTTTATTTACAAAAATTAGTAAGAAACATGTCACTGAAAGTATTGTCCATCTCTAGCCACTACTTTTTTCCATCTTTCTGACAGCATTTGTATTCCATGTTAAAAAAACACGTCTTTTGAGGCTAACCACAAATCAACTCATTTTTTTTCATCGTCATAATAAAAGTGCTGCTCAGCCAGGCCATGTGCCATCATTTGGAACTTTTATTAAAGTATTTCCAAGTAGGTTTTCATCCGTTTTGCAACATTTGGCCTAGTATTGTCATGTTGCAAAATCACTTTGTCATGTCTCTGCTCATATACTGGGCATTTTTTCTTCAATGCACAGATCAAACGCATCAATTGTAGTTGATAGCAATCTCCAATCATAGCTTTGGTCAATTTGTGTGTAACCCTATTTCCAAATGTCTGGCATTAATTTTTTTTATTGGTCTAAAAGATAAGAAATTTCTCTAAAATTGAATAAAATGAGAAAAATACATTTTCTTTTGTCGGGAAAAGTAAACAAAATGATTGAATCAGTATAGGTGGACTGTAGACATGATATTGTCATCTCGTTTTGATGATTGCATGACCCCCAGGTCAAATTCAAATGTGAGAATCTCCTGTTTTCGGCTACCTGGGCTCCTGGTTTGGACAGGCAAGCAATAAGAGAGAGTAAGTCTCTCTCCCTCAACAGTGAAGGGCCGAAGACTCAGTTAAAATGGATAACTGATATTATTTTCATTTTGAGCTAGTATGACTTATACAGAGAGGGAAAATTGAATTCCTGGAGCTACCTTTACCATTTCGGTTTTGTGCCTTTTCAATAAAACTCAGGTGAAAGACAAAATCAGGGAATTGGGCCTGTGATTTTGCAGAAGATGGTCAATCTGAAATTGGTGAGCCAACTGAGCAAGCCATCATTCTCGAGAGAAATTACTACTAAGAGTATTACTACTAAGTACTATTGTGATACTAAAATACCAGCTAACTAATTTGTGCATCATCTAGTTTTGATGTTTATCAGTCAGTTAAGTGTCATACATTATATACGCTTTGGGCGATCATGTCTTGAAAGAGACATGACTGACTGGCAGAAGATTATCCCGCAGTAGGTTGCCATTACTTTCTGTAGTAGACTGGTTGCCAGCCAAGGCTACAGAACCCAATCTGTCCTATTATTTAACCCGTAACTGGAAGGAAGAGATGGATTAATACTTTACCCAAGGGTATTTGTGCGTAAGTGAATGCAAGGAATTCAACTGGATTTCAAAATCGGCTCCCCGATTTGTCTTTCCAAGTCGATATCCACTGCACCACAAGTGTATATAAATTTGATATAAATATATATCAATCTGCATCTGTGTCATTGTCATGTTGTACTGGCTATATTCCATTCACTGCTACCGGGAACTGAGGAACTATATACCGTCTCCTCACGAGTCTGGATTAACCTAGCCAGTTGATAATAGGTAGTTCCTACTTCGGCCAATTCAAGATCAAACAAATACAGCATAGACAGATTGGTCAAGGTTCAGGAAGGGTTGGCTTGGATGCGCCCAGGAACATTGTTATATGAGCAGCTCATAATAAACTACACCCAGTTGATACCACCAAATGCAGATCAGAAGCTCTGAACCATGGATATCCAGCTGGTAAATTTTCGTTTTAGGTCTTGAAGGCTTTTCCCCAGTCAAATTTATCCAAAATAGCATTATTTCTGTGCAAATGTATATGCTGAACTCAAATCAAACTACATCTCGCTCAATTTGTCTCCCATAACTAACGCAATCATGTAATTAACTGCTGAATGACTTTTGGCATAGGCAACAAATTTCAGCCTATTTTTGGCCTATTTACTTCCTTTACTGAAATTTCTGCCTATTTACTTCCTGTAATGAAAGTAAGACGCGATTTTTTTTCGACACGTATTACTTTCATTACAGGAAGTAAATAGTTGCAAATTTCAGTAAAGGAAGTAAATAGGCAGAAATTTGTTGCCTACACCAAAAGTCATTCTGCAATTAATTACATGACTTCATAAAAGCTACGGGAGACAAAAAGTGCAAGATGATGTTCAATTTTTTTCTGGTCGTTAAGATCAATAAAGGTAAATTTCTTCAATAACTAATTGTTGATTTGAGTTCAGCATATACATTTGCACAGAAATAATGCTATTTTGGATAAATTTGAAGGGGTAAAAGCCTTCAGGACCTAAAACGAAAATTTACCATCCAGATTTGTTGATGATGTTTATACATAGCCAGGCTTACCCGACTATTTTCTATGCTTAGAGTTATCATAGTGTATCCACTTTTCATCACTGGTCACAATAAGATGCAAAATCTTTTCCTTTTCTGCTATTGAAGCAGCTGTTCACATGTAACAAGACACTATTCAATGTCTCTTGGCTCCGACTCATACAGCACCAAATGTCCTTGCTTTTGAATCATTCCTAATGTTCTCAAACATTTCAAAACTGTTGTGTGATCAACTCCTAATGATTCTGTAAGTTCAGCTTGTGCCTGACATGAGTCTTCGTGAAGTAATGCCTCTGATTCTTCATCTTCAAACTTTTTTGGCGTGCCAAAATGTTCTTTATCTTCAACATCAAAATTATTATTTTTGAAGCATCTAAACCAATGTCTGCATGTTGTTTCTGACAGAGCATGGTTACTGTAAGTCTCAATTTTAAGCAGCAGATTTCTTTTGAATAAAGTAGTGCAGTAAAATTCCATGTAAATACACTTTCTTTGGCACTAAATCCAACATGTGAAAAAAGTTTACTCTTTGGCGAAATGACATACAGTGAATTTCAAGTTTGCTTATAGTACTTCCTTATAGATGCATTACCATCTGAAATTCCACACATGCAGTTCTGAGAATGCCATCTGTTGGAAAACAGCAAGAATTTATTCAAGGTCTTAATAAAATTAAAATAAGGCATTTGTGCTTTCCTTTAAAACCTTTATCTTGTTCTCTCTCACTAAACTTCTCTCAACTAATGAGAAGACAACCTGAAATAAAAAAAGGAAGCAGAAAAGACTGAACCTTACTGAAAAAAAGTTGGAAGTTTACAGGGTCATAGCCTACTTATTTATAACTGAAAAATACCAAAAATCAGAGAAGCTCCATGTATAACTTCTATTATAAAAAAAAGGAAAAACAAAAGGAATGCTGGAAAATAAAATAATTTGGGCTAATCAAAAAAATTAACACAAAGAAACTTTTGATGTTAACCAAAAGCAATGTTTGTGCCAAAGTATCGGAGCCTTGTCAGAAGGATATAAGCTGACACCCCTGAGCTAGAAGTAGAACAGATGATAAGAGAGGAGAATACAGAGGAATGTTACCACTAGAAACCAGCTATGCATAATGCATGAAGTAGTTAAGAGGTCGTCTGCTAATGATATTTTGCCCTGCTTAGGGCCAAGAAAAAACAGTAGATTGTCACTGACCTATTTCTAATATTACTACTACTCACATCATTTCAAAATACACTAGTGGATCTTCTCCAGACTGCTACCAATATCCACCTTATAAACAAACATTTTTGTGACACTGATTATGAAAGGACTTACTCATCACTCTAAAGAAAATAAATATATTATTCATTTTATGCTCTTGAGTCAATCATTTATTTCTGAAGTCCCAAATGACACCAAGAATACTCTCACAACTATCTACACAGATGACCTCCCAACGTGGACACACCTATCCACAAAACGATCAATAATGAAGTGTTCAGTACTTTTTTTTTTATAACCATTTCACCCCAAGCAAGGCAGAACTGACACTGACACACAGGGGGTCACATAAGTGGTGAGTGATGAGAAAGAGGAACACGTTATGAGAGTGTCAGAGAATGAGTAAGAGAAGGCCGAGAATACAGGTGTGAAGAAGGCTGCATGAGAGTAGATTGGAAAGGAAGAAGAACATGATACAAGGGTTGTCAGGGAAAGAATGCAAGTCAAAAAGATGAGATGTGAATCAACTTTGCATTTAAATTCTTGGAGATTGTAGCTGTCAGGGAAGCAAGTATACGGAAGGGAATTCCACAAGTGAGAAGTGCGAGCAAAGTAGCTGCTAGAGTAGAAGTTATGGTTACATTTGATTGGTTTCACTGTAAAAGAGTGGGACCTAGTCACTAGTCTAGTAGCTCAACTAAACTCATGCAGAGGGGGCACCAGGGAGCTAAGCTCATCAGAGCAGAAGCTGTGAAAGTATTTGTAGAAGAGACAGAGGGAAGCCACATTATGTCAATGAGAAAGTGAATGGAGTCGAGCAACCAGGTTGGGATCAATTACATTGCAAATTCTTTGTTGGATTTTGTCAAGAAGCCCAAGTTGAATAGTAGGGGCACCCAACCAGATGTGACAGCAGTACTCAATGCACCAATGGATGGTAGATTTATACACATACAAGATGGATTTAGATGAGAAAAACTTCCTGGACCTACACAGGGAACCAACCTTTCTAGAAGCAGATTTAGCTATGGATTCAATGTAGTCATTCTACTTGAGGTCAGTTGATAGAGGAGGTACACTGTTTTGCTTTAAGTTTGTTTGTTTCGAGGTTTAACGACCTATCAATCCTTATGGGATCATTTTAAGGTCATAACAAATCATTTTGGGTAAGGTTATATTATTTTTACAGACTTTTGGAAGATGTCTTGCTATTTAAACTTTTCCATTGCATTCAAGTTGTATTACTTTTTAAATTTTTCCCCCTGGTGAGGATCAGATCTATTTTTGATCTTCAGATCTTTACTTAGATTATATTTTGTTGTATAGTTTGATCTTTTTGAGGAAGGTTAAAATAGTACTAGAGTTTATTTTTTTGAAAAGATCTTTCAGGTTGTTAACATTATAGAGGGATTGCCGGATATATATAAAATCACTGCAGTCGAGTAGAACATGTTTTACTTTATAGGGTTCTTGACATGCAATGCATTTGGGAGGTTCTTCATTTTTTAGGAGATAAGAGTGGGTTATGTGTGTATGTCCTATTCGAATACGGGATATAATAACTTCTTCCTTGCATGATTTACTGGGTTCGGATAGTTGTTTCTTTAGGATGGGTTTGATTTTAAATAATTTGTTGTTTTGACAGTTGTTCCAGATTTCTTGCCATTTCTTTAAAATATAATTCTTGATTAGGGGTTTATAGTCAGTGTATGAAACCTTGTGTCATGTTTTAGGGAGTTTTTTGCAGCCATATCAGCTTTATCATTTCCATGAAATCCAGAGTGACTGAGAATCCAACAGAAAATGATAGTTTTGTTTTGTGAAATCACATGTAGTCTATATAAAAGTTTGATGATCAATTGTTTAATTTTTGGTTCTTTATTGCTTCAAGCACTGCTAAAGAATCCAAGAATATAATAACTTTGTTTGAGGTAAGTTTAGGGATGAGATCCAAGGCTAAGTCAATGGCCATAACTTCTGCACTAAATATTGATGAATTGTCAGGTAATCTTTTTTGTAGAATGGTACTTTTACAGATAGCAGCACATCCTACTTTGTTATTGACTTTGGAGCCATCATTATATATGTGGGTCCAATTTGGATATTGATTCAATATATAATTTAGTTTTTCTATATAATGAAAGGGATGTGTGCCAGCTTTTATGTGATCAGCCAGTTCTAAAATGACTTTGGGTTGTTTCAAAAGCCAGGGTGGATGTTCGAGGACATTAAATTCATGTATACTAGTTTCATCTATCGAACTGTCATTTATTGGTTTTATTTTTTCCGTGTGAAAGCCAAAAGGTTTAATAACGTTTTCTTTTTTGTCAAACAGGTGTTTATAGTTTGAATTAAATGTGCATTGATAGGCAGGATTTGATGGGTTAGCTTTAAGTTTTAGATAATATTCCAGCGCTAATTTTTCACGTCTCAATTTTAACAGAGCCTCATGTGCTTCTACATATAGGCTTTCTATGGGAGATGTTTTAAATGCACCAAGGGCAAGTCTTAGACCTGCATGGTGGATGGGATCAAGAATTTTTAGGTAGGATTTCCTAGCCATACCATATATAAAACAACCATAATCCAGTTTGGATCTTATTAGAGATCTGTATATTTTTAGGAGTGATATGCAATCTACACCCCATTCTGTATTAGCTATAACCCGCATAAGTTGTAGTGTTTTGAAACATTTTTGTTTTAAGTATTTCAAATGGGGGATGAATGTGAGTTTTTATAAAAATTATTCCCAGAAATTTGTGTTGGTCTGTTATTCCAATATCTGTTCCTTCTAATTTGAGTGTTGGGTCATTGTGCATTTTTCTTTGGTTACAAAAATGCACACCCTTGGTTTTGGTTGATGAGAATTTAAAACCATTTTCGATGGTCTATTGGTTTAATTTATTTATGCATATCTGCAGTTGACGTTCTGAGGTGTGCATATTTTTGGATCTATGGCAAATCAGGAGATCATCCACATATAAGGAGCCATTAACTTCATTGTTCAGGCAGTTTACAATGTTGTTGATTTTTATACTAAAAAGAGTAACCGACAAGATGCATCCTTGTGGAACTCCTTCTTGTATTTTTGAATCAGAGAGAGTAGATCCAATTCTTACTTTAAAGCTTCTGTTGGATAAAAAATCTTTTACCAACAAGGGTCATCTACCTTTTAGACCCAGATTGAATAAGTCTTTCATAATTCCTTGCCTCCATGTGGTCTCATAAGCCTTTTCTAAGTTAAAGAAAATGGCTATTGCATGTTCTTTTTTGATTAAAGCCTATCTGATAAATGTTTTTAATCAGATTATATTATCGATTGTCCCTCTTTTACTTCAAAAGCCACTCTGTAAATTGGAAATTAAGTTATTGGTTTCCAGGTACCAGTTTAGTCTTTTATTTATTATTCTTTCGAATGTTTTGCATAAGCAAAGTTTTTTGAGTCCGATTTGTCTTTTTCTGGTTTTGCTATGAGAATCACGATGGCCTGTTTCCAGCTCTTTGGCAGTTTTCCCTTGAGCCATATTTTGTTAAAGATATCTAACAAATATTTTATACAATGGTGGGGGAGTTGTTTTAAGAATTCATAATGAATTTCATCAGGGCCAGTAGCAGTATTGTGTGATTCATTTGTGGCATTTCTAAGTTTATTCATCGTAAGAGGCTGATTGTAATCTTTGTTATTAGAATTAAATTTTTTTTTATTTTTCATTTTTTCTGTGTCCTGCTTAATTTTTTGGAAAGGTTGTCTGTAGTTTTTGTTATTAGAATTGTTTTTAAAGGTTTCCACTAGTAGGTTTGTTATATCTTTTGTCTTTGTTATTTTTTCATTATTTAGAGTGAGGTGATTTAGAGGAGGAGATACACTCTTTCTGGTGATTTTCTTTATGTTCCAAACTTTTTTTGGTTTTGTGTTACAATTTATTTTGTTTACATAGTCTTTCCAGGATTCCCTTTTGGCTTCCTTGATCACTCTACGTGCTACTGCTCTTTTTTGATTGAAAAGATCTAAATTATGAGTTGTGGGTTGAGCATTAAATTTCCATAGTGCTGCTTTTCTTAATCTGATAGCTTTTTTGCATTTGTCATTGATCCATGGTCTTTGCTGTCTGTTTAGTCCATTGCTTTTTGGTATGCATACCTTCGCAATGGCTATTAAGGTTTCTGTGAAGTATTCGATGGATTTACTGTTATCTTCTTTGACTGAAAGCTTTTGGTAGCATTTTTTTTTATATTCCCTCCAATTTGCTTTATTTAGCTTCCATCAAGCCGGGTGGTTTTCAATTTCTTTTGAGCATGTCAGAACAACTGGGAAATGGTCACGACCCCATGAGTCATCTAGAATTTTCCAAGCATAGTCCATAAGTGTAGATGGATCACAAAGGGACAGGTCCAGGAATGAGTAAGCGCCTGATTCTGGATGTAAATAGGTGTTGGACTTGTTATTTAGTAGGCATAAGTCATTGAGATTAATGATTTTCTCTAGATTTTTGCCTTTTTTATCTGAGTATATAGATCCCCATAAAACATTGTGGCAATTAAAGTCACCTAGTAATAAAAAAGGTCTTGGAAGTTGTTCAATTAGATTGTTTAGTTCAGATTCATTTATGGGATCTTGAGGAGGAATGTAAATAGAGCAAATGTTAATGGTTCTATGTATAGTGGCTTTTGCAGCAACAGCTTGTATATCAGACTTTAATTGTATTTTACTTTGGGGGATATCATTTCTAATTAGAATCGATACACCCCCAGATGCCTTCTGATTGAGGTTATGTATATAATTATATTGTGTATAATTTTTTTTTTTATTTTATCTTCAGCTTTTAAAAAGGTTTCTTGTAGACAGATGATAGTGGGATAATAATTTGTTATAAGAAGAAGTAGCTCATTTATGTTTGGTTTTAAACCCCGACAGTTCCATTGCAAGATTTTTGATCCATGCTTATATGCAGAAATTTTTAAGAGAGTTTACTTGTCTATATAATATTTTGTAGTTGAGGTGTCCATCTCTTCTATGTTTTCTCTCTTATTTGCATTTCAATTCTTATACTTTGTTCCTTGAATTTCTTTTGGTTCTGCTTGTTTATTAGGGGATGTTCATTTGTGGTTCTTTGTCTGGAAGCAAACCATTCCTGTGTTTGAGATGAACTGGTTATTTTTGGTTTGGTTTTGTCTGGACTTTTTGAGCTTCTCTGTCTTGATCGTCTTTCCTGTCTCTCTATTTCCATCAGTTCATATTTGTTTTCCTTTTCTGTTAGAACAATTTCAGTTTTCGATTTGTAATGTTGATTCTTTGAAGAAGGATTCATTTTTGGAGACAAAGAGTTATTAACTTTGGTAGTGGTGATGGGGAGGATTGGTGTTTGCTGTCGTTTGGATTGCAACTTTCTTTCGATTGTAACACCTTCAGTTTCCTTGGTCTGGAATTGGGGTTTTTCCTTTTGATCTGGATCCATATCGGATCTAGGTGTCAAACTGGTCAAATTTTTCTTTGGTATCTCCAATAGAGATCTTAGTTCTTTCACCACTTCTGATAGATTGTCTTGTGTTGTTTCTTGTCCTTGCCTTGTGCTGTTTGATGCTCTGGCTATATTTGCATATGTTGGTGCACTCAGTGAGTGCTCAACTATCCTCCTTGCCTCTGGGTATGGTATATTATTGATATGTTTAATTTCGGATACTTTTTTTTCTTTTTTCCAGACTTCATATTCTTTTGAGTCTGCTGCATGGTTTAATGTACAGTTTGAACATTTTAAAGAGAGTTCACAGTTGATATGATCCCCAATTTCTCCACAAATTTTACATCTTGATGATCTGAAACATCTCTCCTTATGGTGTCCGAACTTTTGACATTTGTGACATCTCAGAGGGTTTGGTATATATACCTCTACTCTTTCTATCAAGTATCCAATTTTTATTTCAGTAGGAGGTTTTGGGATGTTAAAATTGAGAATGTAAGTGTTTGTTGGAGTCATTTGATTGTTTTTTTTTATCATTACTCTTTGAACGTCTGTGACCCCTTCTTTCCTTAGATTGTTCTTTATTTCCTCTAGCATGCATAGAGAAAGATCTGAGCTTCTCACCACATCCTTTGAGGAGTTCAAGGAGTTGTGTGGGTAGGTTTTTATCTTTAGATTAGAAAACTGGTTTTGTTTCAATAACTTATTTGCTGAAGTTTTATTTGTAACCTCTACTAACAAGGTGTTATTCCTTAGTTTTTTAATAGTAGTTGTTTTTGTTAAGGATCTCATTGTTTTTTCGACAATGAAGGGGGACAAATTGGTGATTGGAGTGTTCTCCATTGACTCCAAGACAATGAATCTCAGAAACTGCTTTTGATCAAAGTCATTGTCTGACTCAGGTTCAGAGGCTAGGCTCTCCGAGCTGTATTCAGTATGGGGTCTTTTATTTTTATTTGTTGCCATGAGTTTTATTTTTTTAAAATTTCACCTTCCTTGCTCTCCACCCTCCTTGGAGCCCAACAGTGGGAGATATTAGGGGGGAAACTCATTTGCCCTATTATCCCAGGGATACAAGAAAGGTATCCTCATTCTAGTAAGAGGCAGTTAGCATTTCGGGTTTCTCTTTGTTTTCCAGACCCATTTTTGATGAAAAATTCAGATTGAAAACCTTCTGTGTAACAGCTTTTCCTTACTAGTAGATTGACCCTTGCCACTGCCTTCTAATACTTACACGTGGTCTATCTCTTGTTTGTAGCTGAGAATCAGTCCGTTTTAGTGACACATCTATTGAGTTATGTTGTTTCAGTTCAGTTTATGTGAATAAGTATTAGGACTAGACATGACTAGCCAATTGATCGGATCGGACCTCTTCGACCACCCGTCTAGCCCAGGTAAGGGCCAAAGTGATGTGTTGCAGGAACATGGCCTCACTGCATCCGGGTCAACCACGAGGATCCCGTCCCCAGACATCACAGGTCGCCACCCACGGCCAACAGGTGGCCCCATTGAGGGACTTTTACCCTCTGCAGAGGTGCAGTTGATGCATTCTGAAGCCCCATCAACAGGGTGCGTTTTGCTTTAAGGGAGACTAGCCTGATCCATTCTGAGACAGGATAGGAGTGGTTGTCTATGGTGGTTAAAGGATAGCATCTTCATTTTGGAAGCATTAAAATTTACAAGCCATTTCTTACCCTAGTCCACAACAGATTGGAGGTCTTTTCAAGATCAGCAACGAAGTTTGCTTTGTCAACCTCGGTAGATTTCTTATAGAGGTGAGAGTAAATGGTTGTGTCATCAGCATAAATGCCTATTTTGGGTTTGATTACATCAGAGTGATTGTTGATGAAGATCAGAAAAGGTGTAGGACCTAGAATAGAGCCTTGAGGGACACCTGTGTTCATATGATAGTATCTGGAAGCATGCCCATTCAATACTACTTTCATTATACGATTTGAAAGGAAAGACTGGATTAGGTCAAACAATCATCCAGTTATACCAAAGCTATGTAGCTTGCATAGAAGGCCAACATGCCAGACTGTCAAATGCTTTGGAGATATCTAGTGCAACAGCTCATGCTTCGCTGTTCTTATTGAGAGCCTGGTTGATATATATATATATATTCTGCGATTTCTTAGAAAGAAATAAAGAAGGAATTTCCCATGAGTTTATTATAGACTTTGTCAAAACAATGGACTGTGTACTACAGCTTTGATAGTAAATCAGAAATATACAGGTTCCATCACATGAAATAATAATCTACATTCTTTTGAAGTGAATTAAACTAATCTTTTAAATGAAATCTGTGTCAAAGACCATCAGTTTTCAACAGTGTAAATACATTGATTAAAATTGACTGAGACAATTTATAAATGTTCCCCAACATAAAGGATTAATGCCACTAAGAGGCTTACTGAGATTGAAAGATAATAAAAAAAACCCAGAAAGCTAATCCTAAACAGGAAACAAGTGATAAACCTCTACTCTTGTTCAAAAGTCTGGGAAGAAGGGTGAAATAGATAAGAAGTGAGCCTATTATTTAAAAAATAAAAAAAATCCAAGTTCAAGATGTTTATTGTTAAAGAAGAATTAGCTTTCTGTATCATTATTACAATGATCTAGTCAAACTTTTACCATCAAGTAACTGAAAAAAAAATCTTACCAAAAAATATCTGATTTCAGAATCATGATATGAATTTTTTCCCTTAAAAATCTCTTTGAAGTCCTGAGGCATCAGCAATAAACAATCACCACCCACAAGTGACCAGAAGGATACAAAACATTCTTGATAGCTCATTTATCAAACTTTATACTTTGAAGAAGTATAACATATTATTCAATTGGATAAAAATATTAATGCATTTGCTATGCAAATTTTTATGGGACGGAAAATGTCAGTAACAGAATTTCTATTTTGTAGGTTTTTTATCCTTTTACCTTTATGCTCAGGTAAAAGTTTTAGCATTCATTTTAAGTTCTCCTCAGTTAGTTAAATGCCATACATGATACTCACTTGGGTAATCATGTCTCTTTCAAGATATAACTGAGCAGAAGATTTTCCCACAGTAGGTTGCCATTACTTTCTGTGGTAGATTGGTTGCCAACCAAGGCTATAGAACAAAACCTGTCCTGTTATTTGACCCATAACTGGAGGGAAAAGATGGATTAATACTTTTCCCAAGGGTATTTGTGCGTAAGTGAATGCAACAAATTCAACTGGAATTTGAACTTGGCTCTCCAATTTCTTGTTTCGAGCTGATAGCCACTGCATCATAATGCACATCCTATTGGCTAAAAAATGAGAATAATAATTTAAATTTTAGTCAAATTGTGAGCCTATTTTTACCTTGCTTCTAAAAATTGTCTCTAGCTATTAACAGCTGCAAATTTAAATATTGCAATCCAGTTATGTGGATCATAAAAATACAATACTATACATTATTGACTTGTATTTATTTTCATTAGCATTTTTAATCAATGAAGCATTGTCAATGGTTATATTAAATTTTGACTTTCATCATCATTTTTATGAGATGAAACATTCAGCCATCGTTATTCATTTTTGATAAATAATTAATTTCATCATCATATTTTAGTCATTTTTTGTTGCACAGTTATTCAGGAAATCAATCTAAGGATCTGAAATAAAGATTTTCAGTGAGATTCAAATTCATATCTCTTTTGCTTCAGAGAATCCTGGTGAATACCCAGCTGTCTTGACTGTTAAACTCCAAAATTTTTAAGGCTTTTTGGTAGATCAAATCTAACCAATAATTCATCACTATTCCATGATCACTCTCAGTGCCATATTTGTTCCAATATTTACACTTATAGAAATAGCAGCAATATTATTTTTACTTTATATTGCTTTCTTTCCTAATTTTTATTATGTGATTTGCAAAAATAATAAGATGAATATATATGTATATATATATATATATATATATAAAAGGCAAGATGTTTGTGTGTGTGCGTGTGTCTGTATCTGTCTGTATGTCCTTTATACAAAGCCATAATTTTTATCCAATTCTCACCAAACTCCACACAAATATTCTTTAGACTGAGTCTGAGCTCCAGGACCATGGATTAGTTTTAAAGCTTTCATTACACCCGAGCAACGCTGGGCTATACTGCTAGTGTCCTCATAAATCTGTGTTTGCATATGTGTTTTATTAATTAGCAAAATGGTTGTATCAGTCATTCTTTATTGTTTTTATTTTTTACATTGGTGTTGATTTATATAAAAGAAAATACTACTGACCAGCTAACTTGAAAAGCAAGGCAATTATTATATTACACTCTTACAAGAAAAGAATCACAGTTGCCTGAATCCATCCTGCATATATATAAGTCTACCATTCAACCCTGCATGGAGTACTGCTGCCATTTATGGTCAGGCGCCCCTGCCACTCACCTCAGTGTTCTCGACAGGCTCCAAAGGAGAGTTAGTAACATGATAGGTGCTGACTTGGCAGCTTGACTACAGCCACTTCCCCACCAACAAAATGTGGCCTCCCTTTGTCTGTTCTATAAGTACTTTCATGGCTTCTGCTCAGACAAATTTAAGTCACTGGTGCCTCCTCAACAGGTGTTTACTTGTGCAACCAGAATGGCAACTGGGTTCCACCCATTCACACTTAGGTTAGCCAAATGCAGACGACAATTCTACTCCTGCAGCTTCTCTCGCACTTCCCGCCTGTGGAACTCGCTCCCATATTCTTGCTTTCCTGACTGCTACAACCTCCAGAAATTTAAATGCAATGTCAATACTCATCTACTAACCACTTGACTCTAGTCCTTCCCCCACCCCATATATCCTTCCCTTTCTCTCCCCCTTGCAACAGGCATCACACCTGCATTTTCATCTTTCTATTGCTTCTTTCTAATTGGTTTGTAATCCTCTTCTCCCTCCTCTAACTAATTTTCTTTCAGTTATGTAGCCCCCTGCACATCAGTGGCATTTACGCCTTGCCCGGGGTGAAATGATTAAAAAAAAAAAAATATGCACAAAAAGGTTTATTTTTTCTTTACTTTAGAGTTGCTTTTATATCAAAAGATTCCAGTGTTAAACTGTAAGACTCTGAATTCATTAACCAGTTATATTAGTACAATTATCTAATGTCCACCTCTTTCCCGAATATAAAAACTTCAGTGACTATAGTTATTATATGAAAAAAAAATTATTCGAGTTTCTGTTGTAGCACAATAAAAATTATATTTCATTAGACTTCAGAAAAAAAAAAAAAACTTTTTTCTGAGAAGAGATCTAAAACGTCCCTTAAAATTCCATTAGGACACACCCCAAAATGTTTTATTTTTAATATTGAGTCAAACTTTTATGATTATTCAAGTAGCTTTCTGAATACCACTGTCAAGTAAATACAAGAAATTTCATGGTTTTAGTCTTATTTGTGTGAATTACAAGCAGTCAGTCAATTAAGGGCCATATGTGATACACAATTGGGCAATCATGTCTTGAAAGAGATACGACTAACTGGGCAGAAGATTTTCCCGCAGTAGCTTACTTTCTGCGATAGAATAGTTACCAACCAAGGCTGTAGAACCCAATCTGTTTTGTTATTTAATCAATAACTGAAGGGAACAGGTGGATTAATACCTTTCCCAGAGGCATTTGCACATAAGTGAATGCAACGAATACAACTGAAATTCAAAATCGGCTCTCCAATTTCTCAATCTGTGCTGATATCCAGTGAACCACAACGTATGTGACACACAAAATTCAACTGTCTCTTTCTGATTTTAAGTTTCTTTTTTGTTTCCTTAAAATTTTCATGTTACTCGCATCTTCTGTCTGTGTTATACTTTCTGTGGTAGACTGGTTGCCAAACAACTTAATCTGTTCTGCAATTTAACCCATAACTGGAGGGAGAAGAGATGGATTAATAGATTTCCCAAGGGTATTTGCATGTAACTGAATGCAACAAATTCAACTGGAATTCGAACTCAGCTCACCGATTTCTCATTCTGCGCTGATATCCACTGCACCACAATGCACATCCATCCATGAATTACAAGCACGTGATGACAAATTAAAGACTGTTTCTAATAATTGTAGTAAAAATGTATGCAAAGATCACAGTAACTTTGTTCATTGCTTGGAAATGTCAATGAATAAAAAAAAACGGTTGAAGAAGAGACAGATTGATCATAAATTGTTTTCAAAGATCAAATTTAAAGTAAATTAAAATCTGTTTTTACATATTTTGATTTTTGAAAGCTAAAAATTAATTTCTTAATATTTGCTTTTTAAGTTAATTTTTCCAAATAAAACCTTTTGTTTGCTTTGTTTTTTTAATTTATTTATTCTATAAAAAGGTGTTTTGCAGTGGGTATCAGCACAGAATGAGAAATCGGGGAGCCGAGTTCAAATTCCAGTTGAATTCCTTGCATTCACTTATGTACAAATACTCTTGGTAAAAGTATTAATCCATCACTTCTCTCCAGTTATGGGTTAAACAGGACAGATTGGGTTCTATAGCCTTGGCTGGCAACCAGTTTACCACAGAAAGTAATGACAACTTACTGCAGGATAATCTTCTGCTCAGTCAGTCATGTCTCTTTCGAGACATGATCGCCCAAGCATGTATCACATATGGCACTTAACTGACTGATCCTATAAAAATTAGAACATTCATGACAATATTTATACTATTTATATTTAGACTATTGAAAACTACTAATCCCAGAAAATCTTACAAAAATTCAAGGTAATATATAACAAGAAAATTAAGGACTACATGATATCTCTTTATTTTAAATGGTGATACTTGAAAACCCCATGTGATAAATGTAGTAAAAATGAAAAAAAAAAAACAAAAAAAACAAGCACATAGATCTTTGAAGATAATTTTTTTTTAAGTTCACCTTTTTGTGCTCGTTGTTGCACTTGTGGAACATATTTTAAGAAATTTTTCTTTTATATACCAAACAAGAATTTTTGGTTATTTTATTTTTATCAGTATACATGGAAAAGACTAAAATACAGTATTTGTTTATACATTGTATAAAAATGTAATTCATGACTAATCATATTATGAAAATTAGTCAAGTTGCATGTTATGTGTCAAACAAGACTTAGATTGTTTGGGCACATTGAGAGAATGGACAGAGAAAACCTAGTCAGCAATTATAGATTTACTGAGGTCGACGGCCAAAGATGGATAGGTAGACCATGTAAAACACGGACCCAGTTCATCAAAGATAATTTACAGAAATTGAGATAACACAAAATCAGGCGACTTGGAAAAGAGCCATCAAGAAAAGCCCCATTGAACCATTGTTAGTATGGAAATGATTGTTAAATGATGAGGAACATCATCATCATTTATCCATCACACCAAGATGGTGCATAGGGCAGCAACTTTTTGTTGCTGTTTCTGTAACAAACTGTTTTTTACGAAGCAGGGCTGTTAGCCCTGCACCCAACCCCCAAACCTGCAGGACCAGTGGACCATTCTTGGTCCTTACGTTTACAGCACCTGGTATTCCCAAATGGTCACCCATTTAAGTACTGACCAGGCTCGATGTTGCTTAACGTCGGTGATCGGATGGGAACCGGTGTATTCAAAACAATATAGCCGTAGACTAAATGATGAGGATGATGAATCCTAATTATCCTAATTTTTGTTCAATTTTGCAACAACATCCAAGTACTAAAAAGTTAAGTCTATTATATTTAAGCTACAAGATTTTCTATCAATCCTCATCAGTCAAAATTCTGATGTGTGTGTGTGTGTGTGTGTGTATGTGTTGTGAGAGAGGGACGGGCCTCAATGCCTATAAAAAAGAAACTAAGCCAAATAAAAACTCAAAACAAAAACAATGCTGAGAGGATAACCCCAAAGAGTTATTCAAAAATAGATAACACAAATAAATGCCAAAATTTGTCACCTTAAATAAAGGGTGACAAATCTGTGAGTTGTTTCTTTTTCTCTCTTACCTCAGTTGCGGCCGTTTTTATTACAGTAGATTTATCGTAGACCCATTTATGACAAGCGACTTTTGTTCTGTTCGTATCGTTGAATTGCAAGGAGAAAAAGGAGTCATTGGTGCTGAAGATTTCACACGGAGAATATTCAAGTTTGTTATTCTTTGATACATAAGGAATGGTTTTGTTGATAAGCTCTGCATGAGCCTCACTTTGGACTTTATAAGTGTCATTATTGAGACCAGGAATGGCACATCTACAAATAAAAATCATAATAAAAAATTATGTAATTCATAAAAACCATAGAAAAGAATTTGTCAAGATTGTAGAAATACACTACTGGCCATAATTATTAGGCCACCCCAGTTTTTTTTAAAAGAAATTATGTATTTCATACTAGTTTTAGTGGATAATTCTAAATGAAAATAGAATGGTTCTTTTGTTATTACTTAGCAAATTTTTATAAAGCAGCCAGGAAGCCTTTGCTTCAGCCAGTCAATAAGAAGAGACTAGCATGGAGAAGAGAGCACAAAAACTGAACACCAGAAAAGTTCATTTGAGGCACATGTTATAGTGCAGTATTAACTAAAGAACTATTCTATTTTCATTTACAATTATTTACTTGGCAATAAATACTTAAAAAATAGTATAAAATACAGCATTTTTTAAAACACTGAGGTGGCCTAATAATTATGGCTGGTAGTGTAAGTTTAGAAAAGAAAATTATTTTTAATAAAGTTTTTTCCTTAATTTTTTAGTTGTTCTGATGAGGTGCTAAATGAATGAAACATGAACAATAGAATAAAAAAATTAATCATCTAATCAGTTTTCAAATACAGCGTGCGATGGTTAAATTGTCGCCATTTTATAATTTTTTTTTACCTTCATGTATGCATGTTGTTTGCTTTTGATTTTGTTGACTGCATAGTATAGTAGGGTCAGTTTGGCACCGTCTGTGAAAAAAAATGATCATCATAACAGATTCAACATGAAGTTCTACATCAAGTGCCTTGAGGAGGTAGTGCTTCCCTGGGCCAAAAGAGTAGTTGCTGGAAAACCCTATGTCTGGCAACAGGACTCTGCACCATGCCACACAAACAGGAGAACACAGCCATGACTGTCAAACAATTTCTGTAACCACATCACTCCTTACATCTGGCTATCTAACTCCCCAATCTGCAACCTCCTTATTGTGTAGGATGCAGTTGAGCGAGAGACCAACAAAACTCCTTGTAACACCAAAGATGAACTGAAGGCAAGGATTATGGCAGCATTCACCAACTTAAACAAGGAGACTGTTCAGGAGAGATGCATGAGATTCCAAAGTCATCTAGAGGCTGTGGTAATCACCAACAGTGATTTTATTGAATAAATTGACTCTTTAGTATTATTATTTATTTAGATAAATATAATTGTTAGAATAAAATGTTAGTGTTATTTTCATTTTTGCATAATTTAGCTGACAATTCATCCACCACATCCTGTATTTCATACATAATGTGCATTTGTGCAGCAATTTTTAATTTATACAAAAAGTGCTTTAAGCATGTTTTTTCTCTATTTTTATATATTTCAGATCATTTTCTTGATTTTCAGAGAAACTTTAAATATAAATCAGCCAATGACAATACATATTGATGCATGAAAATGTGATATTTAATATGTGAGGAGACATCTGAAAAAGATTAAACTGACATGTCACAAAAATCATAATACATACATTTAATCACAATATTAACAAAAACTCTTTGATAATTTCTTATAAAAGCCTTTACTCTCATTGCCTCCATTGATAAGTATCGAGCCACAGCTTGAAACCCCATCCACGTAACCATGATCCTTGGTATCCTTACCCGTCTATCTCCCTCCTTCTGACATTTCCTTTCACTTTCCCCTATGTAACCCCCAACCACTCTTTCTCATCACTTTCCCCTATGTAACCCCCTAACCACTCTTTCTCATCACTTTCCCCTATGTAACCCCCTAACCACTCTTTCTCATCACTTTCCCCTATGTAACCCCCTAACCACTCTTTCTTTTTAACCCCCTGCACAACAGTGGCAGTGAAATGCCTTGCTTGGGGTGAAATGATTAAAAAAAAAAAAAAAAAAAAATTATTAAGTAAGGTTTTATTAGATGAAGTTACTAGCCCTATGCCCAACCAGTTTTGCAGCCGGGTTTTGCTTACAGTACCCAGTGTTCCAAATCAGTCCCCCACCAAAGTACAGACCAGACTCAATACTGCTCAACTATGGTGATCCAATAAGAACTGTTGATTCAGTGTGATTTGACTTTAACACAGACATTAGATAATTGTTAAGAAAATCTATTTTTATGAATAAACTTCAGTGAGTTCGGGTCATTTAAATCAAAGACTTCAAAGAACTCTTACAAAGTAGAGGTCTTTTATCCAAATATTTGTATTTGTTGGTTGGCACCGAAATTAAGTGAGATGGCTGGCAAAGTCAGTTGTAGAAATCTGCTTCAAAGCAGTCTGTTTACTACCATTTGCTAAGCTGACACGTAAATTATTTCACAAAAATCCAGTAACTTCCAACTGAAGTTATTTTGAAGTATTTTTAACTTTTTGATGGTAAGCCTTTAAGTTTTTTTCCTTTTTAGCCACTGACCATAATCACTAATATTATAATAGAACTTGTTTTTGTTTACTATAAAAAGTAATTGGTCTTGTCATTCCCCTTACTTCTCTTTATCTTAATTCTTTTGTCCGCCATGTCATATAATTTATAATAAAATTCTCACTGAAGCCATAAAATGGTTCAAATTATAGAAAATATGGCCTATTTCAGGCAAACCATCATCATGGGAGAAAGGATATATATATATATATATATATATATATATATATATATATATATATATATATATATATATATATATATATATATATATATATATCCTCTCTCCCATTTTCTTCCTTTTATTTATTATTTATTTCCCCAATGTCCCTTTTTATGATTCCCTATTCTGGTTTCTCATTTTCCCTACCCCCTTTACCGCACACACAAAAATTTTACCAATAAAAACTAATGCTAACCCTATATACATTCACCCTGAATCTAATTACCCCCAATCAATCATCAAACACGTACCCTTCTCTACTGAAAACTGAATTAGTAACAACTCCTCCTGTGAAGATACCTTTATGAACACAAATTTTATGACACTGCCCTCAAACGCCCTGACATCATATATCATATATTCTCTCTTCATTTATTATTTGTTATTTCCCCAATGTCCCTTTTTACGATCCCCTATTCTGGTTTCTCATTTTCCCTACCTCCTTTATCTCACACACCCAAATTTTACCAATATAATGAAGCGAATTTCTCATCTCTCTTCAAAAATAGCATTTACTACCTGATAAGACATTGTTCTTTCAATGCCGAAATAAAATGTACACTTTGTAGTAAATTTTGATTTGAACATGTTCTAAAGTATAATTTAAAATAAATATTCATAGCTCTATTTCTATGTTGAGCACAGTTTTAAATTAATGTTTTGAATGTTGTTAATACTTTCTTCATTCCTTATTCATTTGGATATATATATATATATATATATATATATATACACACTTACATACACAAGTATGGATAGTTATATAAGGTCTCCTATCATCATGTGATTTTACTGATATTGAAGAGAGAAACACTGTCCTGCTTAAACATATTGTCAGTTCACTAGCATTACATAATAGAGTTTGTTAGTCATAATCACTATTATATGAATTACACATCATAAAGCAATTACAGAACTTCTCTCAAAATAGAATGACTTAATTTAGTTAGACATTGGGAAAATCTGAAAGTACTCAAACAACATGGCTAACAAAAAAAAATCAAGCAGAAACCTTTTTTTCAAAAACAAATAACACAAAACCACATCATACTTAACAAAATATATAAATATTGAGAAACCAGAAATTTGCTGCATACACTCTACACAGTTCCAATTCAAGTGTACCTGAAATGGAAAGATATGTTGAAAGGTCAACATTTTTTCATCAGATGTCAAAGTTGAAGTTGCTGTGAGTAACTGGACCAAAATTGGAATAAAAAATGGATAAAAATGTGTGAAAAAATTTAATGAATTAAATAAGGATTATTCTAAAAAATAAACTTATTTTAAAGAGAAATGACTACATTTTAATATCATTTTCATTATTCTATCTGGTCTAAAACTTATTTTATAGTTTCAGAAACCTTACTTATTACTAAACTCATATTTTAAAATCATTTCCCCACAAGCAAAGCAGGACCGCCACTGGTACGCAGAGGTTTACACTGGGAGAAAAGAAAGAGATTCATGGGATGTCAAAGAAAGGATAAGAAATGGATAGGAATCAAGGAGATGGATAGAAGATGGCAGTTGATGTTGCATTAAAAATTTTGGAGGTTGTAGCTATCAGGAAGCATGCAAATGAAAGGGTATTCCATAAACCGGAAGTACAAGGAAAAAACTGTTAGAGTAGAAGAGGTGGAGATATTTAACTATTTTGATGGTAGATGGGTGGGACCTTGATGCCAATCTAGTCGCATGGGTAAATACATTGGAATCTCTAGACTCTACCAAGTCCTCAGACCTTGTTGGTCTATTTATTTTGCACTACCTTACAGCGTATAATGATATTCAGGACATAGGATTGTATGATCTTATGGCTGTAAAAATTTCCACTGATATTAAAGCTAACAAAATTAGGAAATTAATACATAGAAAATTGAAAAGCCTAAATCCTAAGGTTATTACAAAAACCAGTCATAAAAAAAATAGACTGCCTACTTGATACAGTTGATAACACTTACTCCCCCTACTTCAAAACTAATGCTAACCCTATATACATTCACCCTGAATCTAATCACCCCCAATCAATTATCAAACACATACCCTTCTCTACTGAAAACTGAATTAGTAACAACTCCTCCTGTGAAGATACCTTTATGAACACAAATTTTATGACACTGCCCTCAAAAACAGCGGCTACAAACGCCCCGACATCAAATACAATAAACACAATAATAATAAAAAGAGAAAAATCTTTTGGCATACACACACATTTAACCAAATGATTAGGGTAAATTTTTGTTTTGTTCCCCGAAGGCCTTTACCCCATCAAATCTTTCCAAAACATCCCTATTTCCATGCAAATGTATATGCTGAACTCAAATCGATAATTATTTATAGAAGAAACGTACCTTTTTTTCATGTTATCGGCCAGAATTTTATCAGACTATATCTCACTCCTTCCCACTGTTCTCATATCTGATTAACCGCTGAATGACTTGAGGCATAGGATACTGAATTTGTTCTATTTACTCCCTTTTTAGCAATTACTCCATGATTTGTTGGGTTTCGGAATTCATTTTCCACGCATTAATCACAAAATGGAAGTTAAAAGGCAGAAAAATCGGAAAATTATGCGTGAAGTCAGTCTGCAGTGAATAACATTTTTGAACCATGGTTAGAAAGTGAGATAAACAGTGACAAGAAGTTCCATATTTTTCTTCTCAATAAAATGAAAAAAAAGGTAGGTTTTTTTCAATAAACAATTATTGATTTGAGTTCAGCATATACATTTGCATGGAAATAGGGACGTTTTCAAAGGATTTGAAGGAGTAAAGGCCTTCGGGGAACAAAACAAAAATTTACCATGATTAGTATTAAGTTAGGGCATAAATTCTTCAAATTAATTGAGAAACATTTCCTGAAAAATAACCTCCTGAACAAATTTTTTTAAGAGAAATATTCTTAAATTAGGTTACAGCTGTATAGATAACCTTGAGAAGATCATCAAAAAATATAACAGAATTTTAAACCAATATAACAGAATAAGTAATTAACATCCTAAAAAGATTAATGATAAAAATACCAATACTTGCAATTCTCAAAAACCAATTAAGTGTCCATTACAAAAAAAATGTTAATTATGGGATATAGTTATATTATAATAGAAAATAACTATACTTTAGTGCATATATTAGACAATGATGACAGATGGAAGTTACTTCATTATGTTTATTTAAAATGTTTCATTTTGAGAATTTAATAATTTGAAGTTTTTCTTGTAAAAATAGAAAATTTGGCTCATGTAAAAATTTAGTAGTCGACCTATACTCTATTTCTACCACACAAAATGCTACAGTAAAAAAATTTTATATCAGTTATACCAAGAACCCATTTAAAACCTGCTATTATCAGCACCTCTTATCTTTTAATAATAAGGCGTACCACAATAGCACATCACTTTCCACATACTATTAGCAATTAAAAGAAGCAAAAAAAAAAAACTACCACAAAATGGAAAATATTAAAAAAAAAAATGACTTGTAAATTTTTACTTGAGCCAAATTTTCTATTTTTACAAGAAAAACTTCAAATTATTAAATTCTCAAAATGAAACATTTTAAATAAACATAATGAAGTAACTTCCATCTGTCATCATTGTCTAATATATGCACTAAAGTATAGTTATTTTCTATTATAATATAACTATATCCCATAATTTATAATCTACCCTCTCATATAAATATATCGATTCTCTTATCTTCTGATAATTAAATTGTTTTGGTGAACTGATATATCACCAACTAGGTTGACTACATATATTTGACGTACATTATATTTTAACTCTTTTCTATTTTATAACTATTCTACCACTTTAAGAGATAACAGCTTAAAAAAATCCTGAAACCATTTTCTGAATACATTCAACACTATTGCAGACATGCTAAGATACAAATGTAATCATCCAAATGTTTCATAACTGACACCAAAGAGTCTGGGTCTCCTTGACATCTCAATACTCTACCCCTCTTTCCTAATAATCTCATTCCTTCTATTCATCATAACCTTGCTCTCTATTACTTAAGACAAACCTCTCAAATTCCACCCCCACTCACTTAATTGGCTGAATATGGCAACAATTGTGTTGTTTTTAAATTTCTATATATCATGATTCCTAACAGAAAACAAATATTTCACTACCTGATGAGATTCTAATAAATTGGTATCAAAACACAACAGCTCGTGTTGCAATAAACAATTTTTATTATTAACACTTATAACAAAAATATTACTATATATATATATATATATATATATATATATACCTAAACTTATTTATAAATGGAACTGTATCTCTGTGCGTGCGTCCGTTACCTATAGACTCCGAAACGGCTGAACCGATTTTCTTGAAAATTTACACAGTTGTACTATAAGCATCTGTGAGTGTTCTTAGCTAGGTTTTGTGTCGAGGTTCCCCCGATAAATATCGAAAATCAATAATCAAAAAAAATCGGCTTATAGAAGGAGTGGTCCAATTTTAATCAAATTTGATACTCTCATAGACAAAGACATAAGAAACGATATTCAAAAGGTTCAAGGTTGCAGTTCTTACAATAGTGCAGGAAATTGATAATATATATATATATATATATATATAAAAGGCAAGATGTTTGTGTGTGTTTCTGTTTATCTGTCTGTATGTCCTTTATACAAATCCACAATTTTGATCCGATTCTCACCAAACTTCACACAAATATTCTTTAGGCTGAGTCTGAGCTCCAGGACCATGGATTAGTTTTAAAGGTTTCATTATACTTGAGCAACGCCAGGCTGTACTGCTAGTATTATATAATAATGTATATTTAGACAGCAACCTTTCATCCTGTTTATAATTTATTATAATTATTTTTGATGTGCTTTATCAAATAGAGCACATTAAAATTCCTCCTTCCAAAGAATATTTTTGAGTGAACTAAAACAAATAAACATTAGTCAACAACAATTTTCCCAACTATATAATTGATAAACAAATAAAATTATTCTTACAAAAACTAGATGACACCAGTATTATAAATAGCACACAAAAACAACATTTTACTGCAGTCAAATGCACAATAATTATAAACAGGACAAATTTGCTCTACAAAAAAATTATTAAATACCATATTTCTGCTGTAATTCTTCAAAAACATAAAATTTATAATATATTGTAGAAAATGGAAGACTACAAACCTTATTGTTTCTAATCAAAACAATCTGATCAAATCTAAACTATCAATGACTAAAACAGTGTATTAATTTTCAATATCATGTACAAGTGTCTTGTCATAAATCAATTGCCTATATTGGCCAGACTACCACTTCTTTGAATAGACACCTTACATGCCATCTATCCAACCAAAGTGCAATAAAAAAAAACATTAACCTCTAATTTACAAGAAACCTTAAGAAAACTTTTTGTTGAAAATACAAAAATAATATCTAAATCACAATATCGCAGGCAACTCGCTATAAGAGAGGCCCTATATATTAAATAATTTTCTCCTACTATCAACCTTATAGTATTTAACAGTAGAAATAGAGTTCTGAAATTTTTTTAAAAAATAGACAGACACTCACGTCAAGCAGCATACATTACACGATAGCTTTTAAAGAATGCTCCTATTTACAAAACATAAAAATTACGTTACAGTCAAAACATGAGGATAAAATAACAACATCTGAAAAATAACATCCTTGTTTATCAATGATATAGCTGGTGAAGTAGCTGAAAGTGCTTAGAATGTCAAAAATTATGGAACATTTTTACATTCCTTATCTCCAGCAGAAAGAAAACATGTAATAATATTGAAAAAATTAATAAAAACTTCCTTCTTGGTTGTTTTTAACAAAATGTGTTTTTTTATATATATATATATATATATATAATTGCCTGAAGACATCACATGGTGGAAACCTAGGTCGTGTATTAATTCATTTACAAATGAAGAATATTCAAAAGTTGTACAATATAATTGTATTGAACACTTTTTAATACAAATGTGCACTGGTCTAATTGTATTATGACCAAAAACTAAGTAATTAAACAATATATATAGTGTATCGAAGCAGCAAATAATTTTCTAAACATATGCTGTTAAATATAAGAGACAATGAATATCTATTATGTTTAATCATGAACTGTTCTAAACGTTGTATTTGCGCTTTAATTTCAGTTGAAAATAAAGAAAAATTCTCCAACATTTGGATAATTTTTTATTAATTTGCTTCTAAGCAAATACGACGTTTAGAACGGCTCATGATTAAACATAACAGAGATTCATTGTCTCTCATATTTAACAGCATATGTTTAGAAAATTATTTACTGCCTCGATACACTATATATATATATATAGAGAGAGAGAGAGAGAGAGAGAGAGAAAGAGAGAGAGGGAGGGAGGGAATTTTTAAATTGCAAAGAATGTTGATTTCTCAAAAAGAAAAATTAATGGAAATGGGGGTGGAAAATTACTGTAACAAATACCAAAATTCCTTCTTGCATCCCAGTAGATTATAGGTCGCTTTTAATAATTTATCCATTTATAAATCCTTCCTACTTTCCTTACATATCACAATTTTTTTTTCCTTAGGCGCTCATTGTATCTTCTGTGTAACTTACCAACTTCTTGCAGATTATTTAAAGATAGAAAGTATTTTTAGATTGTAAGAATTTTCTGGAAGTAATAATAGTTTACTGATACAAATCTTACTAATTAGCCCATAACTGAAAGGGAAGAGACAGAGTGAAACCTTTCCCAAGAATATTTGTGCATAAGTGAACATAACAAACCAGACTGGGATTGGAACTTGGCTCTTCAATGTTGAGTCATTATTCATTATACTAATTTCATACCCAAACTTATACCACCTGGTATTCTCAAGCAGTTACTCATCTAGGTACTGACCAGGTTCCATGTTGCTTAGCTTTCATGATCATAACTGGTGTTCCAAAGTGACAATCATAAGTTCTTTACAAATTAAACTATGATATAACAATTTTAAATAATAAAATAAAGTGCTTGAGGCTTGTGTGAAGCCTGGCATAATCCTTTCTACTGAGTTTAAGCCTTTCCAGTTGAATCATCCATATCTGATTAAGAAATAATGATAAGATATGTTTAACAAACACACTGCTAATTCAATTCAACCTTTTACCATGGATCTTCTGTTGTATACTAAAAATAAGTCAATAATACAGACTTGGTCTGCTTAAAAATTGTCTTGGAAAATAAGTGAAGAATTTAGAATTTTTGCTTTTTAATTCCAAAGATAATGCTGTTTACAGAGCACACACACACTATATTTTATGTATAATGAGCATGTGGCCAAATTGTTATGACATTCACTTTCTGACCTTGGGACCTAGGTTCAAATCTAACCAGGGTTGATTTGTTAAGGTGTTTTCTTGGTACTATTGGTCTGGAATAGGCAATTCTAGCAGGTAGGATCTTTGAAAAATACCTGAAAACCACATCATGAGTTGATCCAATCCTTGTGAGTGAAATTGGATAGATGGAACTATTTGGGAGGTGTCGATAATTGTGCTAGCACAATGTCACAAGCCATCATGACAGAGTTTAAGTGTGCTGGCCTTGTTCACACCAGATAATGCACCCTTCACAAAAAAAAAAAAAAAATTAACTAAGGTCTGCTCAGTATAGTTGCAATGTATGTATTGAATAAACACAAATGTCCCTAAACGGGTGTGTGCCACGAGAATTGGTTAGCTGCCCTATATATATATATATATATATATATATATATATATATATATAAATGAATAAAAATATGAGCAAAAACTATTCTTAGCCAATGCATTTCATCCTAAAAGTGTTGCCTACATATAGTCTTTCCTCTTGTATTTATTCATTTTGTTCCTTTACAGATACAATCTATCTGGAAATTATATATATATATATATATATATATATATATTATCCCCCCCCCCCAAAAAAAAAAAAACAAAAATGAACATATAGGTAAAATCCCCAAAACCATATCCTATTAATATTAATTTTATTAATATAATAAATGATCCAGGTGGAGAGCTCGCTGTAAATAGTATTATTTATTTACACAGCCAAATGCATAGTACATCAAAAAATTCCAAATTCTATATTTGTTGAATAGCTATTTCAGTAAGAAAATTTTTGTTTCTTCAACAACGATCAAAATCAACGCCGAGGTGATTCAGCACCTTATGACCAACGGGCTTCTCTCTGACAAACAGTATGGGTTTCGCTTCACCAGGTCTACTGCTGATATGCTAACGACCATTACTGAGTACATATACCAGGCACTCGACAAGAATGGTGAAGCCCGAACCGTTGCCTTGGATATCTCCAAAGCATTCGACAGGGTCTGGCATGCTGGCCTCTTGTGCAAACTGCGGAGCTATGGGATAACTGGACATCTGTTTGACCTCATCCAGTCCTTCCTCTCTAACCGCACATTAAAGGTGGTTGTATTAAATGGGCATGCCTCCCAAAACTACCAGACGAACGCGGGCGTCCCTCAAGGTTCTATCCTAGGTCCCACGCTATTTATGATCTACATTAATGATCTCCCCGACACCATTAGATCCCAAGTTGGCATGTATGCCGACGACACAACAATCTACTCCCGCATCGATCAGAAACCAGGTCTGGACGACAAAGTGAAACTCGCTGCCGCACTTGAAAGGGACCTCCAATCCGTAGTGACCTGGGGTAGGAAATGGTTGGTAAATTTCAATGCCTCCAAAACAAAGCTGTTATCAACTAACCACCATAGACAATCGCATCTACCTCCCATTAGCATGGGACAGGCTAGCCTCCCAGAGAGTAAAATACTACGCCTCCTTGGCCTTACACTCTCGGCGGACCTCAAATGGAATGACTATATTGAATCCATTGCCAAATCTGCTGCTATGAAAGTGGGCTCCCTGTGCAGGGCCCGGAAATTTTTCCCACCTGAAACTATTCTGCACATATACAAATCTACCATCCACCCGTGTATTGAATATTGCTGCCATATCTGGTCGGGTGCCCCTGCTGCTCTCCTTGGGCTTCTTGACAAAATACAAAGGAGGATCTGTAACGTGGTTGATACTGACTTGGCAGACCAGCTGCAGCCGCTCTCACACCGGCGTGATGTAGCTTCCCTGTGCCTCTTCTACAAGTACTTTCATGGCTTCTGCTCCGATGAGCTTAGATCACTGGTGCCGCCTAAGCACGAATTTACACGAGATACTAGATTAGCAACTAGGTCCCACCCTTTTACAGTTAAACAAATAAGATGTAACCGTAAATTCTACTCCAACAGCTTCTTTTCTCGCGCTTCCCGCCTGTGGAACTCCCTTCCACAAGTCTGCTTTCCCGACAGTTACAATCTCCAGGTGTTTAAATGTAGGGTCAATAGACACCTCCTATCACACTAACTCCCAACTATTCTCACAACACTCTCATCTACCCAACCCTCATTCTCAGTATCCTCACCCGCCTATCACCCACCCTCTGTTATTTCCTATATTTAATCAGCCTTTCTCCACTCTACGTAGCCCCCTGCACAGTAGTGGCAGTGACATGCCTTGCTCGGGGTGAAACGCTTATTAAAAAAAAAAAAAAATTTTTATTGATTCAAATATGGTACAAAGATATATCCATACACAGAAAGTTTAAAAAAAGGTGGGGGAAGAAAAATAATTTTTATATATTTGTAAATTGTACATAACATGCTAAAATGTCTGCCTTCTTTTACCATAGCTCAGAGGTAGAATCACTGATTGATATCAATTTGGTCAGGTTTCAATCCTGGCTAAAAGCAATCGGATGTCTAACCATACTGATGAGCTGTGATACAGCGAAACAGATCTGTCTGCGAATGTGTGTGTGTGTATGCAGTAATTATAGGAGGAAAGGAGATATGTTATATAATCCTGGATGTAAATTTACCTGGAAAGATTCTGAAATCCGTGCACTTTCAATACAATTTTGCCTTAATAAGTTCCTTTCTCTTAATCAAAACTGCATTCATAATATCATTAAATTATGGTCAAACTTATTATAATAAACAACTGAGTATTTTTTTTTTACAAAAGATCCCTTCTGTATTCATATAATCTTTTATTTATATTCTTGTCATATCAATTAGTTTCTTTGAACATCCTCCAATACCCAAATTATTTTATATATAAGACAATTTGGAAAGCTTCTAGTTTAACATAACCTGGCATCATCAGTAAAAGAATTTTATTTCATGAGAACAAAATTTACATTAACAAGACAAAATGTTATTCACATTGAATATCTAAACATTTGATTTTTACAGTAACTAAATTTAGAAGTTAGAATTTAAATTCTCAATATAAAAATTATCACAAACACTTAAAAAAAAAAAAAAAAAAACAATTAAAAATTGAATCAATGCAAAACAGCAAAATTTACATTAGCAGCAGTAGTTCACCAAATAGAATGCAAACTATTCCCCTACCCTCAAATACATTAGCAAAATATCCTAAAATTTAGAGAAAAAGAATATATAGCTAGAAATATGGACCTAATTGCATACCAGGGCATTTTGGATCACAATTTTGACCTGGAAAATGTTGTTTTAAATGTTTAATATAATTTATTCAAAGAAAGAAACATTAAAAGTGCTATAATCTGTGTATTCCTAACAATTAATCTATGATCAGACTATTTCAATTTTTTGCCTAGTTTTACTAAATTAGTACTGAAACAATGTGAGACATGTAAAATAAAAAAAATTTAAAAACTAAGTTGAAATTAGTTAAAATCTACTTTCTATGATACAATTAAAGAAAAAAGTTAATCATTTTATCTCGCTAACATAAATTTTGTTCTGGTTTCTGTTGATGTTAATTCATTAGCAAAACATTAAGGGTTTTCAAATCATCTTATATATTCAATATTCCATCTGGTTACCATCCATCTTTACTCATATCTATTTACTTATAAATTTTTAAAAGTACAGTCTGGCCTGACAATACCTTATTAAAAAGAGGTGAAGCTCAACTAGCATAGGTAATGTTCTTTTTACACACACAGAGTTTTAGTGTAAAGAATGCCACTTTAACTGAGCAGGTTATGAGGATAATGCTCTATCTTCACTCTGATATTGAGTACTTTGCAATAAAAAACCTGCTTGCCAAAATGCTTTTTATCAGTAAAACTACTGAAAAAAACAACAATCTTGGCACCAAAAACTATCACAACTCAACATATATATATATATATATATATATAATCTAAATCTAAACTTATTTATAAATGGAACTTTGTGTGTGTGTGTGTGTGTGTGTGTGTGTGTGTGTATCCATTACCTATAGACTCCAAAACGGCTGAACCAATTTTCTTGAAAATTTACACAATTTACTATAAGTGTCTGTGAGTGTTCTTAGCTAGGTTTTGTGTCGAGGTACCCCTGATAAATATCGAAAATCGAAAAAAAATCGGGTTATAGAAGGAGTGGTCCAATTTTAATCAAATTTGATACACTCATAGACAAAGACATAAGAAACAATATTCAGAAGTTTCAAGGTTGCAGTTCTTACAATAGTGCAGAAAATCGATAATATATATATATATAAAAGGCAAGATGTTTGTGTGTGTGTGTGTCTGTTTATCTGCCTGTATGTCTGTATTTTTTCAGCCCTTTTATTTTAGTTTTTGCTTCAGGTTTGGCTCTAAGTAGGTATAATTGTAGTTCTTAGTCTCAGTCATGATACCATTTACTCAGAGGACTTATTTAGCCTTCAAAATTCAGTTTATGATGAAAAAACTTATTTGATATCGATACCAGGAAATCAAAATTTGATTTACATCCATTCATTTTTCTTTCAGTCTACAGTTTTGCTTTAACTGGAAACAACTATTGCTTTTTAGTCTTTCATGCCAACGTCCAAAGAGTCTGAGCTCCAGGACCATGGATTAGTTTTAAAGTTTTCATTACACCCAAGCAACGCCAGGCTATACTGCTAGTGTATATATATATATATATATATATATATATATATATATATATGAACCAATTATTGTTCAGATTTAAATTAGACCAGTACACAGTTGTATTAAAACTGTTGAACATGTAAAGCTTTTAAATATTTTCATTTAGAATTCAGCCAATCACACAACTTTTTCTGTATTCAAGCTGGAAAGCATTAAAAATTGTACCAAACTAGCCAATTATGTGTGGAAATTAAAAGAAAAAATGGCAAAGAACTTTATGTAACTTGGAGCACATTAGAAAAGGCCAGATCTTACAAGGGTAGTGATGTCTTCAGATTGTGCCAAGAAGAGAAGATCACCATAATATTTCCAGAACAATTGCTAAATGAAAGGTACAAAGTAATGTCTGGATTTAAACACCTCATAAAATATATTTTAGTATCATACAAACCTGGATGAAAATATTTACAATTCTTGACCAACCCCTCCCTTATTTGAAACTTCCATTTATGCATCCTGAAAGTTCATGTTATGTGTTAAAAAAAAAAAATGTTGGAAGATTAGTTAATACAGACAAAATACCTGAAGATACCAAGGCTGCGTTTTGTAACAAGTATTTATAAACAAATGAAAATGTTAGGTTTTCAAATGTTTTTAATTTAAGAATTCTTGAAAATATTCTTTAGGCTAACTTTGTAGTACAGTGGATATCGGCTCGGAACAAGAAATTGAAGAGCCAAGTTCAAATTCCAGTTGAATTTATTACATTCACTTATGCTCAAATATGCCACTTCTCCCTCTAACTATGGGTTAAATAGCAGGACAGATTGAGTTTTATGGACTTGGTTAGCAACCAGTCTACTGCAGAAAGTAATGACAACCTACTACAGAAAAAAATTTCTGCCAAGTCAGTCATGTCTCTCAAAATATAATCACCCAAGCATGTATCACGTATGGTAATTAACTGACTGTGAAAGTCAAGAAAAACCATAGATGATGCTAAGTGATATAATTTAATGCCGAATAAACAAAAGTTAGTAAGTGTTGTTGTTTATAATGAAAGCTTTAAAACTAATCCATGGTCCTGAAGCTCAGACTAAAGAATATTTGTGTAAAGTTTGGTGAGAATTGGATAAAAATTGTGAATTTGTATAAAGGACATACAGACAAACAGACAGCTTGCCTTTTTTATATATATAATCGATTTTCTGCACTATTGTAAGAACTGCAACCTTGAAACTTCTGAATATTGTTTCTTATGTCTTTGTCTATGAGTGTATCAAATTTAATTAAAATCAGACCACTCTTTCTATAAACCGATTTTTTTGATTTTTGATATTTATCGGGGGTACCTCAACACAAAACCTAGCTAAGAACACTCGCAGATGCTTATAGTACAACTGTGTAAATTGTCAAGAAAATCGGTTCAGCCATTTCGGAGTCTATAGGTAACAGACACACAGACACATACTCACACACACAAAGTTCCATTTATAAATAAGTTTAGATTTTAATTTGATGAAATATTTACGTATTTATTTATTTATATTAAATAACAGAAAGTTTTTAATTTAACTTTTTTATTAGTGTGGAATGCACAGTGCTTCATTTATGATAAGGTAAAAATCAATGTGTTTCTCTCAGTTACTGTTACCTAATGATAATCATATTGTATTTTAGTGGAAGTCAGTGGAGAAAATTTGAGAAAAATTTATTCCAAATGCCACAACAGAAACAGATTAAATTTAACTGAAATGAAATCCTTAAAGTTGTAACTTTTAGGGTTTGAGTTTTGTTTAACAGCATATGAACCTCTGTGGGTTATTTAATGCTAAAAAGGTGGGGGTTTAATGTATTTTTTTAATGTTTGGTTATAGAGAGAAGGTTGATTTAGTCAGATTTTGATGATTTTTTTTTTTTTTTTTTTTTTTTTTTTTTTTTTTTAGAAAACTGAAAATGTCTTCTAGTCTTGTATTCAAAAATGTATTACTGGTAATAATTGTTTTTTTTCTTTTTCCAAAAATGTATTGTTGGTAATAATTTTTTCCTTGAAAAATGTATATTTTTCTATAGAAGTCTATTTTTATACTTTCATAGTGTTCAGACTCAAGTTTGGGAGTTAACTATTTGCCCATAGCTGGGACCCTAACAGGTGCTACCACTCTAGGTCAGGGTGGACATGGAAACAACAGCAATTAAGAAGTGGTTCCATGCCCCTCACAACCTCCCAATCAGAGGCCTTGCTACTGGATGCAGTTTATCATCATACCCAGGATATGAAATGAGGAAAGAGGGCTTGGAGAACTTGATACTAACAGGCCAGATAGAAGGAAAAAGAGAGAGAGAGATAGAGGAAAGGAGCAGATAACATATTTGAAGGGTCTGAGCAGGTGGATGACAGAACATGGTTTGCAAGATGTAACAGGTTAAGAGCCACCAGGGATAGGGAGACATGGAAGGCCATGAATGCCTACGTCCTGAAGGGACAGGGCACATAGGAGAAGAAGATATATGGCAACTGTTTATAAGAAGTTATGCAGATATAAAGTGGGGGATCAGATCTATATTATAATCAATATATAAACTTATCCCTCATTTTGTGGCCATGCTAGTTTCTATACATTTATATTCTAGATTTATGGGCTTGAGCTAGTGGATGGCAGAGCAGAGTTTGGGCTGTGTAACAGGAGAAGGCGTGCTAAGAGCCACCAGGGATAGGGAGACGTGGAAGGCCATGATTGCCTACGTCCTGAAAGGACAAGACACATAGAAGAAGAAAACCACTCTTTGTGGTGAACGTTGAAATCATCACATATGTGAAAGTTGGTTGAAGGAAATGTGGTGAGAATATTATCAATCCTCTCTGATACGTAATTAAAGATTACTGACCCTCATTCAAGTATTTTCATGCAACTTTAACTCTGGGGAATTTAAAGAATAATTTAAAGGACAACTAGTGTGAAGATTAAACAACAAAGAAAAGGACTGAATGAAAAATAAACTATTAAGCATATATGACTTTGCTTGTTATGACTTGTTCCAATCCTACATACAGTAGCACTAAATGACTTTTTATAATGACTTCCATTTAACATTATACTAGCAATGATACCCAACATTCTTTATGTGCCATGTCCTCTCAGGACATCAGCTATTATGGCCCTCCACAATTTCCTGTCCCTTGTAGCTCTTAAACTTTTTCTGTTATTCCACCTAAGCCCTGTTCTACCATTCATTTACTCAAGCTCATCAAGTATATTATACATTGTTTTCTTGTCCCTCTTGTTCTCTATATGTCCCATGAGTATCAGATTTTCCAAGCCCTTCTTCCTCATTATATGTTCCAGAAACCTCAACTGTCTCTTCTTGTTAAATATTAGTTTCTTCAAAACTTTGTCATTGCCCACATTTTCAGTCCACTGTCTCCTTGGCCTCCTTGTGTAGAATCACATTTGTGTTGCTTCAAATCTCTTCATCTTTGAGAAGATTGTCCAGCACTAATTGCCATACAGGAGGACAGATATCACACAGCAATTTACTACTCTCTTCCATGTTTCTAGAGAAATTTTCCAATTTATTAGTATTCTTCTAAGTTTTTTTGAATGCTCTAGGCTACAAATCCTGTTTCCTCTGTTCTTCTGCTTGAGATCTGTGTATACCATAAAATGGTATCACCAATAAAATTGTTATGAGTAAAACAGTTTGAAAAAGGTTATACATCTTGGTAGTCCTTTATTTCACACATGGAATATGTTATAAATTATGATAGTATAACTTGAAAGTCTAAAATTATTTAAAAAGTTTTAACATTGTTTACTTCCCTTTATTCCTAAGCTGTGATCTAAATGCTAAGGTGGTTACAACTTTCAAGGCAGAAAATGGCTTTATTTGAATAACTAAGTAATTATAAAAGTCATCAACAATGATTGGAAATTAATAAAATGTCATTTTTTTAATTTAACTTTTTAAAGCTGAATATACAAATCATTTAAATTAACCACAAAAAATAGTATTGACCAAGATATAAAACAAATATTGGTAGATATAATAAATCAACATTAATTTAATATCACAGGTTTAATTTTTAGTCTTTTGAGCAAACACAGACAAGGTGAGATCTTTAAATTAGATAAAAAAAGTTCAATTTTATTTATTTTTTTATTTATTCAGTGTTTTCTTTCACAAATAATTTGTTTCAATTGAACAATAGTCTTTTAATAGTTTTCATTTTAAGATTTTTAAAATATTAATTAATAAATAAAAATGATTTTTAAAAATTACCGAATCAGTTTCATATATTTTTTGTCATCATTAAATAGTTTCCTTTTCTAACTTCAATAAATGCAAAACAAAGATGAACATCTTGCATCTTTCACACAGACTTTTTTCATATGACTGCTTTCTTTAAAATAATTATGTGCGTTGTGGTGCAGTGGATATCGACTCGGAATGAGAAATCGGAGAGTCGAGTTCAAATTCCAGCTGAATTCCTTGCATTCACTTATGCACAAATACCCTTGGGAAAGGTATTAATCCGTCTCTTCCCTCCAGTTATGGGTTAAATAATAGGACAGATTGGGTTCTATAGTCTTGGCTGGCAATCAGTCTACTGCAGAAAGCAATGGCAACCTACTGTGGGATAATCTTCTGCCCAATCAGTCATGTCTCTTTCGAGACATGATCGCCCAAAGCATGTATCATGTATGGCACTTAACTGACTATTAGGAAATTAATGAATGAGTGCAGTACATAATTTCTGCTTTGTGTACTGTGTCCCTTCTAAATGTGGCTGGTCATGATTCTCCACAACTTCCTATCCTTTGTAATTCTTAGCCATGTTTGTCTTTACTATCCTCCCCATCCCATCACAAATGACCAGTATTAACGAGATATTAATATTTTTGAAAATTTTGTATTTGAAAGCATCAATAAAAATATAAAAATTAAAGATTTTTTCATAAATTCACTAAAATAAAAATTCTGAAATAACAAACAATTTTCAAATTTAATTTTATACATAAAAACATGTTTTAAACTAAAAGCAAATTTTTATCTGAATTTCTGGAATGAAGAGTTAGCATGATTTATACTGTTTACGTTCGAACGTAGTGGTAGTGAGTTCAATTTCAGGTACTGTGTACTTGCACGAAATAGAAATGGGTGCACTAAACTGAACAGTCAATCAGTTCAGTGCCATATGTGATACACACTCGGGTGATCATGTCTCAAAATAGACATAACTGACTGGGCAAAAGATTGTCCTACAGTAAGTTGTCATTATTTTCTGCAGTGCGATAGAATGGTTGCCAACCAAGGCTATAGAACCCAATCTATCTTATTTAACCCATAGCTGGAGGGAGAATAGATTGATTAATTCCTTTCTCAAGGGTATTTGCATGTCAGTGAATGCAATGAATTTAATTGGAATTTAAATTCAGCTCCCCAATTTCTCGTTTCGACACACATCAAAAACTAAACAGTACTAAAAAAAAATAAACCAATATTTCTAAAAAATGTGCAGCTTAAAGTTTTAAAGTGTTTGTACATATATTTACATAATGTATTTCTTATTACTATAAATATTTATGGATATATGAGGTTGAGTAGAGATCTCATTTTTTTTTAAATGATGAAATAAATGTCTACAGATAAAAGGTTGACAAACATCAAATTCATTATTTATGCTATTTATATTAAGGATATTATCCTCATCTTTGTTGTTGTTATTATCACAACGTTTCAGCCATTATGCCCTCCATAGCCTTCCTCAGGTATATATCGATCTGGTTAACTACAGGGAATTCTGAACTGAAACCCTTTATCTAATCTATGAGAGTAGACTATTCTTATTTCACTACCCATGTCTAGGGATGTAATGTCTAGTTCTTCTTTCTAGTATTGCTCAGTTATTGCTCACCTGTTTCCACTGACTCCGAGTACGCAATGCTAGACCCAGGGATCAAACACACAACCCTTACATCACTAAATTCACAAATCAGCCAGGGTCAGACAGTACTAAAAAAAAAAAAAAAAAAAAAAAAAAAAAAAAAAAAAAAAAAAAAAAAAATAGATGAGATAACCCTAGACATGAGCAGTGGTATGAGAACAGTCTATCCCCGTAGATTAAATAAAGGGTTCAGTTCAGAATTCCCTGTAAGTTACCCAGACTGATATATACCTGAGGAAGAACAAAGGGCACAACAGCTCAAACATTGTGGTAACAGCAAGAAAGACAAGGACAATAGTCTGAATATAAATAGTTTAAATAATAAAAGCAAGACATATAGTATAGAAATAGGCCCATACCATAAAAAATGGCAGCAAAATATATTGATTTGCTATCTAAAATGGCAGCAACATATATATTGATGCACCTACTACTGAGTATCTTACATTAAGACATAAAAAAAAAAAAAATAATCCAAGCCTCTGAGCATGATAGCAGGGAAATTATATATATATATATATATATATATATATATATATATACACACACATATATATGTATTATATATAATTGAACCTAATGAGCAAGACTAACCTACCTAGGTTTCTCCTAAACAGATCGTCAGGGAAATCTAGGTAGGTTCGTCTGGCTCATTATGTTCAATTAAGTTTGCTCTACCTTTGTATTGACCGCTTTTTGTTAGATGGTTACTTGTGTCGGGTTTTTTTCTTTGGGCTTTGTGCTGATTTCTGTCCAAACACTTGACAGACTTTCATGTTCTAAGCTCTTTCTTTTTAAAACCATTTTTTTCCCTTCATTTGAAAGTTTTTGAGGAAGGCTTTCAGACAAGCATAATTACATATAATCATATATATATATATATATATATATACATACATACACACACACTCAAATAGACAATGGTCTTTATCATAATAGAGAGGGTTGCTATATTGTCAGTGTATTATGGTGAAGAGTAATTCAAGGTTTAATTTAGAGAAAATAGAGCATAACACAGCAATTGTAGTTGCGTGCTTTGACCTATCATCTCAAACAAAGTGAAAACTTCAAATACAAGATTAGCCTCTGAAAGTTCTTAACTGTCAAAAAAAAATTTAAAAAATTCTAATTTTTGTTTGTTTCAAGGTTTAACAACCTATCAATCCTTATAGGATCATTTAAGGTCATAACAAATGATTTTGGGTAAAGTTATATTATCTTTTACAGAATTTTGGAAGATGTCTTGCTTTTTAAACTTTTCCATTGCTTTCAAGTTGTATTAGTTTTTTAATTTTTTTCCCCCTGTTGAGGGTCGGATCTATTTTTGATCTTCAGATCTTTACTTAGATTATGTTTTGTTGTATAGTTTGATCTTTTTGAGGAAGGTTAAAATAGTATGAGAGTTTATTTTTTCAAAAAGATCTTTTAGGTTGTTAACATTGGAGAGTGATTGCCAGATATATATAAAATCACTGCAGTCGAGTAGAACATGTTTTACTGTATAGGGTTCTTGACATGCAATGCATTCGGGAGGTTCTTCATTTTTTAGGAGATAAGAGTGGGTTATGTGTGTGTGTCCTATTCGAATACGGGATATAATCACTTCTTTGCGTGATTTACTGGGTTCTGGTAGTTGTTTCTTTAAGATGGGTTTGATTTTAAATAATTTGTTATTTTGACAGTTGTTCCAGGTTTCTTGCCATTTCTTTAAAATATAGTTCTTGATTAGGGGTTTATAGTCAATGTATGGAACCTTTATGTTGTGTCACGTTTTAGGGAGTTTTTTGCAGCCACATCGACTTCTAATTTTTCTAAACACTAGTATTAAGCTACTAGTTGATATCTTAAGGATGTTGTTCTTTTTGAAGGGAAACTATAGTTGCCAGTCAGATTACTTTATTTTTACTATTGTTCACACAATAAAAAGCCAATGAGCCACTCAAGGTAGAGCTTTTTGAATATAAGTATGAAGTGCTGATTACTGAGGATATGTAAAATAATGGTTGACCTTAGATCAGGGAAGAGTTCTCTCAGGAGTTCATTCCACAATGTAACAGTTATTTAAATTAGCATATCACTAGACTAAATACTTCCATTAATTCACTGAAAAAAAAAAAAAAAAAAAAAAGAGTATACAATTATGAAAAAAAGGTCCCAAACTTGAAATAAAATGTTTATGTTATTAAAGAAAAAAATAAAGGATTTTTTAATTATTTTATCAATTTCTTTATCCTTTCTGGCATGTTGGAAATTTTGGTTAAAAATTTTATTTTGCATTAGAGGATGTTGGGGGGGGAGGGCAAAGTTTAGTATAGGAAATTTATATTCTTTTTTGCAGTAAAAATATATTGATTTGTAAATTCTTGTGAAAACCATAAATTTCCCAATTTTCACAACTAATTCACAAATAACTTAAATTATTTCAATTTTTTTTTTCAGAAAATCTTGGTAAAAATATTTTTTTTATATCTCTTACTTCAACACCAACACTCAGTTTTATGAAATTTTGAGAAAGTAAAATTTCATCACTTTCATTTTATATATATATATATATATATATATATATATATATATATATATATGTGTGTGTGTGTGTGTGTTATGAATTAATTGTACATTGTGACACGGAAATTAATTCATAACTGTATAATTATATTGAGCACTGTTCATAATAAAATAAATGCCAGAGCACTGAAAATAAAAAAAACCTTGAGTCCTCTTCACCTGGAATTTTTATATATATATATATATATATATATATATATAAAGTAGGACTCCTTTGAGAATTTAAATCAATTTGTTTTTGTCAAAAGTCAAAAATAGAATAAAATTATGACATTATTTAGTGAGAAAAGCTTTGAGCTGCTCTTAAAAAAGATATATTAAAATTTAAGTTTAAAAAATAAAAATAAAAAATTTTCAATTTATAATTTACAAGAATTGTTTTCATTTTTTTAAAATTTTAATTAGAATAATTTATTAAGTTTTAAATCTTAAAATTCTGTTGTGACACTATCTCCCACTGGTATATTTTCTTTTGTTTGGTTTAATTCAACGGAGAGAGAGAAATTAATATTAGTAGTATTATTAGTTGTGCTCTGTTATAATTCGCGATGTGAGCTTATGTAAAAAACTATTTTAAAAACATACTTGCAAAATCCGGGGAATAGAAAAATTAGCTATTTTAATACTATAATGTACTTGTAAAATCCGAGGAATAGATAAATTAGCTGACAATTTGAGGGAAAGAGAGAAATATAATTTTCTTTTTCATTATAGTTTTCTTTCTTTTTCATATACGATATGCATTGTTTTGCACTAGGTGGAAATTGGAGAAAATGGTCACAGTCATAATAAAATGTCAAAATTTGTTTGATGAAGTCAAGTAAGTTTAGATCCCCCAACAGATGTTCCCTGAGAATGGAAAAATGTAAATATGATGTAATCCAAAGGAAGTGAGCTGTTGATATTTCATTCATTGAGCCATGCCCCCACCTCCACAATCGTGTAGGTGGAAAACGGTCTCATTGGTCAAAAGCTTTGAGTCGGCCAAATCCCCGAGAGGATTGGGGATGGTTATAAAAATCTGGACTCGACGAGAAAACTCAGTCTAGTTGTTGGCTGGAGTTTACTTGTTGGTAAGTCGAAATGTAACAACCGTGGAAAAGGGTTCCCAACTGGGGGAACCATAACCCACAGCCAGTCACCTACCACAGAACTTATGGCTAAAGAGTTCATGTCAAATGAAGCTTACCACCGATTAACTTAAAGAGTTCATTTTGAATAATGTACCTTTGATAGGAATCCCGAAAGAATGTTATTGTTTTGTTTAAATCATGGGAGAATCGAAAATTTTGATTCCTCATTCACTCTACTTCAGCAAACTCCATTAAACTCTGATAAGGACCCAAAAGGACACTTATTTTAGAAGCTGCATAAAGAATTGACAGCCCTGATTATAGAGAATATGTGAAAAGACTTTTATGAAAATTTAATGAATACGTGAAAAGACTTTAGTGAAAATTTGAAGAGCTCTGTTTACTTTAACGAAACTTAGAAAAGACATTTTTATTTAAGGATTGAAAGCTCTGATATTTTTAAACGAATGAACTCTCTCTCAAACTGGCATTCTGATGCTGTATTATCATTCGGACAATTGTATTATCTGCTCCTCTGACTAACAATTGTTTTTTTTATAAAGACATTCTTCGTAACTCTCCAGGCGTGTTCAACCTTATTCATTTATTTTATTAATTTTTTTCTGGTGCCATGTTTATTTTTAACCACAAGTGTACACCAGCATCTGATCTGGTACTGGTGGAAAGACTACTACTGAAATTGCGCAACGCAACTTTCTAAGATCAATTCACAATGTGGGCAGTAGTCCGTTGTTGCAATAGATGTCTTGAAAACCAGCTTTTGTGACGAGATCACCACAACCAGCAACAGCGGCCACAGAGCGGATACCGTTTCAACATCATCGCAGCAGGATCCGTTCCTGAACCAGCGAGTGACCGAACCAACCGGCCAGCCAGGTGGCAGTGTCACAACTGGTGCCGTCACGACTCTCGACAAGAACAAGCGTCACAACGAGCCGGCTCAGGCGAAGGCTTTAATGAATTAAACTATATTTGAAAAATAAAACATATAGATTAATTCATTAAAGAATCAATTAGTTTACATTTTCACAGGCAAATTCATTGCTAAATTGATGTGCTCAGTAGACACGTATAAAAGCAAATGTCATTTTTTGTTTTGGTTGGTTACTAATGTTAAAGCATAACATATAAAAACTAGTGAATCCTACCGTGATTTCAAGATCCAACTTTAAGACAAGCAATCAAATTTCATACCAATATGCCAACAAACTGCTGCTTAACTATTTTGGTAAAACTAAGTTTAACTTCAAACTTTTTATCTTTTAAGATATCCCGCTACATAGACAGTGGAATGAGAATAACCTATATCCTTAATTTAAATAAATGGATTAGTTTAAAATTCCCTGAATGTTAACTGGATTAATTTGAGCGAGTTTTGTTTAATGGCATTTCAACTTCTGTGGGTTATTTAATGCTCAAAAGGTAGGGTTTTAAGGTATTTTTTTTTAATGTTCGATTACAGTGAGAAGGTTGATTTAGTCAGATTTTGATGAAAAATTAATTTTTTTATTTTATTTTCGATAAATTGAATATGTCTTATAGTTGTGTATTCAAAAATGTATTGCTGGTAATAATTTATTTTCTTCAAAAATGTGTTATGGTTATAATTTTTTCTTTCAGAAAAGTATTGTTGGTAATATTTTTCTTTCGAAAATGTATATTTTTCTATAAAAGTCTATTTTTATGTATATATTTCTATAAAAGTCTTTCACAGTGTTTTGACCCCAGTTTGGGTTAACTATTTGCCCATACCTGGGACCCTAACAGGTGCTACCACTCCAGGTCAGGGTGGACTTGGGAACAACAGCAATTAAGAGGTGGTTCCATGCTCCTCACAACCTCCAATCAGAGGCCTTGCTGCCAGATGCAGTTTACCATCATACACAGGACCCTGGATTAATAGATTCCTGAAGAAGGTATAAATGTATAATGGCTGAAACAATGTTCACGTGCTTTGTCAATGGTTTATTTTTTTCAGTAAAGTAAAACTGCATGTTGTTTTGAATCTTCTTCATCTGTAAAGAAATTGTCAAGTGTTCACTGCCATCCAGGAGGCTAGATATTTTGTCTTGTTTTTTTAGTTTTTCTTTTTTGATGGTATAGAAATTAAGAGTTCAATCCTTGGGCTGGGTAGTACACACTTAGGCTTAGTAGAATAAAGTAAACAAAAACTAAACAATACTAGAATCAGAACAAGATGAGATATTAAGGTGAATTTAGTTGGAATTGCTGAAGAAAGAGGAATACAAAAGACACAAGACAGAGATAAAGAAACAAGTATTAATTATTAAGGCAAATTACAGAGAAGAAAAGTCCTTGCAAAACTAGTTATATTTGTGGCCTTAGAAGTCCAACTATGAAATGTTCTTTAACGTCCAAATAAATTAGACGGCTCTTAGAATGTTCAAAGTAGCCTCAAATAAGGAGAGGAAATTTCCTACCTGTTGTTCCTTGCTAGAACATTTTAAAAAAGAGGAAGATAGAAGGATTTTTGCATTGTGCTCACCAAAATTAGGTGTCCACTGATTTGTCAAGGAAAATCATCTTAGCCAATCAAACAGGCCCATTTAGATTAGGGGTGGGTGAGAAGAGAAATTATGTGGGAGAAGTAGTAGTAATCTTTTTTTTATAATATCCCTCCATGTGGACAGTGGAATAAAAACAATCTATCTGCATAGATTAAGTAAAAGATTTAGTTGTAAATTCTCTGAAGATTATTACCCTGATAGATAACTGAAGAAGACCAAAGGATACATGATTGAAATGTTTGGATAGCAACAATAAAGATGACAACATTAATCTAGATCATCTGTCTATATTTCTTAGTTGAGGTATTGTAACTGTTTACACTATCTATATAGTTCAAACTGTTGTCTTCATCTTTATTGACATATTTCGACTATTGTATGCTCAGGACTTCTTCAGATGATATACGTTACTAAGCAAGGACACATATCCCAGGGGATAAAAAACATTGAGCAACCCAAAAAGTTGAGAGTTCAGTACCTGGCCACAGCAGAGACAACAAAAGGGAATCAACTTAAATCGAGATATCCAAAAAAAAAAAAAAAAAGGTATGGCACATGGAATTAGAAAAATCTACACTAGTGGACTAAATAAAAAGTTTAGTTCAAAATTTCAATGTATATCACCTGAAGAAGGCCAGAATGTATGACAGCCGAAATGTTGTGAATAATGATCACTCCTGATCCCAAAAATTCAGACAAAAACAAAAACTTTTCTTTGCATTTTTTAAAAAGTTTCCTTGTATTTTATATATAAAAAAAAAGCATGACTACTTTTGTAAAATACAAGTGAATTAATTAAATCAAAATTATAATAAATTATTTTTATAAAAGTTTGATCAAAATACTACAAAGCATTTTTAAATTTAATAAAAAAAAATTAAACTAAAAATGCAGATGGAAGACTACGCAAATAATGTAAAATCATGAACTCAGACAGAGGTGTGTGTGTGTGTATGTGTGTGTGTGTATGTGTGTGTGTGTGTGTGTGTGTGTGTGTGTACACACGTACATATATATAATTAATTATAATAATATTTTTATAATAATGGTTATAAAAATATTTTATGTCACTACACAAAAGCTTTCATGTTTCAGTACTTTGAATTGTATCTCATCAGTCGGTGGTTGGTAACTGATGGTAGAAATGATCCCTATGAAAACCTAAAAACAATTCATCTCCTTTTTGACAGCCAGTGAGGGGAGGACAAAGTCAGAATGAAAAATGTTCCTGTGAGTATGTCTTGATTAACCAAAAGAAAGTCAGATCCATGCAAATGTTTTTAGGTTTCCATAAGGATCATTTTTATCACCACTTATTAATCATCACCTGACAAAGTACAGTTCATAGTACTTAAACATGAACCCTTTTGTGTTGTAATGTATAATGTTTTTATTATAATCACTTATAATAAAAACGTTACAGTAATAATATATTGCTCTACTTTGTATTGAGCACTTTTAAAAAGTAAATGCTACAAACTAGATTTTTACTCCATTTATTCTTTATATATATATATATATATATATATATATACTGTCAAAAAATACATTTTTAACTTACAACTTTTTAGTAGTTTTTCATCTACATATTAAAACAGTATACATGGATTATCATTATTATATATATATATATATATATATATATATATATATATAAATAAAACACACACAAGAAACATTGTCCTCAAAAGAATCATTAGAATAAAGACATTTGTATTTTCATAATTTATCTTTACATAATGAGTTCCTATCATTTTCCTAAGTGCCATGCTAGTTGTTAATCAATACATAAATATTAATAGTTGTAGGAAAATTTTAAATTCTAATGACATAGACTTAATGAAATTTACCAAAGTTTTAATATGCAACAAGTTCAAGAATTTAAATATTTATCAAACTTTTATTTAATTATCAATTGAACTTTGGGAACATTTTTTCTGACTTCATAAAAGCTTTGCCGAATTATTTTTTTCAGATATTTTATAGGATTATATTTAAGGAATTATGAGAAAAGTAGAAAATTTAATGTATGTTTGAAATTGATCAAGAAAAATAGAGTCTAATTTATTTGATTAATTACAAAAAGGTTTATTGGATAAGTCTGTTTGATATTATCTTAAATTTTAATAAAAATAAGGAATATATTTAATTTATAAATTAAATCATCTACACCCTGTCTGAGGGTTTTTATACAAATCAAATAAACCTCAATAACTTAAAGAGTTCTGAACCAATATTTGTCAAATTTAAATTTATCTGTTTCCATCCTTAGTTAAATAATTAACTAAATTTTCTGCCATTTTCAATGGTTAGCTTTTGAGATATTAGGAATTTATGAAAATGGACTGGCTGAAGTTAGTATGAGGATTAGGCTAATATTAGCTTAAAACCTCCGAAATGTAGTAAAAACTATTTTTTTCTTTTTGTCCATAACATATGTTAAACATGTATAAAAGGAAGGATCTAATGGTTGAAAAACAGAAAATAAATTATTGAATAAGTGAATGTCCATATTAGAGATATCAAAGAAGCTTTGCAGAGATCATTGAACAATGAAGAAGGCTGTTGAAAATATAACAAAGTTGAGAACACAAAGCAAAGGAAAAGTCTTTAAGAACTTGCTTAATCAAGATGAATGTAAACTGATATGAGTTATAGCAAAACAACCACTTTTGACCCGCATTCAGATGTTTGAAAAGGCTAGAATTGAGGAAGTCAAGAAAGACAAAGTGTGTAGAAAACTTTCTGAATTGGGATCTGTAAAAAGAAAACTCCTAGACAACTCCCTCTCACTAAAGCAAATATTTTAAAAGTGTGAAAATTAGGCCAAAAAAATACATGAAAATTAAGTAATTTTCATGGACAAATTTCAAGCGACATGTAATGAACCTGTGGTGATATGGCGCAAAAGCGATGGACTGGATGTTTGCACACTCAACCAAAAAAGCAAATGACCAAAACTCGACGGTGCACAGATGTTCCGGTTGAAAAATAAAAATTAATTAAATATTAAATTTCCAGTTCGCGAGCCTACGTGAATTTTATTTATCCGCCAATGGGAAGCCCAGAATCAAGTACAAGTGTTAATCCCAAATGATCACCTGCGATCCAAAAAGTCGAAATGAAAAAACCGATACAGAAAGCAGAGACAGACAGACGACGCAGGCTGACACACACGAATTGACTAGAGAAAGAGGAGTGTAATTAGTAGCCCCCTTAACCGAAGTCAAGTGGCTTACTATGTTTGCCTCCCTTACCTCTTTACCTTCTTCCCTGTCTCAAAACTACTTACTGACCTTAGGAGCGAATACAGCAAAGATATTCCTTAAATACAACACCCCACACCTGCACTTACCGTAAGTATCGAATTCTCCTTGTCAGCCTTCTATTGCCAAAAGAACCATTGCCACTATAAACCTAATGCACAGGCCAAAGGAGGAATTTTGTCCAATTCAGATGTGCCTGTATCAAAAAGAAGGCAACAAAGAGGTGGTAGTGTTGTGATATGGGCTGCAATTGTCGATCAAGCCATTATTGGACCATGCATAATCGAGGAAGGAGTTAAACTGAACAGTGCTATCGTGATTTTAAGAACAAGACATTCTTTACATAGTACAAGTCCCAGTCTTACAGTTTCAAAGTGAAGTGTGTATGTATGCATGACAATGTTCCTTCTCATGTATCTAAGCTTACCCCTGAATTCTTTGATCAGAAAAGATTTACAGGAGAGAAGATAATGGAATGTCCACCATAAAGTCCTGATCTGAATTCAATTGAAAATCTTTGGTCAATTGTGAAAATGAAATTACATGAAGGTGGCAAACAATATAACAGCAAAACAGAGCTATGAGAAGCAAATAAAACTACCATGTCAAAAATTGAACCTACTGAAGTTTAAAAAAAATTTTAAAAATCAATTTGTTCTATTATAGGTTTTGATCAATTTTTGAGAATTTCATTACCTTTCTATTGAAGTAAAAAATGATTATTTGGTTTTGCCTAATAATTTCAGACGACAGTGTTTCAGAAGACATCAAAGAACTTCAAAAACATTGCATACAACCTAAAATGTTAACTCAAAACTTTTGACATCTAAATTGTTTAAAATTTGAATCGTTGAAGTTTATATGATTTGCTTAATAACTTCAAACAGGATGTATATTTAGGATTGTTTATGGGTATTAAAAAATAAATCTTAACGGAAACTAAAAATTATCATTACATGAATAATTATTGAATGATACATATTTTTGTTTTTTTTAATTCAGCTTCCACACAAAATACAAATAAATTGACAATCCTGCCTCTTTCTTTATGAACCAGCTACCTAAAAATAGGGATGAGGGGGACATTATTTCAACTTGTGGGTGGTAGAATCAAATAAAACGGGCATATTTTTTATAAAATATCTTCATTCAGGCATAAAATAGCCATTTATTTTATATAGTAATGAAATAAGCCATATTGTAGCTGTTTTCTTAAAATGTCGATTAATTCACCCTAATTAATAAAATAAAACAGTTTATTGTCCGCAGCTAAAGACAAAAAAAAAAGGAAGATTTATTTAGCCAATGCGCTTTGTCCTCCGAGGGACTTTTTTTCACTAAAGTTAACTTTATCAAGGCAAAATTGGAAAATATTGCTTTTTACTAGTTCGGTATATGTGCTTCGTTGTGCAGTGGATATCGACTTGGAACGAGGAATTGGAGAGCCGAATTCCTTGCATTCACTTACACGCAAGTACCCTCTCTTCCCTCCGGTTATGGGTTAAATAACGAGACAGATTGGGTTCTATAGCCTTGGCTGGCTGGCAACCAGTCTACCGCAGAAAGCAATGGCAACCTACTGCGGGATAACCTTATGCCCAGTCAGTCATGTCTCTTTCGAGACATGATCGCCCAAGCCGAACTGATGTCCGACAAAATCGCTGAAAAAAACAGCATAGTCTGAAGGAAACTAACTAAAAACAAAGTTTTTCTCGGCAAAATGTTTAGGCTATCATGAAGATTAGTTTCATAATATTTTATTAAAAAAATATCTATTTTTTTTTTAAATGAAAAGACGACTTTATGACGTGTGTCATAAACTATCCAAAGTTGTGACTTCTTCCGATTACTTTTCTTTCTAGTTACCAAAAGTTTTTCTTTTTTAGCTTTATCGTACCATTTTCTAATCCTAAAAATTGAATACAAGGAAGATGTACAGAAAATGTTTTTTTTTAGGAAAGATAACAGTAACACTGAGGAAGTGTCAGTCAGTTAAGTGCCATACGTGATACACGCTTTGGGCGATCATGTCTCGAAAGAGACATGACTGACTGGGCAGAAGATTATCCCGCAGTAGGTTGCCATTGCTTTCTGCGGTAGACTGGTTGCCGACCAAGGCTATAGAACCCAATCTGTCCTGCTATTTAACCCATAACTGGAAGGAAGAAACGGAGTAATACCTTTCTCAAAGGGTATTTGCGCGTAAGTGAATGCAATGAATTCAACTGGGATTCGAACTCGGCTCCCCGATTTCTCGTTCCGAGCTGATATCCACTGGACCACAACCTCAAAAAATAGCTGAAGTGAAAAACAGTTAAAACGTTTTTACGTGGATCTTGTTCTTATTGGTGTCTCTCTCTAACTGAATGAATTGAATTGAATGGATTGATAATGATGATGAAAAAGTTTTTTTATAATGAATGCCATATTGTTTGTTATTGCTAAATTGTTAATGCTACGACCGTATCCAAATGGGACTTCTGACTGCTAGTCTCTCTCTATATTTTTAATTGCTTTAAATAAAAAATATTTATAAAAAGCTTTCAATGTTTGTATGTAAATGTCAACAAAATAAAACAAGAACAAAAAAAATGAATTCAAAAAATTGTCAACCCGGATGTTTTAATTAAGAACAAAAAATGAATAAAGAAAATTAAAAGGAAACATATTGTAAAAAAAAAAAAGTTCAAATTCGAAGATCATTAACGCAAAAAGAAATATTTGAATCTTATACATTTATCGTAAAATAAAAATAAAAAAATAAAATTAATCAGTAATCGTGAACTAGCCCTTCACACATGTCACACGAATTATTCACGGTCTCAGCTTCGTCCCCAATTAACACTAGTAACAAACAGTCTGTCACATTTTTAAATGAACGTGGGGAAACATTGTCCATACAATATCAAGTTCAACATAAGCAATTTAGACAATTTGAATTGTAAATGTATTTAATTCTCACAAACAAAAACCCTATGTACCAGCTGGGGCGTTAGTTTAATAATCTTTTAATGAACAGGGGGAAAAAAAGTTAAACGAAAACACGTAAGTTTCACTTAGCACACCTAACCATACTTTTTTTTAACAATTTTAAGAAAAGAGAAAACACTTGGAACTGTGTATACGAACCTGTGCGGTGGTAGGTAAATAGTATATACAGTCAGCATGATCTGTATTCCACAGGCGAGAACAGGCAAACATTGCCAAAAGAAAAGTTTCTGTTGGTAGCGACCAAAGTCGCCGAGGTAGTGAAAAATCCTATCACTTAACATAACTTTTCCACAGCGACCTGGATGGATTTGAAATCGATGTACGGGTTTCTAATATCCTTTTCTTCGGTCATATACTATTTAAATCATTCATTTTCCTTTGTTCATTAATAATCATGAAAGTTCTTACTGTTGATTGAGATGAACAAATAATCCGGCTGCTACTGCTGGCATTGTCGATCACATGCTAGATTCATAAATGTTGACAACTGAAAAAAGCGCATCGTCTCCCGAAATCTGAAAAAATTAGCCTGACAAGTGAATTTGAAGGTCAGAGTTAACTCCCTTTGATATTCATTCAATTGTCGTCTTCATAAATTGCACACCTGTGTTAGAATTATCATCAATTATCAATAGTGCAAAGTGGAGATAATAAAATTTATTTTTTGATAAAGATCGAATTTTCATTTATGAATAAAATTCTACTTTTTGTTCTTTTAAATTAAGTACGATTGACAACTTAAAGTAGAAGAAAAGATACGCTTTTTAATGTTCACTTGATGTCATTTTAATTAAATTAATAAAATAGGTAAGATTTTTTTAAAAATAAGATATTTCATTTGATGGAATGTAACATTTTAATAAATTAAATATTTACTTTAATAAATGAATTGACAAAATATTCCAATTTCATTATTTTAATAAATTTAAATACTGTTTTAAAATAAATAATATTACCTAAGGTAAGGACCTTTAAAATATTTTCTCTTATAAGCAAGCCGATGACTTTTTTCTTCATTCAATAATCAAAGCGAAGCGTAGTAAATTATTTTAATTTTTGTTTATTATTTTATTTTTTAATGTATTTTATTTACTTTTTTTAAAAACTTTTCCCTATCTCCAGAAAAAATTATTTCTGGTTTTAAAGTTTTGCGCTTTGAGCATTTGGATTGTTTAACATTTTTTACGCCCACCGGAAAAACAAAACAAAATTAAATATTTTCGATACTAGTTCACTCGTAAAAAAAATAAAAAAATAAAAAATGGGGGCTGAGTTTATTTTTGTAGATTAACATTCTTTAGGCTTGTCAAAATTGATTGTTTTAGAACGGTGATGAGCTGTTTAATATCGATCGCGTCAAATCGATCACTGACTTTTTTTACACAGTTATCTGGATAATTATTTTAAATATCAAGTTTGGAAAGTATGGTAACATTACTGATATCTATTTTTTTTTAATTTCTAAAAATAAAAAACGTTTTCCCTTATGAGATTTTTTTTCGAAAGTACATGTATTGAATTTAAAAAACTAAAAAAAAAAACGACTTATCTTAAAAAAGGAACAATAAACGCATTTTTACTTTCATTAATTAACTTACGAAAATTTTCTTTAAAAATATATCTGTTCTTTAAAAGAAATAATCTTTTGGATTGTCCAAACCAAAATGACCTTTGCTACAATTATTTTCGTTCGATAACTTTCTTTTGTTAATAAAAAGAGGGAGGTTCGTAAAAATTACTCTGTGCAAAGAGATAAAAATAAAAACATCAAGATAAGATAAGAGATAAAAAAAAATAAACAATTTTTACATAGCAGTTGAAGCGATAAATTCATCCATCGCGAGTATTAACTGTAAAGAAATGTGACGAATTAAATATTAAAGTGTAAAATTCAAATCTGAAACAATCACCATTGATTGGTTGAATTTTTCCAATATTTTTATGCACCTGCGTAAATATTTTAGATTGAAAATTGCACCAAATTTTCTGATCCTATTACGTGACTAGTTTGACTATTTAAGAAAGACCACATGCAATCAGAACCATTTAATGAGGAAGTGAAGAATGTCCGCACCATTGGTTATGTAACGCGAAGCGAATCTTCAGAGAAGACAAATGGAAGACAGAAACAAGCGCAAGAAAACCCTCAGTGAGAATTGCAAACTTGGAATAAGCAGGTACATTGAACTTTTTTCTTCCTATTAATTTGAAACAAAAAAAATTACTACTCATTGTACAAAATCTTTTACTCACTCCAATAACTTAGACTTCGATAAGAAAGTTTAAAGGTTAAGGAACAATTAATATATCAAACTTCTATTTCAGCAAACAAATCTTAATACTTGACAAAGACCTGCACCAGAAGAATCTTCCATCTTTTAAACAAAGAAGAAACTAAGTCCAAGAAACTTTTCTCAACAACACTATTGATTTTACTTACGAACATTCACATACATTTTCAATTTGACTCATAACCACACACTTACTTAAACTCCTGTTCTTTATAATCCAACTTCAAACTATTTACAATGTACACAAATGGGTGATCTCACTACAGTTTTGTAACCCTTAAATAAAAAATTATAAACTAGTTTAATATAACATTTGTACTTGTTTTTGTCCTTGTGCCATACATGCAAATTCAAATGCTGTTGGAATTTTTCATGCAGCCCATAAAATATTCCTTCTAATAAAACCAACACAACAAAATACACCAAACTCCGCAACAACAATACCTTTTTTTAAATCATTTTTTCTGCTCGGCATGTCAACCATATTCCGTCTTACTTTTAGTTTTAAGATAAAGTTTTTTCTCCCCAATTTCACAAAAGACGCATACAACGGAAGAACAAAAGTACAAATGACGGCAACATAACTTCCACATTCTTTTGCTGAAAAACCTCACAGCATGGATGAAAAAAGGCCCCAAACTAAATAAATAACTAAGTTTTATTGTCAAGATGTTTAATAGGAAATAAAGTATCTTTTCATTAAATTTTTATTCCTTTCTGGCAAGTTTGAAATTTTGGTTAAAAAATTTTTTTTTTTTTTGCGTCAGCAGTCAATGTAATTAGTTACAATTAGCACCTTTTTTCCAGTAAAAACACATTGATTTGGAAATGCTTCCTAAAACCAAATATATATTTATGACATGTTATTTGAGAAAATTAGAAAATGTAAAGTTAAATTAATCTGATTTGAAACAATATTGCTTATAGCATTAAAAATAGTATACAAATATTTCTTAACCATGGGGTCTTGTTTTTCTGACATAGGCTTGGTTTATTTTGTTTTACAGCATATCAACCTCAATGGGTTATTTAATGCTAGGTACCTCCACGCATTTTCGATACCTAACTTTTAGATTGAATTTTTGAAAATAAGTTTTCTTGAAAATTTTATTTTAGCTTTAATTCAAAGCCAAATGATTAATTTACTATTTCCAATAAGCAAAATACTCCAGTATATATACTAATTGAAATCTACAATTTTTATTTTTTTTATTTTCAATTTTTCGGACATTTTTGAGCGATTGGCACATTTGTAAGCAAAAATTAATTCAGTTTTTAAAATCTTGCAAAAATAAAATATACATCTATCACATGTTATTTTTAGAAAATTCAAAAATTTAAAGTTAAATTAATCTGATTTACACAAGTATTACTTAGTTATGGCATAAATTTAGAATAAAAGTATTTCTTAATCATGGAGTGTTGATCTTTCTGACCTTTACCGTAAGTGATTGATGTGTGATGACAACCAGATGTTGAAATAAGCTAAGTAAGGTTGAATGAAATTAACATAATTGTCCAAATTATTTTCCTGTAAGAAGAATACACCAAAAAAATAAATTATTTTAAAAATATGACGACTCGATGATTTGTATTAAACTTTTCATTTAGTAAATATAGACTTCACTTAATAACATAACCTAACCGCCACAAAGCTTTGTAGAATGTTTTACAATTTTGATATTTTATAAATTATTATAATTAAAAAAGAAAAAATTAAAACAATTCTTTTAAAATTTAACAATTTGATTTTTTACCAAAATTATGGATGTATTAGAAAGGATTAAAAAAAATTTTAAATAATTAAAAAATACTTTGATTTTTCTTCTTAAAAATAAACATTTTGATGGAAAAAAAACAAACTTCATTTTTATTAAATTAGGGGAATTTTTGTTTCATACTATACTGTTTTTTCAGCTAATTAATTCGTGGAGATACCTATTTAATATTGACGAGATTTTTAGGATACATTCATCTGAACAGAACAACTATTCTTTGAAAGAAATCAGTTTGTAGATCAAATTTCATTAACTTATTTATAAAAGAGGGTTTTTGTCAAATGTATTGCTGGTAATTTCACAATAAAAATCAATTTTTATGCTTTTAAAGTATATTGACCCCATAGTTAAGACCCTAACAGGTACTACCACACCTGGGTTAGTACCTGTGAATGACAAAAATTAAGTGGTGGTTCCATGCTCCTCTTGCTGCTGAAAGCAGTTTATTGTCATACCCAGAACATTTTTCTGACGTGTTGATTGATTTATTGACAGCCTAAGGTGTTGACAGGTTAATTACGGTGTAGCAAAATTGACATAAATTTACCAATTCTAAGTGAATGTTTTATTAGTTTTAAGGGGATGAAACCTTTAAAATGTGACCCTTTAGTTACTATTCTACTGTTTTCATTTAGAAGCCAAACTGGTTTCATAAGTTAATTTTTATCCGTCAACTGAATTTCATGCCAAGTGGTCGGTCTGTATTTCAATCATCATCAATAGCCAACTCACCAAAAGTTCTAAGGCTTCAAATGAACACAACACATCATCTGACTACCATAGAAAGAATGTACTAGTACTTGACTTCAACATTGAGTCAAGAAATTCACTTTTAGCTCTTGACTTCAGATGCAACTGAAATAGTCTACAATCTTAGCAGTTTTCTCCGACCATGAAAACAAATGCACTGCACAGTTTGGTAACCAAGTTTTGGTGAGTGGTTTTGGGAACAGAACTAACATCACTCATAATACAAGCTTTCCTTAGTGAAAAACTAGTGATGATTTATGAATGCTGTACAACATTTAAAGTTGTTAATATTCTGCACTTTGCTCTGACATGAGGATTTTTTTTTCTCCTATTTTTTTTTTAAATCGCAACCCATTTTATTTATCTCATGATCCACTGAAGGGTTTGGGAAATGTTTTGCTGAGAATAATGTTTTCTTAAAAAAATGTATTGTTGGTAATATTTTTTTCTTCAAAAATGTATATTTTTCTATAAAAGTCTATTTTTATGTAAATATTTCTATAAAAGTTAATTTTTATAATTTCATAGTGTTTTGACTCCATTTTGGAGGTCAACTATTTGCCTATAGCTGGAAACCTAACAGGTGCTACCACTCCAGGTCAGAGTGGACCTGGGAACAACAGCAATTAAGAGGTATTTCTATGCTCCTCACAACCTCCCAATCAGAGGCCTTGCTGCCAGATGCAGTTTACCGTCATGCCCAGGATCTAGAGAATGAGAAGAAAGCTTTACTGAGAAGAAAGGACAATAAAAGAACATTGGTCAAGAAAACAGAAGATGGCAATTGATGTTGCCGCTAAAATTTTGAAGATTCTAGGTGACATGGAAATAAGAAACTAGAATAGAGTTGTACAGGTGCTAAGTGAAAGAAAAGAAGCCATTAAAATGTTACATCTAGCTAATTCAACAGTAAAATGCTGAGACCTTGTTACATTAAAATTCATGCAGTCAGAGTACCAAGGCAGCTAGTAATATTTATTCCAGCATATACATAAATTGTGGCACAAGGCCAAAGGGGTGGGGAGCTGGTCTTCATCTGTCCTATATTTAAGTTAGCTAGGCGCAATCCATGACCCAAACAAAATATATTCTTTACACCAAACACTACATCCTTACATTCATATCTTATGACAATCACCATAATACCACAGATTCTCTGTGAATTCCAAACTAGTTTTCATATTTCCATATGCACAATTTGTTGAGGGGGGATAAAACAACTTCTAAAAATTTAACTTCAATACGCATTTCCAATGTACAAAAATCCTATTTATGAAACTAAAAGGAGTATTAGTAATAAATGTGCCTAATATTCCTAAATTTTGCCAGAAACATTAGTTAATAAAATGAATTTGAGGCTAGATACAACAATTGAAAAATTCAATAAAACGTCTCAAGTCAAGGGATTTTCTTATCAAAAGGGTCAAAAATGATAGCACAAGAAGTGAATTTTAGAGCAATAATTAAAATTAGGCCATTTGAGCTAGACTATACCGCTCAGGCAGTAATGGTGAGAGGTACTGATTGGTTGTTTGGAAGGCATGTTATACATCCACCCTTGCTAGATGTGGGGCTCAATATAAGCTGGATATTTTGAACAACAAAGTCAGAACATTGAGAACGTCAGGTGAACAAAAGATTCAACCATAGGCTTGGTGTTTATTGCACCAGGACCAGGGCGGCTATCTTCTGCTAGAAAGATTCAATATGAAGAGGTGGGATGTCAAACAGAGTGCAGATCACAGGTCAGTGTGTGCAGACCAGCTACCAGAACAGGGAGATGAAGAGAACGAGTGGGGTGGCATACGAGAACAAAAAAGGAGGGAGATAGCCAAACAAACGGTGACAGAGGAAGGAAGGAAGAAAGGAAGGTAGCCAAACAAACAGTGATGGAACAAAGAAAGAGGGAAGGAAGAAGGAAGCAAGCGGGCAGGGATTGAAGATAAGGCCCAAACAGCCGGGCAGGGATTGAAGATAAGGCCCAAACAGCCGGGCAGGGATTGAAGATAAGGCCCAAACAGCCGGGCAGGGATTGAAGATAAGGCCCAAACAGCCGGGCAGGGATTGAAGATAAGGCCCAAACAGCCGGGCAGGGATTGAAGATAAGGCCCAAACAGCCGGGCAGGGATTGAAGATAAGGCCCAAACAGCCGGGCAGGGATTGAAGATAAGGCCCAAACAGCCGGGCAGGGATTGAAGATAAGGCCCAAACAGCCGGGCAGGGATTGAAGATAAGGCCCAAACAGCCGGGCAGGGATTGAAGATAAGGCCCAAACAGCCGGGCAACATGATAGCCCAAGTGTGTATCACGTATGGCACTTAACTGACTGAAAAGGCTATCAACTAAAAGTTGGAGAGCCGAGTTCAAATACCAGTTGAATTTGTTGCATTCACTTATACACAAGTACCCTTGGGACAAGTATTAATCTATTTATTCTCCCTCCAGCTGTGGTTTGAATAGCCGGATAGATTGGGTTCTATAGCCTTGGTTGGCAACCAGTCTACTGCAGAAAGTAATGGCAGCCTACTACAGGAAAATCTTCTGCCTAGTCAGTCAGGGATCAAATAAGACATGATTGCCCAAACATGTATGACATTTAACTGACTGACTACTAAGCCAAAGTGCGTGGGGGGAGGGGTAGTCATAAAGGAAAATATTGTCCACTAGGCACAAGTGATTTGAAAGTATTACTTTACATTCATTCAAATTATACAATATATTTAATATAGTGCAATTTACTCATAACTTTACTAATTTTCTTAAAAAAAAAGAAAAAAAATTTTCCCATTTCATATGAAACTGAATGGAGAAGGTCTACGTCATACAGACAAGTTCACTTACCTGAGCAGTATCATCAGACACAAGGGTGGCACGAAAGAGGATATTCAAAACAGACTGGAGTGTATTTAAGGAAATGAACAACATCTGTAGATCAACACAGTACAGCACCAACACCAAGCTCAAGCTATACCAGATTTGTGTTATATCTACACTCCTCTACGGATCTGAGTGCTGGAGATGTCAATGTCTTGCTTAACCACACATTTGACTTAAATTTGACCATGCATAAGACCAAAGAGTTCAATAATATCATTGTAGATCATTCTAAGTAACTTGTGAATCTTCAATGGCATACTTTTGGGTTGTAAAAGGAATAAGATTTCCTTTTTCTAAATTTGGAGGAACACATTTCATTGCAAGATTTTTAATCAACTGTGGGTGAGTAAAGCAATAAAATTAAAAGGTTTTAATTGACTGAGTCGATCGGGTGAGTGAAATCTCAAAGGCTATATATATATACATACACACACACATATATACAAGATTTTCTATAAAAAATTTAAAAAATAATTTAATTCATGTGAATAAGTTCTGACAGATTCATTAAAATCAGGCATTTATTTGATTTTTGCAAGAAGTTCCAAATCAACATTTTTTTACTGGCAAAAAAGCAAAAAACACAAATTGTGTATATTATAAAATACAAATCCTATATTTTACTGCAAAAAGCCGAAGCACAAAAAAAAAAAAAAAAAATAGAAAACACACACACAAAATCGAATCAAAATCAGTAAAACCAAATTTTCAACACAAAATAAGATCCAAAATAAATTATTCTGGTTGCTGATTGGAGAAAAAACAAATTGAACTTTTAATGACCTGTGCCTATGGTTATTGGCACCAAGAACCATAGGCACAGGTCATTAAAAGTTCAATTTGTTTTTTCTCCAATCAGCAACCAGAATCACTTATTTTGGATCTTACTTTTGTATTGATTTTTATGATCCTGGTCCATTTTTTGTGTGTGCATTTTAAACTTTTTCATGCTGCAACTATTTGCTGTAAAATATACCATTTGTTTACTATAACATATTATGCCAGCCACTTATGCAAAAATAAACAAGATTTTTTTTTCTTTTTTAATTCCAAAGGTGTTAGAAAGGATTAAGAAATTTAATAAAAAATAAAATACTCTGGTTTTTCCACTTAATAAACAGTTTGACAATAAAAATTCACTTTTATTAAGTTTGGGACTTTTTTCATCATGCCTTGCTGTTTTTTTTTTGTTTTTTTTCAAGAAAAACGGTAGAGGTACCTAATAGGTACCTCATCTAATTTTTGATACCTAAGGTTTAAAATTAACTTTTAAAAATGAAAAAGCATTCTTGAAGCTTTCGTTTTAGCTTTAAATTGAAAGCTAATGATTAAATTTACTATTTCCATTAAGCAAAAATACTCAAGTATATTTCAGATAGAAATTATATTGATTGGATGTATCTTTCCTTTTTTTTTTTTAGATTGCTTTAAGTGAAATCATTAAAAGTTTTTTTTATCTGCCATTTAATTGCTTGTGTTGTTATTTGCTGATAACAGTTTTGTGCAAACTATTGAAATTTCTGTTTGTTACACTTATTTACAATGCTTTTTGTTGAGTGAATGACTTAGCTGCTGAGTACTACCTGATTAGGTTACTCTAGGTGGTTTTTAGACAAAGTTCATCAACTTTGAAACACCATTCATCTCTGAATTCATGAATGGGCTACAAATAAAACAATTTACAAGATGAGAAAAGTTACTTGAGCTGAAGCCACAAATATGGAACACAGGATCAAATTTAAATTTACTTGTTAATGATAAGACCATTTTGTTAACTATTTTAAAATTGCCACAATGAATTGTATCATGAATTAATTCTCATAGGCTTATTATGGGCAGCTATCTTCACAATTTAAAAAAAAAACAAAAAAAAAAAACGTTCTTTTTTAAATGCATGATATTTAAAAACGTTTTTATTTTTAAATAATGCTATATCCCTTCAACTTCAGGACAGACAACCATAGTTTTTGACAGATTCATTTTCTTATCTGAATTACCATGAAAACTGTTTCATCATTTTCTATCCAAACCAGTTAGCAAGCTTGTCTCACTAGCACAAGCTATGATTAAGTAGCGAGTTCAATCCCCATTGGGTTTCCTATACTTTTAGCCTTGTGCAACATCTAAGTTACATTTAGAATATCACCATTCTCTATCTTAACCATTTTTAAGTTTATAATTATGATGTGTGCTAACACATGGATGACATCCTAGAAATAGGTGATAAATCCATGATACTGGAATTAACTGTGTTTGCATTATACTGCTTAATAAAAAAAGAAGTATTTGTTCTTGCCTTTGCAATTTCCTAATTGTTTCTTAACATAAATTTGGTTATTGTAATAACTAAATTTATTTGTTCCTTATTCATTTATTACTGTGACACCTTGGGTGTTTTTGTCATGACTGCAAGCTGTTGATAGTGGCATTGAGCTTAGGGATTAAAATGAACAGTTGATTTATCCACCCCAAGGTTAATGAAGGATGACAATGACAAGAAAACACATGGGTAGCTTTAACAAAACAAGTTTAGAAATATATTCAGGATTTTTCAAAGCTTGTAGTAGTTTCAGTGACTATTTTCAGAAAAATAAATCAGAATTGTTTAAGTCTGTAGTTATAACATATTGTCATGAAGAAATGTTCATACAATCGATTAAATGATCTAACACAAAATAATTTTCAAAAATTTAAAACAAGAGGGTTCTTTGCTCATCTAACGGATATATGATTTGCATATGTTCAAAATTAGACAAAGAATTTTAGATACTTAGCTTTCTTGGATTGTTGAGAAAATTCTTCAAAGTGCAGGTGAGAGGCTGATAATATAATTGGTGAGTAATTTTAAATTGGTAAGTACTACAATGCTGGTCATGAGGAACTGAAACAAAACCTTTTTCACATAATTGCAGACACTCTTCTAGGATTAGTTTTTCTTCTCATTTTATATGAAAAAGAATTTCATTTAGACTCAATATTTTTTCTTTGTTTTCTTAGCTGACCAGCTAATTTATATGCCGGCAAGGTTTTCATTGGTTCAAAAACAATTTCACATAAGCTTATGAATTTCTTCCCTTGTTTTCAGCTTAACAGTCAATTTTTGTGATGTCACGATTTTCACTGGTCCAAAGAATATTTCAAATAGGCTTGCAAATTGTTATCCTTCTTCAGTCTTCTGAATTTGAAGGAAGTGTGAGAAGGGAGTTACTATTTCACACTTATACACCGGTTCTCGTTCGATCACCGAAGTTAAGCAACATGAGCCTGGTCAGTACTTAGATGGGTGACCGCTTGGGAATACCAGGCACTGTAAGTGTTCAGTGACAGATGTGTGTTGTGGTGCAGTGGATGTCGGCCTGGAAGGAGAAATCGGTGAGCAGAGTTCAAATGCACCCTGCATTCACTTAAACACTAGTACCATTGGGAAAGGTATTAATCCGTCACTTTCCTCCAGTTATGGGTTAAATAACAGGATGGGGCCTGGAGGTAACTGATCTAGCGTTGGTGTCACAATAAAAACAGCCTTGGTAGCCCTGGCGAAGCATCAAGTATTCAGCTATTAAACAAGATTATGAATTTCGCTACAAATTGCACCAGGGTTCTAAATGCACAGGGGATACTGGAGGGGTGTAGTGGGTTCTATCTTGGCCAAGGTCACAAGACAACAATTTCACACTTACTACAGATATTGTAAATACTTGGCATATTTTTGTGGCATCGCACAGATTTCAGTATGGACCACCATATTTAACTTGCTCATTCTTCCTGTCAGTCCATTTATATATATATATATATATATATATATATATATATATATATCATCCCAAGCAAGGCATTTTACTGTCTGTTTTGCAGGGGGTGACATAAAAGGAAAGTTATGAGAAAGAGTGACAGGTTATAGGGGGTGTCAAGAAATGGTTAAAAGAAGGATGAGAATACTGATGAGAGTAGAGTGGATGGAGAAAGGAGCATGAAAGAGAGGATTCAGGTTAGTGAGATAGGAGATGACTATTAACTTTACATTTAAATTCTTGTAGATTGTAGCTGTCGGTGAAGCAAGTAAATGGAAGGGAATTACACAGGCGAGAAGTGCGAGAAAAGAAGCTGCCGGAGTAGAATTTGCGTTTACAATTTATTGGTTTCACAGTAAAAGGGTGGGACCTAGTTGTTAATCTTGTGGTTCGAGGAATTTCATATATAGGGGGCACCAGTGAGCTAAGTTCATCGGAGCAGAAGCTATGAAAGTATTTGTAGAAAAGACACAGGGAAGCCACATTGCACCGGTGAGAAAGTGACTGTATCTGAGCTGCCATGTCAAGATCAATCACATTACAGATTCTCCGTTGGATTCTGTCAAAGTTCAGTCATAGTGAGAAAGTTGATTTTGTCAGATTTTAATGAAAATTTTTTATTATTTTTTTTATTTTAGAAAACTGAAAATGTCTTCTAGTTTTGTATAAAAAATGTTTTGCTGAGAATAATTTTTTCTTCAAAAATGTCTATTTTTCTATAAAAGTTTATTTTTATATTTTCATAGTGTTTTGACTCCATTTTGGAGGTCAACTATTTGCCCATAGGTGAGACCCAAACAGGTGCTACCACTCTGGGTCAGAGTGGACCTGGGAACAACAGCAATTAAGAGGTGGTTCCATGCTCCTCACACCTGGCATGGCGGACAGACATAATCTCGCTGCTCACCTTGAACAAGATCTACACTGTGGTGAATTGGGGCAAGAAGTGGCTTGTCAACTTCAATGCGTCCAAGACCAAGCTGTTGTCTGTCAACCATCACAGGCAACCTCTCCTGTCTCCCATAAACATGGACCAAGCGATTCTCCCTGAGTGCAATACACTGCACCTCCTCGGCCTTACCATCTCTTCTGATCTCAAATGGAACCGCTACATCGAATCCATAGCTAAATTCACTGCTAAGAAAGTTGGGTCACTGTGTCAATTCAGGATGTTCTTTCCACCTGAATCCATCCTGCATGTATACAAGTCTACCATTCAACCCTGCATGGAGTACTGCTGCCATTTATGGTCAGGCGCCCCTGCCGCTCACCTCAGTGTTCTCAATAAGCTCCAAAGGAGAGTTAGTAACGTGATAGGTGCTGACTTGGCGGCTCAACTACAGCCACTTCCCCACTGACGAAATGTGGCCTCCCTTTGTCTGTTCTATAAGTACTTTCATGGTCTCTGCTCAGACGAACTTAAGTCACTGGTGCCTCCTCAACAGGTGTTTACTCATGCAACCAGAATAGCAACTGGGTCCCACTCATTCACAGTCAGGTTAACCAAATGCAGACGACAATTCTACTCCTGCAGCTTCTTCTCTCACACTTCCCGCCTGTGGAACTCGCTCCCATATTCTTGCTTCCTGACGGCTACAACCTCCAGAAAATTAAATGCAATGTCAATACTCATCTACTAACCACTTGACTCTAGTCCTTCCCCCACCCAGTATATCCTTCCCTTTCTCTCCCCCTTGCAACTGGCATCACACCTGCATTTTCATCTTATATTGCTTCTTTCTGATTGATTTGTAATCCTCTTCTCTCTCTCTCTTCTAATTAATTTTCTTTCAGTTATGGCAGGAGGACAGCCGAACAAACGGGGTGGGATGATGGCAGGAGGACAGCCGAACAAACGGGGTGGAATGATGGCAGGAGGACAGCCGAACAAACGGGGTGGGAATGATGGCAGGAGGACAGCCGAACAAACGGGGTGGGAATGATGGCAGGAGGACAGCCGAACAAACGGGGTGGAATGATGGCACGCCAACAAAGGGGAACAGGGGACCGAACAAACGGGGTGGAATGATGGCACGGAGGACAGCCGAACAAACGGGGTGGAATGATGGCACGGAGGACAGCCGAACAAACGGGGTGGAATGATGGCACGAGGACAGCCGAACAAACGGGGTGGAATGATGGCACGAGGACAGCCGAACAAACGGGGTGGAATGATGGCACGAGGACAGCCGAACAAACGGGGTGGAATGATGGCACGAGGACAGCCGAACAAACGGGGTGGAATGATGGCACGAGGACAGCCGAACAAACGGGGTGGAATGATGGCACGAGGACAGCCGAACAAACGGGGTGGAATGATGGCACGAGGACAGCCGAACAAACGGGGTGGAATGATGGCACGGAGGACAGCCGAACAAACGGGGTGGAATGATGGCAGGAGGACAGCCGAACAAACGGGGTGGAATGATGGCAGGAGGACAGCCGAACAAACGGGGTGGAATGATGGCAGGAGGACAGCCGAACAAACGGGGTGGAATGATGGCAGGAGGACAGCCGAACAAACGGGGTGGAATGATGGCAGGAGGACAGCCGAACAAACGGTGGAATGATGGCAGGAGGACAGCCGAACAAATGGTGGTGGTGGGGGGAACCGAAGGATAGAAGATTCCCAAACAAACGGTGGTGGTGGGGGGAACCGAAGGATAGAAGATTCCCAAACAAACGGTGGTGGTGGGGGAACCGAAGGATAGAAGATTCCCAAACAAACGGTGGTGGTGGGGGAAACCGAAGGATAGAAGATTCCCAAACAAACGGTGGTGGTGGGGGAAACCGAAGGATAGAAGATTCCCAAACAAACGGTGGTGGTGGGGGGAACCGAAGGATAGAAGATTCCCAAAGAAACGGTGAATTTAAACTTGAATTTAAATGTAGGAAGATCTGGTTTTATGGTACAGAATCAGTAAAAATATGACAATAACCATGGAAAAAAAACTAATCAATTTTAAGGAATTAGATGGATTGAGGTAGTTCTTAAGGAATTGAACTTGAATATTAACTCGAGGAAAAATTAGTATAATGATGTACAACTCTATCCAGCAGCTGCACTGACTAAGTTGAGCCAAAACAATGACAAGTAATAAATTACTTCCTCAGCTCCAACTTTAAAAAAAAAAATCTTTAAAAGCCCTTGTGATTGAGTTGTTTATATAAAGAACTATCCATTAAATTTGTGTTGTTTTTTTTTTCAGGTAGTGAAATTTTGGAGAAAAGGATTTTGCAAAATAAAAAGAAAATAAATAAAAAAGCCAAAGTCAGTTACCAGATTATAAGAATTCAATCTAACAGCTAACAAAACATGCAGTTTGCAGAAAAAGGATGCTCTTAAGAACAAATTAATGAAAGTTTCTTAATTCAAATTTCCTGTGTGGTATGTTACGAATTGTTTCTTAAATCTGTATTTTTTTCCTTTTTTTTCTCACTTTTTGGCGTTCATGCTTCATTTGTATATATAAAAAAAAAAAAAAATTGGGATTTTTATTTATTTATTCTGTTATGTGAAGCTATCCTGGCCAAGGTATCAGCAGCCACTTGTTACCCCTCCCCGCTATGGTCTGTTCTTTGAATTCAAATTTACCAAGCAGCTTAACTCGATGTTGATTTTTGGGAAAAGCAAGAGTTGAAGAATGAAAGTTTCTTAATTCAAATTTCCTGTGTTAAACTGTATGGTATGTTACGAATTGTTTCTTAAATCTGTATTTTTTTCGTTTTTTTTTTTCCCTCACTTTTTGGCGTTCATGCTTCATTTGGACTTTAACTAAGTTAAAACTTAGTTAACTCTCCACCTTTGGAAGTTAGTTTTTTTTTTTTCTTTTTTTTAAATAGGAGTAGATAGGTCACACTATTGCCCGGTCCATACTCCTCCCACGTCTATTGAACTGGAGTAGAGGCTTGCCCCTTATTTCCTGTTTAGGATGTGGTTTCCGGCTTTCTCTTCTCTCTCTTCAGACCTTGGTATTGGTGCTTCCGTGTGTTTCCTGCAATCTGGCCGGTTGGTGGCAACGGCTCATCACTGTGAGGGTACCGGGTTGGCAGTTTCCTGGTTGCTGCTTCCGACTGGTAATTAGGAGCCCTAACACTTGCGTAGCGTCAAGAGCGACTGCTCTGATCAACAGTTGTATAATATCGGGGTTCTTGTAGTGCCATGTCGTGCATGGATAGGTGTCCCTGCAAGCGCTTTTGGTGGGCAACCCCGAGGCCACACCTTGTTGCAGCCCTAGCCAGTTTCCCTCCCAGCACAGATCGTGGTTAATGACCGCCTGTATCCTCTACCCTAGGTCCCTTTCTATAAACAAAATCATGACTAAACAAATCAGAAATGACCCTAAACCAGTTAAATCCAAACCACCTAAACCCATTAACCTTTCCTTCACTAATATCTGGGGCATTCGTACTAACTTTCCTAGTGTAGAAGCGTTCCTGCATGAAAAGTCCCCTGACATCCTTGCGCTCAGCGAAACTAACCTCAACTCAACTATTCCCTCCTCTGACCTCTCCATCCCTGGTTATCTTCCCCTTTTAAGGAAGGATTCCACTGTCCACATGCATGGGCTGGGTGTCTACGTCAGCAAACACCTCCCCATAGCTAGGGTGACTTCACTCGAATCCACTGACCACCAATACATATGTCTCCACCTGTCTCTCCTCAGTTCGGTTAGTTACCTATTCTTTCTTTACCGTTCTCCCTCCTTTCCTGACTGCTCCCTACTAGATAGCATTGCTGACAACATAGATAAGGCTATTTCCTATCACCCATTCGCCCACATATTTGTATTTGGAGACCTCAATGCCCATCACTCTGAGTGGCTTGAAAACGCCGTTACTGATCCAGCAGGAATTCACGCCATGAACTTTGCTATTTCCCAATCCCTTACGCAAGTGGTGGACTTCCCCACTCGCTTCCCAAGCACTCCCTCAGGTCATTCCTCACTACTAGATATGTTTCACCTCTGCGCCTGAGGCCTGTCAAGTCTCGCAGCTTTGCCCTCTCGGCAACTCCGACCACACTGTAGTCTCTCTCAGTATTTCTTTCCAATCTCACTCCCCCCAGGAGCCCCCTACCTATAGGACCTCCTACTTCTACCAAAAAGCTGACTGGGATGCCTTTCGCGATTTCCTCTGCAACGTCCCTTGGGGAAAGTGTTCGACCTATCAGTTGATGACTGTGCCTCTGAGGTCTCGTCATGGGTGAAAGCTGGCATTGATGCCTTCATACCCACCAGAAAGTATTGCTTAAAACCTCATTCTTCTCCGTGATTCTCTCCAGCCTGCTCAGCCGCCATTGCCCACAGGAACCATTACTTCCGTCTATTCCGGAGACAGTCAACTGATCACAATAGGCGCCTGTTCATCTCTGCTTGCAATGTGTGCAAGAGAACCCTAAATGATGCCAAACGGTTGTTTGCTGAGAGAATGCGATAGCGCATAGCTGACTGCAAGTTTGGCTCCAAGGAATATTGGAGGATTTGCAAACGAGTGCTCAACAATAGGAAATCCGCAATACCTCCTTTAATCCATGAATTTGAGGTTTTCACGTCATCTGCGGACAAAGCTGAGTGCTTTGCCCACAGATTCTCATCCAACTCCACATTCAACTCGTCCGGAGTACACCCATCCGACTTCCCTATTAGAACTGAGACCAAACTGCACAACGTATATATTACCCCAATAGTAGTATCCTGAGTAATTTCAAAACTCAACCCCCATAAGGCATGTGGAGACGATGGAATCCCGGTGACAGTCCTTAAGAGGTGTGCTCCTGAACTTTCCCCTGTCCTCTCTAAACTATTTAACTACTGCCTTTCCGCTTCCTGCTTTCCTGCATGCTGGAAGTTCTCTTCAGTCGTTCCTGTATTTAAGAATTGTGGTGAACCCTCGGACCCATCCAACTATCGCCCTATCAGTCTTCTACCGATATTCGGGAAAGTATTCGAGGCTATAATCAATGCTGAAATAGTTCATCATCTCACCGCCCACAAACTCTTCTCTGACAGGCAATATGGATTCCGCTTTGCCAGGTCCACTGCCGATCTGCTAACAACCATAACGGAGTACATGCTACAGGCCCTTGATGTGTCTGACGAGGCTCACGCGGTTGCTCTGGACATCTCCAAGGCTTTCGACAGGGTTTGTCACTCTGGCCTCCTATGCAAACTACGCAGTTATGGTATTACCGGTCGCCTGCTTGACCTCATCCAATCTTTCTTAAATATCCACCAAATGAAGGTCGTTCTGAATGGGCGTGCCTCTTCGTCTTACAGCATGAATGCTGGTGTCCCACAGGGCTCTATCCTGGGCCCGACGCTCTTCCTTATTTTCATCAACGACCTCCCAGATGAGATCAAGCCCCAAGTAGGCATCTATGCAGATGACACAACATACTCCCGCACCAGTAAGAAACCTGTCGTGGTGAACAGACAATCTCACTGCTGATCTTGAACAGGATCTACACTCTGTGGTGAACTGGGGCAAGAAGTGGCTTGTCAACTTCAATTCATCTAAGACCAAGCTGTTGTCTGTCAACCATTAGAGGCGACCTCTCCTGCCTCCCATAAGCATGGACCAAGCGATTCTCCTGGAGAGCAATACACTACACCTCCTCGGACTTTCCCTATCCTCAGACCTCAAATGGAACCACTATATTGAATCCATAACAAAATCTACTGCTAAGAAGGTTGGGTCACTATGTCGATCCAGGATGTTTTTTCCACCTGAATCCATCCTGCATATATACAAGTCAACCATCCGTCCGTGCATGGAGTACTGCTGCCATTTATGGTCAGGTGCCCCTGCCGTTCTCCTCAGTGTTCTTGACAGGCTCCAAAGGAGAGTCTGTAATGTGATAGGTACTGATCTGGTGGCTTGACTGCAGCCACTTCCCCATTGTCAAAATGTGGCCTCCCTTTGTCTGTTCTATAAATACTTTCATGGCTTCTGCTCGGACGAACTTAAGTCACTGGTGCCTCCTCAACAGGTGTTTACTCGTGCAACCAGACTGGCAACTGGGTCCCACCCATTCAGGTTAGCCAAATGCAGACAACAATTCTACTCCTGCAGCTTCTTCTCTCGCACTTCCCACCTGTGGAACTCGCTCCCGTATTCTTGCTTTCCTGACGACTACAACCTCCAGAAATTTAAATGCAAAGTCAATACTCATCTATTAACCACTGGACTCTAGCTCTCTCCCCACCCCCGTATAACCCTCCCTTTCTCTCCACCTATGTATCTGTCATCGCACCTGCTTTCTCAGCTTTCTATTGTTCCTTTATTACTAGTTTGTACTCCTCACTCTTTTCTAATTAATCTTTTTACATTTATGTAGCCCCCTGCACATCCGTGGCATTTCCACCTTGCTCGGGGTGAAATGATTAAAAAAAAAAAAAAATAAATAAATCATTGGTAAGAAATCAGTGGGTTGGTTTCCATATATACACATAAGCAGCACGCCTTGAAAGACTTGATTAAAGCGACCAGAAAGAAGAGACAGGAGGAGACCACTAAATCTACCAGACAACCATTTACCACTATCAAGCAATACAATAAGATAAAAGGAAGACACTAAATGAGCAATCAACATGTAAATTAAACAATGTTTTGTTAAAATCTTGTTAAGTTAGTCCAACTTTCTTTGTCATTATTTCAAGTCTTCAATTAATGTCAGGAATTGGTCAACTTTAGATTTCATGACGCATACAATCGTGAAGGTAGAATTTTTTCAAATCTAAATTTACCATAAATGGAGGAGTTTCCTGTTTAGGATATTGTCAAATCAGCAATCAGAGCAGAAGCAAGTTCACCAATTTAGTGTTAAAGTTGGTTGAGGTGATTGGTATTATCTCGGCTGAATGTTTCTAAAAACTCTTCAGCAGAATAACCCCACAATCACTAGTCACTGGGAGAGTTTTATATGCTACTAAACTAAAATATAAGACAGGTCTATTGTACATAACATATCAACAAACAAAAATCAGAAACAAGATTTCTAGACTGACCTCAGTTTTTAGCCATTTAAACTAGCTAACTAGAGAGATGCAATTGATTTACTGGTGCTTTTATTTTTTTAATATATACAAAAAAAAATTTAAAAAAATACTATGACGATTGAACTTTGGCCTATCCCTGTTTTGATGGCGCTGTCTTAGACAAACACCAATGTTTCCCAGGAAAGTTAATTTAATATATAAGGACATGTGTAATAAGCAAAGATATTCTCCCAAAACAAAACTTTTGTTGGTTTTAGTTCATCATTAATAGTTAGCCAGCAAAGGAAATATTTTAAAGGCTTTATTTAGCTTCTCCAAATTTGATGTATGCTTGGACCAACCATCACCACAGTCAAAAGACATTGTGTGTGAATGAAATTTGGGTTCCGGTATAGTATGTGGCCTACCATTTTTTTTTTAAGATGAAAGAAGTGAAAGAGAATGGGAAGACTGTAGAATGAACCAGAAACCTAATCCTAAACATGATTGATTTTTAATGGTATATCAACTTCTCATTGGTCATTTATTGCTGAATTTTGATTTTCTTGGGACCTTTGAAGTATGCATGTTATTTTTTCACAATTGCATACATGATGGATTATATTCAGCTTTTGTGCAGCTGTTTGTATGGATATAATTACGATAGGCAGTGATATGCAATTTATGTTGTAGTTTTGTCGAAGTTAGATTTAAGAAATTCCAAGATATAGTTTGGTGGCATATCAACACCTCTATGGGTTTTATTTCATGCTGAAATCTAAATATTTTGTACATAATTTTATACTTTCAGAGTATGTTTTTCAGATATATATTTTGTAAATCATAAAATGTATTTTGATATGTTAGTGTTACATTGTCATTTTATTTTAAACAATGTACTGTTATTTTTTTGTGGGGAGGGGTCACTTTTTGTCCCTAAGTGGATCCTAAGCAAGTAACAAGCATTAAACCTCTATTCTTGTTCAAAAGATCAGAGTGCAGTGGTGACCACAGCAGCAGAAGATGATGCTGAATGATGTTTCCCAAAACCTGTTTAAATCAGACAAGAAAGAAGGGTATTTCATGTGCTTCTGGTAGCCACACTTAAGTTGGTTTTAGTTTATTTCCTGTTTGATTTCTTCTTTATTCCCCACCACCAAATGCCGATTTTGAGAGGATTTGAAACCTGGCTTTCGTATTATATTTCAACTTCATTCAATGACTAAACAAAAAACAAAATGGACAGGACTTTTTTGGTTACCTTGTATATTCATAGTAATATTATTATTAGAGTTTATAAACACTGGAGGGAGCAAAAGTTAATATTTTTGATTTTAATATTGTTTTTACGGAAGGGAACAAAAATGTGAAAGCTAACTGCAGGTTTTTGTGCTAAGTTTCATATACATTTGATTTTCATATGCTGGCAAGTATTCAATTCTATGAGTTGGAATCTGACCTGAGAACCTTAGAATTAATAAAAATGTCTAAATTTAAATTCTCTTGGGTCTATCTTCCTCTCTGCCCGGCTGAAATTTTTGCATTGCGGTACATTACCTAGATTTTTAATTACCAAACTAAAATTGCATCATTTGGATCAAGCTTTTTCACACGATAAATATTGGCAATGAAAATTGGCCTTTGTCTCTGGGGAGGAAGATGGACCCAAACGGCTGGGCAGGAAGGAAGATGGACCCAAACGGCCAGGCAGAATAAAAAAAAGAGAAAAACAGGAAAAAAAAAAGCAGAAAATAAGCAGGAAAACCAAATGAGAGTAGAAAAATTAAAAACGGAGAACAGAAAAAGTGGAAAACAGAACAGAAATGTAAAAACAAAAACAGTCTACCACAGAAAGTAATGGCAACCTACAACGGGATAACTTTCTGCCCAGTCAGTCTGGTCTCTTTCGCAACATGATAGCCTTTTCAGTCAGTTAAGTGCCATACGTGATACACACTTGGGCTATCAACTAAAAGTTGGAGAGCCGAGTTCAAATACCAGTTGAATTCATTGCATTCACTTATACACAAGTACCCTTGGAAAAGGTATTAATTTATTTATTCTCTCTCCAGCTATGGGTTGAATAGCAGGAAAAATTGGGTTCTATTGCTTTGGTTGGCAACCACTCCACCACAGAAAGTAATGGCAGCCTACTACAGGAAAATATTCTGCTTAGTCAGTCAGGGATCAAATGAGACATGATTGCCCAAACATGTATGACATTTAACTGACTGTCAAAGTGTGTGGGGAAGTCATAAAAGAAAATATTGTACACTAAGTAAGCACTAGTGATTTAAAAGTATCACTTTACATTCATGCAAATTATACAATATACTTAATATAGTGCAATTTATTCATAACTTTTTTTTTCTTTAAGAAAATTAGTAAAGAAATTTTTCCATTTCATATGAAACTGAACGGAGAAAGTCTACGTCATATAGACAAGTTCACTTACCTGGGCAGTATCGTCAGACCCGAGGCTGGTACGAAAGAGGATATTCAAAACAGACTGGAGTGCATTTAAGAAAATGAACATTTGGGGATCAACACAGTACAGCACCAACACCAAGCTATACCAGATTTATTCTATCTATACTCCTCTACGGATCTGAGTGCTGGAGAATAATTCAGGCAGATCTCACCAAATTTCAATCCTTTCACACTATATGACTCCGACAAATACTGAGAAGATTTTGGCCAGTGAAGATCTCTAATGATGACCTGTTGAAGAAATGCAAGCAAGAGAACATGGGCACCATCATTACAAGAAGGTGGTGGAAATGGTTTGGGCATGTGCTCCAGAAAGATCCAGAGTCAATCACAAGAACAGCACTGCACTGGACCCCAGATGGCAAAAGAAAGAGGGGAAGACCAAGAACAACATGGAGTAGTATGGGGGAGAATGAGATGAAAGCCATGCAGTACTCTTGGGGTTCATTGACTAGTCTGACCCAAGATAGGCAGAGATGGAAAAGCTTTGTTGCTGCCCTACACACCATTGGGTGTAATGGATGATGATATGAAACTATGTAGAAAAGAAAAAGCTATATTTAAATTCACCTTTCCATTCATACATGTACCAATTTTTTATTTTTTTTTTTTATTCCTGTAATGTGTCAAGTAGCTGTATCTATTCTGACAATAAGACATAAAAACCAAGTCTTAAAGCAACAGATTACAGCAATAATGAAAATATTTTTCAAAATAAAATTAAAGACTCACTCATGGAAATCTAATAATAGTGAAATTTTGACAGCACAAGTAAGTTTCATATTAAAAAAAGCAAAAACAAAATCAAATCTCAAATTGTCGAATGATTAAACCAAGTCGATAGATCTCAACTCCATATTTGCAGTGCAACAGGATCACACAATTGTGCCAGAATTATTCACCTGTATAAAAATAAATAAAAAAAGTTTCACATGAAATAAATTGTCCATCTCTGAATCAAATGAAATAGTTGCTTCAAAAGTAATGCTTCCAATTTTGTTTCCCTTGTTCCCTGTTTAGGATGTGGTTTCTGGCCTTCTCTTTTCCAATCTTCTCACTTTTTTATTTTTTTTTGGAGTAGATAGATCTATCACCCGGTTCACACTCCACCCATGTCTATTGAACAGGTTAAGAGGCTCATCCCTTGTTCCCTGTTTAGGATGTGGTTTCCGGTTTATCTTTTCCAATCTTTTCACTATTACGTAGCCCCCTGCACATCAGTGGCATTACCGCCTTGCTTGGGGTGATACGATAAAAAAAACAAAAAAAAAAACAACACGTTTACACCTACTGACATTCATCAATGAGGCAGTGGGTAAAGTATTGAAACAGTGACAACCATTTCCAAAGCATCTCTGATATCAGCCCACAAAAATAAAGATTCTTCTTTCTTGGCAAAAAATTATTACCCCCCCCTCCCGAGAGGGGATGGTGTAATCAAAACAGACTCTCCTTAACAGAAGTATTATGGTTCTTGTATCTGGAAATAGTAAGCATTATTTTTAGAATATTCCTTGTTTTCCAAAGTCTAGTTTGATGACATGAATCACCAAAGTGAGAAAAGAAGAAAAAAAAACGCAACAATTCATAAGCCAATTAGTGTTTCGAATAAATTTCTTTTACAGTGATATTTTTGCTTTAGTATTGTCACTTTAGATGGTTAAAAAAAATCTTATATTGTTTTCAAGTATTTCTGTTTACTAGTGAACAATTTTTTTTTGGGGGGGGGGGGGTCATTTTTCATCTAGGGACAGTGCAAGTGCCCGATACCCACCCCCCTGATTCTATGATACCACCCCTCTTACAACTTAATTTTCATAAAAGGTAGTAATATTCATATAAAATACAAATTTTATTATAACCTATTTATGTACAGTAATGGATCATGCACAATATAGGTGAACAGTTCAACTAGAAAAATTGGAAATAAATACAAGGATAATACAAATTAGACACGTCATAATAGATCATTCCATCTTAAATCAACAAGGATTTGCAGTTATTTTTAACACCAACTTGAGTTTTCGTGTTAAAAAATATTGAATTTTAACACCTTCAACAAGCGAATTTTAGTTTTTTCAAGACTTCAAACAAGCAAAATCCATGAAAATGTTTCACCCTTCACTAGCCATTTGTACTAATCTGAATTTGTAATTTATATAAATGTAAATAGAAAAAGTTAAGGGTCTCACAAAAAGCATCGCCTGAAGGTCCTTAAGGTTAGGGATAGTAAGCACAGACCCTGAGCACCACCCAGTTGACCTAATAAAAATTAAAATAAATGAATAAAAGACATTTGGGATCAACTGACAGCAAACCAAACTGATTATAAGGTCTATATTCAGAGCAATATTTGGAAGTGGAGTAGGTTTTTGGATTCATTTTGGTAAGAGTTGGACTGTTTCTTTGCATGGTTCCAATGCTATCCATTCATAATGCCAGACACACAAAAATAAGCGGCAGGTGGTAGGAGGGAAAACCTGAGCTGTTAGGCCAGTATAGCAAAAGTGGTACCAAGAGTAGCCTACCGACCATCCAGATGAACAAGTGGAGTCCTGAATGAAAACACCTACTTTAATATTGGAAACAGTGTTTATTTCTCAATGTGGGTTATTCACCAGTTGGTTGAAAGCTGGGTAAGGATCTCGTATCCAATATTTGTTCTCAAAACTAACAGAACATTTTCTCCGATAACACTGCACTGAAAGAAGTCTTCTGAAAGAAAGTACTTGCCTGAAAGAATGGTACCAAGTGTTTTATTAGCTAGTTGAAAACAAATTTAAAGCTGAACTAAATTAAATGAAATTATTTTGAAAAAAAAAAAAAAAAAATTTCTGGAATGAGAAGTCACCAAGATTCACATTCACACTAAAGCCCACATCTCAGGTATTATTACATGCTGACTGTTGTGGCCTCTGACCTTAGTGTCAAGTAACCTTCAAGGAATTTTTAATTGAACCCTTATTTAATCTGCAAGAGGTAGCTTGTCTAGGGATATTTATTTTTAGCACTGTACAGTTAATGCTAAGCCTGTTTCCACAAAACCTGAGATTGTACTACCTGAATCAGTAATTGAACTCTTACAATACCACCAAGCAACTGAGAAGTACTTGGTGTGTGTGTGTGTGTGGGTGGGGGGGGTTGCTAGCCATGCTCTATGCCCATGGGAGAATATTCTACTTGGGACACTATTTTTTCAGATAAGTAATATCAAAGAGATTGCATGTGTAATAATCAAGCAACTGTGGACAGAGAGAGAGAGAGAGAGAGAGAGAGAAAAAAAAAAAAGACATTAATATTGAAATAATTATTTATTAACTAAAATGTACAGTTTGGTTCTATTTGCAAGTTGAGGCCAGGAGGAAGAGGAGACAAGTATTAGCCATAGTAATAAGCCATCAGTCAAAATACATAGTGACCGATACAGCAGATGAAGAGGGTTTCCAATCTTTATAACTTAAAAAAAAAAGTCAAATATAAAAAAAAACTTCAACAATCACAGATGTCAGAAACTCTTACTTTAAAAAAATCCCAGTTAAGTGTTGTTCAATTGTTACTCATGGCAGCAACAAAAATATGGAGAATTGAAAATATTGTCACAATATAAAGAAAATTAATAGCAATCTGTTGATAAAACTTATTTTTGAATCAAGTAAAATGGCATTTTTTTTCTTTAATCACAGTAAAGTCAAAAAAATATTTTAAAAATGGTCGTCATTCTACATCTACTGTATAATGGAAACCATCTGACATTGGATTTATTTTCACAAGGAACAAATGATGAAATTACTATAATAGATTTTACAGTGATACAAAATAAACAGATTTAATCATCATTGGGATGTGGAGTATGAAAACTGAAATAATGCCTTAGGAATCATGGGAAAAGGAATGGGTAAATATATTTCAAGCAACATTAACACATACCCCCACCAAAAAACCCTACTATGAGTAGTCAATGTGCATGAAAAGTTTTCTCAACAAGTGACATCTCCCCACTCCCCAAAGCCTTACTCCATAATGTATAAAAGGAAGCATTATATAATAATAAAAAGGCTCTTACTATTAAATCACAATGGTAGTAAAAAAAGGGGCGAAATATCAAGACAAGGACACTTTATCGAGATTATCTCATGCTGACTGACTTAAATGCAAAAATTTCAAATCAGTCAGAAATTACATTGCATCCAATGTGCTTTAATTTCCAGATACCACTGCAGAAAGTCTTTTGTATGTAAGTTTCAAATTCTAACAATGTAACTCTAATATTAAGATTGTTGCAATTTGAAGTTTACAATTATAAGCATTGCTATCAACAGCTATAAATATTGAAAGGCCATTAACGAGAGAGAGAGAGAGGGGGACATATCAAATGTCATGGGGGAACTCAAGTGAGAAATACATATTTTCACCAAAAGGATGGGTAGACATCTTAGTAAAATGAAAAAAAAAATTAAAAATCTATCAATATACATGGTACTTTTTTTTTTTTAATTTTTTTATTTTGGTAAAAATTTACAAATGCAAACTTCAGATGTTAGTTTGGAACTGCTTCAGAATCATGCTTTAAAAACATAACTCCTGCTTGGTCAGCAGCGGAAATTTAGAGAAAGCTAAATTCACATAGATTTAAGAGATTAAGATTTGGAAAATTTTGCAATTGAAATGACAAAATGCAAAACATTCTCTGTAACAGGCGTCATCCTTCAAAAGAACTTTAGACTAACTTTTTATTTAGGGGATCATATATCATGTTATGTACCACAGGAGCATATCTTCCATTTCGTCATTCAAAATAACCCACTTTTATTCTGAAATAAAGGTTATATTACATACACACAAGGAAATGTGCACTGAAAATAGTGTTTGTTTTAACTATAGAGCACCCATTTGGAGATGCTTCATATCATAGATTGATACATACATAAAATACTGAGTTTTTAAATTTTGAAAACCAGGCTATCACAAAGTTCTTGAAGAAGAAAACTCCAAGAATGATCTAAATATGAAGTCTCAAGTGCTCATCATACTAAACTGTGAAGAGACGGTGTGTGAAGATTTTGAGGCCCAAGATGCAGGTGGAAGGAATTTAACAGTGTCAGCCCTTGAAATTAATCATGTTTATACCTCATTTTGGCCAATCAATGAATCTATTCCAAAATATTACTTAAACAGAGGATATCCAGAAAACAAATTGGGTTTATAATTTATAAGCAGTTGGGTATGCATAATTAATTGGCCCCAAATGAGTACCAAATACATCAGCTTGCAGATAATTCCTTAGTAGAATTTGACATAACAGTTCCTGCAGTGATAGCACTCAAGATTCCTATAGCTTAATAAGTTCAAGACTTATCAAGTCAGAACAAAAAAAAAATCACTGACAGGAGGTGGGGAAGAGAGGAGAGAGATAGAATGATAGTGATAGAGAGACATAATTGGCAACCTTCAGAAAAGAAACAATGAATAATATTTTTATTTGTTTTGCCAAATATAGGAAGTATTGAAATTGAAGGTGAGGGAAATATCTGCCAGAGAAGTTGTTTGAAAGAATTTGGAGTTTTAATTCATCAGCTATCAAACCTCCCCACCAGATCGTGCCCCCTATCTTTTTCATTTACCAAACCATAAGAGGTTGAAAATAGTTTTTTTTTTTTCTTTACAAATGATTTGGGATGATGTATTTTTCTTGGAAGAGTGAAGAAACTTTGAAAATGCACTAAGGGGCATTGAATTTCCAAGTAAATAAGCAAAATAGCAAGTCTTGGAGCACTTTTTGGTTGGGCTGAGAACTTTTCAGTACCCATGTGTAAGAAAAATTAAAGTGTTCCCTAAAAGAACCTCCTTCACAAAGTCATCTGCAAAGAAGCTGAAGACAGTAAGGAAAAAGTTTACTTTTTGGTTTGCTTTTTAACTTGAGTATATATTGAAATTGGTTGTGCAGTCACATGTTTCTATCTGACATGTTCAGTCATTGGCCTTGACAACATTTACAAGTACAAAAATCAGGAGAGGATTTAATGAAAGCAAATATATGAGAGCATCTACAAGTGTTTCATCTTCAAGAAAAATAATTAGTTTATCTACATTCTATCAAGTTAGAAGTTTCCTTTGGAAGAAAACTTTTTATGCTTTCTCCCACAACTACCATAAAATCTGAAAAAATATTAACTGGTCAAAAGTTATCTTTGCAGATTGCACATGCATTGATTGGATTTTATTTCAAGAGGTCTGTAAAATCAACTGCATCAGATCTCAGAAATAAAGATGTTAGAAGAAGGGATTTCAGATTTTAAAGAATACTTTGATTCCATGAAACATTTTATTGAAATCTGTTCATTTTTTTTTTTTTTTTTTTTAATTATTTTCTTTTTGAATTGGGAATAACTGCTTTCATGACTGAGGTGAACAATTGTTGGAGACATTCATGAGCCTCTTGGATTTCCTCTCCAGGAAGTTCTCTAATTTCATTTTCCGTGAATTTTGCAGACAAATCCTTTAATGTGGGTAAAAGTTCCAGATCTTTCTGCACTGCAGAATTTACAGAAGATGAGATATTTTTGGTATTGCTTTCAGCAGCCATATTTGGTAGCAAGTGATCAACATCAAAACCTTCTGAGCTTTGTAATTCAGGATCTTTGTATTTCTTGTGGATGAATTTTGGAGAGCGAGGGCTGCATTCCAATTCTTGAACAGACTGAGAAAACTTTTCAACTTCTTCCAATAGAGCACCGGAATTTTCAAGAATTGATTTTACATCATCTTCAACTGTACAATAGTCACCTGGGAGAAGGAGGACAAAAAGTTAAAATAAGGTACTTCATTAATTAAAATTAAAATGCAAAATCTTAATTTTTTTTCCAAACAAGAGACAAGCATTGAGAGAGAGAGAAAAGCACATAGAGAGGGAGAGAAGAGAGACAAAACTTGAAAAATAAACCAGAAACAAAATATAATCTAAAAATTACAAAGTCACTCAAGTACAAGCTTAATTTAAAAGTTATAAATCTGACCAGTACAGAGAACTTCGTCAAATTTATGTCAATATAGATAATGCATATGTAACCAATAAACAACATTGCTATTATAGTGTTCATTTAATTGTTGTCCTTCCATCCTTCCTCAATGTTTAATTGGTGAGATCTTAAAAAGCAGTTTCGATTTGACATCCTATGACCTTGTATTCCACATTTATTCATATATTTTAAATTTTTTTTGCTCTCTAGAGTTATCCCCCTTGAACCATCAACGATAGAACCAAATCAAAGACTTTTTGGCATCATTTTGTTCTATCAAATCTAGTTTAAAATGGAGAGCTAAATGCTTAAATCTATTTCCAGTAAGCAAAATGCCCTGGTGTGTTTCAAACAACCTATACAGATTGAAATCGATTTTTAGGACTTTTTTTTAAGTCATGGATGAAACCTAGAAAATTAATCTGCTTTGAAAAAAAAAAAAAAAAAAAAAAAAAAAAAAAATTTTTTTCAAATCAGATTAATTTTCTAGGTTTCATTCATGGCTAAAAAATTAATTAATCTGATTTGTTAAAAAAAAAAAAAAAAAAAAAAAAAAAATCATATCACCCCAAGCAAGGCAGTAACGCCACTGAAGTGCAGGGAGCTATGTAAGAGTGAAGAGATTGGAAGAGAGAAAACCGGAAACCACATCCTAAACAGGGAACAAGGGATGAGCCTCTTCACCTGTTCAATAGACATGGGTGTTGCTTTAAGATGAAAACAGAAATGGATTTTCAAAAACAAGCAGTGGGGATGACATACTTGATTGATGATCGATCATCATTCTGCGGCCAAGATTCAAAATCTTGTCAGTAGCTGAATACTTGATGCTTCGCTAGAGCTACCAAGGGTGTTTTTATCGTGACACCATCACTAGATGGGTTGCCTACCATGGCTTAAGAGAGGCCCATTCACCCTCATTGAGAGAAGGATATCCTACGCCAGTTTCCTAACCTGGTATTTATTACAACCTCGCGGTAAATGATCGATAACAGGAGTAACAAGTGCCAAAAGGTGTTGACATGTTTATTATTGTTCTACAGAGACTATGTGTTAAGACAATTCAAGAAAATGACATTTTTAAGTACTCCATAATCTTAAAAAAAAAAAAAAAAAAAAAAAAAAAAAAAAAAACTGCTGGAAAATATTCTCCATAAGCTAATGTTATGAATGTTGACTAAATATAGTCATTGCTCTTATTTTTTGATGTCATGCATGATCTGCCAAACTAAAAAAATTTTTAAGCTCTTTAATTAAAAAAAAAAAAAAAAAAAAAAACTTTTTCACTTAATAACAATATCATCTAACCAGATAAAAATAATGTAGGATTTTAAGATTTATATATTATAAATAATTATAATTAAATAAAAATAATGAAAACAATTCTTCTATCATTCAAAATTTTTTTTTTTATCTTAAGACAGTAATAGTGTCCTTAAATCTTATTTATAGAAGCAATTAAAAGCTTTTCTAATTAAATTATATCAGTTTTATTGCATATTTTATTTTACAATTTTTACAATTTTACAGAGCAGCTAGTCAAACCCTATTACTGATAGCTACTCAATTTACAGTGGTTTATATAGCAACTATGCTGAGCAGACCTTATAATTTCTTTGAGACAAAGTGCACCATTTGATTTGATCAACAGTTTGAACAAAGCTAGTGCAATCAAGAACTTGATCACATTGACTTGTGACTTTGTGCAAGCACAACCATCAATGACTTTCAGACAGTTAAGTTTACCCAAATCAGTTGGGATGGCCCCCTCAAAAACAATAACATATCACTTCCCTGGCAATTCCAGCTTTTATGGCAAGAAAGCAAATGTTTTAACCATTTGAGATTTAACTTAGTACCCCTCAAATCTTGGATTCGGTTGAACACGGACATTTCTATTTTTATTAAACTGAATCAGAGAAATGGGAGAGCCAAGTTCAAATTCCTGTTGAATTCACAAATGCACAAAAGGTATGAATCCATTTCTTCTCCCTCCAGCTATGGGTTGAATAGCAGAACAGATTGGGTTCTGTAGACCCCAAGAAGAAACAGCACATCTCAATACATGATACACACTTGGGTAATCGTGTATGGCATTTAATTTTGAGGTTTTTGCATATTGTAAATGTGTGACCCTCACCCAAGCTTTCCATTAACTGATTAACATACCAATGTACACTGAAAAACTGAGTAAGGGTGTGATGTAAGATCACATAGAGGCAAATGCCATGCTGAGAAATAAAAATGTTTCCCCGTATATATATATATATATATATACACACACACACACACACACACAAAGGAAGCCAAGAACACTATAGACTAAACAAGTGGGTAACAAAGAATTTCTAGAGAGAGAGGAAAAAAAAAGACAATTAGAATTAGTAAGAGTTGAAGTTTCTAGAACACATGAGAAAAGATGGCTTGGAGAATTTCAGACTCACAAGGCAGAAGGGACAGGAAAGCAGTAACCTACCCAATGAGTTTATGTAATATATAGCAAAACAAGCATTGGGAGGGGTGGTAAAACACACACACACCACCCCTAAGAGAAAAGGATAGGATTTTCTGATAATTTTGGAAAAGTTTGTTCCTGGAATTATGAAAGAATTCTAACAGAAGACAATACAGGAGACAACACTTATATCAATTCCATTTATTAATACAGGACTGCAAACCACAGATAAAGGCCAATTTTCATTGCCAATATTTATCATGTGAAAAAGCTTAATCCAAATGATGCAATTTCAGTTTGGTAATTAAAAATCTAGGTTTTATTAAATCTAAGGTTCTCAGGTCAGATTCCAACTCATAGAATTGAATACTTGCCAGCATATGAAAATCAAATGTATATGAAACTTAGCACAAAAACCTGCAGTTAGCTTTCACATTTTTATGTTCCCTTCCATGAAAACAATATTAAAATCAAAAATATTAACTCCAGTGTTTCTAGTAAAGAATTCGTACACTCAAGGAAAAGTCTAAGATAATAAAAATAAATACATAAACAAAGTTTTTGTTGTGTAAGTAAATAAGATTAAAGACAAAAAGACAAGATCCAACTTGTTTCCTGTTAACATACTAGAAAAAATAATTCTGAAAATCATGGACATTTTTGTTTTCAAAATAAAAACTTACAATAGTTTTAAAATGAAAATACAATAAAAAGTAGTTTGTAATTATTTAGCAGAAAAATGCCAGAGAATCTTCATAAATTCCACTATTTCCATTTAAAAAAACCCAACATGCTTACTGTAACAGGAAAATTTCAAGCAGTATTATTTTGCAAGCCAATAGGTATTCACACATTATCCATGATGCAAGGACAAAATACAAAATATCAGGCCTACAAAAAAAGCTTAGCCTAAATTATGCTCAATAATATTTGTAGTTAGATTTTGAATAGGAGACCAAATTATTTTAAGAAAACAGCCAATGAAGGCAACTTAAAATACAAACATAAGATTCAAATGTTTACTTTTCATAACTTACAGGATAAAAATTAAACAAATGATTTTGGGACATGTCTATAAAGCAACAGGAAGCAGATATCAAAACTTATCAACTATTCAGCCAAACAACACCTGATCTTAGGAATGACAGGAATATCTCCCAAAAAATCATTAAAATTAAGTACAACAGCTTTGCCAAGAATGTTGATAAAATTGTCTATGACTAAAAACATTAGAAGTCTCTACATACACAATAAATTTGACCAGACTAGAATCAGTTCAAATATTCAAAAAAGCGGGGAGGGAGGGAGGAAGAGAGCCAACAAAAAAGCGGCGAGGGAGGGAGGGAAGAGGAAGAGAGCCAACAAAAAAGCGGCGAGGGAGGGAGGGAGGAAGAGAGCCAACAAAAAAGCGGCGAGGGAGGGAGGGAGGAAGAGAGCCAACAAAAAAGCGGCGAGGGAGGGAGGGAGGAAGAGAGCCAACAAAAAAGCGGCGAGGGAGGGAGGGAGGGAGGAAGAGAGCCAACAAAAAAGCGGCGAGGGAGGGAGGGAGGAAGAGAGCCAACAAAAAAGCGGCGAGGGAGGGAGGGAGGAAGAGAGCCAACAAAAAAGCGGCGAGGGAGGGAGGGAGGAAGAGAGCCAACACAAAAGCGGCGAGGGAGGGAGGGAGGAAGAGAGCCAACAAAAAAGCGGCGAGGGAGGGAGGGAGGAAGAGAGCCAACAAAAAAGCGGCGAGGGAGGGAGGGAGGAAGAGAGCCAACAAAAAGCGGCGAGGGAGGGAGGGAGGAAGAGCCAACCAAAAAAGCGGCGAGGGAGGGAGGGAGGAAGAGAGCCAACAAAAAAGCGGCGAGGGAGGGAGGGAGGAAGAGAGCCAACAAAAAAGCGCGAGGGAGGGAGGGAGGGAGGAGAGAGCCAACAAAAAAGCGGCGAGGGAGGGAGGGAGGGAAGAGATCCAACAAAAAAGCGGCGAGGGAGGGAGGGAGGAAGAGAGCCAACAAAAAAGCGGCGAGGGAGGGAGGGAGGAAGAGAGCCAACAAAAAAGCGGCGAGGGAGGGAGGGAGGAAGAGAGCCAACAAAAAAGCGGCGAGGGAGGGAGGGAGGAAGAGAGCCAACAAAAAAGCGGCGAGGGAGGGAGGGAGGAAGAGAGCCAACAAAAAAGCGGCGAGGGAGGGAGGGAGGAAGAGAGCCAACAAAAAAGCGGCGAGGGAGGGAGGGAGGAAGAGAGCCAACAAAAAAGCGGGCGAGGGAGGGAGGGAGGAAGAGAGCCAACAAAAAAGCGGCGAGGGAGGGAGGGAGGAAGAGAGCCAACAAAAAAGCGGCGAGGGAGGGAGGGAGGAAGAGAGCCAACAAAAAAGCGGCGAGGGAGGGAGGGAGGGAAGAGAGCCAACAAAAAAGCGGCGAGGGAGGGAGGGAGGAAGAGAGCCAACAAAAAAGCGGCGAGGGAGGGAGGGAGGAAGAGAGCCAACAAAAAAGCGGCGAGGGAGGGAGGGAGGAAGAGAGCCAACAAAAAAGCGGCGAGGGAGGGAGGGAGGAAGAGAGCCAACAAAAAAGCGGAGCGAGGGAGGGAGGGAGGAAGAGAGCCAACAAAAAAGCGGCGAGGGAGGGAGGGAGGGAGGGAGGAAGAGAGCCAACAAAAAAGCGGCGAGGGAGGGAGGGAGGGAGGGAAGGAGAGCCAACAAAAAAGCGGCGAGGGAGGGAGGGAGGGAGGAAGAGAGCCAACAAAAAAGCGGCGGGGAGGGAGGGAGGGAAGAGAGCCAACAAAAAAGCGCGGCGAGGGAGGGAGGAAGAGAGCCAACAAACAAAAAAGGAAGAGAGATGAAGGAGAATCACATTTTAAATAAAACGGGGGATGTGGGGAAATTGATGAAAAAGAAGTTGAAAGGGAGAATAAAAAGTATTACTTACCTTTGTCTTCTTCCTCTTCTTCATCAATTGCAATTAAATCTTTTGATCTTTCTGTTTCATCTTTTATATTACAGTCTATAGCAGAAAATTTCTTTTCCAAACAAATAGGTTTAATAGAACATGGCTCCTCAACAGAATTAGAATTTTCAACAGCTAAATAAGGTTCATCTTTGTCGGGCAAGTTATCAGATTCTTTTGTTTCAGTTTTCACTGGTGTGCTGGACGCTTCTGGAGTTTCAAAGACAGGGGGAGGTGGAGCAAGATCTGCTGTACTTAAATGGTCAGAAGTATCAGCAGACCCGGGTGTTGTAGTCTGTGACACTTCAGAAATGGATGGATCGGATTCAGTTTTGGAAACGGCAGACACTTCAGGTTCCAATCCAGACAAAGTAGATTCATCAGTATCTGATTTAAAGGAGGAGGACGCATCCAGTTCAGGCACTAAAGGAAGAAAATAAAAAAAATGTGCATAAGAATTACTGAATACTATCAAATACATAAACACAAAATTACTTTTTAGTGTTACAGAAAATCTGCCCCACTCCAAAGAATATGGATTTCAGAATGCAACCCTCATTAAGGAATTATTCTTTGTCTGATTGGCACTCAATTGTTCGCCATAAAATGACAATCTAACAATAACAGAAATTAAATGAAAGAAATACTTAAACATTAATGATTTATCAAACAATTAGGGTATCCTGTGTGCAAAAATTCATAACCTGTTGACAAACCATACAAATTGGCTACTTGATTAGCAAGATGATAGAATCAAATTTTATTGCACATACTGAATGGAAGATTAAAAACCAAGTTGTTGCTCAAATTGTGAAGTCATTTCAATATTTAAATAAAAAAATTAAAAAAATGAAGTAACATGTAGATGTAGAACATGTAATATAAGCAGCATTATATATTAAAACAATAAGATTTCCTGCATTCATCTCTTTTTTTCTGCGATTGTTATTGGCTAAATTTAGGCAAGGAGAAACTTGACAACTAACGAATCTAGGATGTTAAGCATAATTGAACAGCTAACTATGGAAAAACGATTACAAAAACTAGAAATGTTCAGGGTTTCCACAAATCTGTGTAAAACAAAAAAATATTCAAGAACCTTTCCAGTATTATGTTTGGAATTTGACGACAAACTAGTGAATGTTTATTAATTTCAAAAACTTTGTTGTACTTCATTTACTAATATGACTAATTGTCAATATCTTTGTATTATTTTGAACTCTTGTTCTCATCTTGGTTGATATAAAAGGTTATTATAGATATGTTTCAACCAAGCACCTTCTGGTAATCATCAAGTGTCTATTGATTGGCTAATATGGATTTTCTGTTAATCTTTGGTAGTGATGCACCAATCCAGTACAAACAAACAATAACTGATATCACAAGATATATCACAATAATCAATCAGTCAGTTAAGTGCCATACGTGATACACGCTTGGGCGATCATGTCTCGAAAGAGACATAAATGACCGGGCAGAAGATTATCCTGCAGTAGGTTGCCATGGCTTTCTGCGGTAGACTGGTTGCCGACCAAGGCTATAGAACCCAATCTGTCCTGCTATTTAACCCATAACTGGAAGGAAGAGACGGATTAATACCTTTCCCAAGGGTATTTGCATGTAAGTGAATACAATGAATTCAACTGGAATTCGAACTCGGCTCCCCGGTTTCTCGTTCCGAGCTGATATCCACTGTACGACAACGAATCCATATAAAAAAAACGAACACCTAATGATGACTAGAAGGTACTTAGTTAAAATGTGTCTATAATAAACTTTGTGATTTATCTTTAAATAGTTCAACAAATGAGATGTCCAAAGATAAGATGAATCAGTTGAAAGCAGGAAGTAATCAAAGTGTTGAAGGCTAAAACACAACTGAATGCAGATTTGGTTATGTTACATTGTGTGTAACATTCTACACAAGTTTAGAGTTCTACTACATTTGAAAATTTTGAATTACTTTAATTCTTATAGCTACCCATTTCAGCTATTTCAACAAGTCATGGTTTGTGAATGTCACAAGTAGTTTTGACTGCCCCACATTCCTTGTGAAATTAAGTCTAATGGTTTTAATGAACAGAACTACAAATAGAAATTTTCACGAAAAGACCAAACATTTTAGCTAAACCACCTACTCATGGCCTTTTGTTGCACATGGTACAGAACTAGGTACTAGCCCTTGAGGTTAGATGCCGAGAAAGTAGGAGAAGGAAGAGAGATTAGCACTGATTATATGGAGTGATGGTGCAAGATGAGAGAGTTAAGAGGTGGTTTGATTCTTCTGACCATTCTCAAAAAGGGGGCCAGACAGCTCCAAATTTGGAAAACTACTTGAGTAAATGTATTTTGAGAATTTGAAATTTTAGAAAAAGTTGAGGTGAAGAAAACCAAACCCTGGTCAAAGCCACCCTTGCAGACACAGGACTCCATATAAGCTGAACAACTTAGGAAGTCTCCACATCATTCGCCAAGACCTCCTGACCAAGATCTCATGCAGGCCCTGAAGTTACTAACACAAGCTGCAGACTCCAAAGGGTATCCCAATGTCATTTGATTAGAACAGATTACAGATTAAAACCACTATAGACAACAGAATCTAAACTTATATAATAAATGAAACTTTGTGTGTCCGTTACCTATAGACTCCGAAATGGCTGAACCAATTTTCTTGAAAATTTACACAGTTGTACTATAAGCATCTGCGAGTGTTCGTAGCTAGGTTTTGTGTTGAGGTATCCCCAATAAATATCGAAAATCGGGTTATAGAAGGAGTGGTCTGATTTTAATCAAATTTGATAAACTCATAGACAAAGACAAACAATATTCAGAAGTTTCAAGGTTGCAGTTCTTACAATAGTGCAGAAAATTGATTATATATATATATATATATATATATACACATAAATAAAAAGGCAAGATGTGTGTGTGTTTATCTGCCTGTATGTCTGTATTTTTTTTTCCAGCCCTTTTATTTTAGTTTTTGCTTCGGGTTTGGCTCTAAGCAGGTATAATTGTAGTTCTTAGTCTCAGCCATGATACCATTTACTCAGAGGACTTATTTAGCCTTCAAAATTTGGTTTATGAAGGAAACTTACTTGATATCGATACCAAGAAATGAAAATTTGATTACAGCTATTCATTTTTCTTTCAGTCTACAGTTTCAATTTAACTGGAAACAACTATTGCTTTTTAGTCTTTCGTGCCAACGTCCAAAGAGTCTGAGCTCCAGGACCATGGATTAGGTTTAAAACTTTCATTACACCCAAGCAACGCTGGGCTATACTGCTAGTCATAGATAAACCAAATCGCCATTACATTTTTAAGCAGAGTTAATTCTTTATTCTAAAGAATTTTTTTTTTTTTTGTGTAGCTCCCAGTTGTCAAACCGGTAATGAGAAGTTTGCTTCATCAGTAATCTTCGTGTCCCCCGAGATGATTAACAAAAAAAAAAAAAAAAAGTAGCAGAGAGTAGATGGTTGTGAACAGACGAATTGTAAAATCATACTCACCATCACAGTAACAAACAACACCCGCATTAATCCCAGTAGTTGTAAACAAATAACTAAGACATTTGGGATTATCATAGAGTAAGAACACTATACTCGAGTGGTCAAAAGAGTTTGGCTTGAAATTCCAATCACCTGAAGAAGGCCAAAACATTGTGAATATGGTAATAAAAGGAGGATAACAGGCCAAACAATGTAAATACCTCATCTTAGAAGTATAGACAAATATAGAAGCTTTTCTAACTTCTTTGTGTGACGATACATTAAGTTTCCCTTTTCCCTTTCTAGAACTAAATCTATATATGTCTTCTAATTTGGAAATATGCAAATGATCTTCACATTTTTTTTTATGAATCTGGGGGAAGAAGGGAATTAGAGTGCAACAAATTTTAACTACTTACTTTCCTGTAAGAAAGATTCCTTCTCTTCCGTTGCTGGATTATCCTCGCTTACAAGTTGATCTGTTGCTGCTGAAGGAGAAACAAACTGCTTGTTAATTCTCAATCAAAAGAAACCTGAATTATCTGTTCTTGCACCCAATATACCCAGAAAGACATTTTAAATATAGTTTACATAAAAGCATAAACGAGTTCAGGATTTTTTTTTTTTTGTGTAAAATATCTTGATATGTAAGCAACCTACATCTAACAAACATTAGAACCGTAATTTATTTTGCTAAGTTTGGTAAAATACTAAAAACTTCCAAGTGAGTGAGCAGGTAGAATTCTTTTTTATATATACACTACTAGCAGTATAGCCCAGCGTTGCTCGGGTGTAATGAAAGCTTTAAAACTAATCCATGGTCCTGGAGCTCAGACTCTTTGGACGTTGGCATGAAAGATTAGAAAGCAATAGTTGTTTCCAGTTAAAGCGAAACCGTAGACTGAAAGAAAAATGAATGGATGTAAGTCAAATTTTGATTTCCTGGTATCGATATCAAATAAGTTTTTTTCCGTCATAAACCGAATTTTGAAGGCTAAGTAAGTCCTCTGAGTAAATGGTATCATGGCTGAGACTAAGAACTACAATCATACCTACTTAGAGCCAAACCCAAAGCAAAAACTAAAATAAAAGGGATGAAAAAAAATACAGACATACAGGCAGATAAACACACAAACATCTTGCTATATATATATATATATATATATATATATATATATATATAAAATCAATTTTCTGCACTATTATAAGAACTGTAACCTTGAAATTTCTAAATATTTCTGATGTCTTTGTCTATGAGTTTATCAAATTTGATTAAAATCAGACCACTCCTTCTATAACCCGATTTTTTTGATTATTGATTTTCAATATTTATCGGGGGTACCTCGACACAAAACCTAGCTAAGAACACTTGCAGACGCTTATAGTACAACTGTGTAAGTTTTCAAGAAAATCTACTCAGCCGTTTCGGAGTCTATCAGTAACGGGCACACACACACACAAAGTTCCATTTATAAATAAGTTTAGATTAGATATAATACCTACAGTAAATATTGAAGTAATGTTTCCCCTGTATATTTAGCTAAGTATAACTAAGTGTCAAAAATGTAAAATGCTTTCTGGTTATAAAAAAAACTTTTTGTCAGCCACAATCCTACAGACTAAACTGAAGTAGTCATTTATCTTTACATTTTCATCTGGTATGAAATTACAAACAATATCTGCAGCTGGTTTTTACAATTATTAAAACTGCAATTTCGCTTCTTTCAATTCAGGAAATGCATTGAATTTAATTTTATATGTGGATTGTTATATAAATCAATTTTATTATTTTACAATATGTGATTCCATTTAATGCCAAGAAATTCAAATTGGTCCCTTTTTGACCATTCTGTTGAGTGATAAGAATTTTTTCTTGGTAAAAATGCAGAACAATTAACTGTGCATGCACACAAAATCATGGCTGCAAACTCATCTTAAAATTTCCTTGTTAAACATTATATTTCATAATTAAGAAAAAAATTCAAAATTGTCCAGAGTAAATAATTTAAAACATTGAAAGACATGTAGTAACAATATTATAGAAAAAATAAAAGCTGCCAATAAGCAAAAAAATATCAAAAAGAAAGCTACCATATACACTCGAGTAACAATCACTTATTTTTTTTTAAATGCATTTTAATTGATTTTGAAGAGGCTAAAAACATTGCATTTCCAGTGACTGGGTTGAACTATATGAAGATAAATTTTTTTCGGGAGGGGTTAAAGTTTTTGGAAAGCATTCAGATGTTGCACTATACATTAAGTTGGCTCATACATGAGTATCTAAACTTATTTATAAATGGAACTTTGTCTGTGTGTGTGTGTGTGTTTGTCCGTTACCTATAGACTATGAAATGGCTGAACCGATTTTCTTGAAAATTTACACAGTTGTAGTATAAGCGTCTGCGAGTGTTCTTAGCTAGGTTTTGTGTCAAGATACCCCCCGATAAATATCGAAAAAAAATCGGGTTATAGAAGGAGTGGTCCGATTTTAATTAAATTTGATACACTCATAGACAAAGACATAAGTAATGATATTCAGAAGTTTCAAGGTTGCAGTTCTTACAATAGTGCAGAAAATCTATTATATATATAAAAAAGGCAACCTTGTGTGTGAGTCTTTATCTGTCTGTATGTCCTTTATACAAATCCACAATTTTTATCCGATTCTCACCAAACTTCACACAAATATTCTTTAGGCTGAGTCTGAGCTCCAGGACCATGGATTAGTTTTAAAGCTTTCATTACACCCGAGCAATGCCGGGCTATACTGCTCGTATATGATAACTAGAAACAATAAGTAATGTATTAGTAACCGGGTTTCATTACTACATTCCATCCTTGTAACGAGGTATATTTGCTTCAAATGGCACCACTATAACAGAATATTTTTTTTTTTCTAAGTAATAAAAACTGGATTTCACAAAAGTTTCATATATAAGAAATTACCTGTATGTAAGGTTTCCATCTTCTCTGGAGATTTACTTTTGGAGTTTTCAATAACAGGAATGATGCCTTTACCATTTACTCTTTCTTTTAAACTTTGTAAATTTGTTTCACAGGAAGCGGTATTTACAGAAGTATGGGCAGTTGCAACTGCTGCCATTATTTCACTAATTGAAGTATTAGCAGACTTCTCCTTTTTGGCATCTTGTTGCTGTTTGAAGTTGGTCAAGACAGTTTTTACATTGGATACTTTAGGAGATCTTACAGGTAAATTGTGGATGTCATATTCTGACAGGGAGGCTAAATCACCAATTGTATGGATTTTCTTGGCCCTTAATAGCTGACCAAGACCCCGAGACCTGAAAAGAGAAATTGACAAATAGTGGTAAAATCCAGTCAGAAATACAGGGAAAAAAGAAGAGAAAAGCAAGAAAAAAGCACTTAAAATATGGAACATCACATTTTCTAGAATTCAAAATCATACATGTGAACAGGATGTGTGTTGTAGTGCAATGGATATCAGCTCGGAACAAGAAATTAGGGAGCCGAGTTTGAATTTTGATTTCCCTGCATTCCTTTATGCGCAAATACGCTTGGGAAAGGTTATTAATCAGTCTCTTCCCTTCAATTATGGGTTAACAGGACAGATTGGGCTCTATAGCCTTGGTTGGCAACCAGTTTACCACAGAAAATAATGACAACCTATTGCAGGACAATTTTCTGCCCAGTCAGTCATGTCTCTTTTGAGACATGATCACCCAAGCATGTATCATATGGCACTTAAATGACTGACATGTGAACAGGGGAGGAAAAACGAGAGGCAGTTGGGAGAGGGGGTAAACGCACGTGAGGGACATGAGAGGGACAGAGACAGGGAAACCGGGGAAGGAGGCACAAAAGAGAGGTAGGGAGAAATTTAAAGCAAGCAAGGTACTAAGATTCAAGTGGTTACAGGGTGTAGAAAAATTAGGGAGAAAAACATTAATAGTGAGCAGAAAGATTAAAGTTGGTTGGAAAGCATGGAGCTGGAAGGGAGTTCTACAAGAAAGAAGTGTGAGAAAAGTAGCTGTTAGCATTGAAGAGATCTTGATGACAGTCTAGTACTGCGCATCAATTTATAAAGTTGAGGTACCAAAGCAAAGAGCTGATCCAAACAACTGCCATAGAAATATTTATGAAAACAGGTACAATAGGTAACCTTACTGCAGTGGGTAAGTGTACTGAAGCCGAGACACCAGATCAGGGCCAATAATATTGCTGATTCTTCTTTGGATCTTATCAAAGAGCTCAAGGTAAATAGCAAAGGCACTGGACGATATATAGCAGCAATATTAAAGGCCTGGATGAATGGTATAATTACCAAGATGGATTTTGAATAGAACTGTCCCATACAACAAAGTGAAAAAAATAAATACTTAAGATAAACTTATTTAGGAAACCAGTAAATAAACTTACCATATGGACGATGTCAACTGTGGCAAAATCTGTCCAACAGGGTCTTGGCAATTCACAAGATCAGGAAAGATGGGATCAGTACAGTTCAGTTGAGATTCTTGAGAACTGCTATAACTGCTTTGAGATGAATTTGGACTGTTGCTCATACACAGATTGTTCAAATTGGAAGAATCTCTTTTCTGAAGATAAAACATTGAGCTAAATGAATAAGTAAATCAAAAATATTAAGTTCTTAAACCAGTACAATATGCACAAAACTTACGAGAGAGAGAGGGAGGGAGGGAAAACACACACGTTCAGGGGAAACACACACACACACACACACACACACACGTTGAGGGGGGAAACACACACACACGTTGAGGGGGGAAACACACACACACGTTGAGGGGAAACACACACACACGTTGAGGGGGGAAACACACACACACGTTGAGGGGGGGAAACACACACACACACACACACACGTTGAGGGGGGGAAACACACACACACGTTGAGGGGGGAAACACACACACACACACACACACACACGTTGAGGGGAAACACACACACACACACACGTTGAGGGGGGAAACACACACACACACGTTGAGGGGGGAACACACACACACACGTTGAGGGGGGAACACACACACGTTGAGGGGGGAACACACACACACACACGTTGAGGGGGGAAACACACACACACACGTTGAGGGGGGGAAACACACACACACACGTTGAGGGGGGGGGGAAACACACACACACGTTGAGGGGGGAAACACACACACACACACACACACGTTGAGGGGGGAAACACACACACACACACACACACGTTGAGGGGGGAAACACACACACACACACACACGTTGAGGGGAAACACACACACACACACACGTTGAGGGGAAACACACACACACACACACACACACACACACACACACGTTGAGGGGAAACACACACACACACACACACACACACACACACGTTGAGGGGAAACACACACACACACGTTGAGGGGAAACACACACACGTTGAGGGGAAACACACACACACACACACACGTTGAGGGGAAACACACACACACGTTGAGGGGAAACACACACACACGTTGAGGGGAAACACACACACACGTTGAGGGGAAACACACACACACGTTGAGGGGAAACACACACACACGTTGAGGGGAAACACACACACGTTGAGGGGAAACACACACACGTTGAGGGGAAACACACACACACACACACGTTGGGGAGGGGAAACACACACACACACACACACGTTGAGGGGAAACACACACACACACACACACGTTGAGGGGAAACACACACACACACGTTGAGGGGAAACACACACACACAGCTTATAAATAATTTTAGTTTCCAATATAGTACAGGAAAAATAAAGAAAAAGTAATCTAAATTTATGGATACATGTACGCACGTGTAAATGTAAAAGTTTACAGTGCATCACAAACTTTGTGAATGTGGTTTGCTCTAAGACATTAGAAAATAAAATTATTTTGTAATGTTAAATAACAAATACAGTTATTAAATTATTTTGCAATAATAGAAAAATTAATTATGTTAAATTTACCAATATTTGCATTCAATTTGTTCATTTACATCACATATGCAGATTGCTGTCGATCGTCACCATCTGTAGCACAGTTACATGATTATGGGCTTTAAACACTTCTAATGATATTACAACTTAAATATATTTGGCAAAGTCAAATGATTTAAACTTGGTTTTTATTTTCCTATGTTTTTTTTTTTTTTTTTTTTGACAAAAAATGAATAATCAAGAATGACCTAACCCAAAAACATTAGATTCAATATAAAAAATATTAAAAAATATTTAATTTTTATGTATTGGATTACTAATTAATTTTTTCAGATATATATATATATATATATATATATATATATATATATATTATATACACTTTTTAGATGCTACTCTGGACCTTAATAATTCTTTCCAACCTTACATGAAGGCGAACTCCAATCCAACATACATGAATCATAATTCTAACCATCCCATCAGTCATTAAACATACCATCTTCTATTGAATCTAGACTCAGCAACAACTCATCTAGTAAAGTAATTTTTGATAAGCATAGCAAATTTTATGATTCTGCACTTAGAAACAACAGTTATAAGGCTGCTGAATCAAATTCAGAAACCCTACTATGATAATAGCAATAAGAAAAGATCTAAGAAAATCATATGGTTTACCCCTCCCTACAATTTGATGGTTAAAACTAAATTGGGGTATAAATTCTTAAACTTAATCAGCAAAACACTTTTCAAAAAATAATCCTCTTAGCAAAATATTCAATAATAATAATACACTCAAGTTAAGCTACAGTTGCACGGATAATCTAGAAAAAATTATTAAAAGACAAAGTCCTCAACAAGTATTATGATACAAAAAACATTGTAAATTACAATGCTCAAATAGATCGTACCAGGGACAAAGGATCTAATACCAGCGATTGTAATTGTAGAAATCCTAATGATTGCCCTTTGCATAATAACTGTCTAGTTAGCTCCATAGTCTATCTTTGTACTGTCTCCACAATTGAAAATCCTATAAAGTTTTATATCGGTTCTACTAAAAACCCGTTCAAAACTCGCTGGTATCAACCCACATTGTCTTTCAATAATAGTTCTTATAAATACAGCACTTCATGATTCAAATACTATTGATCTTTAAAGGAAAAAGACAAAACACCCACTGTTAAATGGAAAATCCTTACAAAGGCCTGAACTTGTAACTACCTCTGTACACATTGCTACCTTTGTCTCAAAGAAAAATTAGAAATTATCAAATTTAGGGACAAGATTAAATTGTTAAACCAGAGGAATGAGCTCGCAGTTCATTGTAAGCATAGTTCAGTCTTTACATTAAAACCTGGGTTGCCGTGCATTATACTAATTTTTGCCGGCCATTCGACCTGATATAGATCGGCGGGTTGTATGGTCATGTGGGGCTTTACCTGACATTGGTTTTCGTGGGGTCGGGATTTATAAATAGTTAAGAAACTGTGTGGGACATGGGCTTTGAGTATCATGGTTATTAGTTAGTGCTATGGGGAAGCATGTTGGGCTTTGGCCGAATGATTTGTATTGGTATGGGCTGTCATGTATTGGTGTGATAATCGATGTCGGATTAGATGCCTCATGGCTATTTAGGTTGGCATTCGGTGCTTGCAAAGTGTTATTGTGTTGATATGTGCCGGATTGTGTACCTGGGGAAGAATTTGTTGGAGCATCCGAGTCGGATGAGGGTACCCAGTATGTATGCGTTATATATATACGTACGTACATACATATATACACACACACACACACACACACAGCTATTGGGTGCGTATAATGATATGCGCTAAAAAGTTTGCCTACTTCCACCAAACGCCCATAGCCCAGGTGTAGAGTTGCCGACTGACGCCATTTCGGTCAGGTTTCAATCCTGGGTTAAAAAAAAAAAAAAAAAGCAATCGGAGTTTAACTATGCTGATGAGTTGTGATACAGCGAAACAGATCTGTCTGCGGATGACTATATATATATATATATATATATGTGTGTGTATATATATTCATACTTGTATATATGTATGTTCACATGTACATATATGCACATCTATATCTATGTGCATGTGTGTGTGTACGTATTTGGATGTGTGTGGATATATGTATGTATTTTATATATATATAAATATATATTATATATGCGTGTGTGTGTGTGTGTGTATGTATGTATTTATGTATGTATGTATGTATGTGTATACATAGATAGGTGTAAGTTTGTTGTCTTGGGTTTCACACTTTTTTGATCGTCTAGCAAACTGTTTTAATTTTTTTATTTAAAATACTGGATATATGCAGAAATGCGTATATTGATGAATTTTGTTAAGGTGAGATGAACTTTGGGAGGAATATTTGGTGTTGTGACGCCTTTTATACAAACACAGACATAAATTAACACTTGTACAACCATTGACGTGCGCAGAGACACACGAACACATGAGCTAGACAACTGGGGCCCACAGGCATAACTTCATATGAACGATATGGAGCTTAGCATATATATATGTATATGCATGATGTTTTGCACATGCATACGCATTTAATTTTAGCTTGTGTTTTTGCACAAGTATATATTTAATTCTGTTTATATGCTCATGCATTGAAATATTATGTTTATCTTGACCTCATTCTTCCAGGGCAGGTTACATTATGAATTCACCTTGACTGTATCAAATATGCAACAATTTAGTCTGTTTAAAAGTTAACGGACAAACTGACAAGTTAATAAAGGCTAAATTTTGTAATTTGTGTATGTATATATGCGTAGGAATATTAATCTGTATATGTGTCTGTTTGCCAGTGTTTGTGAATATACTCGTCTATTTTTCCATGTGTGGATGTTTGTAGGTTTATTTATGTATGCGTTCTTTCACTTCCTCGTTTAATATATGAATAACTTTCTAAATCTACTAAATTGTTAAACTAAAAGAATTTTTTTTTTAAAATTTCACAATAAAAATAAAGTAGATATAATAGTTAATTATGCTTATCTCAATTTAATCAAATTTTAATACCAATGCCCACCAAGATTATTTTTAAGTCTGCCCACATATTCTCCAAATTAGAAGTTGCTTTACTGATTGGTCCACATTGTACATTAAAGGGGTTTTGCTCGTTTTTAACCTTTTAAAACCATTCGATTTAAAATAAACCACATCATTTGACAAGACAAGTGTTGAAACAAAATAGCTACTTTTGTAGTGATATTGTAACATATCCATGTTATATATATATATATAGCGTGTGTGTTTTTAATTTTTTTTTTTTTTTTTAAAGAATGGTTTGGTCCACTTGAATGCATCAAGAACTACAAAGGACAGAAAATTGTGGTGAGCCATGATGCCCAACATCCTGAAGAGAGACTACAACGACAAGAAAGATTTCAAACATGAAATGCACATCAACCAGAGTGCTTAATGCAGTCATAATGTCAATAATCACCTAATTGATATTTCAATTTTCATTCAGCAAAATCATTTTCAAAATAAATGTGTGTCTTAATGCACCAGTGTCTTATGTTCCCAATATATGGTAATTGTATCCTAAGGCCATAACTCATAACAAGCATTTCAATAATTTCACTTTCTTGGTTTGTCTGCAGACACATTCCAAAACCCTAAAAATTAAGTTTGTGTATTCATGCACAAGATTAATAAAATAAATCTCTTATGCCATTTATAGTAAGTTTTTTTTTTCTTGAATGAAATGGTCTAATGTCTAATTTAGCCCAGTTCAAGAACGAAATAGTCATCCTCAACTGAATAACTTCTGAGACATTATTTCATCAACAATTCATGTTGATCTTCAATATGACATTGATCATCTCATTTTCATTCATCAGATCAACTGAGCCAAATGCCATAATTTAAAAACTTGCAATATGTATATAATGTGTATAAAATATAATTCAGCTTCTATCTTCAGCGCAAACTAAAACAAATCCATACCTTATAATTAATGAGTAAGCTTCGACGAGAAGATTTTGAGGTGCCAGGGGTAAGTCTCCGTTTTTGACTCACTGGTGAAGGTAAGGTTTTTTCTTCAAAGATTGGATCAGCAAATGATACTCTTCTCTGCTACAAAAGAATACATTTATGCACAAAACCTTTATTCTGATTAGTTAACAAAAAATAAATATATATATATATATAAAAAACCCTTTAAGTCAGAGAAGACTGATAAAAATTTGTACAAAAGCCAGCAAGAATAGAATAAAATCAGGGAGTAATAAATTTTGAGGGATTCATTTTCTATAGTTTATCAAGATTTTGCAGGTTATTTAAAGCCAAAGAATATTTCTAAATTGTAAGCCTTTTTTGGGGAGGGGGGAATAATAGCTTATGGGAGGGAGGGGGTAGAGAAGACATGAATTCAAAAATTTCACCAGGTTATTTGCATTCAAACAAATAAAATGAACCCATCTCAAATAAGTACTGTTCTCCAGTTAACAATTAGAAAACATTATCAATTACCTCACCCACACTTAAAAGCTTACACATTCACCAAGGTAATGACTGGACATGACACTGCTTAACATGGTGTGGTTGTAAGATGAGAGGGAGAGAAATGTTATCTATACCTCATCTATCCATCTCACCAGTGAAATCCAGACAGGCAAACATCTAGGCAAAGAGATCTTGACAGACTTTCATTTAAGTTATTTTATTGAAAACTAGCAGTATAGCCCGGTGTTGCTCAGGTGTAATGAAAGCTTTAAAATTAATCCATGGTCTTGGAGCTCAGACTCTGCCTAAAAAATATTTGTGTGAAGTTTGGCGAGAATCAGATAAAATTGTGGATTTGTATAAAGGACATACAGATAAACAGTCACACACACAGCCATCTTGCCTATATATATATATATATATATATATATATATAAATCGATTTTCTGCACTATTGTAAGAACTGCAACCTTGAACTTTCTGAATATAGTTTCTTATGTCTTTGTCTATGAGTGTATCAAATTTGATTAAAATCGGACTACTCCTTCTATAACCTGATTTTTTCGATTATCGATATTTATCGGGGGTACCTCAATACAAAACCTAGCTAAGAACACTTGGAGACACTTATAGTACAACTGTGTTAATTTTCAAGAAAATAGGTTCAGCCATTTCGGAGTCTATAGGTAACGGATACACAGACACACACAAAGTTTCATAAATAAATAAGTTTTGATAATGTTTCCTTTTACAAACCAACCATGAACAGGATACGCTTTTCAGCACCCCATTTAAATCTTTCAAATTAAAAATCATTTTTACCTTATTTGGAGGAGATGGAGTTTCTCCGTTTCCATTCACAAGTCTTTTCTTTAAGATGCCAGTTGTCGGTGAGTAAACTGGAGATGGTGAATAAGAATGCGGTGGTACATTGTCAGGAGTATCACAGGCAGCTGGTGGCTTCGTGGAAGGTGTAGCAACAATTGCTACGGTGTTATCCGGCACGGACTTATTGTTAACTGAAGTGTCTTTAGTCTGTAAAGATTGCACAACTATTTCAGTATCACTCATTGCACAATCTTTAGTAGCAACAGGTTGTACTGTTTCATTTAACTCAGCTTTGTTGCAAATAGCAGTATTGTCTTCTTCAACAGATTTCACTATTGTTGACTCAACTTTATCACTAACAACATTGTCTTTAATAACCTTAAGTTCATCTTCATTAGATTCACCTTTAATATCAATTACATTTTTATTAGTATTATTTGTCTCCACTTCTTCACTTGGCATAGAATCTGTGGAAGGAACAAATTTTATATCATTGTTAATGTCAGCCTTTTCATTGACAAGGTCTTTAACAGGCTGTATATCATTATTCAAATTAACCTGGTCAGTGCAGCCAAAGGCCTCTTTCTTAACATGCTGTTCTTTATTTGTGAAATTTTTCTCTTTATCAACTATATTTTCATTAGTGACTGGTTGAGTCAAGTTGCTCGATTCAACTTCATTGTCAATCAAATTGTCTTTAGTTGGAAGTTGTTCAGACTTTTGAGGAGGAGGAGGAGGAGAATTTTTCATCACAGATTTTTGAGATGGATTCTTTTTGGCACTGGAGGTTGGACTTGTAGAAATTTTTATTCCATAAACAAAACTATCTGAAAACTTTGATGGGAAACCTCTAGTGCCAGAACGCAATCTCAGAGACTTTTTAGGAGTTTCTGTCATCAGTGAATTGGAACAGAAGTTTACTCTTTTAACCAATGACTCACTGCTGGCATTTTCATTGAAAGAGACTGAATCCTGATTGCAATCTCCAACTGTTTTCTCTTCAACTGCAGAGTCAGATGTAGTCTCACTCTTTAAACTTACATCTTGGCTTGAATCCAAGCTTTCGACCTGTAATGAATTGTCAGACAAAATCAAACTGTCCTCTTCTGCTATTGACCCATCAGTAGAATCAATTGTTTCTTCAGATTTTTCTTCTTTTAAGTCCAGGTCTGTTTTCACCGATGACGATTCAGCAGAATTTCTAAATTGGCTCGATTCATCAAGAGAACTAACCAAAACGCTGTTGACAGTAACAGGGTCAGTATTATCTTTCCTGGTCACATTTAATGCTAGCAATGCGAGATCAGTAATCTCACCAGAATTCTTTGCTTTTTTACCCTTTTTGTACTTTGACCTTTGCTCCTTTATATCCACAGCTTGAATAGCCTTCCTGCGAGTTCGTAAAACTTTTCCCCAAGATCGAGTTTTCACAGGCGATATCCTGCGATTAGGACTTGTCGGAATTAATTTAGTTACTTTCAAAGGCTTCCTTTTTCTAGAGCCCGTGAGTCGTTTTCTGGGGGGAGAATTTTCCTCACGGCTATCATTGCTGTGAATCTTTGAATCATCAGAACTAGCCAAACTCTTCACAACTTCATCAGAATTATCATCTGCATGGAAAGATATCTTTGTTTTTTTTGCCATTGGTAGATCTGGTGAGGTGTCAAGTTTTCTTTTCTGGGATCCTCTTTCAATTTGCGTATTGTCTTTCAAAATGGAATCTTCATGAAGATTACCAACAGCCATTGGGATATTGTCTGCTAGTGGCTCTTCATTATCTTTTTGAAGTGTTTTACAATTGACAGTATCAGAATTACTTAGAAGCAATACATTTTGCAGAGAGTTATCAAAGGGTTCATTTTCATCCACAGTTACTTGCAAGCTATCAGATTTACTGCTTAAAGCAGTGGATGGTTCTACAACATTCTCAGAAGGAGACATATCTTCTTGAGTTGGACACTCAGATGATTCGGTTACAATCTCTTCCAAGTCATCAAATGATAAATGGCGAGTATTAACAAGATCATGATTAATCTCTTTCACTGGGGTTTTGACAGGAGTTTCTAAGATTGATTCTGAAGACGTTTTCTTGTCAGGAGAAATCTTGATAGGAGACTGAGTTTCTTCAACAAAAGTAAATTTCTTTTGAGAAACAACTTCAGCAGGTTGGTTTATAGATTGAGAAACTTTATTCAAAGTTGGGGAATCAAAAGTAGACACAGAATCTTCAATCAGTGATGACATGTAAGGCTCCAATGATAAAGAATTTTTAGACGTTGCACACGATTTGGTATGTGAAGTTGACAACCAATTCTGTAAAGGTGTAGAGTCGGGAGAATTTTTTTTAAGTTTAGCAGGTGATGCTAATGCTTTTGCCTCTTTGTTTTTTATGGATTCAATATTGACAGGATTCTGCAATACTTTTGTTATTATCTCTTTTTGAATTTTAGATTTTGTGATGTTTTCCTGAGCAGTCAGAGCAAATTCTTTTACAAGGTCTTGTTTGGAAAAGGTATTTGTAATGATATTCATCTTGTTATACTGATCCAAGAAATTTACTTTCTTTTTAGACTTGACAGCATTTTCTACATTGGATTTCTTGTTTTCAAGCTGCTAAAAGAAAATAAATTTATGTAAGTTGCAAAGATAAACATTTCCAAACAGGAAAAACAGATAGTAATTCTAACTCATCACACACACTGAATATGGCATAAGTCATTTTATAATTATAGTGTGTGACAGAAATACCCTTACATAATTATAGGGTAATAACTATATGAAAACACCATTACTACTAATATACCATCATGTGGAAGCTATAACAAATGGTGTGCAGCAGAAATGTTTGTGTGTTTGGGTCAAGTGGTTAAAACACTTTATTTCTGACAATGAGACCCAGGTTCTAATTTCACCATGGTCGAAATGTCAGGAAGTTGACTTCTTGATGCCATCATCCTGTAGAGATGATCCCTGCATCCGGCACCTTTGGAAAGTGCCTGACGATCATACCAGGAGTTGACATCAGCCTTGTGAGTGAAACTGGATAGATGGAACTTCTTGGGAGCCATCAATAATTGTCAGCAAAAAATCACAAGTCATTGTAACTAAGGATTTGAGTGTGCTGGACTTATTTAGAATGTTGATCACTAAATAGCACGATTTCTCTCAGAAATTCTAAGTAAAGCCCACTCAATACAGCTGCGTTCTGTGAGTGTTGAAAAAGCAATAGGAATTAGTGACAATTGCTTATTTTCCATGGCACTAATTATCAAAATATCTCAGTGATGAAGGATTAACAATGACCTTACCCCCTTCAGGTGCATTAGGATGGTGCTTCCTAGAGGGAGAAAGAACATCAAAGCTGAGCTATTATACTTTTACTAAAACTAGCTATGACTGACTGAAGTTCTTGCATTGGTGAGCAAAGGATAGAGAATAATAAAATCAAGACAAAACTTACAAAAAGTAATCTTAACACTTGAGTATATTGAATGATTAACACACTGTTTCATATACTGAGCAAAAAAAATATTTATCCTGCATTGCATTAAACATATTAATGTTTTATCGTTTCAAGGTTTTCTTACTATATCCTGCTATGGTAACAAAAAAACAAGGGGGTTTACTCCAGTTGAAGTGCCTTGAAAGAGGCTTGTTAGAATCACTTGCAAATGTACAGTAGTAGAAAACAAAAAAGAGGGATTATTTTAAAGCTTTCTAGTGTAAAAGCTCAGTTGGAAACGCCGCCCCCTCCAAATAAACAAAGTTTAAAAGAAGCTAAAGTTTACTTACTGCTTCTGTGCAAGTGTCATTAGAAGTGACATGAGAAGCGGGTTGGCTGCTATTTAGTGAATTGGAGCTGCAATTATAAAAAAAGTAGTCTGAAATGATTTTGAAATTTAGTTAAATTATTTTATTAATTACTCTAAAATGGAAACATTTACATAAACAAAATTTTTAGATAGTCTACACATTTAACTTAGAGAGTTCACATGCTTTATTCAAAAGTTTCAAATTCAGTTTGCATTATTCCTTTATTAAAGCTCATTAAATATATTTGTTGCTTCTATATCTTAACAGATAGCCAGGAAATATTTTGGACTTTCTAAATGTTGAACTAGATAACCAAAAGTTCTAATTGCAGGCTTAAGTCGCACCCGATTCCAAATTTTAATTCAGTTTTGGTCAGCTGGAGGTCGCTTTAAGGAACTCATTTCTTGAGTTCAACATCTAGTCATTAATCCTGGACTAGATAAAATCATTTACAGGCCCCACTTGATTGTGTCCTAATCCTGGCTGCGTCGCAATTTGTTCTGAGCTGGTGTTCATGGATGCATAAGAGGCATCATAAAATGGAATTGACAGGCCATGTTCAAATTCCTGACAAATTTTGCTTTAATACTCTGTATAATAATAATCATCATCATAAAATGAAGAGATTTATTGCTGTATTATCAAAGTTTCTATTTTTGTCTGTGGGGAGGGGGGTGTAGAGTGTGGGGGGGGGGGGGCTAATTTACTCCTTTATTCCTCTTTGGAGAGAGGGGAAGTCAGTTAAGTGCCATACGTGATACATGCTTGGGCAATCATGTCCCTCTCAAGACATGACTGACTGGGCAGAAGATTTTCCCACAGAAGGTTGTCATTACTTTCTGTGGTCGACTGGTTGCCAGCCAAGGCCCCAATCTGTCTTGTTATTTAACCCATAACTGGTTGGGACAATGCAGATTAATACCTTTCCCAAAGGGATTTGCACGTAAGTGAATGCAACAAATATCAACTGGAAATCAAACTCGGCTCCTCGATTTCTCGTTCTGAGCCAATATCCACTGCAGCACAACTGTTTAAAAGCTCAGACAAAAAAAAAAAATCTCCTGACTATCAAACAGAAACACTCGAGATCAAGATACAACCACCTCCTTTTCTATGTGGCGGCAATAGTAAAAAACAAACACAAGACAAAAACAAGACAAAAACACAAAAAACACACACACACACACACGCAAAAACCAAAAAACACACACACACAAAAACCAAAAAAAAAAAAGCACACAAACAAAACACAAGCATACAACAACAGACACAGGTGTCAACAAACATACGCATATTACTTACAAGGCAACGGAATCCTGGGATTGATCAAGACTGTTATACATGGCAGGAACTGAAAACCTGAATTTGGAGAAAAAAAAACAAATTAAGTATTTACTTAGGTATAGAGGATTGAAATGAAATTGGGAGATGGAAATGGAGAAAAAAAAAAAAAAGAAGCTTACTTTCTTTCTCTCAATACCTCTTGCTGGTGTTGTGTCAGAATCCGGCACTTATTTTGTGGGGAATTAATCACCACAAAGTCCTGTGGAACAAAAGTTTAATAAATTTTACTAAGTTAATTTAAGCTATTAAAAAATATTCAAACTTTACTGGGAGAAACTATTCATGTTTAACATGAAAAATTTAACAGTATAATTAATTATAATTTTAAAAAGACAACTTTTGTTGAAAAATTCCTAGATGCACAAAAATTCTGTTAAAATGATTTAGAAAACATGTAATATATAATCTATAATAAACCTTACTTTATCTTTAAGTTCACTTATTGGTAGTTTTTTGCAAGCTGCATTGTCTTTGGCTGGTTTTGGTTTTACAAGAGAGGTCAGAGGACTCAGTGCAGTCACATTCTTCAACATACTACCATGCATTTTTGAGGGAGACAGCATTATGGGAATTGGAATTTCATCCGCTACTTGAGAACTTGCCTGTGAAGTGTGCATAAAATATATAAGTAGATAAATTAATCATCAGCATGAAAAAAAAAAAAAAAATAATTTATTAAAAATATACAAAAAACATTTAGATCTAAGAGTAATTTCCTCACCACAGAAGTAAACCTTCAAGATTACCCAGCACTTTCTAATCAAATAAATTTACCTGTCCACCACCAATAAAGCCACCATTTTATGTGCTGTCTCTTTAAGACGTAGGCAATCATGGCTCTCTACAATTCCTAAAAAACTGCTCTGCCATTCATTTGCTTAAGCCCATCAAATGTCATGCACTGTTTTCCCCTGTCCTATCCACCTCATCAGTTTCTCCAAGCCCTCCTTCCTTATTATGTATACCAGAAACCTCAACTAATATTTAAAGAACTTGATATTTAAACATTTATCAAAATAAAACAAGTTTGCAGGTGTGAACAATGTGTCTCAAGCAACTACCATGTCATTTCTTCCTCTTTCTGCAGATCCCAATATAGCGATTGGTAATATGACCATAACACATGGACAAATCTGTCTCCTTCCAAAGGCAGACCAGAATTCTACCCAAATCCCCAGTATGACTTATTGACCAGTACCTGTATAAACCCCATTTCCAGCTTTTCTCCCAAAACCTATATCCATATAAATAATTCAATGAAATCATATGCCATAGAGAGGCTTGGTGGAAATGTCATTGGCTTGAAGAGCTTTACACATTCAGCACATTTCAGGCGAGTTTCAATTACTTTCCAGTAATTTCCTTCTTCATTCACTGTTTACTTTTGTGTTATCCTTTGATCAAAGTGGGTATCACTTGGAAGAGACCATCCACTGGATATCAAAGATAAAAACTTGAGATAAAGATAAAAACCACCTCTTTTCTTTCTATGCAAGTGTCTATAGTATTACAATGGCAGAAACTACATGTGCTGTAAACTTAAAACTAGCCTAACAGAAAGGTGCAGAAGCCTGTATATCAAGTATTTATCATAATTCTGCTTGTTAGTTCCTTAGTTCCTTCATCCGTTATGCCACTGAAGAAAAATAACACTCTCTGTGGTGCAGACTTACCTTGCTGAAGCAAGAGAAGGCGGTTTGTCAGCACATGCATTCGTAGACGTAATGGAACCGTGAGGCGAGCTTGTGCAGGGCACTTTTTGGAATGACACGGCACATGTGTCATTGGTGAAAGTGAGGCTTTTCAAGAGGGAGAAATTACAAGACCAAAAACACATAAAAAGAGCCAACTTCTGTTTCGGAGGCACTTCGCCATTGGAGACTCGAGAAGGTTACACCGGTGTTCGGGAGACAGCGTTTTGCTTACGGTGCGCAGGAAACGGAGTCCCTAGTAAAGCAGTGTTCCGGGTTTTATGAGAAGCAGCTGGGAGAACAGATCCAAGTGGTCTTTAATTTGTCTACGAACTACAGTCCGAGAAGGTACAAATACCCACACTGTACTGTGCAATATCGTAAAAATAGGTAGGTTTGTTGTCGTATCTAGTGACCTAATAATGAAATTTCTGGCCTCTACTCAGTTGTTTTTTTTCTGTTTACAATGGACACAGGAGCCATGATTTTTCAGTAATAAAAAAATTCTCTCTTTCAAAATCTCTCACAAAATAGCGTACAGTATTTTGGTTATGGTCTGTGCATACACCACTTAATATGAGATTACGGTAAACTAGCTTCTATGGACATTACTTTTATAGATATTTTAATAAAATTACAGTGTCATCGTTATTTTATTACCCAATACCTTGAAAAGACATTACTATCATTTGTAGTATGACAAAGTAAAATTTTCTCAGGAAATATTTATCCTTCCGTGGAAATTCTATGAGTTCTGAGAGGAAGGGGGTTATTTAAGGGAAAAAAAAAAAAAAAAAAAATTCAACCAAAGCCCAAACCAGATCTATATCTAACAACTTACACACTAATGCATCAGAGTTCAAGGTCTTCTCTATTTTGAGTAGGATTCATATACTAGTGAAGATTTTCATGGTTTGTCTGCCAATATTAAATTTTTACCTTGATAATTAGATTTCTTTTTGGCAGAAAAACTTTCGTCAAATCTAAATGACTCCATTTGAAAGGATTACCATAGATTTCTACATGGAAATTTAAATTCCCCAAACCTATAAATTAATCTCACTTCATTTATTGTTATCAAAGCAATATACTTAGACTCGTACCTTTAACCCAAACATTTTAAAAAACAAGGGTGAAAGCCATAATTATTTAATATCTGTCGTTTTAAATTTCTCTATACCACCATTAAGTATCAACAATTTTTTTAGTTTTCCAATGATTCATTTTGTTACACTAGGTTACAACCGAAAGCAAATTTTGAATTGATTTTTGATATTAGTAGCAGAGTTTCTTTTAAAATAAGTGGAGAAATTTAATATCACCAAGCACTTTTTTGTCTACAGCTATATCATGTTGAATATGTCGGTTCTCATCCGATCACCAAAGTTAAGCAACATCAAGCCTGGTCAGTACTTAGATGGGTGATCGTTTGGGAATACCGGGTGCTGGAAACGTAAGGACTAAGAATGGCCTACCGGTCCTCTAAGTTTGGGGGTTGGGCGCAGGACTAACAACCCTGCCCTGTAAAAAACAGTGTTACAGAAACAGTAACAAAAAGTTACTGCCCTACACACCATTGGGCGTAAAAGGGTGAGATGATGATGATGATGAAACACTAAAAAAAAAAAAAAAAAAAAAAAAAAAAAAGTATATTTATTGAGCCACATAAAATATCTTGGGATGTAAATAAAATTGCTTTGGCCTTTATGAGTAGTTGAATAATCAAAATAAATTGTGTGAAACGGAGAGAAAAAAAAAAGTTTGCTTACCTCACTCAATTGGCTTGTGGGAGTTTCCTCAATTATCTGAATTTCTGTGCTAATCCAGCTTGGTAACATAATCACAACCTTCTCTTTAACTTTACCAAGAACATGACTGAAGAAAGAAAGAAAAAAATAATTATATAAGTAAAACAAATGGGTAAAATAAATTAAAGTATGTGTAGACATTTAAAATCTTTAATGAAATTTACTCTAAACAAATTCATTGGGTGTAATATTTTTCTTCAAGAACCTAATTTTTAAAATTTTTTTTCATTTTTAAGAGAAATTGTAAAACAAAAAACAACAACAAAAAAAAAAAAAAAGAAAAAAAAAAAGAAAAAAAAAAACATAAGTTTAACAATGAGAATGCCTACCGTAAGGATTCTGAGTAGGTGAGAGATGGTGATTGACCAAATGTGGCATTCCAAAATTGAAGAGTTTGCATTTTTATTGCACGCCTTGTGTGTATAAAATTCACCTCAAGCAATGGTGCTATGATTGACAAGAAGTCAGAATCATATACTCCTGTATATACATTCTGGCTACAATAAATAATGTCTTGCCAAAGTTTATCAATCTATATATAAAAAAAAAAAAAATGCAATCAATATAAAAGAAAAAAAATTTTTTTTTTTAAACCTGACCATAAATTACAAAAGGTCTTAGGGATCAATTAATAATTTGATGTGTGTTCAGGGAGAGTTAAATGGCAATGACTCATTCTAGAGCAGCATTTCTCAACCTTTTTACCCTTGTATCACACTTTAAATACTTTACATATTTCAAAGGGAACCACTGCATAAAAATTAACATTAATAATGTGTATAGTTAAATTACAAATATGAAAATTTGTGGAACCCTAGGGTTCCAGGAAACACCAGTTGAGAACCACTGCTCTAGAAACAAAGAGAGGAACAAAGAAATTAAAATGTGCAACTTTTAATTTAGAAATACGAAAACTATTTTATCAAATATGATTGACAATATAAACAAAAGTAAAAATTTAAACTTACTTTGGGAAGGAAACTAGCGGGATATATTTTATTGTTTGCTTTTTTAGATACAGCAAACAAACAACTAACTGGCCCAGCACACTTCTCCAGAATTGGTAGAACATAACTTGAAGTAGTAATGCTAGCAAACAATGTAGTCAGTATCCCAACAAGACATTTGCCAGCTGATTGAACAGAAGATGATGTTGACTGAAATAAAAGGATGTTAAAAATTATATATATATATATATATATATATATATATATATAAATTTCCTGATGATGAAAGAAATATCGAAAGAGAATTTTCTGTGTCACAATGTAATTTTAATTAAAAAACAAATTTAATTATATATATATATATATATATATATATATATATATATATATATATATATATAGGAAAATTTATTAAAAAGTTGTAAGTTTAAAAATGTATTTTTTTGACAGTATTTCTATTATTATATTTCAGACCGTCCTCGGTCCGTCATCAGAAACAAATCTGATTTGTTTCTGATGACGGACCGAGGACGGTCTGAAATATAAAATATAATAATAGAAATAAACAAATACTGTCAAAAAAAAAAAAAAAAAAAAAAACATTTTTAAGCTTACAACTTTTTAATAATTTTTCCTATACATATTAAGACAGTATACGTGGATCATCACTATATAAATAAAAATAACCCCTTACATCAAAACAATGTTAACCATGTGCAGAAGTAGTCAAAATATTTTTTTTTTAAATTGATAAACTGATCATTTATGTATGAAGCAGCAGACCACACAGACAGAGAGAGAGAGAGAGAGAGAGAGAGAGACAGACAGACGCGCAGCAGACCACAGACAGACAGACAGAGAGAGAGAGAGAGAGAGACGCGCAGCAGACCACACAGACAGACAGAGAGAGAGAGAGAGAGAGACGCGCAGCAGACCACACAGACAGAGAGAGACGCGCAGCAGACCACACAGACAGAGAGAGAGAGAGAGAGAGAGACACGCCCAGACCACAGAAAGAGAGAGAGAGAGAGAGAGACACGCCCAGACCAGAGAGAGAGAGAGAGAGAGAGAGACACGCCCAGACCACAGAGAGAGAGAGAGAGACACGCCCAGACCAGAGAGAGAGAGAGAGAGACACGCCCAGACCAGAGAGAGAGAGAGAGAGAGAGACACGCCCAGACCACAGAAAGAGAGAGAGAGACACGCCCAGACCACAGAGAGAGAGAGAGAGACACGCCCAGACCACAGAAAGAGAGAGACACGGACAGAATTCTTGTTTATTGCAAAATTCCAATCATCCTAAAAAGGCCAGAATGTGAAATGAAGATGAGGACAATAGTCTCACTAATGTAAATAGCATATACAGTGGAACCTTGAAATATGAATGCTCCAACATAGGATTTTTTTTGAGATACAAAGAAAATTTTTGCTAGATTTACGAGGTACAACGGCAATCAACATTTCAAAAAAAAAAATATAGAAAATCTAGACATCATTGGTAGATGGCAGTGTGTTCATTGGTGGTAGCTGAGGATTCATTGGTTAAAGTTCAGTTTCTGCACTAATACAAAAAAATCCTAGATTATTAAAAAAGCGTTAAGAAACTGTAGCAAAGCATATCAAAGTCAGTTAGAACCCCCCCCATACACTCTCTCTATCTCTCTGATTAAGCAAAGTGGATTTATAGACAATAGTTTTAACTTAAAAAGAATGAAAGAAGGAAAAAAGAACAAGATCAAAGAGATACATTTTTAACAATCTGTTTCTTTGGTTTCATTTTATAACTTGTTATTTTTATGAAATGCTACATTTCTCTTATACAATTTAGTCAGCAGGTCTGTAGTACAGTGAATATATTGATGCTGTGAGTGTGCAATGTGTTTTTTCTTCACTTTGCAAACATTAACTTTTGTGTGAATCATGGGTCCTAAATCTAAGGATAAGGATGGGGATAAGAAAAAGCCAAAGAAAATGATCTCAATGGAAATTAAACATGAGATAATATTGAAGCATGAACGAGGTGTGAGAATTGTTGACTTGGCCACTGAATATGGTCGAAATGCTTCGACCATATCAACCATTTTCAAACAAAAAAAAAATGTGATAAAGAAGTTGCAGCCTTCTAAAGGCGTAACTATTATTTCGAAATTGCATTCAGAGTTGCTCAACGAGATGGAACAATTACTTTTGGTCTGGATAAGGGAAAAGGAACTGGCTGGTAACTCCGTTACAGAAACTATAATTTGTGAAAAGGCTGTCACCATCTTTAATAACCTTAAACGGGATGCAGCTGAGGAGGGAGGAGAGTCATCGCAAGGCAGTGGAGATGAGTTTAAGACCAGTCGTGGCTGGTTTGATAATTTTAAAAGGCGTTCTGGCATTCACTCAGTCGTTAGGCATAGCAAAGCTGCAAGCACAGATGTAAAGGCTGTTGAAAATTTTATCCTGAAATTCAATTCTATTATTTCCCAGGAAGGCTACATACCTCAACAGGTATTTAATTGCGACGAAACGGGGCTTTCTTGGAAAAAAATGCCAAGGATGACCTATATCACCACTGGAGAATCGAAGCTTCCCAGACATAAGCCTATGAAGGATAGGCTAACGCTCGGTCTTTGCGCTAATGTTACAGACGATTGTAAAATGAAGCCATTGTTGGTATGCCACTCCGAGAGTCCTGGGGCCTTTAAAGCCCATAAGGTGTTGAAAGAAATGAGGCAAAAGCAGACCACTCTTGATCGATATCTTATAAAATGACCACAAAGAGTGTTGAGGGTGAAAATGCCTAAAACTGATAGTAGGAGTGATTAGCTTAAGTAGAGAGAAGAGGGGAAAAAAAAAAAAAAACCCAAAAGTGTGTGTATGTAGGTTAGGCTATGCTGTCTCATAGCCCTCTCCCTGCCATTTTCATCAGCTCCATGGTAAGTTAATTTTATTTAGGTTTTTTTTATTACGTAATGTGTATATAAAAAAAAAAAAAAAAAAAAAAAAAAAAAAAACGATTCATTGCCTCATCATGCATGTAGCCTAGCTTCTCCCCTACCCCCATGTTTATCTTGCCCATAGTAACCACTTTGCTTGGGGTAGCCTTGGTTCTCTCCCTCTCCCCTCCTGGCATGCATCCCATTCGCTGCTAGTAAAAAAAAAAAAAAAAAAAAAAAATTTTTTTTTGTTTTTTCATTGTTAGGGCCTAATGAAAAAAACCTAAAAAATTAAAATGAAAGATTAAAAACTAATTTGCGTTTATCTTGGCCTTTCTAGTCTCGGGTGTGCGTGGTAGCCTAGCTTCCTTCCCTCCCTCACTCCTGGCATGCATCCCACTCGCTCAACTGTTGAGTACAACTCAACTTTGCATTATTTTTATTAACATTTATTATTGTTATATATATATATATATATATATCGCCCAGTTCACACTCCACCCATGTCTATTGAACAGGTGAAGAGGCTCATCCCTTGTTCAGGATTTGGTTTCCGGCTTTCTCTTTTCCGATCTTTTCACTATTATGTAGCCCCTTGCACATCAGTGGCGTTACCACCTTGCTCGGGGTGATACAAAAAAAAAAAAAATATTGGTGTTTTTACTCAATTACTACATGGTATATGATTTTAGTTATATATAAGACAATTTTAAGCATAATTTTATGATATTTGGGGTAAATTTCTTCCCCTTGGAACGGATTAATTTGGTTTAATTTAAGCAGTAATAATTGCTTTGAGATACGATTTTTTGAGATACGACAGCGGTCATGGAACGAATTAAATTCGTATCTCAAGGTTCCACTATATATATATATATATATATATATATATATATAAATATAATTACAATACCTCATCTCATAAATATAGACAAATAAAAAATACAACAGAATTTTTCATGGTTTCTTTAAATTTTTTTTCTTCTAAATAAATTAAATAAAAAATATTCACCTGTTTTTCAGAAATACTGTTATTGTTTTCAGTTACATTCATTTGTTTATGACAGGCTGATGTAACCTTGGCCAGCAAAGTTACAAAAGAATGCAAATTTTTCAATGGTTTCTGTTTTCGTTTTCCACCCCACTTTCCAGGACTACTCAGAGCTGAAGAAAAAAAAAATGTTTTCAATTGATAAAATAATGAAAATTTAAGTTCCTTTTACAATTGAACAAATCTTGCAGATTTTATTTAATTCTTTTTTCTTTCGTTTAATTTGGTAGTGCAAGATATTTCCATATTTATTATGCTGGTTTTTAAGGCTTTAATGAAATTTTGCAATTCATTCATTAATAATGTTAATTGCATCTTGTTTTTGTCAGGTTATTTCCTAAATTTGCATTTATATTTGTGGCGTTTTGGTTATTTTGGAATCATTTTGAAAATAAAGAAAGGTTTCTAAGTTTTCTTGTCTTTTGGAAAGTGAAGTTTTGAGTGATTTTCCTTATTTCTTTTTCTCAGGTCTTGCATTCTTTAACATTAGCTTTGATTTCCATTGCAGTTGCTACATTTTGTTTCATTTTTACATGTTGTATCATCAGTTTTATTTCTGTATTCATATGAGAATGTTTCAGCAAATGTGCTCTAACCCATCAGAGTCCTACAAGGGGAAATGCTGGGAATAAGCTCATTTACTTTGCCAGTTCATGGCTACACAGTCAGTATACTCACACTTTGATGAAGCAATAACCTCAGTCTTAGTTTCTAAGTTAACTTCTGGCTCAGGCTAAGTTTGAAACACTTGTCTTCTCTTAACATGATTGACCTTATAACCACACAGATTTCTGATTGAGCTTTTTCCAGAGTTTGTAAGAATGTGAATCAGGGCTTGACATGACCAGCTGACTGATTGAATCAGGCCTCTCCAGCCACCTGTCTATCCCAAATAAAGGGTTTAACACCCTTACCCCATTTCTGAAGAATTCCTCTATAAATGTGTTATGCCTTAAGCTAATTTCCTAAATAATAATCAATACTAATGTGTACTTAAAACTTGAAGCAAATATGTAAATGACCTTTATGGTATAACAAAGGTTATACAAGTTTCGTTCTAGTCAGTAAGAGATTTTTTTTTTTTTAATATTTCCTTTTAAAAGTGGATAAATACTTACTAAATGCAGAATTTTCACCAATCATAGAAAAATTCACACAGGAAAGCACAACCTCACATAATTGAGCTAAGCATTCCACAAATACAGGATCCTGCATAAAGACAAAACATGTGAAATATAGACAAACACTGAGTACAGACAATATTAGTTTTATGTTAAGTGTTACCCATGCTTCATCAATCGTGACTGGCAAGAAATTTATGAGTTTTTGGCATGACAAGTACTGGATAATTTTCACATTTCAACAAAAAAAAAAGAAATCATTTCCAAGTATTTAATTTATAGGAGACAGTATGAAAGATTAAATTATAAAAATAAAGAAGCTACCCAATGTTCCAGTCACAATTCAAAACAAGTATTTTTCTGACACTTGTGTTAAAGTATAACACCTGCCACTTTATCACCAACAATTTACAATATCATTTTAATTTAGTGAAAAGTGTAATTACCTCTAAACGGTATTCCAATTTAGGTAACTCTTCCAGAATAAGGTGGCTGACATGCTCACAAGTTACATTAGCAGATGCATTCACAACAAGAGCAGCCAAGTTAGCAAACGTGCGATACATGTTACCCCAGACCTTCAGCAAATTCTTCATGTTCATCTTTAAGAAAAAAAAAAAAAAATTACATTTGAATAGGGATTAATTTATTTTTAATTCAGAATGTAGACAGTTTACATCAAATTTCCATTTATTATTGAATAGAATCCATTTATTCATTTTGCACTAATTGAAGGTGCTTGAAAAGAAAAACTTAGGATTACAAAAATTAACACAATAAAAACAAACAAAAGAAAAACATCCCTTTTATGTTAATTTTATTGCATTAATAAGGATGAAGGCTATTGTTGCAATGTATCTGAGTTTCAGTTTATTCAGAATAAGTCCAGTTGCAGATTTACTCTATTGTCTCAGATAAATGCTAAATCAATCTCTCTCTCTACTACATTCAGATCTCACATTAATGCATATATGGAAGAGTCCAATTTGTCAGTCAAGGTATAACATCTCCCTTGTTTTTAACAACTGGAGTGAGTTACAGGGAATAATTACATAGCTGCTTCAATGTTTGACCCCTTTATATTTTGTGGGTCTTGATTTATATGCCCCTTGTTTAGGCTATTTCCCCACCTGAATCTAATAAACCACCTTACTGATGTGTCTGTAGGCCCTTCTTGGTTTTCATTTTTGTTTACTCACTTAGGTTCACCTTTTTGAGAGGGAAAAAAAAAAAAAAAAGGTTTAATTTTATTTATCACTGTAATTGTCAGCAACAGTTTATCAAATGCTAATGTTATTTTCCAATTAACATTTGTTCTGCTGGTGAAGAATCATCAAGTATGTTCAGGTATGGAGTTTGCCAATAAGCAGCTATAAATTATTCAAGTACCCAGTCAGTCTTCATGCTTGCTAAAATTTTCGAAAGTAGTATATCCAGCAGCCTCAATCTTGATATATTTGTACTGACATGATATCACAATCAGACTGGCTGACTTGTTTTCTGTCAATCATGTGGGAAAAAAACATTTTACTCTTTTGTGGAAATTTTTTCTTCTCATAAATGTATCCAGGATTCAGCCATTTAAGGTGAGACTTTGCCAGAAGTTTCTCAATGATGATGATGAACAAAGCATGCAGAATTTTCAACAAAGCCAAACAAATCATTTAACATTTTTTTTTTTGGATAAATTCTTTATAGATCTATCTACCAGAAATCTAAACTATCTTTGCAGCATCTTTATATGCATGTTTGGTTTGACAAAATTCTTACAAATTCATTCAGGTTGGAAAATGTAATTATCTTTTTAGTGTGCTCTTCCTTTACAAGTCTTAAGTTTCATGATCATGCTTTGAAAAGATCATCTACAAAGAGAGAAAGTAAAATTTTAATTGCTCTATTTTATCAGAAATAGCTCAATGTCTGTTGAAACTGACGCAAAAATCTTCAGTTTCACTAAAACATTGTTCACATTTGACAGCACCACAGAGAATGACTTGGTCTGGGAGACATTTTTCTATTTTTTTTTCTTTCTTCTTTAAATTCACAAATGTAATAATATCTGGCCAAATGTCTAAGAGTCATTAACATGTTTGTGCATTTTCTAGCCATCTATGGCAGAAATACAAAAGTATATGGACTGGCTTGTCAGAGTGAACTTTTTAATATGAAGCCAAGCAATAAAAGCTAAATATGTTACAATATATTTTTTTCTCTCACACAAAAAAAATAAAGAGAGAGGTCATCATTAGTCTCCAAACTTTAAAAATAACATTTCAAAGTTTCTATTCTAAGACATATCAAAGGCACATTTTCTATTCTATCATCCTTCCTGTTTACATTTCTTTTAGTCAAATTTGATTTTCAAACCTATTACTTTTGGCAGAAATTTAGACAAACAGTTTACATAGACACACATTGATACGGGACACAAAGAATATTTTTTTCAACATGAACTCAACCACCGTTGACTAGAGATCAGAAAAACTGTCGTTCCTAAAATGTATTTTATTACTGTAAAAAGTTTCCTTTTAACTACAAACTTCAATTAGTGAATTTATTTTTGATGGAGATGTTTACTCATCTCTAATGACTTCTCTTTTCTTGAGTGAAGATAGCAGCTAGAAGGCACACCTTCACATTCTTTGTTTCTTGTCACCTGGATGAGAAAATACTGAAGTAACTATGAGGCCATCGACTTGTCCTGATCAAGGAAACAAACTACCATTCACAATAATTGCCAAATATTACTGCCAACTATAATAATAATAATAAAAGCTTTTCTTAAAGAACAGTTTTAGCTTTCTGTGATTTTTTATTTTGAATTTTCATAAACTGAGGAAAATGTGTTTGGCAGCCAAATTTAGAAACTTTGGCAATGAGGTGTTTATATATAGTCATCCACATACAAGCCTGTTTTGCTGTATCACAGCTCATCAGTATGGCTAGACATATCCACTTGCTTCTGGCCAGGATCAAGACTCGACTAATTTGGTATTAGAGTTGCTACCATTATATATATATATATATATATATATATATATATATACACACACACACATTATTAAATTTTACAAAGATTTCTTTTATTGTGGCTCCAAGCTCTGTCTGAATCCTTGATGCAGATTTATCTAGATATTGAGGGGAAAAAAAAAAAAATTTTTTTTAACTGACCTGAGATAAACTATTCCCAAACAACCATTTTATAGGAAAAAATAATGTCCGGTAGAGTGAAGTGAAATTATGTTCAAGAGCGTCACCTTGGTTAACTTCATTGTTCTGTTGATAAAGAAATAATTGTAAGTAAATGCAAAATTAAAAACTGCCACACAACACTAAAAAGTTAATTGTAGCAAAAGTTTAACATGAAATGATAAATGAGGAGTATTTACATTATTCGGACTATTGTCTGAATCTTTGCTGCTATTTGTATGACGTTTCTTCATGTGCTAGGAAGAAAGCTGGAGTGTACAAGGGCCAAAACAACATACAGATGGCAACAAAGAAGAGGACAATAGTCCAAATAACGTAAATAATGAAATGGTAAAATCTCTAAATGTCCAGATTAACCCATTAGTGCCAATGATCGTTTTTTTAAGGACCAGAAGAATGATTTACTATATTTCAGCAATTCCTGCAGTTTTCAGACATATCTTTGATCAGTCATAAAGAATGAAGTGGTTTTCAAATATAATCACCTACTGTCTGATGTATATTGGCAACACTGATGTCTCAGTTTTCAGTATAGAGTGAAAATCTGAGAGGAGGAGGAAGATACACTCAGTTTCATCCATCATTCAAGCAAAAACTTTTTTGGTAAGTAGTACTTATATTTAACTCATATTTGTATATAGTAGACATGAATGCTTTAATTGTCCTATAAAACCAAGAAAATGTATGAAAAAATATCATGCTCTATAAATTTTTTTCTTAGAATAATGCAATGAATTTTTTTTTATGTTTAGTATTGAATAAATTTGTATAAACTAAAGATTTTCGGTAAAAAGTTTAAAAACATTTGGGCACTAATGGGTTGAAGGATAATTATTTTGAACATTAGCCCCCTATTATTACAATGGACTAATTTTCCATATGTTGTATGATGTTACAATATTTACTTGATGATTTCAATAGTAAACATGAAATCACATTTTAGTGTTTATTAGCAATAAACAAAGTTTCACAGGTTTTCTATTTGAATATCCTGAGAAATCTGTTCTTAATTCACTCTAAAATAACCATACGGATCAAAATCAAATTTTGAGAAGTGCAACAGGTAATGGGGTTACAAAGTACAGTCAATTTTATTAGGGTATATAGCTTAGTACAAAAAATTACTGTTAGTTTTTTTTTTTTGGGGGGGGGGGGGGGGGGTATTTAACATACAAAGTACTCCACTAATTTTAAAAAATGATTAAAATACTTATTTAATAAAAATGCATTATTGTTTTTTTTTTTTGGCATATCTTAAGTTTATATATATATATATATATATATATATATATAATAACAAGACCGACTCTGTAAGTATCTAAATCCTAAAATTATACGAAAATAAACTTTGAGGACAACAAATAACAGACAGAATCTAACTCCGTTACTGTCCGTCGCTATAAGGCGTTGGACAAGAGGGGGAAAAAAAAGAAAACTGCGGAATACAGACAATACCCCTCAGTAAAGAAAAAAAAAACCCAAACGGAACCCACCACAAAGAAAGAAAAAGTGCTCGATACAGAACTAACCAAAGCGGAATAACAAAGAGGAAGCAATGTAGAGCAAAGACACGTAAAAAAATCACAAAATCGCCAAAACCTACCGTTGTGTGAAACCGCGGTAGGTTTTGGCGATCTTGTGATTTTTTTTACGTATATATATATATATATATATATATATATGCACACAGGAAACCAGTTTTCAGTGCACTGCATTTGTAAGAACTAAAAACAAATCACAATGCCGAACAACACTTCAAAATGCTACAATTTGGCTCCAGAAAGAAATATTTATACATGGCCAGTTGTATTTTGCATATTCAAGAGTTAAAAAACCTGAGAATTTCTTCTTTGCTGTTAAAGAAATTTTTGTAATTATCATGAAGCCCTATGAAATTAAATTATTAAATGACAAATTAGGGTTTTGTCAAGCATCTTTCGAAACAAATTTATTCAAATTTCATTGATTGATTTGCAAAAATTGAACAAACCTAGAATTTGTAAATCTTGACAAAAAATAAAAATAAATAAATAAAAAAGAAAAAAAAAGAAAAAAAATAAATAAATAAAAAAAAAATAAAAAAGTTAGCAATAATTCCAACAATACTAAACTGTAAAGATTTCAACATCTAAGAGTATTGCAAAGAAACATTCTATTTTGAAATAAGCCTGTAAAACTTACTTTTGTGATGTGTTCAAACAAAGGCCATGCAATGCAAGACCACAATTTAAATAACTGCTCAGAATGCTGCACAAAACCTGCATGACGATCCAAGACTTGAATGACAGCTTGGCAAAATTCGAGAGCACCTGAAGGATTAGTCATTCCCATTTCAATCAGGTTACCAAACAGAGTCTCATAACTATTAAGGAAAAATGAAAGAAATATTAAAATAAAAATTCAGTTTAAATTGAGTGACAAATTTAATTTCAATGATATTCAAATTTCTTATTTAGAAAGGCATTTTATTGAACTTTCAGCAAGATCTTATATTTTGTATAAAGCAAAAAACTAATTATCAGTGAAGTAATTATGGTATTTACCAAGCTTAGACACATTGTCAACTGAAGTGAAAACTTATTCCTTAAGCATCAAGATTAGGTATTAACTCAGGGATCCTTATCTCACAAAATCTTTGATAACTCATCAACTCCAGTCAAGTTAAAAACTTGACCATCTTCATTATATAGTCTTGATAAGATTCATTGAGGCTTTACATTTCATTCTTTTATTCTATAGGAGACATGTTTGTTAAAATAATAATAATAATGGAAATAAAAAAAACATTAAAAATAAATTAAACATTTTTTATTGAATTGGTTGACATCATTAATGAGAAGGATGTTCCTGATGAGCAGTAACAAAACTGATATTTGGCTGGAAACTTGTGAAATTTATAAACTACTACAATCTATTGTTCATCTTCAGTATTAAGTAGGAAGATTAGGCTGCTAATAGTTTTCTTTCCTTCTGTTGCTTCATTTTTTAAAATTTCACATTAGTTTTCTTCAAATATCTAATTTGATGAGCTTCTAGTTCCTTCATCTAAAGGATTATCCTCTTTTGTTCCCAGTAACATTTTGCATCTTAGTGGCATTATCACCTTTCCTGAGGTAGTAAAATATATAATGTGGAGAAGTTTGTCGCTTAACTGAGCAGATTCATGCTAACTTTGAAATTTTGTTAGAGCACTTACGTTTTCACTCACCAGGGACAAGTTTTCATATAAAACTTGTAAGTGGACATCCACTCACACCCACATTAAAAAGCAATAAAAAGAAATCAAAGACTCAACCAACTCCAAATAATACATTAAAAAGTAATCAAAAACAATCACCAGTAGACCACCCTATCACAAAATATAAAATTACACCAAGCTCTATTAAAAAAAAAAAAAAAAAAAAGAAAGAAAGGCTAAAATTTAGCCCTGATGAGTGAAGACATAACAGTGCCCTCACAAAATTTCAAAGTCAGAATGAATCGACTCAGTTAAATGAGATACTTCTCTACATTAATTCTATTAATGCTCTATCTTTATCCCAATTTCAAGCACTTTATGATTAAAAACTTGCTTGCCAAAATAACCTTTTATCAAACTACTGAAAAAATAACATAACTCATCACTATATTCTAGATTAGCAATGTATTTGCAAAATAAATTGTATATTTGTCTCTTTAAATCAGTACAAGTCAACTTGCCTATGTGAAAAATTGATAAGTTTTGATCAAAAGGCAAACAAATTTTAGCAGATTATATTGTAGGTTTTTATTGTTATTTTTTAATGAAAGTAGATACCAGTTGGTAACAGATTTTGTTTTACTTACCTCTCTTCGTTGATTCCCTCTTCCAACATGGAAGGAGTTAGCAGAAGTTCAGTTAGAAATAAAACAGGTGTACCCTAAAAAAAACAAAAAAAACAAAACATTTAAAATAAAACAGATTTACTTTTCAATTTAAATTTTTAATCCCAATTTGTATGTTTCATGAAGATAAAACTTTAGATGAATCGGTAGAGAAGAAAGGATGAGAAAGAGAAAAACATCCAAATTATTTTTAAACATTTCTGGAATTTACAAAAAATTTAAATATCACAATTTACTAGATAATTAATAGATTAAGAAAAGTAAAATAAAATACATACATGTATTTTTTCTCCACTACTGATGTTATAAGCTGTTGAAGTGAGTATTTTCTTGGGAAGTTTGGAAACAGCAAAGAATAGTTTCTGTACATGTATATATAAAAAAAATAATTCTAGATCATAAAAGAATCAATTTTAGAAACAATGAGATAAAAGATTTAACTATTTACATTTTGAATTACAATGCATTTATTTCATTAAAAAAGATTTGTTAGCATTAATTAGCAAAATTTTTAAAAGTTATAAATAGAAGTCACAGTAATAATGACAATGAAGAAATAAATGAAACTACTTTTCTCATGAGTTATAGGTAAAGTAGTAATGCTGATTGGGTTCTCTCGCCTTGATGTAATAGCTGAATTCAAAACTGGCAATAAGACACCATCCCATTAACTTTCCCAAGAACAGATGTTCTCTCTCTCATATATATATATATATATATATATATATATATATAATTGTTTTGAAACTGCTGCAGAAGTGCAGCGTGATGCAATGGATATCAGCTCAGAACAAGGAATCAGAGAGCCAAGTTTGAATTCCAGTTGAATACATTGCATTCACTTATGTGCAAATATCCTTGGGAAAGGTATTAATCCACTTTCCTCCAGCTATGGGTTAAATAGCAAGACAGATTGGGTTTTATAACCTTGGCTGGCAATCAGTCTACTGCAGGAAGTAATGGCAACCTACTGCAGGAAAATCTCAGTCAAGTCGCTTTCAAGGCATGTATTGCACTTAACCAACTGACCACTGGAACTTTATTTGCTGTATAAAAAGCTTATATTGCCACCTTAGTTCACTGATCCCTGATTTTAAATTTCATAGTTGTGTTGTCATTTCCTGCTATGGCAACAGAAAACAACTGAGTGAAAAAGAGAGTAATACAATTAATGCAGAGTTTTAAAGGTGAAAAATGTTTTGACTTAAGAATGCTTTTTAAATGTATATAGACATTAACCTTTTTACAACAAACAAATAACTACTACACAAGCAGGATTAGTTCAAGTTTTTCATTCATGCATCCTGAAATACAACCTGTTAATATTGATAATGGCTTTAATAAGTGCAGTCATGGCAAAAACTGACTAAAATTAAGAAAAGTTTGCTTACATATTTTACAGAATATGGCGCTTGACGGCTAAGAACCAATGTTGAGAAATCACAAAGAAAAGATGATAAAGCATCTCTGCAGTCAACCTTAAGACCAGCTTCAAGTCCCAATCGCATATGCTCAACAAGCAGGCACCAAATATAAAGGACTAGATCATCTGAAATAGAACCAAAGTTAAAAGCCTTAGTCACATATTCCTCCAACTACAATATTTCTCAATGTACAAGTTTCAAATATACAAGACAATTATTCTTTAAGAATAATTCATCCTCTTTCCAACCACCCCTTTTATCAAATATAAAGAAAAATTCCTCAAATCTACCTAAAGATATTACTAAGTGTGTGTGTGTGTAAAAGATTTAGATAAAATTTATATATATATATATATATTTAAAAACAAAAAATTAAATTATACTTATTGTCATCTGAGAGATCTTATCAAAGCAAATGTAAGGATTTTATTGTGACAATTTTTTTTTTCCTTCTAATCATTTCACCCCAAGTAAGGCAGAACTGCCACTGGTGTGCAGGGGAGTTACATAAGAGGTGAGTGATGAGAAAGAGGAACAAGTTACAGGGGGTGTCAGAATGAGTAAGAAAAGTATGGGAATACAGGTGTGAAGTGGGATGCGTGAGAGTAGAGTGGAAAGGAAGAACATGATGCAAAGGTTGTCAGGGAAAGAATGTGAGTCAAGAAGAGAAGAGATGACAATTGTATTTATATACAAGAGCAAAAATGCTGTACTTTTTTTTCAACACTTTTGGTATAGGGGGCTCATGAATGATAAATTAGCAGAAAAGTCAGGTGAATTCATAGGTGATACAGTTCAATACATAAAACTTGAGGTAATTTTTTTTGTATTTCTAATATATATATTAGGGTCATCATAAAAAAAAAAAAAAAAGGGTCAAAAGTTACCTCCCATGGACCATTCAAGGAAGTCCATCCCCAGCAAATAGGTGCATGCTGGGAGACAAAGGAGAAGGGACTTCTGGCAGAGGTGAGCAAACATGGCAGGCTGAAATTTACCTCGCTCTCAATAAACATACGGTGGTTCAACATCTACAACTGTTTGCTGTACTCATGTTTCCACAATAATAAATTCCCCTAGTTATTTCCAATACTCGGCGAGTGTGTCATTTTTCCATAACCATTTTGTCATGTTAAAAGATAACAGTATATATGTAAATTATTATCTAAATTATAAGATAAAATCCTTAATTTGCTTTGATAATGTTCTACATAGAACAAAATGTCAGCTTGTGTGTGTGTGTGTGTGTGTGTGTGTGTGTGTGAGAGAGAGAGTGAGTGAGAATTACATTAAACATTTTTAGTAGATATTCATATTTATTTATTAAACAGTATATTTATTTTCATCTACTGGGTTTAAGATATGAAATTTCAAGAATCTATGACAAGGGTTTTGCTTAAAGGCACTGTTCAGCCTTGCTTGATTGGCAAGTCATTTTATAACTGATTTTTATTAAAGTGACAATTTTGTTTTAAAAAATTCTTTGTCATTATCAACTTATGGTACAACAACATTTGATATAAATCTGCCATAAATTTCAATATGAAAATTATTAGTGCTGAATCAATTTTTGTCGCAGGTGATTTTACTTATTAAAACTAACATTTCAGCATTTACTGACCTAAGGAGGATAATGGAAGGGAAATAAACTTACCTGAAGCCTCCACAGAACACATCAGCTCAACAGTTGCATAGGCAATTACGCTGGATTGTTTCAAAAACAGAGCTGGTCCCAAAACAACATTAGTATTTAAAGCATCTAAAATGAAGAATAAACATTTGTCAATAGAGATCGGTTTAAGTCGTGTGTGTGTGATTAAATGAAAAAGGTAAAATCCATGTTTCCTCACTTAGAATTCTGTTTAATTTGAATTAGTTGTATATTTGTAGTTTGGGAATACTTTTTTGAAAATTTTAATTAAATTACCATGATAAAGTTCTGAAGACGTTTTACTAAAACTGCTAATTTACATTTAAATAAACTTAGGTGAAGGCAATTTAATAAAGGCTAAATAATAATTTCAAACTTTCTTAATATGACTTATTTAAACTTATTTATAAATGGAACTTTGTGTGTGTGTGCATCCGTTACCTTATAGACTCTGAAACGGCTGAACCGATTTTCTTGAAAATTTACACTGTTGTACTATAAGAGGCTGCGAGTGTTCTTAGCTAGGTTTTGTGTCAAGGTATACACCCAATAAATATCGATAATCGAGAAAAATCAGGTTATAGAAGGAGTGGTCCGATTTTAATCAAATTTGATACACTCATAGACAAAGACATAAGAAACGATATTCAGAAGTTTCAAGGTTGCAGTTCTTAAAATAGTGCAGAAAATCGAGAATATATACCGGGTCTGATCAAAATCAGTTTTTCAGCCCTTTTATTTTAGTTTTTGCTACGGGTTTAGCTCTAAGTAGGTATAATTGTAGTTCTTAGTCTCAGAGGACTTATTTAGCCTTCAAAAATCAGTTTACAACGTAAAAAAAAAAATATATATCGATACCAGGAAATCAAAATTTGACTTACATCTATTCATTTTTCTTTCAGTCTACGGTTTCGCTTTAACTGGAAACAGCTATTGCTTTTAAAGCCTTTCATGCCAACGTCCAAAGAGTCTGAGCTCCAGGACCAGGGATTAGTTTTAAAGCTTGCATTACACCCAAGCAACGCCGGGCTATACTGCTAGTAAAAATATAAGTATCTTGTTAAATATAGTCTAAAATAAAGGCTTTTCACCTTTTCTTTAGTGTCTTCGTTCAGATATTTTCATGAGGTATATCAAAATGGTATTGGTAACCAGAGCAGTGTACTTGTTACGGTTATATTTTACTGCATTATAGTGGCACCAATCACTGAAGTTAATTTTTGGGAGTATTAGCCAAGACAATCGAAGCTGTCAAACTTTAGGTTGCTGATTTTTACTTCTTACACCTAATGCAATTGCATCTAAATATTTTAAATATATCTAAAAATGTAAATATATAGGTAAAAAAGATGTTTCTCTTTGAATTTCTGGAATAAGGAGTTATTGTTTGCACTAAGACTATAACCCCCATCTTTGTCAGCACATTTTAAGCTGTTCCATTATCGGGACTTCTTCAGGTGCTTGTTAATCAGAGAACTTTGGACTGAACATTACTCAGTCCTACAAGAGTAGATTTTTCTTATCCCACTGTCCATGTCTCAGGACATATGATTTTATCTAGTACTCAACAGTTGACAGAATCAGTACATATGTTATGAAGACCTCATCAGTAGGCCTAGCATAGAAATAAATACAGAGTCATTTATAAAAAGATATGACAGCAAAGCTCCAATAGCAGCAAGAAAAGGGAATTCATGGTGTATTTAACAAAGTTTGAGAACATTTAAAAGGTCCAAATTATCTCGTAGGACAATAATCTAGTGAGTTAGGTAATGGTATCTGAATTTGGTGACTAATTACAAGTTCATTACTCTACAACCATAACAGAACAGTATCAAATATAGAATAGAAGACATGGAACAACCTACCACTGTATATTAAATAACGGGTTATTAATATTGACAAGTATCTGGAGATGGTTTGAGGACACAATGGCCAAAACATTGTTAACAAAAATGAGGACAACCATCCAAACAAATAATTTGAATGAAGATAAATGGGTTCATAAACTGATAATTACTAGTTAAATATTAATTTGTAATTAATAAATCATCACTAGCAAATTTAATTAAGTTACAGACTTAATGCATTTTATACATGTAAGCAGCATAAAAAAAAACCCACACACACAAGTGGTTGCGGATTGGTATGGTATAATTATGGAAAAAAAAAATAAATAAAATCAATAGTGCATCAAAAGTTTTGCAAACAACATGGCACATACAGTAGTATAAACAATAAACAAAAGCTACTAGACATGAATACAATTTTAGAAAGAAAAGGAAAGTAAAGAGAGGTAAGAAAAAAAAAAAAAATATGGATAAAGTAATCTGGTTCATATACCTAATTCTAATTCTACAGCAGGGAGATTCATATTTCCAGGAGGAAGCTTCAGCAAATGAGCAATAATCTCCAGTCCTTTTTTCTGGAGAGGAGCAAATGACGGCCATATGGCTCCTTGACTGGGCAAAGGAGTATTAACAAGTTCTGAAAAAAAAAAAGAAAACAAAAAATTAATTCTATATAAACCAATATTCAAACTATGAAGAGAAAAATAATTTGTGGGAAAGAATTTTTTTTTTTCACATTGTAATACTATCAAATCCAGCATTATATATCTTTCTGGTGTCAGTTTTAACAGACACCTTTTGTTTTCTATATATTGTGATCATTTTGCTTAAAGTTCATATTTCTTGGGATTCAAATGAAAACTTGGAAATATTCTAACATATTTTAATCGAATTTTCACTTCCCAAAATTATGGGTTATAATTTAGTAAGAAAAATAAACATTTGTTTAAACTGATACCAGGAAGATACAAGTTAAAGGAATATAAAAAATATTTTAGAATTAATTTCTGATTAAAAATAAAGGTTTTTCTGAGCACTATTTTGAGAGTTTTGTTTTAGAAGGCCTATTCCACAGTCGATATCATTTTGTATTTTAAAGAGTTTGGGTTTGAACTTCGATTGATCAGTTAATTAAAACAACCAGTGTCAGAGTCATTGCAAACACTATTATTCTTTAGTTAGTTGAATAGTTTGTACTTTACCAGGGATATATACCTGGATTCAAATTTAGTTGTTGTTCTCCTAGATTAGTTACCAATCAAGGCTGAAGAGTCCAGTATACCTTTCCTGAAAATATCTGCATGAATGTAACAATTGGAATTCAAACCTGGCACCGATTTCTTACTTGGAGCCACTATCCATTACACTAATTGCAAATCTGAATCCAGATAAGTCAAAATTACATCAATTTTTTTTTTTTTTTTTGAAAAAGGTAGGCAGATAAACAGTGGATTAGATTTGTGGTGTATCAATTTAATTTTCATCTCCATTAAATTCATCTCAATAAATAACACCAAAAGAAACTAATTTATCTACATTTCAATACAAGAATCATTAACCATATATAAAATTCTGACATTAAAAGTTTTAGCATAAACAATATTTTGCTTTCTTAGGACGAGGCTCAAAATATAACGAGTTGGAACACAAAATCTAACAGACTATGAAAAAAAAAAAAATTATCTATTTTCAAAATATGCAAAATTTATATACATATTTTCAAGGAGTTATCTGAAGTTAGGCAAATACTGTATCTATTCCAATTTTGTTCTTTATTTGGACTAATATCCTTATTACAGTTTCACTTTAGTCAATATTTTGGCTCAAATATCATCAGGTTTTCCTTAGCTGTATAACTTATTAGTAAATTGTAAGAGGATAATTCCAAAATAGAGAGAGAATGCCTTGATTGAAACAAAAATCGAAACAAATGATAATACTCCAATTGTCAAAAGATTTCAACATTTTATTCTTGTTACAACTTCAAACTATGAAATCATTTTGAAAATTTCAAAATACAAACAAATGTTAGTGGTGACTTAATACAATTATACATAATGGTATAATGGTCCTTTTCAGTAGACTTGAAGGAGACTACCACCACCTGTAAATTTGTTGTTTATTTTATTTTTTTTACTTTTTCAGTGTAGGCTATAGAACTCAATCTGTCCTGCTATTCAACCTATAGCTGGAGGGAGCAGAGATGGATTAATACATTTTTTTAACAATTTCTGTGCATAGGTAAATGCAACAAATTGAACTTGAATTCAAATTCTGTTTTACAATATTATGCACGTGACATGCATTAGAGGTACCCTTTCGGTGGGTTGATGCATTTTTTATAGCTAAATTTTTTGCAGGTTATTTTAAGCAAAAAAGTATTTCTATATTGTAAGAAGGAGGGGGCGGTTAAGTGATGAAAGTCTTAAAAGATCTTATTTGAGCCTAAGTGATTATTACAAACCCAAATGGAACTGTTCTCTAATTCACAATTCCTAGCCAATATCCATTACACCACCTGCACATCCAAGCTTATAGTACCTGAAATTCTCAGAGTCACTCATCCATCTAGATAACAACCAGACTATGTTGCTTAATTTCAGTAATCATATAAAGAACCATGATGTGCCCATAAGCCTCCCACTGGATGAGGTGTTTGGTAAGTGCTTCCAAGAAGCAATGTCAAATTGGCTCACAGTCATCAACATAATATCCAAAGAAAATGGAACATTAAAAATGCACACATAATTAATGTTAACAGCTTTAACACATTACTACTAATCAAAGGCTGTGAAATGTTAAATTTAGTTTATAGATACATTTCAATTTTGCTACTACCAAAAGTAGTTAGGAGGAAAGCTATTAAATACCTACTTGGTGTTGGCGTATTCCGAGATCCCTGTGTCCATTTACCTCCAACACAAAATCTCAACAAAGGTATACAAACCTGAAAAAGAAGTAAATAATAAAAGTGATATTCATTCCAGCAATCAATCAATCAATTTTAATTTATTTACAGTTTAACTCACAACTGGAATGACAATTTGCTGTAATGAAAAGTCCCACACTTCCTATCACCTATGTGGACTGACTATATTAATAGCCATATATAGTGAGCACAGGAGATACCTGTGACTTGCTTTGGCAATTAGTAGTCTGCCACCAGATTCCCAGCCTAGCCATAGTGTATTCTCTTTACAATAAACCCCTCTTTCATCTAAGCACGTGTTGCTCTTCTTTCACTCAAGTACCACCTTGTCTGTTTGCAACCTTTTTAAATACAACACTGTTATATAGAATAAATAATGCATATTTTTTTAAAATAGATATTAGAACAAGATGTAAAAATGACTTTATAAACAAAACTGCCAACAACTTTTTCAAGCTACCCTTTTATTAATTTTTCTCTTAAGAAAAAAAAAAAAAAAAAAAAACACCTTGAGATACAAATTTTTAAAATTGGTTTCCTTCCTGGTAAAGGCTGAATATTTTGTTATAATAGGGAAGAGAAAAATGCATGATCTGACAAACACACACAATATTCACATAGGACCAAAACTTAAAAATTTGACAAAATTGACCAGATTCACAATTGTAAAATATATTCTATACAGTATTATACAGGGTGTTCATAAAGCTAGTGTGTACTTTAAAAAATTTATAACTATTTGTATTTGCGATAGAAATAATTTATAAAAAGGATTAGAAAGAAGTAGATCTATATTTTTATAAGATTTATTGAAATTTTATTTAAGTTTCCATGTGTCGTCCATCATTAGCAAGACAAATAGTAATATGATTTTGCAGTTCACAGAAAACATTTACCAACTTATTTACAATAATGCCTGAAATCAGTTATTTTAGCTTTCAAATCTTCTAATGAACCATGTTTGATTGCCTACACAAGTGTTTTCACATGTCCCCATAAAAAAAAAATTTAATGGAGTCAAATCTGACAAACATGGAGGTCAATAAAATGGGCCACCCCTTCCGATCCATCTGTTAGGAAATTCCTGATTTAGAAACTGTCTGACACACAGAGCAAAGAGCTCCATCTTGTTGAAACATTAAACTTCATAACATTTTTTACAGATTATTTCTATCACAAATACAAAAAAAGTTATACATTCTTTTAAGTGCACACGGACTTTATGGACACCCTGTATTTACAAATGAGATGTTTCAATCTTAAACAAAAAAAAAGAAGTTCTCCTTTGCTATAATTGTTTCCACATTTCAAAAACTTGCAACCAATTAAATAATGAAAGCAACTCACCATATCAAAATTGCTCAGAATCTTAGTATCCAATTTTTTCACAAAATACCACCAGACCTCTAATTTTTTCATGGCAACTACTTCAGTTTTGGCATTGTTAATCTTAAAAACTTGCATCAAAAGTTTTATTCTTTTTTGGTCACCAATAATAGCTGAAAGAAAAAAAAAAAACTTGTTGAAAAATGAATTCTATTTTTTTTTTTTTTTGTAAGAGTCACTAGATGCAAGAAAAGTGCAACAGGTACTAGTGAGAGAAATCCCACTTCCCAGTGTTACAATCACTTTCACACAGGGTGTGGGGGGGGGGGGGGGGCGCATAAATCTACCTATTCTTTTCTATTTGTAATTATGTAAATATGAAGATATTAGCTAAGTCCTGAAGGGACATGGTATAGTAAGCAGAATGGGAGCCAAGTGTTTTCTTGTTTGTAAGAACTTTTTTTTTTTGCTATATTCAGTTAAAGTGCCATACGTGAAACACACTTGGGCGATCATGTCTCGAAAGAAACAAGACTGACTGGGCAGAAGGTTATCCCGCAGTAGGTTGCCATTGCTTTCTACAGTAGACTGGTTGCCAGACAAGGCTATAGAGCCCAATCTGTCCTGTTATTTAACCCATAACTGGAAGGAAGAAACGGATCAATACCTTTCCCAAGGGTATTTGCGCGTAAATGAATGCAATTAATTCAACTGGAATTCGAACTCGGATAGTATTTCTCTTAAAAATCAGGAATTGCTGCTCCATTATGAGGGGCTAATTATGAGTTAGGGCTAAAAACGTTTATTACAGAAGTTATATGTTGACTTGTCAGAACATAGGCCACTACTTGTGATGGCATAGATATAAAAACAAAATTAATGGATTTATTTTCAATCTGACATTTTTATTACTTGAAAAAAAAAAAAAAAAAAAAAAAAAAAAAAGGAATCATTTTTTTGCTAAATAGTATAGCATGATGAAGAAAAAAAAAAAAAAAAAAAAAAAAAGCCCAAAGTTAATGAAAACAAAAGGTTTCATCAACAACGTTTGTGATTATTAAGATTACTACTTCATTAAACATTAAGATCTTGTTTTTCTTGCATCAGCAGAAATAGTATAAAATAATTCAGCAATGGTTTTATAGTGAAACATCTGGAATTCTTACAAAATAGGAAGAAAAAAAAAAAAAAAAAAACAGCTATTAGATTTTAATGAAACTTTTAGGAATTACCCTCACAAATTGGAATCAGACGAAGACAAAGACCAAAAAAAAAAAAAAAAAAGTAAAATTATTTACCTGGGTTTGATGCAAAGTTTTCAATTAAATATTTCCAAGCACAAAATGCCTCATATTTGATATTTGGAATTGAACTCTTAAAACCAAGTTCAACAATTGGAAGAAGTTGATTAATGAAGACACAATGAAGTTCCTGAATTAAACAAGCCATAAGCAATAAAACAATACATTATAACAAATTGCGTGATAATCAGATTTCAGTGAAGTTTACTTTGTTTTATGTTGGATGGAATTAATTTACTTTGTTACAATTTTCATTATCGATTTCTATTATCTATTGTGTGAATTATTATGAATATTAATTTAAGCTGGAGAAAATAATTTATAGTACAAATTCAAATCATTTAAATAATTTTCATTAACTTGTTTTTTGTTTTAAATTTAATCAGTGTTGTTTATTCCAGAATTTTTATAGACATGAATCTGAGAATATTCTATAATTCTCCTTTTTTGTGGCATTAAAAGGCATCACGTCACATATAATTCAGTTTTCCAAACATTTTTACATGCACTCAAAGATCATTGGCACAAATTAATCATGTACATGAAGTTTCACGCCAAATTTTTATAATTGAATGAAAGTGTAAGATAATTTTACTTACCTTTCCAAGAAGTTGAACAAGCAAACTCCAAACTCTTAGGACATAAACTTCATTTCTATTGTTGAATAATTTCTTAAGTTCATTTGCCATTTTCTAGAATTAGAAAAGATAAAATATTTGATTTTAAATCTAGAATTTAACAGGCTGAAAGTCACTGAAAACCAAGAGCAAAAACACACCAACTTCATAATCAAGATCTAACGCAGGTATGGGCAAACATTTTTTTCATACAATGGGCGGCAAGATCTATGGCTCATCAAAAGGTGGGTAGCGCTACTAAGATTCAAGATAAATTTTCATAGTAGGCACTTCAGCAATTTCCACTACAGAAGACCATGTGCATAAATATATACCTTAGAAATAGAGGTGAAAGATTTGTTTATGCAGAAAATGTTTTTCTATGATTAAAAACATTGGTGGGAGGAGAGGTAGCTTTGATATATTACCACTGATGGCAGTGTGTTTTAATTTCTAGTTTATGAAAAAAAAAAAAAAACGCATCATTTTAGAAGCAAAATGTTTATGCACTATGATTTTTTTTTTTTAGGGACACACAGTTTACTTTCACTAAAAGTAAAAATTAATGAAATTTAATTACTGTTTATGAATGAGTGAACTAAACCCCTTTAGTTGAAGGGTCAATGCTCCCATTCCTCTTTTTTGTTCACTGTTAAGGTGCTAACAAGAATGTATTCTTGATGATGTCACTTAAAGTTTTTTTGTTTTTTTTTTTATATATATATATAACTTCATCACATGCCAGCGAACTGGGAGATAACATTTTACAGAGATTTTGTTTGTGATAGTTGTGCAGATTGCAAAATGTGAAATCTTTTCAGCCATGATAAGACATTCCATGTCAAAGCAACAAAAAACTGACCATCACTGACAAAAATTTTGTATATTTGAAGACCTTTATGATAGAAATTGAATAGTACCTATTTTACATCTCTAGGTCAAAAGGTTCCAGAGATATGACCCTCGCCAAAAAGATGAATAATAGAAAATAGTCCAAGTTCAAATGTCAACATCCCAGTTGCCCCCCCCCCCAAAGTTAAATTTAAAGGTGATTTATTTATTTTTGGTTTGGTTTAGAAAGGTCAAATAAGTTACTTTGATCTTGACCTTTATTCACCCCCCCCCCTTAAATAAATTTGACAAATTTACTTGCCTTATATGTACAAAATTGTGGCAAACTTTACTGCCGTCCAAGTTACAAAGGTTTTACCAAGTTGGGCAAAATTCAAAATGGCAGATTTTGGTATTTGCTACTATATGCTCACATTTTCATATTTCCCAATATGGTCAGGTTGTATATTGTTAGAAATCTTTGAATGATGATTAATATTCGCACAAAAACTATGATCATAAAATCAGACTGTGGTTAAATGTTAACCAATTCAGCAGAAAACAAACCTTATGTTTACATTTTTCTCATACAAAAAATAGATTTCTGAATTTGCCTATATTTATGAGATGAAGTAGTATTTACATTATTTGGATTATTGTTCTCATCTTAGTCGCCATTTGTACAATGTTTGGGTGTTGTACACTCTAGCCTTCTTCAGGTGCTAGGATTTCAAACTGAACCCTTTATTATCCTAAAACCCTTTATTACAATCACTCATTCCTTGGGCGAGTCATGAGTTATCTTCCTTTAACCTGTCTTTCTGAGTTACTTGATCACCACTGCTGTAGCCTGGTATTGAACTCACAACTTTTTTGGTCAAGTCACTGGAACTAACCAGCATCTATATCCATTGGGCCTTAAGGACAAAAACAACTGAATTCCTGGAACTTATAAACCTAATGTTCAGATACCATTTTTTTACTAGAGTTTTTTTTTTTTTTTAAATGTTAGTTTTCTCTAGAATTTTTTTTTTACCAGAGCTCATATTGCAATTTTTTCTCTGGCACTCTGTATTACTGGTTCCCATATTATATTTACCTCTATGCTTGTTTGGCTTAGGAGATTTTTGTAGACTAGCATATGTGCTGATTCCTCAAGTTTACGTTCAAGTTTACGTTTCTTATTTCAAGCTCATCCCATGGGGGCCGGTGATCCCCTAAGTAATTTTTCATTTTATAGTTTTTTCTCTCTCTCCAGATTATGTTGGTGTAATGATACATAATTATTGCTGATAAATCCTCAGTGGGTAAAAATTATTCACTGCAAAACAATGAGACATCTGGGATATTTTATAGTTTTGGTTGTTTATACCAGTAGTATGAATTATGTAAACTTTTGTTGCTACATAGAGAAAATTAACGACTTCAAATAAAATTTTTCATCAAGAATTTAACAGTGTTGGACTGACGAAAGTATTACACAATTGAAGTTTGCAGCCTGTAAAAAGGTTAAAATATAAATAAAATTAAATTAAAACTTTAAAAAAATAATTTTAAAAAAAATACAAATTTTGACAATACTTCCTAAAAGCTGAGTATCTAAAGAATTCAAATGGAATTTTGCAATACAACATACATAGCAGCAAAAAAAAAAAAAAAAAAAAAAAAAAAGTTGTGCGGTTTTATAAGAGTGAAGTCAGCAATGTGATGCCTGATTAAAAAAAAAAAAGACGTTTTAAAGAATGGTAGAAGAGTTCAGAAAAAATAAATATCTTGTACTCTGTAACCTGAACGAGGCATACACATTTTTTAAATAAACGAAAAATCCAATTAGAGAGTTCACAACAGAAGAATGTATCCTAGCAGGTGGCATCAGAACACTGTTTGCACAATACATCAAAATATAAATCTGATGATTGGAGGCTCATTTTGGTATATTGACTCAAGATGAAAAATATTTTGTTTTTGTACAATAAAAATGTAAACAAAAACAAGGTTATTTTCTACTGAATTGGTAAACAACTGGTTCTTATGAAAATATTACTCAGCATTTAAAGAACTTTGTAAAAATATACAACTTGACCACATTGGGAGATATAATGATAAATACCAAAATCTTCAATTCTGAATTTGGCACAACTCGGTAAAACCCTTGTAACTCAGGCCACAGTCAAAAGTCTGCCACAAAATTCTGTATATATCTTGCCATAAGACAAACAAATTTGTTATCTCTTTCTTTTATAATTAGGTCACCTTTTAGATCTATGCAAGTACTTTAAAATATACAACTTTAGCCTTGTGGGTGGGGAGAGGGAGAGATGTTGATATTTGAACTTCATGACTTTTCAAAAATTCAGCTTCTTGACAAGCTCTATAACTTAAAGTGTTGGTGAGATCCTTGTTGATTTGACATGGAATGGCTTTGCTGAAAACTAATGTCAAGACATAAACCAACATCTAAATAAATCTACCATTTTAAAAGTTTTCATTTTGTATATTTCAATGATATGGGGGTGGGGATGTGTATGCATATTCAAAATTGAACAAAATGTCTTCCAGATTTGCTGTTAGTTGTAAAAGAAAGAATCAACAGAATATTGTTGGAAAGCAAAAAAGGTGAATAAAATGACATGAAACCTGCTCACTAGGTGCATGGCAAGGGCTAAACATGAATTTTGAACACTAAGATTTTCTTTACTTAACATTGAGTATCGGAAAGTCAAAACTTTAAAAGCAGATTATATACGAAAATGAGATGAGTGTCTAATTCATACTGGATATATTAATGACGTTTCACAAAAAATAAAATAAAAATAAAATAAAACACTCACAGCTTTTACATCAGCCACCATTGTGGGTATCAATCCATTTGGGTTTTGTAGAAGAGCTGGTAAAGCCAGTGTTAAAGCTTGCAAAGCTTTCTCTCTCACTTTAACAGCACCATGTCCTAACAATCCATACACATGATGACTCCAACAGGAAGCTTTTTCTTGCATCTTTTTTGGCATTTGCTGTAGCAGTCTGAAATGATACAAATTATTTTTTGGGAGTACAACCAGTGAAAGGGGCGGGTGAACAAAAAAGTCAAATTTTTCTGTTTAATTTACAGAAACGCAGAAATTCCAAAACCTTGCATTTCCAAATTTTATTCTGATCTTTATAGCTATTTATATATACACACAATTAACTAGCATGTAATTAGCAAATAAGAATATTACTAATTAATGCCATATAATAAAAAAAAATTTTAAAAAAAGTGACATGCAGAAAAGCAAAACAAAATTCAGCCAGTTAGGTGCCATATGTGATACATGCTTGGGCGAAAGATTATCCCACAGTAGGTTGCCATTGCTTTCTGCGGTAGACTGGTTGCCAGCCAAGGGTATAGAACACAATCTGTCCTGTTATTCGACTCGTAGCTAGAGGGGGAGGAGATGTATTATATTATTAAGTAGTAATTAGTGGGGGATCAGTTTATTAATTCATAATATAAAACAGATCCCCCACTTTATGCCCACTAAATGTCTTAATCATGTTTCCAACTATTATATTCAGTCAGTCAGTTAAGTGCCATATGTGATACACGGTTGAGCGATCATGTCTTGAAAGAGACATGACTGACTGAGCAGAAGATTATTCCGCAGTAGGTTGCCATTGCTTTCTGCAGTAGACTGGTTGCCTACCAAGGCTATAGAACCCAATCTGTCCTATTATTTAACCCATAACTGAAAGGAATAGATGGATTAATACCATTCCCAAGGGTATTTGCGCATAAGTGAAGGCAATGAATTCAGCTGGAATTCGAACTCGGCTCCCCGATTTCTCGTTCCGAGCCGATATCCAATGCACCACAACGCACATACACAAATGTTTGCATTTCTTGCTATATACTTGTCTTATTTCTTAAACACTTATTGGTACAATGTGTGCAGGTGAGGAGGACGAGTCAAGAGGACCTTAATTTATAATTTTCTCAGTAATCTAAAACTACTCTCTATAGCTCTAGTGCCACATGTAAGGAAGAAGTAAGCGCTTTAAGTTGTTAAAAAAATTCAAAGAAAGCTAACACAAAACAAAACAAAAAGCAATGTATTAGCAACCTTATTTCCATATTTATGAAATGTCTCTTAACCAAGGGTTATATTCTCACTTACTAGCAGTGAGTAAAGCCATCCAGTTAACAGCAGAATTAAAGCTTCTCAATTAGCATAACAGCAGAAGGTGGAGGGGGGTTCAGTTAGCACAACAATAAACTCACATTGTGCTTACAAAAAAAAAAAAAAATTAAACTGCAGCTATTTTTTTTTTCATTCTTGTCAATATCACACACACAAAGCTTAATATATATTTTTGAGTGAATATTCAAGATCTAAATGTTTCAGTCTGACAGTTTTTAAATATCTGGCAATCTTCAGGAATTTTGAACACATTCAAACTTTGGAGATAGGCCATGTCTAGAGTGTAGTCTTTGGTTAAGTGTTCTTTCTAGTACTGTTCAGTAACTGTTAAACCTGTTTCCACTGAATATGTCTGTAATAGTATAAATAACAGCAGTATAGTATCATCACCTGTAGTGGTTACACTAACAGAAGAGCAATAAAATAACATTCACATATACTCCCTATTATAAGAAGAAGTTGATAAAATGTCAAGTTTTATGTAGTTTTCATTTGATTGAAATATAAAGTTTTTTTCTTTTGAAATGAAAATGTTCAGTTAGTCCTAAAAGCTTCAGTGCTTGACATTGAATAAGGCTTTCTTTTATTTTTTTAAAACTTGGGTAAATTTATAATTTAAATCACATTACGCACACAGGGATAAGCAGTTTATGCTGAAATCTGCATAGGTGTTTGTAAAAGTACCCAAAAATATATCAGCACAGGTTTACATCCCAATACAAATACACACAAAATGAAACCTTACGGAAAGTTATGAAATGGTATTAACCAACATTTATTTGAACATTATTTCTAATAGATACTCATATTCTAGTGGATATCATTTTTCTATAATTAAAAAGTGACCCTGATTGACACTAAATTGATCGAGCTTTGATCCCGGCCAGAAGCAAGTGGATGACTAATATATTAGGCTTTCAGTTTCCACTTCTGCGATATATACATTACTCTTCAGAAATGAATAGAGTTCTTTTAGTGACTGGCGTGTGTATACACTGCTTATATAAAACACGTTAAAATTTCCCTTCTGATTCCATACGCCTATGACTTAAGGGTAGCAATTCCAACCGACACCAAATCAGTAGAGTTTCAACCCCAGCCAAAAGTAAGTAGATTTGTCTAGCCACACTGATGAGCTGTGATACAGTGAAACAGGCTTGTATGTGGATGACTAATATATAAAAACTTAAGATTTTTAATGGATGAATGCATTCCAAGCTGATATCCACGGCACCACATTCGTATTACATGGGTTTAATCATGACCTTTATGTCAATGCCATTTTATAGCAGGCACAGTTCTTTCAAAGAAGTAAAAGGAAAGGTGTTGGCCCATGCAATGCTGTGTATAACTGCTAGTATAAATAATAAACATCAGAAGTTAATACTCTCAGCATGCTTTATTTATTCTTGCCATATCTCCCTAAGAGTTCTTGGCAATAACATTTCATATGATGCCACCTTCAATCACAACAAATGACAAAACAATACAAATGTCATGGGTACAATTGGCTTTATGTGTCAACAATATTTTTCATGACTCAAGTCATTCAATCATTTATAAGCAAAATGAAATAAATTTGTTGATCCAACCCACAAAAAAAACTTTTGAACTGAACTTAAAATTATTAATTTACAATAATCTACTTAGACTACTGCCTTCATCTTGATTGTTAGGCCACATTTCACTCACTGTACCACCCAAACTTCCTCAAATGCATGGCATAATTTAGAAACTTTCCACAAAACCAGGATATACAGTTTCTTTTACCTGAATGAACTATTCCAAGGATTGAAACCACAACCTGAGAATGTTGGAATGTTCGTCTTAAAATCCCACCAACTAATTACATTACAGTTAATGAAGAGTTGTTTATTCTTGTGAACAAAACCTTGATTTAAGCAAATCATTACCAGACAGTGAGAGATCAACCCCCATGTTGAATAGCACAATGGAAAAAAAGATTTGTTCAATAGATCAAAGGCAATCAATTGGAAACAAATCACCTCGTACAATTGAATGACAAACAAGTTAAGGGTGAAGAGTACAATGGCTAAAACAGATAAAGACAAGGACATTCATCCAAGTAAACCAGGGTACAAAGATTTTATTTCATATTATAAGTGTCAGCAGCTGTTAGGGTAAATTCTTTAGGAATCACTGAATTGAGGAAATTTTACAATTGTGTGTGTGTGTGTGGGGGGGGGGGGGGGGTATTGCTAATAATTTTTTTTTTTTTAAATCATATCACCCTGAGCAAGGCGGTACCGCCACTGATGTGCAGGGGGCTACATAAGATTGAAGAGATTGGAAAAGAGAAAACCGGAAACCACATCCTAAACAGGAAACAAGGGAAGAGCCTCTTCACCTGTTCAATAGACGTGGGTGGAGTGTGAACCGGGCGATAGTTTAGTCTATCTACTCCAATCTAAACTTATTTATAAATGGAACTTTGTCTGTGTGCATGTGTGTCCGTTACCTACAGACTCTGAAACGGCTGAACCGATTTTCTTGAAAAATTACACAGTTGTACTATAAGCGCCTGCGAGTGTTTTTAGCTAGGTTTTGTGTAGAGGTACCCCCGATGAAAATTGATAATCGAAAAAAAAAAAAAAAAAAAAAAAATCGGGTTATAGAAGGAGTGGTCCAATTTTAATCAAATTTGATTAACTCATAGACAAAGACATAAGAAACGATATTCAGAAGTTTCAAGGTTGCAGTTCTTAAAATAGTGCAGAAAATTTTATATTGATACCAGGAAATCAAAATTTGACTTACATCCATTCATTTTTCTTTCAGTCTATGGTTTCGCTTTAACTAGAAACAACTATTGCTTTTTAGTCTTTTGTGTCAACGTCCAAAGAGTCTGAGCTCCAGGACCAAGGATTAGCTTTAAAGCTTTCATTACACCCGAGCAACGCCGAGCTATACTGTTAGTATTGCATAAAAAGGAAACTAGTGTTTAGAAAATTAGAAGAATAAAGCAGAAGTGGCAAAGAAATGTTAAGGTCATAATTGTTGATTTTCAAAGGTTGGCAAAATTAAATATCAACCAGGAAAAAAAGCTAACAAAAGATCTGAAATTAGTATTACATAAAATTACTATTTACAAAAACAAAATACTAATTTTGAATTCATTAGCTATCAGAAAAGTTAAGTTAATCTTTTGTAATGTCAATAGAATTTAGTATTTTTTTCTTTTTTAATGAATAGAGAAAAAAATTGTTACAAACCTTATGATAACATTGACGGCTTCATGTTCAACCAATACTGACTGAGAAAGTGGTTTTGAAAAAGAGTAATCCAAACCGTCAATTATGCTGCTCAACTGAAAGAGAAATTTTGACATTCATTCCAACTACAGTCAACTAAACTGACCCATTGACATTTTTTCCACTAGAAATTTCCTATTGACACTGTAACTAAAGATTTTAGTTGAAAACAAGTACATAAAGTTGCATTTAATGAAAATCCTATCCACTTTTGATTAAATGAATCAAATGTTACAAGCCTACAAAAATCTCAAGAATTCATTTTTACAAAAATTTAGTTTTGGTTAGAAGAAACTAGTGATCTTTATGAAGTTCCTTATATGTAATTTTTTTTCAAAATATTTTAAAATCATAAAGGGCTTTGTAAAATGCTGCAATTTTATGTCAACCTCTCCTTTTTTGTCTTAAAGTTATGCATCCTAGTTTTTTATTGTTTGAAGGAATATCCCATTTTTAAATTTTGATAAACATTTAAGCTTAAGAATGTCAAAACTACAAAGTGTGTGTTTATATATTCTGGGTTTGTTTCCCAATTAAATAGCTATACAGCATTTTACTTTCTAACAAAGCTTTAAGCTCATTTACTTGTCATATGTGCATTTTATTCCCCCCACCCAGATGTCACAATCAGTATTTTTCTTAAAAAAAAAAAAAAAAATAATATTGATGCAATAAAATATAAAAGTGTAAACAAATTGAGCAACTTACTTGTGAGCTGAGAACATCTGAATGCACAATTTGATTGCTGAGGCACCATAGTGCACGCGTACAAAGACTTTTGTTTTCTGTATGCAATATACTTTTGCACAGACCTTGTATAACATTCTCACACTCTTTCTCAGATAAATTACTGTAAGGAGAGAGAGGAAAAAAAAAAAAAAAGAGCAGGAGAGTTAAAGTATTTACTCATTCAAGATTATCATAATTACTATTTACAATATGCTTAGTTTTAAATATGTGCGTGCAAGAGAGACATGCAATGAGATATATACACACACAAAGGCAACAAAATTTAATTAAACATTATTCATAATCACACATTTCAACTTTAACAATTGTAAACTATACCTATTGTGGGTTATCCCACTTGATTTTGCTGAAAACCGTCACTAGAGGATGCTCCTTAAGCTTATAAATAAGCAATGATATTCTCAGTTGTAAGATGTAGTTGCATGTGTGTGTGAGAGAGAGAATTCTCAACTGGGACAAATTTCACTTCACTTACTTTTCTCTTGGACACCAACACGTTTTCTTTTATTATCCTTGTACACTTTTGTTAATACATACATTGTCATTTATTTCACATACTGTTTTGTGCTATTCATTTATTACTTAGACTCACATTCAAGTCTGCAATATTGTTACAAGAAAAATATACCCGGAGACACCCGTTTCCTACATAAACATGACTAGCATTCCCACAACACTTAAGGAAGTGAAGAAGACAAAATATAATTCTGCTATCCTTGCCTGAAATGAGGAACAAAAAGAAAATACTTACTCAATAATGATTTTGCTGTGTATACACAATCCCAAGAAATGTAAGGATACTTGGCTCAGTTCTGGGAATGTGTCACATGTGTCTGCTAAAGCCAAATTTATGGCTTGCTTGCAATTACTGATAAAGTCTGGAGTGGCATCATGATCATCTATTCTTAATATGCTTTAAAAAAAAAAAAAAAAAAAAAAAAAAGAAAAAGGCATTGTCATCAAAATGGGTCATTTAGAATCCAGCTTCACTCAGTTTTTCATGGAAAACATACACAAAGCCAACAAGATGAAGCAAAGAAGCATTTTGTTAGAGAGGAAAAAAAAAACTTTCATGCAAACATGTAAGGATTGGACAAAACAATTGCTCAATAAAAGTTAAAGGATAATCAAAAACTTTTTTTTTTCATTGCATTTCATAAACAATACATTATGTAAAGATGTTTAAGTCTTCAATTTTAAAAATTAATTTACAAAATAGAATTTTTTTTTTTTTTACATAATGTTTACCCTGTACAAAAGCCTCTTTAAAGTAGAAGGCTACTGAATAAAAGATAGTTAATAGTTTATAAGGATAGGTGGGTTATTCTAAATTTGAAAGATTAAGATTGTAGTGATCTGAGAAGCACCCTCTTGGGAGTTGGTTCTATAAAGCAGTGGGTCATGAGAATGAAAGTTGTTTGCTACAATGCATGTCACATCGCAGGTAATAGTAAGGAATGTAATCTGTCCGAATACTTTCCATGAAAATAACAATAGAGCATGATATTTCATCTGTAAAAAAAAGGGGGGGATTGTAGGGTGGAAAATGAAGACTGAGCAACTCCTGCAAATATATAACAGGAGTACTCCATTTATGGTCTGTAAAGGTAGAGGATAGTAGGAGTCAGGTACTCACTGGAACAATGGATCAGAGGTATGAGATAAAGTCTCAATAGGTACTCAAGAAAGGAGCCTCCATAAGAGAGCTCTCGTATATTGCAATAAGTGAAAATTCAGGGTCAGCTTAATGATGTTAAAATGCTACAACTTTGGTTTTCAAGGCATTGAATGTGACTAGCCAGTTTTTCCATGTAAAGCTGTTAAAGCTTGGTTAGAGGATTAATCAGCTGCTAGATTCTGGTTATCTTGAGTTTTGGAGGTGCATCAAATTGTATCATCCATGTAAACATTCACAAGTGATCAGAGTATCCTCTTTAGGCACATCATTTATGTAAAGTAGAAAGAGGATTGGATCAAGAAGCAAGTCCTGGGTGGTGCCCACATTGACGGATCAGGCCTTGGAGGTCATTAATATCTACCTTCAGGGATCTACCAGTTAAAGATTTGATAATAAATTAATTCCATTGCTAGAGCACTGATGTAGAAACCCACTATGCTACGCCTTGTTGAAGCCCCTTGGAATATCTAATGCGATCATCCTTGAGATGGGTTTGTTGTCTAGTGGCTTACTGGGAAAAACAATAGTTAATTCAAACCCAGTTGTCATGAATGTGAACAAGATTCATTATTAGTAATGGTTAAAAGGTGGAGGTGACAAAGGCAGAGGAGAATGCCAAGCTTCAGAGCAGAAACAATTTCTGCGTTTAGTTTTATTCAATATTTTAATAACCAGTAAAATCTCAATATTTCTTATTTTAATTAAAGTAAATAAAAGGTATAGTCCCATCAAATTCTATCACCTGTGTATATTACAGCCAGTTAGTCAATAAAAAGACTATCGGAAATGATACAACAGTTCCATACAGGCTCCAGACATCTTGGCAGGCAATTATTGATTGGGAAATTAATGTTTTAATTTTTAATATACAGTGCAAGACTCTTTGGGGAGTTTAGTCAAATCAGAGTAATAGAGGTAGTAAGTACTTTTTTTCTATTTAGGAAAAATAAATACTTTGACTTTTAGGTACCTCCACAGATTCATGATAACTCAAGTTTAAAATGAAAAAATCTTTAGTTTTAATTTCAAGCTATTAAATTTATCTTCAATAAGCAAAATACTTTGTTCTATTTTTAAATTTAGAATGAGGATTTTTCATTTTTGCTATATAAAATGTAAAAGATTTTTTTAAAATTTGATTTCTGCACCATTTTTAGCCTTCATTTACTGCAATTAATTTAATTTAAAATTTGATTTCTGCACCATTTTTTTTAGCCTTCATTTACTACAATTAATTCACTATTAAAAAAATAAAAATAAAAAATAACAAAATTAAAAAAAAACAAAAAAACTATATTTTGAGGAACATTAGCTGATTTGAAGTATAATCCAATTTGGGATTATATTTTCAGAGGGAAGTTTCTAAAAACATTTTTTCATAAGTCCTGAAAATTTTATTAAAATTTAACTGACTTTTTGTAAAAACTTCCAAATCAGTGTTTTTCACTCTTTTATATATATATATATATATATATATATATTTTCTGTTTCCACCTAAAAATATTAATGCTAAAACTGTTTTTATGAAGATTAGGGCATTTTTTTTTCATTTTGTATGCTCATTTTTCAGTAAATCTAAAATATGTATGTCCACTAATTTCCAATACCTAAGATTCAAAATAAATTTAAAAAATGAAAGCATTTTAAAGCTTTCTTTTTCAGTTTTAATTGAAAGCTGAATGATCAAATTTACTATTTCCAATAAGCAAAATACTGTGGTGTATTTCAAATATAAGTTATATTAATTGGAATCTTTTTCAGTTGTGTGCAGAGAAAAAAAAAAAAAAAAAAAAATGGGGTCAAGATTCACCATTTTGACACATTTGTAAACAAAAGTTAATTCTGTTTTAAAAATTGTGCAAAAATATACTTGTGACACAATTATTTGAGAAAAATTAGCAAATTCAAAATTAAATAGATCTGATTTTAAATAATAGTGCTTATTCATAACAAAATGTAGTATACAAGCATTTAAGAACAGGTACTTTTCCCTGGCATGTTAATTGACATAAGTATGATGTAACAGAATTGGCAAATTTATGAATTCCAAGTGAATGCTTTGTTTTATTGGTTTAATTAGAAAGTTTCTTGAAATATAACTTCATAATGTCATGTATGAACTACCACACTTACAAAAATTGAAATGTTTATACACTAAAAAAAAAAAAATTTTCTAAAATGTTGGTGCAAATTGACAAGTTTTACAATTTTTAACAAGTGTAGTTTTCACTTACCAATAAATGGATAAAGTAATGCAGATATAAGAGATTTATATAAAATACAAAATATTCATGTAAAAATTCATTATTCATTGAAATTTTTTTTTTTAAAAAGTATCCTTAGTAAAACTTTTTTATAAAAAGCAATTAAAAACTTTCTAATTAGATAATTATATAATTTTATTGCATTTTTTTATGATTCGAAATAAATTTTCGGGAAATGGGTCGGAGTTTGAGAAAAAAAAATATTAACAATACATAATGTAAGAAGTTTTGCTATTAGAAAAAAAAAAGCCTTGGATGAAAAGAAAATCCAATTTCTCCAAATTTTATGAAATTAAGTAGAGCCAACATGTTAGAAATATTTTAGCAAGATTTTCTAAAAATATTCTCAAAATTAAATTCATTCCTTTGTCAATAAGTTCTAAAAGTTTCATTAAAATCGAACAATTATTTTATATTTTTTTTGTAAGAATTTCTAATTGCGTTTTTCAAGAGGAGGGGTCGGGAACAAAAACAATTTTTTAATATACGTTGATTGCCGACGTGAAATCTGTTCAAACAAAATTTCAATTTTAGAAAGGGGAAAATAATACAATTAACTTTGATCTTTCCTCTTATTCTGTTGATAAAACTTTGTTACAAGTTTTTTGACTGAGCCCTTTTCCAATCAAGCTATGGTGTTTTTTTCTGCGAAAAAGTGAAAACACCTTCAATTTTATTTTTTGCTTTTTTTTTTGTGATGCATGACTTTTCAAAAGCAGAATGTGCAAAGTTAAACTTTTTGACAAAAAAAGTTTTAAGTCACAAAATACATTTTCATTGTTTTTTATGAGAAAGTTAGGCAAAGTTAAAAAAACAAAAAAAACAACCAGATGCTATTTACAAATCGAAAAAGACTAAAAGAGTTGTTTACTTACTTGGCAAGAGTTTTATACACACTCATTCGATCGTCATTATTGGAAGAAGGTGGACACTTTAATACCGATGCTAATTTATCTGGATCCATATTAGTGGCGTGTTCGGTTATAACCATATCCTTTAAAAAAAAAAAAAAAAAAAAAGTGACTTTATAAAAATTGTTTTAATTTGTTAAAAAAAAAAAAAAAAAAAAAAAAAAGCACGAACTGCATTTCTTTTGGAATTTGGATTGATGTATTGTATATTAATATGAAATAAAAAGAAAGCATGAACATTTCTTTTAAATAAATAAATCGCATACATAATATTAAAAACAAGTTTTCAAATATTTTTCTTGTTCATAAGAAAAGTAAGAGTCTGATAGATAAAAATTAAAGCGACTAAATAAAAATGTAACTTTGTTTTGTTTTTTTTTTGCAAACAAAAAAAGAAAAAAAAAGCAAGTTTGTTACACTTAATTTTTCAAGATACGACAAAAAAACATCATCAAGGACATGCTTTTGCATTGATATAATGCTACTTTGGATAAATTTGAAGGGGAATAGCAACGGTAGTACTTACGAAATTTTACCCAGATTTTTTTTCCTAATGTTCTAAAAAATTAGAAACTTGAAACAGTTACTTGCAAACTGTAAAAGGCACAATGATTCCACACACAAAAAAACTGACGGATTTTTATGAGTAGCACTTATCTCTTTAAAATCTAAGAATCGACATATTCAAAATAGTAATAATAAAAAATGATTAAGTCTTTATTAGAAAACACTTTATTAGAAAAAAAAGTACTTTTACTAACTTGAATGATAAGTTTAAGTTTCTCTTACTTGCAAAAAAAAGAAAAGCGATGAAACAGAATTTTCCATAAAAAATCTGGTCATTTACCCCCACGCCCCTTGTTTTATTAAGTCAATTTTATTTGTTTTCGTTTAAACATCCAATTCCATGTTAATGTCAAATTTCAAAAACACAGATATGAAATGTAAAAAAATTTTTTTATAGTTATAAATGCCACGAAAATTTTATTGATTTCAATTTCATAATTGACAATTTCGATTTTCTGGTCAATTCAACATTTTGAAGATGTTACGTTGATCATGAAGTTTATTAAAAAAAGAAAGCGATAAAAGATAATATAACTTTAAAATTTATTTAAGAAATAATGCAAGTGAAGCGAAATATACAAGTAACACTTAAAACCGTAGTAATTTAATAAAACCAAAACTTTAAATAAAAAACAAAGTATTTAGAGGGAAACAATATCGCTTACGAAAAACATAGGTGAATATGCACGCACCACTCTGAACAATATGCTTAATAATTTGCACAAAAAAAATTATAATAGAAAATAATTTGCGTTAAACTATGTATATAATTATATTTTCTTTTTCTCAATCAATTATTGATCAGTTGTTGTGAGTGATTTTCACTTCAAATGACAAACACAAAATCCAGCTGATAAATTAACGTAAGACTTAATAAGAAAAACAAAAAAGAAATCAATGTCAAAAATATGTAATAACATTGTAAACTAATAATGATTTAAAAACAAATTTTATTTAACTTAAAAAAAAAAAATAAACTAGCTGTGTTACTCTTGTTGTTACTGAACTGGAAGCGTCCTGGAGCCATTCATTGCACTGAGTGAAAAGTTAAAGACTTGGAAGACAGCAATTTAGCAAATTCATAAAACTCTTCTGAAACCATCAAAAAATATTTTTAAAGAAAAATACTTACATAAAATTAAAAAAGCATACAAAATAAAGTCTCGCACATAGACATCACCTCAGTAAGTATTCGCCATGCGGCCTTTTCGCGGTAAAACAATATTCAGCGCCAAGAACTTACAACGTGATTGGTCTACTCAAGTCATGTGCTTTGCTCAATGCGCAAGCGCTAACTTTTACTGATTTTATTAAGTGACGTCATAGGAGTGCGCCAATTTACAATTTAATGTCTAAGAGTCTAAAAAGAAGTTTTCATTCGAAAATTACTTATTAGTATTAGATGTCATTTACTTAATAATTTGTTGATTAAGTAATTTATTTTATAGTAATATTAAAAAAATATAATAAATCAGCACGGCAAGAAATACATTTTATTTTTTTTAATGAAGAAGACATTTCCAAGTCAGACAAAAAAAAATCCGATTTTATTTTTAACTTAAAAAAAAAACAACTAAGTCAACTCAAATACTTACCAGCATTTCATTAGAATAGTTTATTTCCATATTAAAATGTAAACAGTTTTGAATAACAAAAAAAAAAAATCTTTTTTTATCTCTGTAACTTTATTTTTTGTTTCCCGGCATGAAAACTTTTTAAAAAAGCCTGTAACACTGTACGTTGGTGATTTTTGTTGTTTTTTTCCTCTCTCATAAATAAAGAAAGCGATAACAACGATCAAAATATTAAAGTGTCATCTTACCCTTATAAAAAGTGACTATGTATATAAATTTTTACAGATAATATTTAACTAAAAAGTTAAGTACTAGGAACTTTCATCCCCACCACTTCATCGTTGTTGTTTTATTTTTATTTTTTTTTGCAAGATTTACTTTTCTACGTTTTTTTTATTAATTTTTTTATTATGTTAAGTTTTTTATTGTAATTAAAAAGAATGGTAGTAACAAAAAGATAAATTGTAGTTAATTTTAGTCATTTTAATTAAGTTAAAATAAAAACAATAACAAAATAGGTACGCTTTATGTTTTTATTTGTTTTAACGGAGGACAGTGACACATAATAAAAAAAAAGTTGTTTGTTTTGTTATATTGAAATAAAAAAAACTAACTACACACCTTTTTATATTTTTTTTTATTTAATTTTATTTACAATAGAAAAACTACGGGAATATGGCATTTTATTAATTTAATCAATACAAATATAATTATAATTTATATTTGAAATATAAATTACATAAAAGTTAAAAATAAACAGTTTCGGATTATTTCCAAACAAATAAACAAAAATGATTTTCTTATTCAAGTAGAAGAATGGCGAGGAAACAAACGAAGGTAAGTAAAGTAAACAAAATATCAACAACAACAACAACTATCTTTTGATAAACAGCAGCAGCAGCAACAAAAACACGACATTTTGTCAAAAAAAATGATTTCCTCTTTATTTTTTTTTATATCAAATCAGTTTAACAGCAATTTTATCTCAATTTATAGAAGACTATATTTCATTTTTATGTAAAAAAAAAATTATTTAAATTTCAGTGTATATTCAGTAGGGATTTTTTGTTTGTTCAATAATTTTTAACTTCTTACAACAGTAACACAAACAAAAGAAAACAAGCTACAAAAAAAATCTTTTCATAATTTTTACTCAAAAAACAAAACATTGGCTATCGATGTTTGATGTTACTTAGTGAACTGAAGAGAATTCAATTAAAGTTATTCTGAAATAACCTATCCATTATTAACTTTAGTTTATTTCGGTCAATGCATTTTAAATTAATTGAACATTCCAAGAGTATTGTTTAAAAAAAACAAAAGTGGAAAAATAGTTTTAACTTAGCTACAAAGAAAAGTTAATCGAATTCAATATTCAATTATTAATTCAACTAGAAAATTTCCTTCTTTCTCTTTTTCTTTTATTATTTATGCTAGCTCTCTGGTGGTGCTATATTGTTACTGAGATATTCAATTTTTATCATTTTGTTTATGCTGATAAATAAGGACTGAAACTCTAGAATTGTATTTAATTTAATGCAAAAATTTCACAGACAATCGAGTTGGAGAGACGATAATAATTTTCGTGTGACTGTGGAACAACAAAGTAGACAAAACGCCAATGGGTTAACTACTTATTTTTTGTCTTCTCAGTTAACTTGAGAAATAAAACTCAGTTTCCCTTTATTTGCACATATCTTTCAGCTTGACAAATCATTTAAATGCTGACTTAAAAGCACTTGTTCAATTTTATTTTAATACTTTTTTTTAAAAAAAGGGGAAGTAACCCATATAAACTGTGCGCTGAAGCGCGTTTTATAGTTTGTGGATTTGAGTTTCACCTCAGTAAGAAATGTAGATATGTTATCATTGAATCGTTTATGTTATACTATTTGGCATTCCGTTACCTAAGCGAAGAAAAATACAACAAAAAAGAAACCTAAAATATTACGTAGCCTTCTGTAATGATGATAAATATTATTTTAATCGTTGGATATTGGAAACTGGAGTTGAGATGAAAAAAGTTTTTGTCAAAAAAAAGCTAAAAAAAAACAACAAACAAATAAACATTATTATTCTTTTTATTTAAAAAATGGTAATAAATTCGCTGAAAATAGAAAAAAAAGACATTAGCATTTTTTGTGATTTGCATTAGGTGAATTTTTACTGCCTTCAATTTTTAAAAATGCGAACCAAGTTCTTTCTTCCAAACCAAAGTAACGAGTTCATGACAATGATTGTTGTCCATTCATTATCATCATCACCACCACCACTACGCTGTTGATGGATATAAAAAAAATCCACGCCCTTTTCTGTTCATACAGTATGAATAAGAAAACGGAGTAAAAAATTTTATGTAGTTTATCTACATAAAAAATTTTACTCCGTTTTCTAACTTAAAACTTCGAAATTTTTTTTTTAAATTCAACGACTGCTTTTATTCCCTACGTAACTTTTTTTTAGCATTTGTAACATTTTGTAAGGAACAGCAAGCAAGATTTTAAAAAGGAATTTTCTTCCAAAACACTAGCTTAGCAGTTCTTGTTTAATTTTTACTTTTTTCCTCTTATTTTTCTTCTTTTTTTTTTTTATTTCAATAGGAGTATCTAGGTTCGCATATCGTCCAGTTTACTCTCCTTCCCCCATCTATTGAACAAAGTAATAATGGTTTATCGATCCCGTGTTTTCAGTTTGAGATTGGGTTTCTGTCTCTAAAATATTTACTTATTCTCTTTCATGGCATTATCGCCTTTTGTGGAGTGAAATAAATGAAATGATTTAAAAAAATATATGTAACAAATCAGCAGCTGCCAGAACAATTTTGAAAATGACCAGCTGAGTCAGAAGATTTTAAAAAATGTGTCACAATGCCAATGTCATGTAACGAATAAAATAAACTATTATAATAATTAAATTCCTCTTTCTTTGGTGCTTTAAACAAAGAAAGGGTCTTGATTGGAATCTTCCTCAATATGCAATAAAAGGGGGATCATAAAGAAGTAGGGCTAGAAAATCTATAGCGGGTATATCTTATTCTTATCTTATTTATTCTTTTGTCTTTTCTAGTTGTAGTAGGATTCCGTTCTAGTGAAGGGTAATTATATACCGTGTAGGTTAACGGAATTTGGCCTTGTGGGAAGATAGCCCACTATACTTCATAAAATGATTATAAAATCAAGAAAGGCAATTTGAATATAAAATAACATTTATATGTACACATTTCACTTTGTTTTGCAATTATATTGCTTAAAGCAATACTTGAAAGGTCCAACGGAGGTTAAAGTGTTTATGGAAAATAATATAATGCTGAAAGAGATAAAAGGCTTAAGAATGTGAACGCGTCTTGTAGGTAAGGGGATGTTCATTTTGAAGTTGCTGCTTCTAAGGTCAGTAAGTCAGTAAGTACTTTTGAAGGAATGTCTTTGAAGAGGTCAGTAAGTACTTATGAGACAGGGGAAGGAAAGAGGTCAGCATAGTAGCCTCTGGACTTAAGTCAAGGGAGAAACTAATCAGCTCGTCTGTCTCCTCGGTCTGTCTAAGGATGCTTTGTCTCCGCTTTTTATATCTGCCTTTTGGATCAAACAGCTTGTTTTGGATTTTCATACTTGAATTTGATTCTGGGCTTCCCATTAGCTGGTAAATAAAATAGGCTCGCGAAATGGAAATTTGATATTTGGTTAATTTTTATTTTTCAACCGGAACATCTGCGCAAATCCACCTGTGCGGAGGTGATTTTTATTCATTCGCTTTCTGGTCAGCATAGAGCCAACATCCGGTTCATCGCTTTTGTTCGGTCGCTATCACCACAAATCATTTATTGAGTTAAAAATTCCTGGTATGGTTATAAATTTTCAGAATAAAAAAGACTCATTTCAGAAGACTATACTTAGAGATTTTTTTTTTTTTAAATCATATCACCCCAAGCAAAGCGGTAACACCACTGATGCACAAGGGGCTACTTAAGAGTAAAAAGATTGGAAAATAGAAAGCCGGAAACCACATCCTAAACAGGGAACAAGGGATGAGCCTCTTCACCTGTTCAATAAATGTGGGTGGAGTGTGAACCGGGCGATAGTTTAGTCTATCTACTCCAATTGATAAAAAAAAGAAAAGAGTAAGAAGATTGGAAAAAAGAAAGCCGGAAATTACATCGTAAACAGGGAACAAGGGATGAGCCTCTTCACTTGTTCAAAAGATGTGGGCGGAGTGTGAATCGGGCAATAGTTTAGTCTATCTACTCCAATTGAGAAAAAAAAAAGATGAGATAATATTTACATTATTTACACTGTTCGGACTGTTGTCCTCATCTTTATTGTTATGTTTACAAAGTTTCACCTGTTGTACGCTCTGGCCTCCTTCAGATGCTAAAAAAAGATAAATCCACATTCTTCTTTTTCTCTAAGGTACCTACACTCATTCTAATTCTGTAAAAAATATACAAGATACTTTTTGCAAAGTCATTAAAACATGAACATATCCAAATTATAAATAATAAAAAGAAATCTTTGCAGACCTGAAGGAGACTATGTGGTGATACCGAGCAAAGCAAAAGACCGGATGTTTGCACACTCAGGAGCAGAAAGCAAATGACCAAAACTGGTCTTTGCGCACCCGTCTCCGTATATGTTTCAATATTTAAACAATTTTAGTGGGAAGCTCAGTTTCTCATACAACGTTATAGTAAATTGATCCTCCATTTTGGGCCACTCGTGTTGGGGGTCGCTTTGTTTTTTTTGTTTTTATTTTTTGGAACGAGTTGTTGCTCTTGTTTTTGCCTTTTTCAAGTTTTCTTACAATGACAACTTCCTCAGAAACTCCAAGAATGGCTTTATTCAAAAATTGCACAGGATTGATACTATAAGGTTGTATGAAAAACTGAGCTCCCACCTAAAATTGTTTAAATATGTAAATTTTTCCAAATTTTCTTTGTCAATTGGAAAGTTTAAGGTTTAATCAATAAGATTTCATTGGAAAAAGTAAAAAAAAATTGATAATCAATAAATTTACAGGTGGTGGTAAATGTCGTACTGGCGAGTGGTTCCAAAATTGAGGATCGATTTACCATAACATTGTATGAAAAACTGACCCCCCCCCAAAAAAAAAAAAATTGTTTAAATATTGAAATTTTTCCAATTTTTTTTTTGTCAATGGGAGAGTTTAGGGTGTAATCGATAAGATTGCACTGAAAAAAGTAAAAAAAAAAAAAAAAAAAAATGAAAAACAACAAATTTAAAGGTGGTGGTAGTCTTCTTCAGTTCTGCCAAATATAAAACTTATTTATAAATGGAACTTTGTCTTTGTCTGTGTGTGTGTGTGTGTATCCATTACCTATAGACTCCGAAACGGCTGAACTGATTTTCTTGAAAATTTACACAGTTGTACTATAAGCGTCTGCGAGTGATTTTAGCTAGGTTTTGTGTCCAGGTACCCCCAATAAATATCGATAATCGAAAAAATCGGGTTATAGAAGGAGTGGTCCAATTTTAATCAATTTGATACACTCATAAACAAAGACATAAGAAACGATATTCAGAAGTTTCAAGTTTGCAGTTCTTACAATAGTGCAGAAAATTTGATATCGATAGCAGGAAATCAATATTTGACTTACATCCATTCATTTTTCTTTCAGTCTACGGTTTCGCTTTAACTGGAAACAACTATCGCTTTTTAGTCTTTCATGCCAACGTCCAAAAAGCTCCAGGACCATGGATTAGTTTTAAAGCTTTCATTACACCCGAGCAACGCCGGGCTATACTGCTAGTACTTTTTAAAAATGCTTTGAATTTGAGTTTTTATTTATTCATCTTTTGCTGTTTTACTTTTGTTTTATCATCATTGTAATTCATTTTCAGAGTTAGCTGGAAAAAGAACGGCGACTTACAGTGAATGGGACAAAAAGCTGTGGGAGAATAGAAATAAAATAATAAAAAGATAAAGAATCCCATGTTGAATCCATAGATAAATCTGCGGCTAAGAGAGTTGGTTCACTGTGTAGGGCCAGGAAGTTTTTCTCGTCTGAATCCCTCTTACCCATATATAAATCTAATATCTGTCCGTGCATTAAATACTGCTGTCACGTCTGATCGGGTGCCCTGCTATTCATCTCAAGGTTCTTGACAAAATCCAACAGATAATCTGCAATATAATTGACCTTGACCTGGTAGCTCAACTCCAGTCACTTTCTTACTGATGTAATATGGCTTCTCTCTGTCTCTTCTACAAATAATTTCACTACTTCTGCTCCAATGAGCTTAGCTCCCTGGTGCCCTCTGCATAAATTTACTCGAACTACTAGACTAGCAATTAGGTCCAAACCTTTAACAGTGAAACCAATCAAATGTAACCGCAACTTCTACTCTATCAGTTTCTTCTCTCGCACTTCCTGTCTGTGGAATTCCCTTTTTTATACCTGCTTCCCTGACAGCTACAATCTCCAAGAATTTAAATGCAATGTCAATTGCCTTCTCTTATCTCCTTGACTCACATCCTTTCCTTGACAACCCTTGTATCATGTCCTTCTCCCTTTCCACTCTACTCTCATGCAGCTCTCTTCACACCAGTGTTCTCATCCTTCTTATATCCATTCCCTGACACCCCCTGTAACTTGTTCCTCTTTCTCATCACTCTCCTCTTATGTAACACCCTGTGCACCAATGGCAGTACTGCCTTGCTTGGGGTGAAATGATTATAAAAAAAAAAAAGAATATAATTTTCCCATAAGACACAAAAAAAAAAAAAGGGACCAAAAAGGGTTTCTGGTCATGTGGGAATTTTATGACTCCATTTCTGGAAAGATGATGATGATTATTCTCTTTTCACCACCCAACCATTGAGTTTGGTAGCTGTCCCAATGAAGGGCAGATCTAACCACCCTCATTCCACATCAGGCTGATTAGAGGTTGACCATTCTCTGCTCATTTGCATCTTTGTACCCATGTGTGTCAATAAACATTGGCAATTCATTTTCTACTAAAATTTTTATTTTGTTTTGCCTATTGTGGTTCACTAACATTCAACTTCTGTTAGTAAAACAAAGTCAAATACAATCCTCTACAAACTCACAAGACAAAATCCTGGCCTCATCCCAAAAGTGGACAAATTTCTACTTTAATGCCAGATTGAGACAATAATAATATCAATATCACTAATAAAAACTTTATTTTAAACCTTTAATTCAGTATATATTCATATATGCAATCTCCATGTTTTATTTATACTAGCAGCATAGCCCGGCGTTGCTCGGATGTAATGAAAGCTTTAAAACTAATCCATGGTCCTGGAGCTCAAACTCTTTGGATGTCGACACGAAAGACTAAAAACATAGTTGCTTCCAGTTAAAACAAAACCATAGACTGAAAGAAAAATGAATAGATGTAAGTCAAATTTTGATTTCCTGCTATCGATATCAAATTTTCTGCACTATTGTAAAAACTGCAACCTTGAAACTTCTGAATATCGTTTCTTATGTCTTTGTCTATGAGTGTATCAAATTTGATTAAAATCGGACCACTCCTGCTATAACCCGATTTTTTCGATTATCCATTTTTGATATTTATCGGGGGTACCTCGACACAAAACCTAGTTAAGAACACTCGCAGACGCTTATAGTACAACTGTGTAAATTTTCAAGAAAATTGGTTCAGCCGTTTCTGTGTCTATAGGTAATGGATACACACACACACACACAAAGTTCCATTTATAAATAAGTTTAGATTTTTGCACAAACTTTAAACTTTTAACAACACTCTTATGGTTTCTTCACATAAGTATGGTCTTATGCTTATGGAATACAAGCAGGGCAAGCGTAAGGGTCTTGTACCCCCAACCTCAAATCTATGAGCTCCCAACTATTTTATATCTCAATTTTTGTAAGCCAGTATTCATAAAATACAAATTTTATATTGCAACCTAATTATGCACATATGCAATAGGTAAACAATTCAACTAGAACAACTGAAAATAAATACAATGTATACAATGTTAAATGCAAATTAATTAGAGACATGTCATAGATAAAATGACTTCTTAAATGAATCAACAATGTTTTGCCAAAATTTCTAACATCAACTTGAGATTTTTCTTGTTAATAAATTGAATAATTTTAACATATTATTCAACTTTATGGATAAAAAAATAGTGAATTTTATACAGAATTTTTTCAAGATTTAGCATGAGCAAATGTATTCATGACTTCATCACAATCGAGGAATTGAGCATATTCATTTTCAAACCCAGATGACCTTTTATCTTTCATTGTAGAAAACATTTTTTTTCTAAAAGTTTTATTTTGCTGAAACTTTTCTTGACATTTGTAACATTCACTGGTGTAGCTATGTTTGGGCGTGTCTTAAGGGTTAAAATGAACAATTGATTTACACACACCAAGAAGATTAACGAAGGATGATAATGATGAGGAAAAACACGGGTGATTTTAACAAAACAAGATAAGGAATTTATTCACAAATTTACATGCTTGTGTGGTTTTTGTTCTTCTCTTCGTTGTGTCTCAATATTGTACGTACACAACTCCAATGAACGACAACACTTCTTCAAAAACAGAAGCTTTTTATGCAACCTGACAGCATCTTATTTGCATAGGAAGGACATGATTTCACGTTACTTCGCGAGACCCGCCAACATATAATCAGGCACGACCGCCATATTACTTTTCTTTTTCGCACTTAACAGGACCTCACGCCCTACATGAGCATGTACAAATTGAGGTAAGTACCTTTTGACAGGCATTTTATCACACGCCCCCTTGATCTTCAAGATCGATAATTGGTTTCATAATCCGCCATCCATGCCGGGCGTCTCCACTCGCGTTGCAACCTTTGTACGGGTTCTTCTTAGATGACCTCAATAACCTCTTCATCTGATGGTAAGGAATTCCGTACTGGTCCTTCTTGGGGAACTTCATCAACAATCTCTTCATCTGAGGGCAAGGAATCTTTCCGTATATCTAGTATGTGACGTGGCACTCTGTTAACTGACACTGTGTTCTTAGATAGTACCTCAGTTACTGTTCCTCTTCCCCAGTGAGTTGTACAGTAAGCATTGTATGGTTTCCCCCGAACCTCTTCACCCACTTTGATTGTAGCTTGCCTCTGTTCCACTTTTTCTGTTATGGCCAGAGGATGTCGCCATTTGTACGTGAAAACAGATCGATGTGGCACTGACGTTTCTTCTTGGCCAGTCTTCGGCGCCATGTTATACCAAAAGACTGCTTCTTAGGGGTGAGATCTAGCTTCTTGCTGCCACGGCTTTTATAGTTCGATGGTATTCTCTATGATTCCATTGCTGCTTTGGTGATATGCAGATCTAAAGTATTGCTTAACACCCCACTTCTCACACAGCTCTCTAAAGACTTCCGAGCGGAAGGACACACCGTTATCCATTAGGACCTCTTCTACTGGGCCCCATCTCGGTGAACACCTCCTCAACAACACTTTCCATCGCTTTTGCCATTTCTGTTCTAATTTTACACCATACTGCTACTCTCCCAGGATCACAGTCAATCGTAGTTAAATACGGTTCATGGAGATAATGCGTGATATTGATGGCCAGTCTCCTCCAATTTTCTGTTACATGCAACTCCCCTTTTTTGTGCCTGGACGGCACAGGGTCAGTGTATTGGCACTCTCTACATTGCTCCACCACCTCCTGAACATCTATTATGATGTTTGGATTCACTTTCCTTGCCAGATACAAAGTTCTTTCCTTCCCAAAATGATGCATATTATGCAGGTCTTTCAGATCTTCTACTACACAGCACACCGGACCCATATCTTTCTTCTCCTGTAGCCAAGCTTTCTTCACTCTGGTCAACAGGTCCGCCTTGTTTTTCTGTGATGGAACTAATGTGACAGTTATTTTTAGTCCAAATTCTCTGATCAAGTCTCCAAGTGCCCCAAGTCGACGCTTGATCAGCATCTCAGCTGCTCCTTTTGTCTTGATCCCGAGACTTCTTTTTCTCCCGAGACTTCTGACTTAATCCATGATACATGCCATTGTGGCCAAGTTCGTTTTAATTTCCACTGATTGCAGCCCCCATTTCAAGGCCAGATTGATGCCCTTCATTGTGGCTTCGAGCTCCACAACATTGATGTGGCCGCAATCATTTTTTTCGTAACCAAGCAGCATCTTCAGCAGTTACTCTTCCTATTTCTAACCCTGCTCCTAGTACCAGGCTGCTAGCATTGCTTTATATTACCCCTTCCTGGCTCCTTCTTATGTGCTATTCTTCTTTTACAGGGTCCTCTTTTTTCACCTCCGCAATAACTTCCTGTATCATACGCAGCACTTCTTGGTCAATTTCATCCTCCCATTGGTCCATACCTGTCTACCTTTAAATAAAACTGCATGCAGTTCGCAGCCATTCGACTACAGGGTAATGACCAACCAATTTCCCGCACACTGAAAAATTTTCTCACTTAGTCAGGCTGTCCTTGACTTCAGGGATTTCGTTTCATCTTCCAAATATCAACTTTCCTGCCTTATTCTGCTGTAACTTCAATCCCAGAGCCATTCCGTTTTCCAATGACTCTGATGGTTTAGCCATCAGTCCGTATGTTTTGACATGGTCTCTTACCCTTTCCGCCATCACCCCTGACTCGTCCACCAGTACATCATTGATATAAGAGCAGGTGGCTCTTTTCACCGCTTCATCTTTGGTCAGCATGGTCTTAAGCACTTCTGTCATAATTTTAGGTGCAGAATTCAGTCCAAATCCTAATCTGGTCAAGCAATAAATCTGACCTTTATATTCAACCAGTTGATACTGCCATAGTTTTTTGTCCACATGAATTTGAAGGTAAGCCGACTTTAAATCCACGATCTTGGTTGCTTACTCCATTCTCTTCCACTCCCTCATGACTTCTTCACATACGTCGATTCCATCTTTGGTGTGGCAGGCCACATACTTGTTTAATTCTTGGAAGTCCAACACTAGCCTGACTTTCTTCTTGGTAGGTTGAACCACTGCCATGAGTGGCAGAATTCCTTCAACTTTCCCTGACCATAGCATTAAAATTCCTTCGTCGATCCACCCCTCAACTTCCTTCTCAAACTGGGGCCTTCTCCTCTTAGCGTGCTTTCGTAGCAGCCAACCCGATTTGTCAGCACGGGTGATCCTGTGGTCCATCACCACTCTACTGTCCACTTGTCACCATCAAAATGGGCTTGGAAGTCCTCATCCTCAATCTGATATGGCCTGGGTTTTGTCAGCTGGATGGCATTTTGTCGGCTGTTCGTGCTTCTTGCTATTCTAGTTGTATGCTGAACTTACCTGGCCCTTAGCAATTGTAGCTCCTCCCAGCCGGCCTATAACATGTAGGCCCAGTATCATATCAATTCCCGGGACGAGTTTATCCAGCACAATTACTGAGTTGTAGCGATATATTCCTCACCATGATCTTGGTAGTGGTCTCTCCACAACGCTTTACCTCTCTGCCATCTACTGCTCTAATATTGCTGGCTCCATTCCAAAAGTCGGCAACACTTGTCGTAATGAGCACAGTTGTGCAACCGGTATCAACAAGAGCTTTAAGCCCTCTTCTCGTTGACAGTGACCATTATTTGTGGCAACAAACTCTCAGACGCTTTTTCAGAATTAAAGGGGTGATTACTGGTGCAATAGCACCCCTTTACTTGTTTCCTCTGAGGTGAAGGGAAATTCCTACTAATATGCCCAACCTGGCCACACTGGAAACAGATAATGTCCGTCCTTGATTCTCTACAATCTCTCACCAGGTGGGGCCTCTGACATCTAAAGCATTTTCCGATGAATTTACGGCTTTGTCTCCTCACTGTCTGCTTCTCTTCACCGGGCGTGTTTATGGTAGAGGTTGCAAATGCCCCCAGTGCACTGGAATGTTTTGCCAGTACCCTAGCATGCCACAAAATTTCCTCTACCTCCATGGTTTCGATCCTGGTCAGTTGCTGAAGTTCCATCAAGATGCAGTCAGGAAAACTACTCAGAAAAGACATTTTTACAGTTTTCTCAAGGCTTCGTCCCATGTATCCGATCAATTCTGCTTGTTGTCTTATTTCTGCTGCATACACGTCCACTAATTCTCCAGTCTGGGTAACTCTTCTCAGCTTGTTATAGGCCTCAAAAGCACCCTCTGTCTTTAATCTTTTCTTAATACTCTCAGCATCGGTCTGGTCTTTCTCTCCCATTTCCAGATAAACCGCTAGTGCATTTCCCTCAAAATACATCGGGATCAATGTTGCTATGTCATCGATTTTTTGCAGCTTCGCAACCAGCTTCAGCTTATTAAGCCACGTGACCACATCGCCTTCTCCCGTAAACGCCCTCAGGATGTCGCTGCTTAACTTCACTCATTTGCCCATTTTCTCCGTTTGCCGAAATAGCTTGTGGTTTTTGTTCTTTTCTTCGTCGCGCCTCAATATTGTATGTACACAACTTCAATGAACAACAAAATTTATTTTTGTAAAAATACAAAAATTGTGGCACAAGGCCAAAAAGGGAAGGCGTAGAGGGTACTCACTTAACTATCCTATACATAGCTAAACACTATCACGACCCAATCACACATTACAATTTACACATTCACCACAAGAATCCATCCATCAGCTCCCAATCCTTCATACACCACAATACCACAAATTTACAAGGGGCACCTAAAAATGGGGTAAAAACCCATGACAATAAAAAAGCATTTATATACAATGTAATATATAATTTAAAACATTTAATGAAAGATGAAATGATGGGAGGGGGATGAACCCAAAATCAAACTAAAAATACAACAAATTTTTTAAAACAAAATAATAAACAATGTCAGTAAGACCTGTTCATCCCAGAAAAAGAGTGGCCGATGTATTCCACCAAATGGTGAAATCAAGCAGCACACTCTCTAAGGGAGTGGGGAAGGGTAAAATAATGAAATGGGACAGTCAAAGGCTAAACCAGCCGAGATAAAAGGAGGCCAAAACAAACTGGGGAGGTTGGAAATCTCGACTTGGATCAAAACAAAAGAGAAAGCCAGGTACAGGCTAGGAACACATTCATTCATATTAGCTAGGTATACAAAAGAAATCTACCTGAACCAAAGGAATCCAAAGGAATCCACCCTGATGTAACCAGCAGATCTAAAAGAGAAAATCAAGGCTAGCCCTGTTCATGCGAACCAGGCTCACCATATTTACCCAACTTTTGCTGAAGTCTGTCGAAGTCAAATGTTTCCAGTCAGTTCTAATCCTTATTTTGAGCATCAGCTCAAAATATCGGATCAGCTCAAAATATCGGATGTGAAAGATGCTGACCTCACAAGTCTTCCTCCTTTCGCATCGTCCAAATCACCATTCGAGCCGTGGCTAGCAGCAACAGAAACACCATACGCTTCATCCTAGAAAATGGGGGTGACATTATTGTCACAGGCGAATGCACGATCAATGAGCATAAGCTCTCGTGGTGCGATACGAGCAGTCAACTCACCAACATGGTCCCATAGAGGGAAAATCCATGAACAATGGTAGAAGGCGTGTAAAACCGTTTCTTCCAAGCCAAGGTTGCAGCGCTCACAATCTGGCAAATCCCCCAGGCCCCATATGAAGGCCTTGTCATTGAGAGGCAACCGATTCTGAATCAATCGCCAGGTGAGCGAAAACTCAGTGTTGCTGAGATAATCAGTACCTGGTGCCCAAGACCAGAACAAATGAAACTCATCCCCCAACAAGCAGAGCACATCACGTAATGAATCCCTTGCAATGCCCTCCACTAACCCAAGACTCTCTTAGGCTGTGAAAGGTCACTAGACCATGGAATGGCCTGCAAGGCCGCCAGACATTCAAGGAGAAAACTCGATCGCTCCCAAGGCTTACGGCACCACCTCCAGATGTGGGGAGTTATAGTAAAACTAGGGAACATGTCCCTCACTATCCACGCCAGCAATGACTCTTCCAAAATCGCTCACCTGAGAAAAACCAACCTTGATGCAACCTTGTGGCCCATCAGGTATGGCATTCCCAGACCCCCATGACACGGATGTTGGTAACAGACACTTTTCTCGACGTAGTGTTTACATCCTCTCCACTGAAGGGAGAATAGCAAACGCTTGATTGCCTCCCTACACCATTTACAAAGTGGAAGTACTGACAACTGGTAAAGGATAATGGGAAAGATGTTTTTACCACACGCCTCAGCCAAACCCTTTAAGGACAAAGTCCTTCGACGCCAAATCTTGACCGGCGTGCCAACCTTTGCCAGTACTTCTGACCAATTTTTCTCCAAGCTCCAATGAACGACAACACTTCTTCGAAAACAGAGGCTTTTTATGCAACCTGGCAGCATCTTATTTGCATAGGAAGAACACAACTTCACGTTACTTTGCGAGACCCGCCAACATATAATCAAGCACGACTGCCATATTACTTTTCTTTTTCACACGTAACAGGACCTTACACCTTACATGAACACGTACAGATTGAGGTAAGTACCTTCCAACAGGCATTTCATCACAGTAGTGTTAGTAATCTTGTTTCATAAAAATAAATGAGAATTCTTAAAGTCCATAGTTTTAACATATTGTCATGAAGAGGAAATGTTCATACAACAGATTAAATGATCTGACACAAAATAATGTTCGGAAATGTTTAAGACAAAGGTAAGTTTTTTGCTCATACAGGGGATATATGATTTGCATACATTCAAAAGTAGAAGAGTTTGAAATACTTAGATTTCTTGAAAGAAAATTTTTTCAAGTGCCATGTGATAACTAGAGGTTGATAATATAATTGGCGATTATTTTCACATTGAGAATTTCAATGTTGATTGCAAGGAACTGAAACAAAACTTCTTGTGCTTTCAGACACTCTTCTCTCTGATTAATTTCTCTCCTTGTTTTATATCAAAAGGAATTTCACATAAGCTAGCAAATTTCCTTCTTGGCTGACAGAAAAAAGATACTACACTGAATACTTATTTTAAAATTTAATCATAATTTTTTATTGCAATTTTCAAATTCATCATGTTACTGTTTGTAAGAAGGGTATTTTTATTAAATAAAGACATGTTTGATGAATGAAAAAATGTAAAGGTTAATGCTATTTTCAAGTGAACCTTCTAAATTTCAATTTTTCATTTATTTTTTTCAGTTTTGAAACTGTTTATTTTTGTGTTGAAGTTTAAATAGGAAGTAATTCTGAATTACCTTCTTTGACTTATTGTGGCATGTGATTAGGGGTTAAAATGAACAGTTGATTTATTCACACTATGAAATTTAATGATGATGGGAAGGAAACACATGGGTAATTTTAACAAAACAACTTAAGGAATTTATTAAGAAATTTATTAGATTGATGTAGTGTCTTTAGCTCATTTCACAAAATAAATCAGAATTCTTAAAGTTCATAGTTTTAACGTATTGTCATGAAGAAGAAATGTTCATACAACAGATTAAATGATGTGACACAAAATAATATTCGGAAATGTTTAAGACAAAAGTAAGAGTTCTTTTCTCACTGAAGGAATATATGGCTTGTAGAGCCCTTCTCTAGAATAATTACACAAAAAATTATGACTAAATATTTGTGAAATAGTTGAAGGTGTAAAAATAAAACAAAAATTTACCTATTGCAAGTGATAATTGCTAAGAAATATGACAAATTGAAAATAAACTCATTAAAAGTTGTTCACTTGTCAAACGTTTTCTGATTGGTTATTGTTCTTTTCACATGCAGTAGACAAGAGTTCGCACTAAAATTGGAATGATCAAAGTGAGCTGGTCACATGATCAAGACCAAATATAAATTCCATGACACGAGACAAAGCCCTCAGAATTTCAAAAACAAAGAGCAGGCACCTTGAAACCTTATTGTACAACCTTTTGCATCTCACTCGGGAAAAATCAACGAGATAGTTTATGAGTTGATTAACACCAACACATTATCAAATTTCATTCTCTACGAACAATATTATGAAAAACACAAGGCTAAGACCTGCAACAAAAGAATCTTCAATTTATCAAAAAACAAACAAGAAAACTATCGATGAACACAAAAATACAATCCAAAGTAAATAACTTTACATACATCTTTATTTTCATTTCTTATTATAGAAAAAAGCCAAAAATATGTGAATAATCTTTGTGAATTAAACCATTTAAGAACATTTAAACAGAAAATCTTGTATATTGAACTGTATTACTCCAATCCATTTTTCAGCATCTTTACCCAACATTCACTTGGACTCAAAACTTCTAATCCTCTCAAAAACATTGTTTTAATATTTGTATTTATTTGTATATAAAAATTGTTATTGTTAATGAAAAGTTGTTGATTTTTTGATGTTGACCTTATGTCTTACATACAAAAATTTAAAAAATGTCATTGGAGTAATTGAATGCAGCCTACAAAAACTACCTTCTGTTATACTGAATTTATTAAGCCACCTCAACTCTGCAACAAACTTTTACTCTCTTATGTAAACCCCAGCGCATCAGTGGCAGTGCCACCCCCCTTGCTTGGGGTGAAATGATTAAGAAAAAAAAATGCAAAGAGTCAGACAACAGAAAGTTGACTACTGATAACATGTAAAACAACACTATGCAACACTTTCAAATATTTTTCAACAATTAGTAATGAACAATTATTTCTTGTAATTCCTTACATCATTTTAGCAGCCATTACAACAGATTCTTCACTCTGAACTTACTATGACTTCTAAGCTTCATCTTTGCTTGAGATGTGCCAAGAAGGCTAGACTATTTTGTCTTCTGGTCCTACATACATATAGGATACCCACTATAAATTTGACCTTGTACCACATTTCATTTGAGTTGGCATTCAGATAAATCTAGTCTTACTGGCCTTGGCTTGTCATCTTGTAAGTTCATTAATTAATGTCTAGTCCCATGTGCCTATCTCCTCAGCAAGAAACTCTCCTTTGAGAGGGTGCTAGGGTTAATCCCTGCCACCTGAGACTCCCTGGGGGTTGAAGTGGAGCTTGGCTATTTTTGGTATCTGATTCCCTGTATGCAAAGGATCCCTACTTTAAATTTTACCTCATAACAAACTGAAAATTTAGAAGGCATTAAAAAATGATGCTTTACAGGTGGTGAAAAGCTAAATTTTTTTTTTTAATCATATCACCCCAAGCAAGGCGGTAATGCCACTGAAGTGCAGGGGGCTACGTAAGAATGAAAAGATTGGAAAAGAGAAAGCCGGAAACCACATCCTAAACAAGGAACAAAGGATGAGCCTCTACACCTGTACAATAGGCGTGGGTGGAGTGTGAACTGGGCGATAGTTTAGTCTATCTACTCCAATTGAGGAAAAAAAAAAGAAAGAAAAGAAGTGAAAAGATTGGAAAAGAGAAAGCCAGAAACCACATCTAAACAGGGAACAAGGGATGAGCCTCTACACCTGTACAATAGGCGTGGGTGGAGTGTGAACTGGGCGATAGTTTAGTCTATCTACTCCAATTGAGGAAAAAAAAAGAAAGAAAAGAGTGAAAAGATTGGAAAAGAGAAAGCCAGAAAGCTTTTAAAACTCTTTCTGTTTCCTTTATTTTCATTACCGCAACATCTAAACTGCAATTTAGAAGGCATTAAAAAATGATGCTTTACAGTTGGTGAAAAGCTAAATAAAGCTTTTAAAACTCCTTCTGTTTCCTTTATTTTCATTACTGAAACATCCTGTTTGAAAATGCTTTTTCCAAACTCTTGTTACTAAATTTAATGCCTGTTAATTAAATATGTTGTATTTTGCACACTAAACCCCTTTTTTATGTAGATGCTATGATTCATGAATTTCACATTTTTCCTATGATTCAATTCTGTTTTGCTACTAAAGGGAGAAAACTTTTCCTTCTTTTTTAAATTAATAATTGAAGTGTAAATAGTTCATTTCTTAAAACAATATATATATATATATATATATATATATATATATATATATATATATATATTAACTGAAATTAATTCTAACTGTTGCCTACAAACTCACCTAAAATTTAACAAAAGCCACATTAATACCATCAGGATGAGAAAAAAAGAAATTTCATTGACAAAATATCACTTACCTCATTCGGTAACTTAATTATCAAGCTGAAATATGATTCAATGTTTTTCATTTTTTTCATGTAAAAATAATGGATATCTTGTCACAAGCTTATTTCAACCTGTTGAACCAAGTGGCATGAATAGTGAAATATTTTGATACTGATGTAGATAAAGAAAACAATGATACTGATTTAGTGGGATGGTTATCAAATTTTTACTGAGTTGATAGATTAAGTGGAAGATGATCACTAACTTTTGGCACATTTTGTGTCTGTCTGCCTTCTATGTTTGAGAAATTCTCAAGTTGAGACTTTCAGATATTTAAAGTTATATGGTAAAATAAAAGATGTTATATTTTCATATCACAAATATAAAATTTATTTGTCAATATTATTTGTTTTGGTTTTTTAAGATGAATATTTTGAAAAAAAAATGTAGTGTTAAAGTTTGTTTGGTGCAAGGAAAAAGTTTTTGTATGAATTTGATTTGTAGGATACATTTCTACAAAAAAATCAGATATGCTAAATTTTTCAATTGATTTGAAAGTAGTGAAGTGAGGAAATCCACAAATTAAAGTTGAATTGAAAATGTTTTTCTTATTGTTACCAGCTATCAATTAAGTCAGTTTCCTTGTCACAGCCTGCTGCTTCTGTTTGTCAGGATATAAACAAAGGCCCAAACTTGCCTTTCCCTTTAGGGATTAGATAAAAATACGAAATAAAATAAAAAACACTAATAAAATAAAAATACAAAATAAAATAAAAACTACGAAATAAAATAAAAATACAAAATAAAATAAAAGTACAAAATAAAATAAACATAAAAATCTCCCAGAAGTTCTCTGACAGGAAATCAACTGATGCATGTGCGAAAAGAGAGGCCTCCTGGTGCCAAAAATAAACTCGATCTCTTTCTCTGTTGGACTTTGGATGGTAAAGATGTGCCAAACTGTTTGGGAAGGAATTTCCCCAACAAGAGGTTGTTGGAACCAAAAATAAAATCAACGTCCAAACTGTCATTCTAGTGTCTCTGTATCTTTCCTTTTCTCTTTGCCTATTTATTTCAGCGGCGAAAGCCATTCAACAAGTTTTGGATGTTTAGGCGAAAGAACCAACCCAGCAGTAATAGCCATAACATTCCATATCCTTTCCACCACCAAAAGTCGCCAATAGTCAGGAAGTTTTTACTGACAGCTGAAACCTTATAATCAGCATCACTTTTTCAAAATGACTGCTCGTTCTTGGCTTGGAGGGCAGGATCAAATTGTAGTAGCTGTGCTCAGATATTCACTTTCTGATCTCCGGCCATTTGCAGCACTCACCATGTAAAACAAGCTTAATACCCAGTTACCATGTATGATAAAACTTCGGCGCACATGCTCGAGTTCCCCACATTAAAAACCAACCTTGTGTCACAACTTGCCTCAGTGAGGGAGGCTGGGTAAATAAAGCCCTTTCTTGGATGAACTGCAACAAGAGAAGCTGAACAGTGTGTCTGACCAATATTTCTCAAGTGTTACATCACCAGATGGATGATAAGTAACTACAAATGAAGGCATCTACTTCTACAAGCTTTTCATCAAGGAACTCAAGCTGAGCCCCACCAACTTTGACATCTATTTAGCCAACTTCTCCCACCTTGAAGGAGTCGAAGTGGCTGGGTGCAAAGGGGCAATCACTGAGGAGGAGGTCTGGGACATGTTGAAGTAGGCTGGCCAGGACAAAACTCAAGGTCTGGATGGTCTTGCCTATGAGATGTACTTGAGGCTGTTAAATATTTTCATCCTTGTGCTGGCACTCATATTCACCTACTGGTTGAAGAATGGGAATATACTCCAATGCTTCAACAGGGGTGTCATCAAGTTGCTGTGCAAGAACAAAAGCGGAGGGGATGGGTTAGGTAATTTTTACTCTTCAATTATGCTAAATGCAGACTAGTCTGATGTGCTGTGAAGGGCAGGACTATTCAGGACAACCTTCACTTGGTTCATTAGATCATAGAAAAAGTTAACAATGAAGCAGCATTGATCAATTTGGATCAGTCCAAGGCATTCAATAAGGTAGACCATCACTTTCTTGAGACTGTCCTCATGATTGCTGGCTTCAGGTTGCACTTTCACTTCTGGATTTGCCTCCTCTACAAGTCCCCAGGGGCTTTAGTAGAAGTAAATAGCATCTCATTTCATCTGTCAGAGTTGTCTGCTTTCATCTATGCTGTATATTCTTGCATTGGAACCCTTCTTACACAAGTTGAATCACCTTAGCTGGTGCCTTCAATGTGGCCAAGCATTCTGCCTAAGCCAACGACATGTTTGTTTTTGTAAAAACACCATCAAAATAAATTTGCAAGAGGCTTATCCCTTGTTCCCTGTTTAGGATGTGGTTTCCAGCTTTCTCTTTTCCAATCTTCTCCCTTTGTTTTTTTTTTTTCAATTGGAGTAGATAGATCTATCTATCACCCGGTTCACACTCCACTTACGTCTATTGAACAGGTGAAGAGGCTCATCCCTTGTTCCCTGTTTAGGATGTAGTTTCCGGCTTTATCTTTTCCAATCTTTTCACTATTACGTAGCCCCCTGCACATCAGTGGCGTTACTGCCTTGCTTGGGGTGATACGATTAAGAAAAAAAAAAAAGAAAAAAGGTATGAGACAGTGGCAGGAGCTAAGTTCAATTGCAGCAAGTTTGCATTTAGGCCCTTCTCTTTCTGGGCCCTTCTCTCCTTATGCCCTTTGCCTGGATAAATAAGCCGGTCAATATACTTTGTGTCTGTTTTGATCCAGATCTCCAGCTGGAGTTGAACTGGTTGGAGGTGAGAAAGCAGGTCAAGGGTGCCACTGTGGACTTGACAGAATCTTTCTTTGAAGGGGAGAGTGGAAGTGTGTGGCTCACACATCTACCCCCTCATTCTTTACTGGCTCTTCGTTCTTCCACTTCTGTCTACTGAATAAAGCCAATTCATCATGGACTTCTCCAGCTTCCTCTGGAGAGAAATGTCTCTCCTGCTATTTTGCCAGGTCTGCTACCTCTATCCTGCTGAAGGCAGTCTGAGATTACTAAGCATTGAGATCCGCCAACACATTCTCCACTTGAATTTCCTGGGATGTGTATGCAAGAGGATGGTGAAGAAAGCAAACTCTGGAAGAAGGACACCACCAATCTTTCCCATCCTTGGAAAGTGTGCATAAAAGTGAAGTGGAGTCAAAGCAATCATTGCAAGATGAATGTGATTTGGTTTGGTTTGGTTTAAGTTTAACGGCCCATCAACCATTTTGGTCATTTAAGGGTCAGTCTTTAAAAATAATTTGTTGGTAATATATTTTTCATTCAAAAAGTTGGTAACATTTTTCATTCAAAAAAGGTTTTCTTGGTAATATTTTTCATTCAAAAAGGTTTTGTTGGTTATGTTTTTCATTCAAAAATGGTTTTGTTGGTAAATACTTTCATAGCATTTTGACCCCTCCAGTTTAGGGGTTAACTATTTACCCATATCTGGGACCCTAACAGGTGCTACCACTCTAGGTCAGAGTGGACCTCAGAACAACAGCAATTAAAAGGTGGTTCCATGCTCCTCACAACTTCCAAATCAGTGGCCTTGCTGCCGGATGCAGTTTAAGGTCATACCCAGGACCGATGAATGTGACTTTTACCAGAAGTGCCGTGATGTTCTGAGGCATTGTACTGTGTGATAGTGAGGGGGTCTGCCAAAGATAAACCCCTTAACAAACTCAGACTTACGAACAAGGAATTTTGTTCTGTCTCATCTTGTGCACCCAGGTTAAAATGTTTCAACAACAACAAGGCAGCACTCACCTGGTTGGTGATGCAAGAAGCTCTCTGGGTCAGCAAGAAGCTTAGCACAGCAGGGCTAGCTATTTTGGCTGAGTGCATGTTTTTTGGTGATTGGGAGAAGTCCGTAAGACATGCCTTCTTTCACTATGGGGTTGTACACCAATTGTTCAAGCTGATTGAAGGCTGCATGGTTTGTGTCTTAGACAAAAAGTTCTTTGTCCTGGAAGCCAATACTGTCTGTTCCAATGTGGTAACGTCAATGAAAAAGGATCAGCACAACGTTCTCTTGTATCTGTTTGGTGCTATGTGAATCATGGTGTAGACAACCAGGGCCATAGCTGATGCTAAAAAAACACCGGACACAGAGAAAATTGCCCAGATTTATTAGTTGATAATGTGATGGCATCATCAGTGTCATCCGTTTCCAGAAACTATGATTTTTGTGGATTTTTTTGGCTATTCCAATGAAAATTAGGCACAGAACATGAACGAAAGCAGGAAATCAGGTTTGGACTTTCTGAGTATAACCAGTCTTTTCTCCCAAAATTAATAAATAAACAGATTCTTACTGCATTCATTTGGATGTTTTCTTCATTTTTCTTTCTATCTTTGTGAATTATTTAGTTTGATTTCTGATAAAGACATTTTTCCTTGCCCAGATTTTCACTATGATTGCACGGATCAGCCCAGACCCATGCCCAGTAGTCAGATACAGCCATGTGGACAACAAGACAGAAGGAGTTTCATGGAGGTAAGAAGTTCAACTCTTCTTAATTGGTTGCTTGCTTTAAGCATCAGCTTTAAATGAAGACCAGGGTGGAAAGGGTGTGACTCTCTTCATTGAAATTCGTCAAAAGGTAGGTGAGTGTTTCATGCCTGGTGCATGTGAGAGATGCTAACCCTTGAGTAGTTTTTAGATGCTACTTAGGAAAGAGGATTTTGGTTTTCTAGCTAAAACATAAGTCATCCCAGCCCATGTTTAAGGTAGATTAGGATCCAATTTTGAATTGACTATTTTGAACCATCTGGGAACTTAGCTAGTGTCTGCATGTGTATAAGTCCCTCTGATCTCCGTCTTTTTTACTTTCTCCTTCCCCCTCCCACTTTCTAGGTGACATATGTTTTTGTTCTATGGCAGTACCAGATATTTTGGGGTTTGGAATTTCATCCAGTTAACTGAGATCTTCTGCCACACACTACCCATTATTAGGGGCTCCCATTACTAACACCTTATTAATTTCATATATATATATATATATATATATATATATATATGTCATTGTACATAATCATTATTGGTTTGTATCATATATCTCTCCCCTACATTTGTGTAAATAAAATTTCATCCTAGGGATTTAACTGTACACATGAGATTTTGTTTGGTGATCATGGTTTGACAGTCATGTGTATATGCGTTATGATAAAAGCTGTCATGATAAAAACTTCTATTAAGGTTTTTTTAAGGTTTAAACATTAAAAGTGACTGGCAAATAGTTCAGTAATTTTTTTTCTTTTTTAATCATATTACCCCGAGCAAGTCGGTAGTGCCACTGATGTGCAGGGGGCTACATAAGAGTGAATAGATTGGAAAAGAGAAATCTGGAAACCACAACCTAAACAGGGAACAAGGGATAAGCCTCTACACCTGTTCAATAGACGTGGGTGGAGTGTGAACCGGGCAATATGGTGATTTTTCAGTACTCAGTGAACTCAGTAATTTATTGTATACAGCATTTGTTCTTTTTAGATATCTTGTATTAATACCTTACATATTTTGAGTAAATTATTATTTCATATTTAAATGCTGTTTGAATATTAATAGATCATTATTTCATTTCTTTTAGCACTATTAAAAAAAATCAAAACTTGAACATTTAAATATGGAATTCATATTAGCCATTTTTTAATTTTTTTCCATAAAGTATGTTGGAAAGAAAATGAACTTTTGGAAGGTCAAGTAGGGTAAAAATTTGGCTTTATAAAAATATTCAACTCATCCAGAAAAAAAAAGGAAAGGAAAATAAGAAAGCAGATAAAGTATAAATTCAAAATTTTTATATTTCATAAATTTTTTCACATTTTTTTCTAAAGATTTTATTTCCTTTTTTTAGTCTTTTAATGAATACAATTTTTGGGTAAATTTTTGTTGTAAGTCCCGACGCTTTTCTCCTTCAAATTTATCCAAAATAGCATTATTTGTGCAAATGTATATGCTGAACTCAAATCAACTGTTTATTATTGAAGAAACTTACCTTTTTTTATCTAAATAGCCATAAAAAAATGAACTATATCTTGCATTTTTTCTCTCCCGTAACTCTCACGAAGTCATGTAATTAACTGCAGAATGACGTTTTTCATATGCAACGAATTTTGGCAGATTTTTGGTCGATTTTTCTTCATTTACTGATACTTCTGGCAATGTACTTCCAGTAATGAAAGTAATGCGCTATTGTATTTCTATGCTCGTTACTTTTATTATGCGGAAGTACATTGCCGAAAGTTTCAGTAAATGGAAGAAAATCGACCAAAATTCAACAGAAAATTGCTGCCTACGTAAAATGTCATTCTGCAGTTAATTACATTACTTCATGAGAGTTACGGGAGAGAAAAAGTGCGAGATATAGTTCGTTTTTTTTTATGGAATTTCAAAGCAAAAAAGTTAAGTTTCTTCAATAACTAATTATTGATTTGAGTTCAGCATATACATTTGCACAGAAATAAAGCTATTTTGGATCAATTTGAAGGGGAGAAAAGCCGTCAGCACCTAAAATGAACATTTACCAATTTTTGTACTACAAGAAATAGAGTAGACACCGAAAACTTCTTGATGGTTTCTCTTACTTATGTTGACTTTAACTGCTACTTAATATGCTTTCTTTTTATTTATACCTTGCACACAGATGTTATAATAAGTATTTGGTTGCAAAGGAAAGGAACCAACAAAGATTAAATTTTCAACAGCATGTATTCAACAAAATTCAGAATATATAAATAGTTGTTTCAAATTTGGCAAAAATTGTTCATGTTTAGTTCTTCAGTTGGTGTTGATCAGAAAAATTATTCCGGTTAGGAGTGTTTTCAGTAAGGCCAGAAGGTGACTGATTTTTTAGGTTGGTTGGTGAAGGTCAGAGTTGGCGTCAAAAGATAGGTCTGGAGAAGATTGGTAAAGCCATATGGGTGTTGTTGTTATGGTTTGGTGCACACATTTCTTCAAGATTGAAATTGACACCGATGAGATGTTTGATAGCCAGTTGGTCTCATGATGAAGTCCAGTGTTGAAGCCAAACTGCCTGATAAGGTGGGTTGGTGGTAGTGATCGATTGAAGGTACAGTGGTGGGTTGATTCATGGTAAGGGATGTTGGTTGCTGAGGTTATGGTGGTGGCAGCAAGGGGTTATGTGTAGTTGATTAACATTGATCAAGCAGTAGTCTATGTTGAATTCTGATCATTATCTTCAAGGCAAGGTTAAAGAGGTAATTGTGGGAGAAGCCTGGAGCTGGATAGTGAAGGCATTGAGGGATGGTGGCCATGATCATAGCAGTAAAAACAAACATGGCCGTAATGGTAACAGTGTGTCTGCATGTTGACAGATGGCCTTTTGGATCACAATTGTGTTGGTCATTACGAGGAGCTTTCTTTTATGCAAAGGGTCATCTTTTTACTGATGGGAATGTTGGTGATTGGCTGTTGTATTATTTTTATTGTGGGCATTTGTTTTGTGAATCTGACATTATGCCTAGAGAAGAAAATGACTTTCTTATTTTGTGTTTTGCTTTCTTATCACTCACATCCGGCCAACATGTAGAGTGAATCAGAAAGATATAATCACAACAGAGTATAACACAGAGGTAGTAGTAGTAGGTACATAAATGTTCTCAAGTATTTAACAGAAAAATGATTGGCTCTATATTCCAAAGTCTGTTACTTAAAGAGTACTAGCAGTATAGCCCAGTGTTGCTTGGGTGTAATGAAAGCTTTAAAACTAATCCATGGTCCTGGAGCTCAGACTCTTTGGACGTTGGCATGAAAGACTCAAAAGCAATAGTTGTTTCCAGTTAAAGCAAAACTGTAGACTGAAAGAAAAATGAATGGATGTAAGTCAAATTTTGATTTCCTGCTATCGATATCAAATAAGTTTTTCGTCGTAAACTGAATTTTGAAGGCTAAATAAGCTCTCTGAGTAAATGGTATCATGGCTGAGACTAAGAACTACAATTATACCTACTTAGAGCCAAACCTGAAGCAAAAATTTAAATAAAAGGGCTGAAAAAAATACAGACATACAGGCAGATAAACAGACACATACACAAACATCTTGGCTTTTATAAATATATATTATCGATTTTCTGCACTATTGTAAGAACTGCAACCTTGAAACTTCTGAATATCGTTTTTTATGTCTTTGTCTATGAGTGTATCAAATTTGATTAAAATCGGACCACTCCTTCTATAACCCGATTTTTTCGATTATCGATAATTATCGGGGGTACCTCAACACAAAACCTAGCTAAGAACACTCGCAGATGCTTATAGTACAACTGTGTAAATTTTCAAGAAAATCGGTTCAGCCGTTTCGGAGTCTATAGGTAACAGACACACACACACACACACACACACACACACACACACACACACACAAAGTTCCATTTATAAATAAGTTTAGATTTATATTTAAATAATGTTTCTAATAATTTTGTAGGAATCCTTCTACTCAGGCTTTTGCTAGACATCAAAATTTTGAATGTTGGGATTTGATACAAAACTATAAAATATTGTTGCATTCGGCCATTTAAAATAATCCTACAACTTTCACTGAAAGAATAAAATCCAGAAGGAAAATACAACATATTAACAAACAACATTAATTTTATTTAAAACAATAATATAATAAATTGGTTGAATGTATGAAAATCATGGGATAATTCTAAATGGACGAATTACGAGATCCTGCAGCAATATTTTATTTAATCGTATCGAATCCTGATACTTGGAATTAACAAAAGCCTGGGTAGAAGGATTCCTACACACTCAGTAGGGATATTGTAATTTATTAATAATTTTCAATGAAAATGTTTTTCTTTCATGTAAAATTGATTAATATAATACATTCTAATAATGTGCCTGCCATATAAATCAAATCTAATTTGTTAATTTTACCAAATCTTAATTCATACAGATTTTTAAAAAATTTTCTTCACAAATGCTACGAACTCTAAGAATTGCTTTATCCATTAAAAAGAACATTGTTAAGCAACCACGAATGAAAAATTATGACAAAAAGAACGTCTTTAGCTTGATTTTATTTTAATAAGAATGATAACCAGCTTGATTAAGTCAATTTAAGAAGCATATGACCTTTTGACCTGCAGTTGTAACCTTTTCCACTAAAGCCTGAAGTGGAAATTAGTGTCAAATGTAAAAAATACTAGTAACTGCCTGTTTCCATGACAACAGTCGTTAGAAAAGTTTCTATCTTGAACCGCTGTTTCGTATCTAACTTGCACATATCATAGACAATAAAGTTTGTTAAATATGGGAAGTAAAACATTTATTTAAAAAATTAAAATACTTAGGAGCAAAGTTAATAAAATAATAATAATAAAAAAGAACAGTGCTTAAATTAACGCCAGAGTAAATTTCGGGCTTCTTTTTCCACACAACTCAAGCTGTGTGTGTATTTATTTTTATTTTATTTATTGTCATGCTCACATGGAAAATTTTCATGTGCTCACCACAAATCTTTTCTAAATCTTCAACATGATGCAAGGATTTAATTAGTACCACTGATAACACTGTAGGTGAAACATTTTAAAAATTTTGCAATTAATTTTTATGTGACTAACAAAACATTTTTTTTTTTTACCTAAAACATAAAATTTTTATGATAAAAAATTGAAAACTTTCTTTTAAAAAACTAATTTAATTTCTTTCCAGAATTAGAAACAGTAAATTTGATGTCGTGAAATCTCATCAAGTCAGCAGACTTTTATTTTTTGTTGCCTGGTTTACATGATTGTTGCGGAGTCGTGGCCGCGACATGATCATTCTCTCGAGGATGAATATTTAAAATTTTACAATAAAATTTATATTCATTGTTACTTTCTTCATTGTTACTGTTTTCGAAACCAAATTATTTCTCTATTAGTCTCTCTGTTGCAAAAAAACAAAAAACATATAGACATAAAAAATGACTAAGTAGCTAAAAAAAAATACATAATAATATCAGATAATGCTTTTTTTTTACCAAAAAGTTGCTATTTAATGAACACTTTTTAATTTACGCTAAATAAATTTCCTTTTTCGTTTAAGAGACAGAGACTTTTTTATTTGTTATTTATTTATTTATTTATCGTTCAATACGATTTTCGGAAATGTTTGCTGTGAACAAAACGAGAGATCTTTCACGAGTTTTGTTTTCCATTCGCTTTTTTGCGTGTGTATTAAGCAAAGTTCGTAAATTCAAGTCTTTTTTTAATTTCTAATTCAATGAGTCAGTGCTTAGAATTTGAATTTTTAAATTTAGATCTTGTTTTGTTCACTACAGTTTTTTTCACTAATGTTTTTTACTCTTTTAACTTTATACAAAAGGAAACAAATTTTAAAAATTGATCCAACGTTTGATCGAATTGTATTTGTTGACCGAAAAGTTTCACGAAAACTAAGGAAGTGAAATGTTTTTTTTAATCTTTGTTTTTTAGTTGTACTTTGCAAAAATACTTTTATTTCCTGGTTATTGAGATAATAAAAAAAAAATCAAAGTTTCTTTGTCTGTTCTTTTACTCCTTTTAAAGTTAGTAAGCTTTATTATTTGTATTTCTTTTAGTTTTTGTTAAAAACCAAATTGCGTTTTTGACTTTTTGAGTAATTTTTTATACTTTTTAAATATTTTTTTAAATATTTTATGCAAAAGAATTGTCCGTTTCAGAGGTAAATTAATTAAATCACACAATTTGAAAACATACACTACAGGCAAATATAGCAAAGAAATTAATTTCATTTCTAAAAAATACATTTTTTTTTATCCTAAAATTTGGAGTGAAATTTTCTCAACACCCACTATTGAGTTAAAAAAAATAAAAACTAGTATAAACAATTTTTTAAAAAGGGGCTTTGAATGTGACATTTTCAAAATAAGATTTACAATTTTTTGTTTTATTTTAATAATTATGTATTTTTGTTGAATTTAGAGTTCCGAGTTAAGGCATGTAGCCACCTATTCCAATAGGTCAAGTTAAGTCTCTGTTGCTAATGTCCTAATACAACCTGTTACATATTTAGTTGAAGAGGAAACCCACCCTCCAACCCTTATTATCTCAAAAACTACCATAACTGACCCAGTATAGTAACCAAGAAATATGCTAGATTTTGGTTTGGAATAATTTGATTTTTGTAAGTTTTTTTTTTTTTTTTTTTTTTTTTAAATGAATGTAAGGGAAATTGTAATTACAATACTTGATGGCATAAAAGGCCCTTCACGGTTTTTTAAGTCGTTAGGCCAACCCAAGTGTGTGTATGTGTTGTGGAGCAGTGGATATTGGTTCAGAATAAGAACTTGGAGAACTAAATTAAAATTTCAGTTGAATCCACTTATGCACAAATGCTCTTGGGAAAGGTATTAATCCATCCCTGCTCCCTCTAGCTATGGGTTAAATAGCAGGATAGATTGGGTTCTATAGCCTTGGTTGGCAACCAGTCTACTGCAGAAATTAATGGCAACCTACTATGGGAAAATCTTCTGCCTGGTCAGTCATGGATCAAAAGAGACATGATTGCCCAAGCGTGTATCATATAGCTTAGGTGTGCCACAAGGCCGAAAGTATGGAGCACGCAATGAAGATGGAACTCACTACTCATTGTAATGATTCTAGTGAGACAAGCTTGTTAACCATTACTCCATCTCAAGGTGCTTCAAGCGTGTATCACGTATAGTACTTAACTGACTGAAGTATAAGCATTTGAATGTAGTCTGTTAGTCTGTGGTGATACCGACCGAGCAAAAGCAAGACCGAAAGTTTGCTCTATAACAACCAGAAAGCGAATGAATAAAAATCATCTCCACACAGGTGGATTTGCGCAGATGTTCCAGTTGAAAAATAAAAATCAAATTTCCATTTCGCGAGCCTACGCGAATTTTATTTACCAGCCAATGGGAAGCCCAGAATCAAATACAAGCATGAAATTCAAAACAAGCTGGTTGATCCAAAAAGCAGATATAAAAAGCAGAGACAAAAAGCATCATCAGACAGAAGGACCGATAGGATAGAGTTACCAGTGCCTCCCCTTGACTTAAGTCGAGCGGCTACTATGCTGACCTATTTCCTTCTCCCTGTCTCAAAAGTACTTACTGACCTCAGGAGTGACCTCTTCAAAGACATTCCACACAAACCAACTTACTGACTTACTGACCTTAGAAGTGGCAACTTCAAAATGAACATTCATCACATTCCTAAACCTTTTATCTTTTCAGCATTATATTTTCCATGAACATTCTAACCTCCGTTGGACTTATACTCAAGTATTATTTTAATTGTAAAACATAAATTGATATGTGTATATATATATATATATATATATATATATAAATGTTATTTTATACTCAAATTGCCTTTCTTGATTTTATAATCATTTTATGACTTATAGTGGGCTATCTTCCACAAGGCTAAATTCCGTTAACCTGCAACGGTATACAATTACCCTTCACTAGAACAGAATACTACTAATACTAGAAAAGGAATAAATAAGAGAAGATATACCCACTATAAGTCTATCAGATACCCCAACTTTGCAACAATTATGTTTGAAGACATTCGTTGGTGAAGGAATGGAAGTGTTTTATCCTCTATCAAATAAGGAATGTCCAATAAAAAATAACACACAGTTGGTTTATTTCTAAATTTCTAATTGTTTACATATCAAATTTCATTAACAATGATTATGTGAGTTTTTCTTAATTTAACTTGTATATAATTGTATTCTTACAGACTAAAAAAGAATTAACAAGATTACCTACTATTGCCTGGGTTAATATAGCTTCTTGCTATGCCATTAAAGAAAATTAAATGAATTCAGCTAGACTATATACCCAAAACGCATTAAAAAAAACAAAAAAAATTAAATTTCACATTCCAATTTTCATAATGGCTTTTTTCAAAAAATGAACATTACTGAGAAGGGAAGGTAGTTAAAATGATAGCAGTATCAAGGGAAAAACTGTCCTTCTGACATACCCTTTTATTGTGGGCACAAAGTTCAAAGTTTGCCAAAATATTTTCTAGATTTAAACAATCTGTAAAGTATTTTTTAAAAATATTCTGATTGTTTTGAAAATATGGACACCCCTTAAGCTGATTTTTCTGCTTATAAAAAAAAGGGAAAATTTAGAGGGGGAATAATTTTTGTAGATTAGCAGATTAGCGTTTGTTAGATACTCCTCAAGCCACAACATTTATGAAAATAATATATATATATATATTATCATTTTAGAAGAAAAGTTCTCTTCATAATATAAATACTGTGTCAAATTGATCTCTGACCTCTTAAAAAATTATCTCTTCTTTGTTTTTTATTTACAAATGTCAAGTTTCAAACTCTGTCTACATCATTGCATGCTTCTGCTGTTGACTTTTTTGCCAATTCATAATAGTGTAGCCCACCTCAGATAACAACTTTGCCTAGAGTTGCTATCAAGAGGAGTAGACTCTACCACCCAGAAAGGATCTACCTACCAATTAGATACTTGTGGACTTGAAGATGACTGACTAATGTTTTGCAATAGACTCAGAACCAATGCTTACCAATATTCAATTATAAACACAATCAGTACTTAACTATTGATTCAACTAACACATCACTCAATAAATCCTGGGCCTAACTAATAAAACAACTTTTCGTCAAAATTCAACTTTATTCCTCAACATAGTCTCCTTCTAGTAAGCTGACTCCTTAATATTCAGCTAACTGCCAACTAATATTAACTGCCTAGTAGTTCTACCGAACTCCAGTAGAACTCTAAAGAACTCCAATGAACTTCCCAAGAGCTTCTCAAGTTAACTTCCTGTTAACTCTTATTAATATAGGAGGCAAAGTCCATTATCTGAGGAATAGGTGTGTTTCACCATAACAGTATGATACACTGATTCCAAGGCTTCTCTAACAATTTGATGCCTTTTTATAGAACGATTTGTGTTTAGCCTCAAAATACACCTCAGTTTCTGATATCACTTAGAGTCAAATCTCTTTCCCTCAAGCATTCTTTTGAGGCATGCAAACAGCCAGTAGTCACTGGGGGCAAGATCTAGAGATGTGGAAGCAATTCAAAATGCAATTCATGTACTTTTGCTATCACTGTGATTGATTTGTGACACTATGTGTTGTTTTGGTGAAAGATCAATTTTTTCTTAATTTGTGACAGTTTTTTAGTGATTTCTTCTTTCAAACGCACCAATAATGCTATATAATATTCGCTATTGATGGTTTTTTCCTTTCTCAAGGTAATCAATGAATAAAATACCTTATGCATCCCAAAATACCGAAGCCAAATTCTTGCCTGCTGATGTTTACGTTTTTGGTACCTTTGGATGGTTTCACCTGCTGCTGTCTACTCAGTTGACTGCCGATTTGCCTACAGAGTGAAGTGGTGGATCCATTGTTACATATTTACGCAAAACCTTTTTGTTACACTGAAACAGTTCCAAACAACACTCTGAATCATCGACATGTTGTTTTTGAGCGACTGTGAGCAAACGCAGCACCCACTTTGAACACTCATCTCTCATTGACAAATGTTCATGCAAAATGATGAATACACTGCCTTCTAATATGTTTAACTCCTCTGCTATCTCACGCAACTTCAATTTACAATCAGCCAAAATGAGTTTATGGATTTTTTAGTGTTTTCTGGAACAACTGCCAATTTTGAGTGATCTGAGTATTCGGCATCATTTGTGCCTGTACAACCATGTCAGCATACCACCTCTTAACCATTGTTTCTGATGGAGCAGAGTCCGAATAACATTTAACAAGCCATTGCTTCATTTGAACAGTATTTTTCCCCTCATCAGAAAGAAATGATTTATCAACACATGAAATTCAGATTTTTCCATTGTTTTGAAAATTTGCAACAGTAGCTTAACTTAAATTATTTAAGTTAAATAACTGTAATTTGTAAACTAATGATCCAACTGGATCCAAATTTTGTCACGTGCCATTTGAAGGTTAGTACTTTATAAAAATTGTATGGATTTTTTGTTAGTGGCACCATCTATATGTCAGGCCTGAGACTTATTGAGTGATGTGTTATAAACACAACCAATGCTTCCTGATAGACTCAACTATAAGCAAAAGCAATGATAGACTCAAGTGTAAAATCTCTGAACCACACCCACTAGAGTTATTGCTTTTAATTTTGTAACACAATATATGCATATAGTTAGAATATCTAACTTTGTATGTTATACATATAATTTAATTAGTAAGAAATTTAGGAATTAACTTATCCACATCATTTGGGATGTTAAAATAGACACCTTTTATTGGTATTTCAAGATCTTGAATGAAGTTTGTGAGACTAAGAAATGAACTTAGACAATTTCTAAGATTCATGAAATTTTTTAAATGTACATATAATAAAATCTTTTACACTGAGCAATCCCATTCATTAAAAAGAGTATTGATTTGTTACAGGGATGTGCGTTGTGGTGCAATGCATATCAACTCGGAACAATAAATCAGGGAGCCAAGTTTGAATTCCAGTTGAATTCCTCACATTCACTTACGCACAAATACTCTAGGGAAAGGTATTAATCCATCTTTTCCAGTTATGGGTTAAATAATAAGACAGATTGGCTGGCAACCAGTCTACTGCAGAAAGCAATGGCAACCTACTGCGGGATAATATTCTACCCAGTCAGTCATGTCTCTTTCGAGACATGATCGCCCAAAGCATGTATCACGGATGGCACTTAACTGACTAACTGATTTGTTACAAAAGTGAAAAAAATGAGAGAAATGTTTTTCATTAATATGATTATTATTATTACTTTTTTTTTTTTTTTTTTTTACATTCGTTTTAATCTAATAGATTTGATCCTGAATATGATCTGGACATTTCAAAGTATATCCCCAACTTTTTCTTTTGGTACTCCAAACATGGGTTTGTTTTACTTAAATAGTTAATCTAGACTTGAAAATTATTTCCAGTTTGTCTTCGGTTTCCACTCTCTCGACATGTTTGTCTTAGTTATCTCCCTTGCAACACTGCATTGCAATACAGTATGTGAAAACTCAAAATAGTTAAAATTTCTTATTACTGAAAAAGACAAATGAAAATGAGTGATGATAAAAATGTTTTCTTTTAAGTCTTTACAGACTTATAAATTTCTGAGGTTACTACTTTTGCTGTAGTTGGATATTGGACACCGAGGAAAAAAACGAAAAGGGATCTTATATTTTAAGTTAATGTAGCAATATTATTTTTAGGTAATGCTAAAAGTAGTCCTGGATTATGTTTATCTTTGAGAAAATAAAATTTGAGCCTTTGTATTTTTATTTGGGAATAAAAATAAGCCAAAGAAAAATATTGTAGATTATTTGGTATTTCTGTAAAGCATAATATCAAGAATAAAAATAATTTCCACAATACAAATTTGCATGATTATCAATTCTATGATATTTACTGTTAAATTTTGAGATAATATAATATTTATCTATAGAGATATTAAGAATGAATGAATGAGTCTATCTATCTATCTATCTATCTATCTATCTATCTATCTATCTATCTATCTCTAAGCTTGTTCATATTCTAAGATCAAAGTTGATTGGAAAGCAAGAAGGAAGAGAGTTCTACAAGTGAAAAGTGTGAGAGAAGAAACTGGTAACATAGAACTTATGGTTACATCTGTCAATTTCAACTATAAAACAATGAGACCTAGCTGTCAATCTAGTACTGCACTTAAATTTATAAAATTGTGGTATTAAAGTGGAAAGCTCATCAGAACAATTATGAAAATGTTCATAGAAAAAGCACAGGGAAGCTATTTTATGGCAGTGGGAAAAGAACTGAAAGTGTGATGCCAGGTCAAGATTGATAAAATTGCAGATAGGTGAATGATAGATTTATAAAGGTGTAAAATTGATTGTGGCAAAAAAGACTGTCTAAAACTTGTTGAATTTTGCATGTTAGAATATTGGTGTAGTATTGTTTTGAACTGAAAGTGAGTGTAATGAACAATGCTATAATCTGTTATGACATATATGTATAACACGACCATTGGCTGAGTCAAGCCAACCTTTCTGACCTTTGGTCAATTCCACCCACCTTGTGCTTGCTGATCTCAGATTGTCCAAAGCAGGCTCACTTGTCATCACCTGACTAGGTTAGACCAGACACACATATGAACGGTATATAATGAAAAACCACTTTTAAGACTACCACACCACGGTGAAGATTTATATATAATTGTATGTATCAAATAGATACAAAATTAAAGCGAGTCAAAGCTAAGTGATGCAAAAAATGTCAGTTGTCTGGTATTTCAGTAGCACGTTAATATTCATAATCTATTATCTCCATGGGATGAAGGTTCATTCAACTTACAGCTTGTTGAATTTGAACTGATTGTCTTTTGCAATATCTCTGGTGGCAGGCTATTTCAGCTGGTCCACATCAATTCGTTGCTGGTCCCAGTCTCAATGAATTTCGTTTTTTTCTTAGTTTTATTAAAAAAACACAATACTGTGGTGTTAGGTACGAGATTTCTATTTCCCCTTCTCTGTATATGACTTACTATCTCAACATGTATGTAATATAATTTAAACATTTCGACTTCTAGGGAAGGAGAGAAAACTTACTCTGAATATGTATTTTTCACTTTTTATCACTTCAGGTACTTTTCCCAACAAAAATAATTGTATTCTCCAATTTTAGAGAAATCTATTCTCATCTTGAAAATGACTTAAAATTAATACCAGCCATTTTAAAATAGAGTTACATATGTTTTTAATCTATTAAGTATAAAAACCAGTTATGAAATATGAATATGTAAAGTGAAAAAGTTGTTGCTATAATTTGTTATGAAATATTATATTACTTTTAATCTCTTATATATATAAAAAACTGTTATATATAAAACTCTATAATGAAATATTATTATGATAGAAATATTGATGTGTAGTGAGTAAAAAAGCTATTGCTATAATCTCCAAGGTGGTATTTGAAAATTCCTAGACTGAGCATAAAAAATGTACATAATTACTCCTGTAATTAATATATTTTATAGATTATTTAAATTTGGTCACTATTCCTTTTGAAATAGTCTTTTTAGAAGTCCCAGTGATCCCACTGACTCTTTCACACTTTAGAAGCACCATGGGATTTCTCTTACTTAGTTCAGTAAGATTGCAATTATATCTGAATTTAATTCATGCTCCCATTTCCAATCGTCTAAGAGAGCTGACAGATTTTTCAATGTTGGTCCTTATAGATACATGATCTTGTTCCTTGTTTTCTGGCATTTATTACTTGCACTGCATGCTCATCAACTAGTACTGACATTCAACCAATTTTAAATTGAGCCTGCCATTCAAAAACCTGTGTTTGATCTAAAGAATATCCAACAAAAGTGGAATTTTGGGAGTTTCAGTTGTTGATTTGCTGAATTTCTCTCTGAATTTCCAGGAAAAAAAGAGTTATTTATTTACAGTTGAACAGTACAATTAAAAATTTCCTGAAGGTTACCTAGATTGCCAAACATCTGATGAATGCCAGAGGGCACAACAGCTGAAACATTGTGATAATAAAAACAAATATAATAATCCAAATGTCAGTCAGTTAAGTGCCATGCGCGATACACGCTTGGGCAATCATGTCTCGAAAGAAACATGACTGACTGGGCAGAAGATTATCTCGCAGTAGGTTGCCATTGCTTTCTGCGATAGATTGGTTGCCAACCAAGGCTATAGAACCCAATCTGTCCTATTATTTAACCCATAACTGGAGGGAAGAGACGGATTAATACCTTTCCCAAGGGTATTTGCGCGTAAGTGAATGCAAGGAATTCAACTGGAATTCGAACTCGGTTCCCTATATCCACTGCGGCACAACGCACATCCAAATGTAAATAATATATATAATCCAAGTAATCCAAATGTAAATAATATAAATTAAGATTTCCTGAAGATAAGGTAAAATCTGATGCAGGCATATTGCCGTCCTGATATAGATCTCATCATTATATATCTTGAACTTTCTGAGATTATGTCATATAATGATGCAGGCACATTGTTTGAACTTTCTGATATAGATTTCATATAAAATATTATTCTGGAAATAGTGAGTGCCATGAAATGAGTGAAAGCTATTGCAATGACTGTTGCCATTTTTACTGGTTATTATCTTTTTTTTTACAGATCCTGTTTTCTTCAGCAAGAAAAGAGAATTTAAGACAGGAATGAACAGCACTTCTTTAACACCGTTTCATTCAGAAGCTGAATGTGATGACAGAAACTTCTCTCCATTATCGTTCATACCATCTTTGCCAAATATGTGGAGACCAAGGTAAATTTCTTCCTCATGAGTTAGTAGCAGTGATACCAAGTGTTGTGTATGCTGTGCTATGCAGTTGTCTTTTTCTTTGAGAAATTCGCATATGCTACAAAATGGTATTAACAATATTATAATTAAAGCTGCTCAACAGGTTTAAAATTTTTGTAATTTATTTAATATATATAATTGTATAACATTTGTTAGTTTCAAAATATACTTTTAAAAATATTGACATTATTTCCTTTTATTTTAAGCTGTGATCTAAATGCTGAGGTAGTCACCACTTTTAGTGCAGAAAATTTGCTTTGAATAACTAAACAAATAAATGATAAAAACCATGAAGAAAACAATTGTTAATTAATAATGATAAAAAAAATCAGATTGAAAATGAATAACATCATCATCATCGTCATTTAACATCCATTTCCATGCTAGCATGGGTTGGATGGGATTTTCTAGATGGATCTTTTCCAGGTTGCCCGATTTTGTGTAAGGCTAAGTTGTAATCTCAACTTCTTTAAATTGTTTTTGATAAGCTTGGTCCATGTTTTACATGGTCTATCTATCCCTCTTTGGCCATTGACCTCAGTAAGCCTATAATTGCTGACCGGGTTTTCTATGTCCATTCTCTCAACATGCCGAACCATCTAAGTCTTGTTTGACACATAGCATCTGTTATGTTGGCAATATCCAGCCTATTTCTTAACTTCTTTGATAATTTTCTCTAAGACTGACATTGCATATCCACTATACCATTTGCATGTCAGTTCGAGCAATTCTGATAATATCATCTTCCTTAAACGGCCAGGTTTTGCTACCATATAGCAAAACACTTCTAATGCAAGTTATATATAGCTTTCCTTTCATCCTATGTGAAAATACTCGAGATGTTAAAAAGAGGCAAACATAACAAGTATAATTAAAATTTGATTTTTAAAGCTGAAGCATGAAATGCTAAGTTGGGTAATGAAATGCTAAGTTGGGTATAACACAAATGCTGGTGAATATAACCAATAAAAGTGCAACAATCCAAAACAAAAATTTTTGTTTTGGATTGTTGCTGATGAAGTGAGAGTTTTCTTGCTGAAATAGCTATTCAACGAAATGTAATTTTCAGAATTTATTAATATATATATATATATATATATATATATATATATATATATATATAAAACTATTAACCAGTCATTGATCAGAAATTAATTAGACCAGTACACATGGAAAAGTTCTCAATGCATATATAATGTAGATCTTTTAACTATTTTCATTAGGAATTCAGCCAATTATCCAATCTTGGTTTAAAACTTTTGGTATCTTTAGGTGTTTTATATTAACTGATTTTCTAACATTTTTTGAGTGCATAACAGGAACTTTCAGGATGCATAACTGGAAGTTTAAAATAAGGGAGGGGCTGGTCAAGAATTGTAAGCGTTTTCATCCGGTTTGTATTTTCTGAGGTGTTTACATCCAGACATTACTTTGGACCTTTCATTTAGCAACCTGGATAATGGAATACAATCAATTTCTCAGATCAATGGTAAAGAATGTCATCAATTGAATGAAGTCTGTAGGTATTAGTGAAGACCATCCTTCGAATGTTGAGAACTGGCATTACTGAATCCCAAAGAACTGTACCAAATAACAGAAAGCACATCACTTTCAACAGCAGCAGCACTAAATCAAACAAAATATTAGGAAGGAAACTCCCATCAATCCTGGAAAGAAAAATAACAGTTGGGAGACTTGAGAAACCTATTTTCCTGAAAAATCCTCTTAATAGAAAGATTTTATGACTTTCAACCAAAAGTAGCCCTAGCTGCTTGATCAATGAATTCCAAATGTTTCCTTATAAGGAAACGGTTTATATTACCATTGCCATTTAATTAGTTTTGTATCATTGAGTGTAGAATAAAGGAGAATAATTTAAGATTAAGGATTATGAAGAAAAAAATAATCTGTTAACTAATAAACAGCCATACATGTTGGAAATATATTGTATTTCTGAAATACAATATATTTGACAGGTACAGTTGATGGTCACAATTACATCAAGAAAAAGTTAAAAAAAACAATGGTAGGATCTCTTCATTGATCATTGAATTAACTAATCAATAACTAGCTAGAAGGTGAGATTTTTTGATAAAAATTAAAAAAAATTCTTTAGTGAGATTTCTGACTTGATAGTAGGGAAAAAAAAGGCTGGCATAGAGAAGTTCTCTCACTTCATTGTAGAAAAGTGGTCAGCATCATTTCTTTGATGGGGACAATAAAATTTGGTCAATACAGACCCCACATCTTGGGCCTTTTATTATTACGAGAAAACATTTTTCCAGGTGAAAAGAAGGCTTTTAACTTTCAGTGCAACCTTGGGGCATTGGCCTGACGATGACAACAGTGAAGCGATGAGGACAGTTCACCAAATACTAGTTTGAGCCAGAGAGGATGTAGTGAACATTTTGTGTCATTCCAAAAGAAAAAAAATTACAAAGTAAAGCATTACTCATTTAAAAAATACCTAAAGTGCAAAAGAGTAAAAAAAAAATTTTTAAATACAAAAAATACAAAAGAAATTCAAGGCTGTCAACTTTTTTCTATCACAATCTATTCCCCATTTTGTTTTCAAATTGAAACAGATATGCAATTTATGGATTATATTGTGTATGTGTGTGTAACATTTTTTACAAAATGCACAGATATTATACTGATCCTAGACAGAAGTATCAGACGCTTTGATCTGGGGCAGATGCTACACTGATTCTAAACAGAAGGCTGAGGAGCTTTGCTCTGATTCAATATAGAGCACACAAATTCTTTAATCCTTGCCAGAAATGTAAATTTATGAATAAATAAATAATCCCATCATTCTGATGGGTACCGAGCTAATATATATAATTTATATAACATACAATCATAAATAATAGTATGTCTTAAATAAAACCTAAGAATAAATATACATTTTTTCCTCAGCATTTGATGCAACTCTGAGTTTCATGTATGTAGCAATCATCATGCACATACACACACATATATATATAGCAAAATAAAGAGCAAATAGGAAATGTTTATCAATCTAAAATGTTTCACTTTTATTAAAACTTAATCAGAGACTCACATATTGAAAAAAAGAAAAAAGAAATTCTGGTCTTTTTACTTTTGAGTTGTTTGATTTTTATTGGTCAATCATGTATTATATCCATTTGGCTCTTTTATACCAACATTAGTATAATTTATGGCATTCTGAATTGAAGAACTATTTATTCTTTATCTTATCATTCTGTTAGATTCCAGTTCATATTTGATCTATACTTGATCCCAAATTATATTTTATAAGTTGTTTGGGATTTTTTATAGTCAAGACTGTTTTTTTTTTTTGTTTCCAGGGAAAATCTTAAATTTAAGCTTTTGAGCATTTTTTTAATGCCATTCTCAAAGAGTTATTTTTGTATTGATAGGATTGTGTGTTTTCTTTGTTAGCTTTTGAGTGTTGTGTTTTCATACATCAGTGTATAATAATATTTTTTCAAATGTGAAAGCCAAAACTATCACAGAAAACATGAATCTGCACATGAACACAATCCTATCAACAGGAGGATGACTCACTGCACCCTCTTGAGCAAATGTTTTTTGCTGACATGAAGTCATTTTGTTTTTTTCATAAAAATTTCACCCCAAGCAAGGTAGAAATGCCACTGATGTACAGGGGGGTTACAGTGAGAGAATAAAAAAGGTAAAGGGGATGTTTCGAAGAAAAGATAAGAGATGGATGGGAACCAAGTAAATAAAAGATGGTAGTTGATGTTGCCTTTAAACTTTTAGAGATTGTAGCTATCAGGGAAGCAAGTAAATAGAAATGAGTTTCACAAACAGGAAGGGAAAGAAAAGAAACTGTTAGAGTAGAAGTGATGGTTAGGTTTAACTGTTTCTATAGTAAAAGGGTGGGATCTTGATGGCAATCTAGTAGCACAAGTACATACATGTAGTCAGGGTACCAAAAGAAAAAAGCTTGTCAGAATAGTTGCAAAAAAGACAGTGGTAAGACATATCACATTTACAGGAAAGTGACTGAATGATTATATTAAACCAATTACTACAAAAACTAGTTCACTGAGTCATGCTAGACAATTTTTTTCACTATTCATCTTGCGCTAGAGTGACACTGCATGAACATTGACAAAATGATTAGAAAAGAAGCTAGTTAGCATATATACATAGTGTATCAAAAGTACTTTGACAAATATTGGCAATGGAGTCCTCACACTAAAACACGGACAGAAGTCTATATAAACATTTATCTGCAAATCCTTCGTTTTTGAGTTATTAAGTTTAAAGAAAGTTTATGGTAGATAGCACTGTGTTGCCAGGTAGGCTAGGTTATATTTGTTATTCGTGTACATTTGTGGCTAGTCTGTCTTCAATATTTAACATGTGTACTAGTGAGTTAACTCAGAAGTGTTCTGTTTAACATTGGCAGTATATTCATATTATGAACAGGTAGGTAGTTATTTTTAGTATACGGATGTGTGAATGGTAATGGTCATGAGGCTGATAAGAAAAGAACTTCTGAATTTGTTGGTGAGGACTTCATACTCAACATGGAGACCTTCACCAAGTGCCTAGAGGAGATAGTGTAGCCCTGGGTTAAGTGGGTAGCTACTGGAAGACTGGCAACAGGACTCTGCACCTTGTTACACAAGCAGAAGAACCCAGTCATGGCTGTCAGACAATTTCTGCAACCACGTCACCAATTACATCTGGCTACCCAACTCCCCAGACTGCAACCCATGTGGGGGAAGGGGGTGCAGTTGAGTGAGAAACCAAACTTCTTGTAACACCAAAGATGAACTGAAGGCAAGGATTATGGCAGCATCCACCCATTTAAACAAGGAGACCAGAAGAGTTGCAGGAGATTTCAGTCATCTGGAGGTCATGGTTAAAGCCAATGATGATTTTATTGAATAAATTTACTCTAGTATTTAAAAATATTTTTGTGTAATTTTGGTAAATAAAAAAAAAAGTAAATGGTAAAATCAGTTATTGAAAATCACCTGAAGACACCACTCATGGTAGAAACTTGGGTCATGTAATAACTCGTTTTGCTCATTCAGTAATGAATTAGAGCACTCTGGCTACTGGTGTATGATACATCACACACTAAAAGTCTGCCTTCTTCTGCCAAGTGCCCATAGCCCAGAAGTAGAATCTGACACCAATTCAGTTGGGTTTCAATCCTGGGTTAAAAAGCAATCAAATGTCTAACCGGACTGATGAGCTGTGATACAGTGAAACAGATCTGTCAATATATGCAAGTTTCATATGACAGACAAGATGTGATGGTTAATTTTTTTATGTAATTTTTCATGTGATCTTATGATTTTTTTCTTTTTAGGACATAAATTATAAAAAAATTGTCCAAATGTTTTGTTTATCTGAGCACTTTCAGCTATATTTTTAGCCATTTTTGAGAATGAATGTTATTTTATGTGTAACAGAACCAAAGTGGTGTTATGTATAATGTGGAATAGTAGTGTGTGTTATGTTGGTTGGTTGGTTGTTTTGTTTTATATCAACCTCGGCAGGTCATTTATTGCCAACTAAATTTTATTTATTTATTTATTGCTGGTAATACTTCTTTTTTTCAACAATTTATTCTTGTTTTTGTGTCTAGTAATACATTTTTCTTTTTGAGTATCAAGATTCATTGGGATTTGTTTTTAAGGGCAGGGTCCTCAAGTCCTACCCTGTTATTTAACCCATAACTGGAGGGAAGGGACGGATTAATACTTTTCCCAAGCATACCAGTGCTTAAGTGATTGCAGGGTATTCAACTGGAATTTGAACTCGACTCACCAATTTCTCTCTTCAAGTCAATATCCACTGCACCACAATGCACATCCGTCACTAAACGCTTACAGCACCTCGTATTCCCAAGCGGTCACCCATCTAAGTACTGACCAGGCTCATGTGTGTTATGTACTGAACACTGTAAGCATGTTAATGCATTTGTAGTTAATGTTATTTATGTTAGTTTTTTTGTTTTTATTAATAAGATTTTAGTCTTTTTTTTCATGTGGATGATGTTATGACATTTGTGCTGTCAACGAATATGTGCCAGATAGGGTTTGGTAGGTCTCCATGTGTGTTTAAATGAGATCAAATTGAGCTCCATTGAGAGAGATGTAGTGTGAGCATTCAAGTAAGTTTTGTAGTGGTATGGCTGATTATAATTATTTATGAAATCAGGATCAAGAATGCAGTTCTTCAAAGGACATATGAATTCGTAAATGATTTTGATCTGCTGTAGTTTGGATCTCACAGGTGAATTGTTGTTTTTGATGATAAGGTTAGCCATTTTTAAATTTAGTATAGCAGATGATTAATTTAATTTGTTTGTTTAAGTCAAAAGGAGTTCGAATGATGTTTTGGAGTGAAGATTTATCCCGTTTATAATTGCTATGAATTTGGCTTTTGTAGAAGATATTAATGTTATTATTACCATCAGTGTGTTTCCTGTTAATAATAATACTAATAATAATGATAAGAACATTAATATCTTCTACAAAAACCAAACCCATAGCAATTATAAACAAGCCATATCCATTTTGCTCTATGAAAGAATGTCATGGACATTGAAAACATGATTAGAAAAGAAGCTAGATAGCATATATACACGGATGCTATATATATATATATATATATATAGTAATTTTTTATTACAATGGTTTATAAAAGCATTATATCATTACACAATCATTTTCAGAAGATTACTGTTCTTTTTCAGGTGATAGTTTAAAATAAATTGTGAAAATGATTTATTTAGAAAACTTAAGTGAGTTCATGGTTATTTAGAAACTGAAGGGGTAGTAGTAGAAGGGTAGGTAGAGAATATGCTTGTAGGTGTGTCAATATTGTTCAATCAGAAATGAGAATTAGGTAATTATAGAGTTGAAGATTTGGATCATGAAAGGAAGCAGAATTGTCTGGTATCAAGGTATGTTAATTTTTAATTTTGTCTGGGTAAGATACATAGTGGGACTCTAAATTATTTAAATGGATAGACAATAATTTTTAACAGCAGGTTGGATTTTAAAAAGTTTAATTTGATTTTGTACTACCTCATGAGTAAACGATGAATATAATATTATAATGGCCACTAAGACATCTGTTTTTATCCACAACTAAGAACAATGGATAAAAAATTCTGGTGACCACTCCGACATAACAATGGTTGCGTTAGATTCTGTGGTGTCTTCCAATCTCATTGGTTTATTTGTTTTATACAACATCACCTATAAAAGCCATGATATTAAACATGTAAAAACATATGACTATAACAGGAAAAATAGAAATAAAAATATCATACTCTTCCTTTTAACCAAATGGTTAGCACCAAATTAGGACTGAAGTTCCTTAATTTAATTAAGAAACAGTTCTCTAATAATAACACTCCAAGTAAAATTTTAAATAAAAATACCCTTAAATTAAGTTATAATTGTACAAATAATCTGTAAAAAATTATTAAAAATCATAATAAAAGAATCTTAAATCAAGTTGACTGAAATGAACAAAATCACCTATTTTTGGTTGAGTTTTTTAATTGTTCTTCCTTCCTATAGTTTGTCTTTTACCTTGGTTTGCCGTAATATCTTTCTATAAAAGAAATTACTTTTCACTGCTTCTTCTAAGTAACATTCCATTTTCTCTTTTTCTTTTCTTTTAAACTAAAATTATCTAGATTTCCTCCAAGGCATAGCCATATTGCTCTATGCCAGCACAACAGTGAAACTGACAAAATAACTGGAAAAGAAGCTAGGTGGCATATATACATGAATACTATATATGTGTGTGTGTGTGTGTGTGTGTGTGTGTGTGTGTGTGTGTGTTTAAGCAGCAAATTTTCTTTTCAACATGTCAGATTAAATAAATTGCAAACATTATGAATGCTCATTTTTAATAAAATCCGTTCATACTCACGGATAATCTTTCGCATATTATAATTGAAAGATGTAAGAAATGAGCTGTAATTTTGACAAATTATTTTGTTATTCATTTCTCTATGTCTCCAAGTACTTTCAATCTCCATCCAAAATCATCTCCAGGGGTGTGAGTTGTGGTAACAAAAAAATAACTGCAACACTGTGTTGCTAAAATTACTGTAAATTTTCTTCTTGCTTCAAAGATAATGATTACATTGAGAAATGAATAATAAAATCATCGGTCTACATTACAGGTAATTTCTTACATCTTTCAATTATAATATGCAAAAGATTATCTGTGAGTATGAACGGATTTTATTAAGAATAAGCAGACACAATGTTTGCAATTTATTTATTATATATATTCATCTAGACTTCTTCTGAGTCATAATCATATCCAGCTCTATGATAGCACTGAATGGACATTGTAAAAATGATTGAAAAAGAAGTTAGATGCCATACATACAAGGATGCTATGTGTTGTATTGTTTTTACCCTGGAAACAGCATCCTACCGAAAAGCAGCTCTATGGTCATATCTACCTCCCATCTTTGTGGAGAAATAAAATGAAAACAACAACCAGTGAGTAAATTGTGGCACTCTCAGCTGGTATTCCAACCTAGAGTCATTCCTTCTTGAGTTCTGTCTCAAATTCGCACTAACAGACTTTTCAGCCGGCCAACTGTGAACGTTACTCCAAGAAAAAAACCCCGCACTGGGAAAAATTAGTTGCTTTTATATTTGTCCATATACCCCTAATCCTTTGCGTCTTCATGCGATCCCATAATGCATTGCATCTTTATTGTATAAAAATGCAATGCAAGTCCCCACCTTATTCTTTTACGTTATCTGGCCGAGGACGGATTACGGCAGAGCGGTAAATGCTTTTTCTTTCTCCATTTTAGCTGCAGTAGCTTTACATGCTAAGCAAATACGGGCTCTTTTTTGGCGGGGACAAGGCAAGTCATTAACAGTTGTGTTCATCCCAGGTTCTATCTCATGTCTGCCACAATCTTACAAGTCATTTAGGAGAGAATAACAAGGTTTGTGGATTATTACTGAAGAAGTAAGGATGACACCAAAGTATTGGTTACTCATTCAAAACATACATCTACCGAGTATGTGAAGTCAGAAGATAAAAACTGAAGTCCTACCTGTTATGATGGATAATCATGAAGATTAGAAAGTATTATGGTGCCCTATCTACGTTGGAATGAACTCTTCCTCCTTCATAAATACTAACCTGTGAGACTTTCTAAAGGAGGCAGTCAAGACGCAGTGTAACTCGAGAGTTCAGATGGACACTTCTATCTGCTGACTAATAACACTCTTATTTTGTATATATGTTCTGTTATTCCAATACACTGATTCAACCTTTCTTCTTTTTTGTGTCTTTCTTCCTACCCCTAACAGGCCACAACAGAAAGAAAGTTTTTTTTTTCTTTTTTTTTTATTGGTATCACCCAAGCAAAGCAAAATTATCACTAAAATGCAAGGGGTTAGATGGTATGGAAGAACTAGGAACAGAAACATTAATAGTGAGCAGAAAGAGAAAAGAGTAATCAGGAGGAAAGTAGATAGCAATTGACATTGCATTTAAATTTTTGCAGATTAAAGTTGGCTGGAAAGCATGGAGCCAGAAGGGAGTTCCACTAGTGAGAAAACAAACTTACAACTACTCTAGCCAGCTCAGCTGCAAATTGATGAGTTCTCAACACCAGTTTAGTACTGTGCTGAAATTCATAAAGTTTAGGCACCAAAGAGAAGAGCTTATCTGAACAATTACCATAAAAGTACTTATGAAAAGACACAGGAAAGTAACTTTACAGCAGTTGGAATGTGGCTGAAGCCAAGCTGCCAGATTAGAACCAATAATATTGCTGATTCATCTTTGAATCTTGTCAAGGAGCTCAAGGTAAATTGTTAAGGCTACCGAGAATTGTCTCCCCTACACCTTCGAACTGACCCTTTGTAAACTTACTCCCCTTCACGTGAACTTACGGGATTTTGGGGGACTTGCGAGGCAGCTATATTGAAGGACAGTGACGAACAGTCCGAGGTACTATCTCTGTCGAATAAAGCTCTTGTTCATTGAAAGTAGGCGGATTTTTGTAATTTGAAGCCATAACTACGCTCTGCTACCATGAAAGAAATGAACAACCAAATGGGGATGGATTGAACAAAAGCTTTATTCAACAGAGATAATACCTTGGACCGTGTGAGGAATGGAAAAATGAACTACATATTTGGCAATTAATGATAGATATAAACAAAAAGAAACAGGCCCTTGCCGTAACATTATCTCTCACCGGGAAAGCAAGAAAAGCCGCACTAAACTGCAACAGGGATGAGTTGCACCACGAAAATGGCATGGACACTCTCATATCTGCACTGGATGGATTATTCCTGCGCGAAACCATCGACACAGCGTACGAAGCATACAGAAACTTCAACGGATTCCGGAGACCAGAACACATGGCAATTTCTGAGTACATCATAGAATTCAACCAGAGGTATCAGAAGAGCACCAAATATAAAATGAGTCTGCCGGACGCTGTACTAGCATGCAAACTTTTGGATAATGCGAATTTACCCAACCAGCAAAGGCAGCTAATCCTAACAGCATGTGCGTCGGATGAGTTATGCTATGACAGGATGAAGTCGGCTATGAAGAGAATTTTTGGCGACGTCTTGAACAAAGTGAACACTCTCACACAATTGGAAAATCAAAACGCCAATATTGTGATGACTGAGCAGGAGACGGCACTGTTCACCGATCAAGGTAAGAGGCGTAAGCCACGTCGTTCTTTTTCTAAACCCAGTGAGAAGATGGAAGGCACGCACCTGCCTAACAGATATGGCAAAGCTAGTAGATGCCGAATTTGCAAAAGCATTCTTCATTGGTGGAAAGAATGTCCACATAGAAATGAATCCATAAAATTTACTGAAAATTCCAATTCGGACAAAAATGACTCGGGGTCACAAATAGATGAGTGTAACATTACACTTTTCATGCAGAACAACGCTTCTGAAAATGAAATTTTTGTTGTGGAGTCACTAAATTCTGTGGTTATTGACACAGCCTGTACCAGGACGGTCTGTGGTAAAAAATGGCTTAAGCACTATACCGACAGTACGAAGTGTAACATTACATCCACTAAAAGTCACAAACCTTTTCGTTTTGGTGATGGTAAAATTGTAAACTCCTTCAAAAAAGTTATTTTACCTGCCAAAATAGCCAATACCAGATGCAAAATAGAGGTGGAAGTGGTCGATGCAGACATCCCACTTCTATTAAGTAAAACCTCATTAAAAAAAGCAGGAACTATCCTAGACTTGAATTACGACAAGGCTGTGATGTTTGGTAGCCCAGTAGAGTTACAATTTACATCCACTGGCCACTACTGTATTGATATCACCGACACTTCTGTCTCAAAAGTACTAATGACGAATGAGATGATGGATAACAGCAATAAAGTTAAAATGCTGACAAAATTACATCAACAATTTGGGCATGCATCTGCTGAGAAATTAAAACTCTTGAAATCTGCAGGTACTGACAACTACAACATTCTCAACGAACTGGAGGATATCGTCTCCAAATGTGACACATGTAGAAAACATGCAAAGCCATCACCCAAACCTATTGTTGGTCTTTCATGGGCTAACGACCACAACCAAACAGTAGCTGTGGATCTACACCAACTGGACTCCAACCTATGGTACCTGCACATAATTGATGAATTTACTCGGTTTAGTGCTGGATGCATAACAAATACCAAGCGGTCATCTATGTTTGTTCAGAACTTCATAAAATACTGGATAAGCATTCATGGGGCACCACAGCGAATTCTCAATGATCTTGGCGGTGAATTTGACAGTGATGAAGTACGAGACATGGCCGAAAATTTCAACATACGCATAATTACCACTGCTGCTTATTCTCCCTGGAGTAATGGCCTACTAGAAAGGCATAACCAAACATTAACGGAGATCTTAATGAAAGTCAAGCATGAACAGAATCTTGACTGGGAAACAGCTCTAAACTGGGCACTCATGGCAAAAAACTCTCTACATAATGTACACGGATACAGCCCATATCAGCTAGTTTTTGGAAGGAACCCTAATATTCCATCAACTCTCACTGATCAACCGCCAGCCCTAGAGGGTACCACCACCAGTGAAGTGGTGAGAAATCACATAAATGCCTTGCACTCTGCAAGACAAGCCTTCACAAAAGCTGAATCATCTGAGAAAATCAGAAGAGCCCTACGCAAACAAATATGACCCACACCAGACGCCTGTATGGCTGGTGATAAGGTCTACTACAAGAGACCCGATAACAAAGAATGGAAGGGACCTGGTGTAGTAATTGGCCATGATGGACCTGTTGTGTTTGTCCGACATGGAGGACTGCTGGTGAGGGTGCATAAATGCAGATTAAGACTGGTCCACCCTACCAATGAAAAAGAAAATTCTGACTTACAACCAGACACACCCAGCAAACATGCACCTGAGGAGCAAACAGACCCCACAAAGAATTCTGATACATCAGAGAATTCTGATGATGAACAATGCCCCCAAAACTTATCCGCCTCACTCCACACAGATGACACAATACCAAATGATAAGATTCACATAAGGCCAGGTCACACCATAAGCTATACCCACAAGGAAGGTCACCAGCAAATTCAGGCTGAAGTAATGAGCCGAGCTGGAAAGGCCAACGGAAAAAATAAAAGCTGGTATAACATCAGAATTATTGAACCAGCTGACTTGGCAGGTGAAGAATTATCCATAGACCTGGGCCAAGTCAGTAACCTAAAGCAAAACGGAACCCTCCAAGCCCCGATGATGAAAATAGTGTCATGGTCATAGACAATACCCAATTTCATGAGGCTAAAATGAAAGAACTCAACAGTTGGAAAGAAAACAATGTTTATACAGAGGTAAATGACACGGGGCAAAAGTGCATATCCACCCGCTGGGTCTGCAGCCTAAAATCAACCGTGGACGGCATAATACCCAAAGCAAGATTGGTTGCATGGGGATTCGAGGAAATGCACGACACACAGAAAGATTCCCCCACCTGTGCCCACGAGTCTCTCAGACTAATAATGGCAGTGTCAGCACAGCGGCAATGGAAGCTACATTCCATGGATATCAAGACGGCATTTCTTCAGGGGCAAACTATGGACAGGGAGGTATACCTAACACCCCCCAAAGAAGCCAAATGCAATAAAATATGGCGTCTGAACAAATGTGTTTATGGTTTGGTTGATGCATCTCTCCACTGGTATAATAAGGTAAAATCCGTCATGAATGTAAATGATGGAGTTATGTCGAAAATGGACCCTACAGTTTTCTACTGGATCTCCAAGGCTGGTTACCTGATGGGCATACTAGCTTGCTATATTGATGACTTCATCTGGTCAGGTGATCAGCAATTCAATAGCACCATAGATCAAATACGAAAGGCCTTCAACATAAGAAAAGAGGCCAGTGAGACCTTCAAATATTGTGGAATTGAACTCAGTTGCATCAATAACACAATACACTTGAACCAAGAAGACTACACCAAAGAAATATCACCAGTTGTTGTAGATTCTCTGAGAGCTATGCAAAAAGACTCACAACTCACAGAGAATGAAAGAAAATCATTGCGATCCAAGGTGGGACAGCTATTATGGCTGGCACATCAGAGTTGGCCAGACCTGCTGTTCGACACTTGTATGTTAGCAACAAGCATAAAAAATGGCACCGTGCATGATCTACTACAGATAAACAAAATCATTGCCAGAGCCAAATCATCAAAGCTATCACTTAAATTCCAACCCCTTGGAAAAGACGAAGACCTGCACCTGATGGTATTTAGTGATGCTGCTATGGGCAACCTATCCGATGGTGGTAGTCAGGGCGGCTATATAATCCTACTTGTAGGTAAATCCGGAAAATTTTCTCCGATTTGGTGGAGTTCAAAGAAGATCCGACGTATTGTGTATAGCACCCTAGCCGCTGAAACCATCTCAATGTCTGAGGCAATTGACATGGCAATTTTTTATCTCCACTCTATTTTCTGAACTTACCACAGGCAAACCTAATCCTAAAAAGCTCCCTATAATATGTGTCACTGACTGTAAGTCTCTCTTTGAGGCTGTAAAATCATCCAAATCAGTCCAAGAGAAAAGACTTAGAATTGAAATCAGTGGCATCAAGGAGCTGATGGCTGATGGACAGATAAAGGAATTTAAATGGTGCAAGGATAAAATGCAATTGGCCGACTGCCTCACTAAAAAAGGCGCGTCACCTTTGCTCCTAAGAAGTGTACTACAGGAGGGCAGGATAAATATACAGGAACAATCTATCCCATGATTTAATCCTCACAAACCCTATAATATCTCATTTCCCCTTCTTTCTCATCTTTCAAAATAAAAATAAATAAATAAAATAAAAAATAAAAAATAATAAAACAATGAGGAGATTTGTTAAGGCTACCTAGAATTGTCTCCCCTACACCTTCGAACTGACCCTTTGTAAACTTACTCCTCTTCACGTGAACTTACGGGATTTTTGGGGACTTGCGAGGCAGCCATATTGAGGGACAGTGACGAACGGTCCGAGGTACTATCTCTGTCGAATAAAGCTCTTGTTCAATCCATCCCCATTTGGTTGTTCATTTCTTTCAAAATAACAGGGGTTCTGGACTATATGTAGCAACAGTATTCTAACCATCAGTGAATAGTAGACTTAAAGATATGTAAGATAGATTCTGGAGAGAAAATCTGTCTCGCCTGACAGTGAACTGACATTCTTACTGGCAGTCAGCTGGAGCTTTATAATATGCTGACTGCATATCTGCAGAGGGGTAGCCCTCCCTCCAATGAGGTCACCTGTTTGCTTTGGCTGGTGACCCGTAATGTCAGGGGACAAGATCCTGGTGGTTAAGGGATTCAGCAGTCAAGGTTAAGTTCTTCTGATTCCAAACACAACACTTTGGCCCTTATTTGGACTAGATAGATAGTCAGGCCTAATCAGATCAATCAGCTGATCATGTCAAGCCCTAGTACCCTTAATTATATTAGTTTATGGAATATTTTATAACAAAATAAAATACCCAAATATGCACCAGCATAAAATAATATGTCTATTCAACTGGCTGTAAACATACCAGTTTGTACACTTAAGATTTGGGAAGTGCAACAAATGATTTAACAGGTACTCACTCTCTCTCAAATATAAGTATGCTAGTTTGCATAACCCTGACCTGTCAAGGGGACTGGGTTTATCTTTTGACATGTCCCAATATTGGGCTCCGAGATGGATAGGAAGCACAGACTGAATTTTACTACATCAAATTTATGAATAACCAAAACAAAAAACCCAATCGATGTCTTTCAAACTAATTCTGAAAAAGTAACAAATAGGATTAACCTCAAAACAGTTAAGAAATCGAGAAATGGCAATTTGCTTGTAGAGATAGAAAATAGAAAATACACCAAAAGTATAATCAAGATAAAAACTTTTCATAGCCCTAAAATATAAACCTTTCCCCATGAAAGACTAAACATTTTTAAAGGGGTCATTAGAAGTAGAGAGTTGTCTCTGGTCACATTTGAAAAAAATAGGAAGCCAATGGAATCAGTGATTACCATAGAATTAGATTAAAAAGAAAAGGGGAAAACATAACAACAGACACATATATATTCTTACTTTTATCACACTTCAAATCCCTACAAAAATAAAAGTTGGACACAATATCGAGCCAGTGGAACAATATATTCCTGCTCCACTAAGGTGCTTCAAGTGCCAAACATTTGGCCATCCTAAATATAGCTGCAAGAGTTGCCCAACATGGAAGAAAAATGTCACTATGAAGTAAGATGTGCTAACTGACAGGAAAACCATCTTGCATACTTACAATCTTGCAACTTCTGGAAAAGGAAAAAGGAGATAGTCAAGGTGAAAAATAAATTAAATATCTCATTCATAGAAGCAAGGCAAATAGTAGAAAGCTACATGAAAGGTCATTTCAATGAAATAATAATGCAAAAAATGACCACAACAAATACTAATAAACCTGACAAATAAAAACCCCCTGATTGAGAACCTTGTACAATTAAGATCAAATGACTGGCTGAAATTTCAAAACTACCCAGAAGACATATACTTTAAGGAAACAGTAAAAACTGAATCACAAAAGAAATCCAACAAAATGATTGAAATAATAAAGAAAAAACAAATCCAAAATGTACCAAAACTCAGTTTACCACAAGGGACTTCTCCAAAATATACAAAATCTCCTACAAAGCAAAGGTCACAATGACCTCCTATCCGTCGACCACAACCATTAAAAATTGACTTAAGAACATATCTTTCAAAAGAACAGAGCCAACCAAACAAAAACCAGAAATTTACAGCAATCAAATCCCTATCCAAAATTGATTTGACAAACTGGAAGAAATGGAGGTGAAAAGCTTTAATCCACTAACGGCCAAAACTGCCAGGCTCAAAACATTGGAAAATTAGATCACAAACCACATGCAAAGCTAAAGGCTGAAAATGTTTAGAACTGCTGTGGAATAAAGGCAAACATAAGTGAACTGCTTCTGTTAATAACATACCTGTCACTGGCAGCTGTTTGCCTTCAGGAAACATTCCTTAAGCAAAATGACAAACTGAATATAAATGAGTACTTTCAAAGCAAATACACACATGACATTAGGCTTCAAGTATCCGGCAGCACATCCATCCTAGTTAGGAATTATATACCTCAAAGCAAAATAAATTTAACAAAAGCTTTTTAGGAAACTGCTGTTAAAATGATTTTATGCAGGCCAATTAACATCTGCTTAGTATATATCTCATCAAATGAAGCTGAAATTCATGAAATCTCCCTGCACCTCTTATGATACTAAAGGTCTTTAACTATCACAGTGTTGTATAGGGTGGTAAAAGCATAAATCAAAAAGAAAGGAAGGAGGACCTGAAGGAGACTACCACCACCTTCAAATTTTTTGTTTTTCATTTTTTTTTTACTTTTTTTTTCGTGCAGTCTTATCAAATACACCCTAAACTTTCTGATTGACAAAAAAAAATTTGGAAAAATTTCAATATTTAAACAATTTAGTGGAGGTGGGGGCTCATTTTTTGATACAATGTTATAGTAAATCGATCCCCCCGTTTTGGAACCACTTGCCAGTGCGACATTACAACCACCTGTAAATTTGATTATCAATTTTTTTTTACTTTTTTAAGTGCAGTCTTATTGATTAAACCTGAAACCTTCTGATTGACAAAAAAATTTGTAAAAATTTCAACATTTAAACAATTGGTGCGGGGGGCTCAGTTTTTCATACAACCTTATAGTAAATCGATCCTGTGCAATTAACTTTTTTGCTTGTGCATATTCAACAACTGAATTCTTTGCGAAATTTTTGAATAAAGCCATTCTTGGAGTTTTTGAGGAAGATGCCATTGTAACTGAAGAAAACTTGAAAAAGACAAAAACAAAAGCAAGAACTGGTCTCAAAAAAACCAAAGCGACCCCAACATGAGTGGTTCCAAAATGGAGGATCAATTTACTATAACGTATGAGAAACTGAGCCCCCCTAAAATTGTTTAAATAGTGGAATTTTTCCAAATTCGTTTTCATAATCGGAAACTTTATATAATAATCAAGAAGACTGTACTGAAAAAAGTTTTAAAATAATGAAAAACAACGAATTTAAAGGGAGTGGTAGTCTCCTTCAGGTCTGCCAAAAGGACCTTTGAAACCATAACTATTAACAACAATTTATGCATTTATGATAATAAAACACTGACTTATATAAATTCATTTACTGGCAGCTACTCGGCAATACTTATCTTTATGTGGTTCATCAATTTACATGGATTTATAGTGGGTTGTTTATTTATTCCGTTTGTAGTGAAGGGTAGTTGTATACCGTTGCAGGTTAACAGAATTTGGCCTTGTGGTAGATAGCCCACTATAAGTCATAAAATGATTATAAAATCAAGAAAAGAAAATTGAGTTGAAAATAACATTTATATATACACATGTCAATTAATGTCTTACAATTAAAGTAATGCCTGAAGGATAGATTCAACGGAGGTTAAAGTGTTCATGACAAATAATAATGCTGAAAAAGATAATTAGTGCTTAGGAATGTGGAGACGTCTTGTAGGTAAAGAATGTTCATTTTGAAGTTTCTACTTCTAGGGTCCGTAAGTCAGTAGGTTGGTTTGTGAGGAAACAGTCTTTAAAGTGGTCGCTCCTGAGGTCAGTAAATACTTTTCAGACAGGGGAGAAGTGATAATAGGTGAAGGGAGGCGAATGTATTAGCCGCTCGACTTAAGTCAAGGGGATATTAATTACATTCTTCTCCTTGGTCTCTGCGTCAGTCTGTCTGGCGATGCTTTGTATCTCCGCTTTTTATATCTGCTTTTTGGATCAAAAGTAGCTCGTTTGAGATTTTCATACTTGTATTTGATTCTGGGCTTCCCGTTGGCTGGTAAATAAAATTTGCTTAGGCTCGTGAAATGGAAATTTGATATTTGATTAATTTTTATTTTTCAGTCGGAACATCTGTGCGAATACACCTGCGCAGAGAATTTTTGTTCATTTGCTTTCTGGTTGTTATAGAGCAAGCATCCGGTCTCTTGCTTTTGCTTGGTATCACCACAGATTTCTCTTGGAAGATGCTAGCAGACACATATAGTAGCAATGACTTACTAATCATCCTACAAAACTCAGAACATAACAATATAATCCTATTAGTTGGAAATTGGTGAAGCTAACTTGGATTAATTTAAAAACTAATGTTCTGCAAAACTAGTTGATGGAAAAAGCACCAAAGACTTCAACCATTTCACAGAAATCCTCATCTCTATAGCAAAAAAATGCATTTAAAAAAACTCAGCACCCAAAGATGATAAAAAAAGATAAATGTAAAGAATTCAGAAGAACAGCTTTGAGAGAATTTAACAAACAGCCTACAACCTCTAATTTGCTCCGAGTTTAAGCAACTTGGAGCAAAAGCACAGAAAATAAATAAAAAAAAAAATGATAGAAAAACTGTTAACAGACTTAATTCTACTACGAAAAAAAAATGTCTGAAATAAGATAAAGAAAATAATATTTAAAAACCAAACAAACATTGTAAAACACCTCTTGATAAATAACTCTAAAATAACAAGCAAAAAGAACATTGCTGAGTGACTAACAAAAACACTATCTAAAAATTAATTTACCAAGAATGGTAGTGAAGAATTACTAAAGTAATTACAAAAAGTGGAAAAACGAAAACTAAACTTTCAATCAAATAATACCGAGACATATAACCTACCATGCACTTTCCGAGACATATAACCTACCATGCACTCTAGACAAAATAAATGAATCTTTAAAGAATAATAAAAAAAAATTTCTAAAAAATGCTGCAAATGTTTGTTATAATAAGAAGCTTGTAGTGATTTTATAGTGGGTTATCCGTTCTAGTGAAGAGTAGTTGTATGTTGTTGCAGATTAACAGAATTCAGCCTCGTTGTAGATAGCCCACTATAAGTCATAAAAGATTATAAATCAAGAAAAGCAAATTGAGTTTAGAAATAACATTTTATATATACACATATTAATTAAGGTTTTTGCAATTAAAGTAATCCTTTAAGTATGGGTCCAACAAACGTTAAAATGTTCATGGCAATAAATGCTGAAAAGAGAGTTTTTGCATATGAATGTAGGAGCGTTGTAAATTAGGAATGTCTTTCATGTATCCGCTCTTTTGGTCGGTAAGTAGTTTTGAGACAGCAAAGGATAAGATGATAGGGAAGGGAGGCAAGCATAGTAATTCGTTTGATGTCAGTCAAGGGAGATACTAATTACGTTCATCTCTCTCAAGTCTGTCTGTGTCAGTCTGTCTGCCGATGCTTTGGTGTATTGGCTTTTTATTTTATCTATGTGGATCGCAGCAGATCATTTGGGAATTTATACTCGTATTTGATTCTGGGCTTCCCATTGGCCGATAAATAAAATTTGCGTATGCTCGCAAACTGGAATTTGATATTTAATTAATTTTTAGTTTTTTACCGGAACATCTGTGTGGAGCCGGGGTGCGCACAGACGAGTTTTGGTCATTTGCTTTCCGGTTGTGAGAGTGCAAACATCTGGTCCCTCGCTTTGCTCAGTGTTATGAATGAGGTTTTTGTCTCATAACTAAAATGCCTTAACTTATAGTATGATTCATGGTCCGTGGACGAATGTGTGTGTGTGTGTGTGTGCAGCTCATGGAGAAAATGCATGGAACGAAAGAAAAGCAGATGTCTACTCATGGTTAACTGGAAGATACATTTATTTTACATGGAGAAACATTACAAAATATGTACATGCGGTATTAGTCCCAAGTTATCGGGTTGTGTGTCACAACCTTTAGGGTAGAAGAACATACATGCGTTCTTTAACCATTGACGGCCATATTCCAAGTCTGTTCCCTCATGCATCCCATGTCTGAATGTGCCGTTGATCATGTGACTCGTGTGTACCCACTTTGAGAGGTAAAAAGGGAGGTACTCTGTTTGGGAACAGGAAAGGGTTAATTCCCTTGGAATATGTTTTATTCGTCCTAATACTCGGTATCACCACAATTTCATACTGTGTCATCTAATCTGTGCGACTTAATGAGTCTTATGTTTTTTCAAGCCTTGTATTATTCAAATGTTTATCATGTTCACTAGCATATTATTAATGTTTTATGACCAGTTTTATTGAAGTACCAATAAAAAAAATGTATGTTTAATATTATCCACCATTTACTTATTATTCATGTAAAGGCTTGTCATTAGCACATCTAAGTTGAAGGCAACAATAAAGCAGGCCTAGCAGCCAAAGTAGCTTTAGATATGGATGTAAACTTAAGGACCCAAATCCTATACAATGATATTAGGGAAGTCATTAACAAACATATGTTAAAATAATAATGGCAACAATCCTAGTATAAAACTACAGACTTTTTATTTTTATCCTTCACTTGTTCTTACTTTTTTGCGGCTGATGCTTCTATGTTATAAAAAACTAGCAATATAGCCTGGCATTGCTCGGGTGTAATGAAAGCTTTAAAACTAATCCATGGTCCTTTAGCTCAGACACAGCCTAAAGAATATTTGTGTGAAGTTTGGTGAGAATCGGATAAAAATTGTGGATTTGTATAAAGGACATACAGACAGATAAACAGACACACACACACACACACAAACATCTTGCCTTTTATATATATATATATTATTGATTTGCTGCACTATTGTAAGAACTGTAACCTTGAAACTTCTGAATATCGTTTCTTATGTCTTTGTCTATGAGTGTATCAAATTTGATTAAAATCGGACCACTCCTTCTATCACCCAATTTTTTCTATTATTAATTTTTGATATTTATCGAGGGTACTTTGACAAAACCTAGCTAAAAACACTCGCAGATGCTTATAGTACAACTGTGTAAATTTTTTGTGGCTGATGCTTCCCACAGCGGGAAGCAACACACACTTAATTTTTTATCGGAGGCACATTTTGTGTTTTTGTTTACTCTCGCTTTTTGGTATTATCATCAGTGCCAGATTCAGAAAGTACATTTCTGTGTGACTTTCTGGGTTAAGTTGTCATTATTTATACTATTTGCGTGCAGACTATGCTCCTCGTCTTTTTTGTTGTTATTACAATGTTTCAACCATTTTAACCTCCAGTTTACAACAGGTATATATTAATCTGGGCAACTTACGAGAAATTCTGAACTGAACTGTTCATTTTACCTCTGGAAATAGAATGTTCTTGTTCCCTTGTCCATGTCTAAGATTATCTTATCCAGTTTTTATTTTTAGTACAGTTATGGCTTGTCTCTATTTCAACTGAATTCAAGTACATACTGTCCAGCTCTGGGATTGAACTCACAATTACTATGTCATCTGTTTCATAATTACTATGTTACTAATGCTTTAATCTATGAGGCTATTGTTGCTGTAGGTTACCCAGGCCAACAGACATTTGAAAGTACAATCATTTGTCTTTCCCTTTTTCTCTTTTTATTGACATTTCTGGCTGAACTCTGGTTGTCAAGTCAATTTTTTCATTCTTTTTTCTCTCTGTAACTTTGCTCATAAGTTGACTGTTGTTTCAACTCCTATGTAATTAATTTTTTTTTAAATACATTTCATTTTTATTACAACTGTTATTTTTTTAAAAACCAGTGAAAATGGAACTTCCTATCAATGTATTTCATAGACCAGAATATTTTCCACTCCACTAGAAGCAAAGACCCCCATTATTTTATCTTTTACTAGCAGTATAGCCCAGCGTTGCTCGGGTGTAATAAAAGCTTTAAAACTAATCCATGGTCCTGGAGCTCAGATTCTTTGGACATTGGCACAAAAAACTAAAAAGCAATAGTTGTTTCCAATTAAAGCGAAACCGTAGACTGAAAGAAAAATGAATGGATATAAGTCAAATTTTGAGTTCCTGGTATCAATATCAAATAAGTTTTTTCATCATAAACTTAATTTTGAAGGCTAAATAAGTCCTCTGAATAAATGGTACCATGGCTGAGACTAAGAACTATAATTATACCTACTCAGAGCCAAACTTGAAGCAAAAACTAAAATAAAAGGGCTGAAAAAAATACAGACATACAGGCAGATAAACAGACACACAACAACATCTTGCCTTTTATATATATATATATTATTGATTTTCTGCACTATTGTAAGAACTGCAACCTTGAAACTTCTGAATATCGTTTCTTATGTCTTTGTCTATGAGTGCATCAAATTTGATTAAAATCGGACCACTCCTTCTATAACCCAATTTTTTCTATTATCAATTTTTGATATTTATTGGAGGTACCTTGACACAAAACTTAGCTAAGAACACTCACAGACGCTTATAGTACAACTGTGTAAATTTTTAAGAAAATCAGTTCAGCCGTTTCGGAGTCTATAAGTAATGGACACACACATAAACACATACACACATAAACACACACACACACACACACACAGAGGCAAAGTTCCATTTATAAATAAGTTTAGATTAGATTTAGATACTTACCCTTTCCTTTCTTTTTTATCCCAACTGCAGGGATATAATTGTGATAAAAATAGATATGTATATACACGTGATATAATGGACAGTGTCTTAGAACAGGAAATCGAAGAGCTGAATTCAAATTCCAGCTAATGGTTTGCTGCATGTATTTTCATGCAAATACACTTGGAAAAGATATGAATCCATCTCGTCTCCTCACAGCCATGTGTTAAATAGTAAGTACGACAGATTGGGCTCTTCAGTCTTGGTTGGTAATCAGTCTAGGAGAAGGACATAGAACTTTAGAACTGTATGTTACCCTGGTGAAGTACATGTTGTGCAGTCAGCAAAATGACCATGGATTTTACAATGACCCTATGATTCTAACTGTAGTTGCTTGATCAATCAGTCAATCAACCACAGCTAAATCTTTTAATCTGTTAAATACGTAAAGTGATGTTGATAATCTCTGAAAATTTTTAATATGCAAATTAATTGTTTATTCACTCCTATCAGTCAGTTAAGTGCTATACGTGATACAAGCTTGGGCGATCATGTCTCAAAAGAGACATGACTGACTAGGCAGAAGATTATCCCGCAGCAAGTTGCCATTACTTTCTGTGGTAGACTAGTTGCCAGCCAAGGCTATAGAACCCAGTCTGTTTTGTTATTTAACCTATAAATGGAGGGAAGAAATGAATTAATACTTTCTCTAAGTGTATTTGTGCATAAGTGAATGCAGAGAATTCAATTGGATTTTTAAATTGGCTTCCTGATTTCTCATTCCAAGCTGACATCCACTGCACCACAACACACATTCGATTCTATACTCTGTCTAATTAACAATGGTTATAGAGGGTATGTGTTTTTAGGGAGTTTGATCTTCTCTGAAATGCATGAAAAAATTCTTTCTTCCCCTTATGAGTAAGGTGTTTATGTAACTACTTGACATCCAGTTGTCTTTTGTTTATATACCTTAAGTTCAACAATATTGACTTCCTGTTTATGTTGTCAAATCTACAGCCATCCTTTGAAGACTGATCTTGCACTTGGTGATTATGGGGGTCATCTTCTAAGTTAAGCCTCTGAGGCACCTAACTCTTTTGATATTTTGATGTGAGACCAAGTAGTAAGTTTACTTTGATATCTCTTAGGGTGAACTTAGTATAAACTGGTCAATTTCTCTGAGCTCCAAAGGCCATAATAAAGGTCTATAAAAATGTCTTGCCTTTGGATTCACAAGAGGTGCGAAAATCATGAAATTGTTTGCTGAATATTATATACCCCACCACCTGCACATCCAAGTTTACAGCACCTGGTATTCCCAAGTGGTCACCCATCTAGGTACTAACCAGAATTGATGTTGCTTAACTTTAGTGGTTGTATAGGAACCAGTGTTTATTCAATTGTTTGTACAGAATGTGGAAAATTACTCTTGCCTTTCAAATAAGTGAGAAGGAGTTATACTTATTAAAAATTTTGAAAATTAAGAGCCTTCCCGTTGTACTTAAACCCATATATTTATTCAAGAGGCAAGTGTTTTTAATGTCATGTTCATTCACGATGTGCAAAATTACAACTCTCCATAGATTTAGATTTATTATCAGAGAATTGCCATGTTTTCTTGGGAAAAGTGGTGGAGTGATTTTCCATTGACTTCTCTATGGTTTAGCATTCAATTTTACTTTTAGACTGGCTATAGAGCCCAGTTTACTTTACTAATTAATCCATAGCTAGTGGGAGAAGAGAGAGGCCCAAGCTTTTCTCAAGGGCATTTGTGTGTAAGTTAACAAGAGACTAACCTGGAATTTGAATTTAGCATGCCAATTTCGCTATCATATCAATATCTATTGCATGACCCACACATCTGTACGAAGGTTAACACTTTTTAATACTGATTATAGATCTACATGATATATGTACAAATATGAATGTTCTGAAAAATCTCTACTCACAGTTTTAAGAAAGTAAAAAAAAATGAGTAGAAAATATCTAATCTAAATCTAAATCTAATCTAAACTTATCTATAAATGGAACTTTGTGTGTGTGTGTGTGTGTGTCCATTACTTATAGACTCCGAAACGGCTGAACCGATTTTCTTGAAAATTTACACAGTTGTACTATAAGTGTCTGTGAGTGTTCTTAGCTAGGTTTTGTGTCGAGGTACCCCAATAAATATCGAAAATCGATAATCGAATAAATCAGGTTATAGAAGGAGAGGTCCAATTTTAATCAAATTTGATACACTCATAGACAAGGACATAAGAAACGATATTCAGAAGTTTCAAAGTTGCAGTTCTTACAATCATGCAGAAAATCGATAATATATATATATATATATAAAAGGCAAGATGTTTGTGTGTGTGTGTCTGTTTATCTGTCTGTATGTCCTTTATACAAATCCACAATTTTTATCCAATTCTCACCAAACTTCACACAAATATTCTTTAGGCTGAGTCTGAGCTCCAGGACCATGAATTAGTTTTAAAGCTTTCATTACACCCGGGCAACGTCGGGCTATACTGCTAGTCAAGTTAATAAAAACAAATATGTAGAAAGAGAAAATGGGGCATTGGAAAGTTATTCATGTCCAAAACTGTTATAGCAAACAAACAAGCAACTGACAATGTAAATGGCAAACATTTGCAAATGTTTCAATCAAATTCTAACCTGAATAATTAATATGCTCAGTACACAAAAGAGTTGACCTGTTTCAGGCAGTTTAGTTTCTAAACATTATGCAAATGCTACCAATAACCAAACAGAATTATCCAACACCATTAGGTAGCTTTTTCTTTTCATTATTCAATTGAATAGTCCACCATTGCCACAACAAAGATATTGCAGTTTGACTTTACTAGTGCAAGGGAGATAAACATATGTCTCCCTTGCTATAACAATATTAAAGTTTACAGATATTACAATAAATATACAAATACACTTGACAAATTATAGAGTAAGACATACTTTTCTGACACACCAGGATTTATATGGATCATTTAGTGCCAAAACCTATTGCTTTTAGCATTAACAAATATATTATATCAAGTTTCTTCTTTCATTGCCTTTTAAAAACCTGTTGACAGGACATTTCTTTACTTGCTCAGAGAATAGGTACATATGAATTCTTCTCATTCTATGTGAGTACGGGCACAACCTCACTATGTTCACATTGCTGCTCTGGTTTCCATAGTAAGTAGGCCTTTACAGGAAAGAGATGCCAGTCTCATGCTCACTTGGTTGAATTCAGAACTATCCTTCTCCTAGATTGACTGCCAAGACAAGAGAGCTCAGTGTGTCTTGCTGCTTAACCCATAGCTAATGAGAAGGAATGGATTTATATCTTTTTCTATGTCATTTGTGTGAAAGTGAATGCAATGACCTATGCTAAAATTTTAACTTTGCATGTCGGTCCCACTTACTTTGCTGATAGCCACTATACTATATGCACATCCATAGAGAATATGTACAAAAAAGAATAAATAAATTCAAAGCAAAATGTTATCACACTTGATGGGTTTAATATGTTGTCAGATTATTTATCAATAATCAGAAGACAACAGACATTTCACAGCATTTTGTAAGCAAAGATATTGATCGTGCAATAGATATTGATATGATAGCGAAATTGGCATGCTAAATTCAAGTTCCAGGTTAGTCTCTTGTTAACTTACACACAAATGCCCTTGAGAAAAGCTTGGGCCTCTCTCTTCTCCCACTAGCTATGGATTAATTAGTAAAGTAAACTGGGCTCTATAGCCAGTCTAAAAGTAAAATTGAATGCTAAACCATAGAGAAGTCAATGGAAAATCACTCCACCACTTTTCCCAAGAAAACATGGCAATTCTCTGATAATAAATCTAAATCTATGGAGAGTTGTAATTTTGCACATCGTGAATGAACATGACATTAAAAACACTTGCCTCTTGAATAAATATATGGGTTTAAGTACAACGGGAAGGCTCTTAATTTTCAAAATTTTTAATAAGTATAACTCCTTCCCACTTATTTGAAAGGCAAGAGTAATTTTCCACATTCTGTACAAACAATTGAATAAACACTGGTTCCTATACAACCACTAAAGTTAAGCAACATCAATTCTGGTTAGTACCTAGATGGGTGACCACTTGGGAATACCAGGTGCTGTAAACTTGGATGTGCAGGTGGTGGGGTATATAATAACTCGGATTTGTTAATTGGAAATCCGAGTTCCAATTTCAGTTGGGTTTTTTATATTCACCAAAGCACAAATACCTTTGGAAAAGGTATGAATCCACATTTTCTCCACTAAGCTATGGGCTAATTAGTAAAACTTGTATCATTATTTCCCCCCGTCTTAAAAAGATGTCTTACTATGTAAAAATATTTTCTGGCTTTATATAATCTGCAAAGGGTTGATAAGCCATAGAAAATGAATATAGCAATCAATTGCCTCTTGAATAAATCATATGGGGTATATGTTATGCCTGATATATCTTGCAGTTACAGTACTTGATACGCAGTACGCCGTTACGCATGACATAATAGAATGCCAACAGTTAGCAGTTTCGCACTTAAATACAACTCAACTAATTTGCTTAGGATACCACAGCCTCTCTGAATTGGAGTGGTTGTATCTTCTTGTTTTTTCTTTTGCTACGTCTAACTACTCTTGATTTTTTTTAATCGTATCACCCCGAGCAAGGCGGTAATGCCACTGATGTGCAGGGGGCTACGTAATAGTGAAAAGATTGGAAAAGAGAAAGCCGGAAACCACATCCTAAACAGAGAACAAGGGATGAGCCTCTTAACCTGTTCAATAGACGTTTTTATATTGTCCTTGCGTTTGCTCCTCTCTTCTACTTTTTATTGGCAACCTTGGTCTTTCTTTATCCTTTTCTTCTCCACTTATGTTCATTTCTTGTTCATCCTCATCACTGTAATTTTCTCTTTCTTCTTGTTCTTGTGTTTCTGTTCTCTGCTCTGCCTCCTCACTGTAGTTACCTTCCTCCTCCAGACTTTGGTCTTTCATCTCTACATCACCCAACATTATCCTTTTTCTAAATTGATCCACATGAGCCAAAACATACTGCCTCTTCTCAATCAAAGCCGTATTATCGCCTCTCTGCAAAAGGTAGTTTGCTTCTTTGGGATTTGCACTTTTGTCTTTCTTGTACCATGTTCTTTTCTTTGTGGAGAAAGTTATGGTAATGGTGGCTCTAATCTGTCTACCCATGAGGGCCGATGGGCTCAACTTCCTCTCAGCGTGTGGTGTTGACCTATAACTGAAAAGCATTTCATTGTTTTCAGTGATGATGAGAATGCCTTAAATATCATCTTAACTGTATGTACCATCCGCTCTGTGATTCCTTTGGATTGAGGATAGTACAGAGGAGTGTTTTTTATATGACACACTGCCTATCCACCTCACTCTTGTATGCAAATTTCCGTTCCAAAATTCAGGAGCATTATCTGACAGTAATGTTTGTGGTACTTCATTCCCTACAAATACTTATTTGACTGTGGACGCTCTCCAGTCTTTAACCTTGATTACTTCTGGCCAATCAGAGTATGTATCCACCATTATGAGAAATGATCCTATGCTATTGATGTGGACATGGTCCATATGTATTCTCAGCCGTGGTTGTGCCTCATTAGGCCATAAATGAAACTCTTTTTGCCTGAATCTTCTAATCATTACATTTTTGTCATTTAGTAATAAATTCTTCAATATCCTTTGCATAACCCTGTCACCATTTTAATCTTCTGCATGTCGCAATGTACATCATTGTGTAACCCTCTCAATATGTCTGTCTTTAACATCCACAGAGCTACTGTCACCTCACCACTGCATATAATTTCATTTTCAACTGTTAACTTATGCCATATATCCTTAAATGGCCGCTCTGCTATTGAACAATTGTTCCACTTATTATTCTTTATTCTTTTGATTATTTTGCTCAGTAATGGATCTTGCTTGGTGTCATTTTTTAACCTGTTGATCAGAAGTACATCATTGAATTATTCTATTTTCCTCAATTTCATGTTCATCGTCTTTTTCTTTTACAAATCATAATCCGCAACAAAGCATCTACATGGGATGGTATTTCCCTTAACATATACAATGCTAAAATCAAATGCCATGATAATGGCTCATTATAAAATTCTCAACAACATAACCTCTGGCAACTCCTTCTTGGGGTTCCACTTTAGTAGAAATTTCTTACCTAGTAAAAAAATTTGTGCCCTCTCCATACTCCAACCAATCACTATGGCCTCTTTTTCAATGTTTGAGTAATTTATCTCTGCCATTGTCAGTTTCCTAGCTAAATACATTATTGGATGATCTTCCTGCAACTGTATGGCAGCAATCCTTTTCTCACTTGCGTCCATGGTCAATGTTATCTCTTTCTTAGGATCAAACACCCTTGTTATAGGTTTCTTTTCATATTTACTTTTAGTATCATAAAAGCATTATTTCATCTTTGTGTCTTTTCAAACTCTGTCTTCTTTTTATACAACTCTGACAATTATTTCACTATATTTCAGGAAGTATCTACTGTAAAAATTTATCAAACCTAAAAAGGATTCCATTATTGGTTGGGGTCGCTATCTATGTAATCTTTTTTGTTAGCCTTTCGTCAGGTGCTCTATCAGTCTTTGGTAGCCCAAATATGCCAGGTTCTTGCAATCAAAGGTACATTTGTCTTTATTAATGGTTAATCCAGCCTTTTTTTTAGCCACCATGATATTTGATTCACTTTTTGTTTTAATTCTTGTTTGGTCTTTGCTCCTACCCTTATATCATCTTAGTAAATAATCATGTTAGTTACCTTGCCTAACAATATTCCTTCAATTGCCCTTTGAAATATATGACTAGAAGTTTTAATTCCAAATGGTGAGTTCACCTTAACAGGCCTAGGGAGGATGGGGTAAGATGAACCACTTTTTAGATTTTTTGACCTGGTGTCTCCCATGGTAATATCATCCAGTCTATGCTGGTGTTAAATTGAGCACTTGCCATTTACCTTTGACCATCCACAATTTGGATGTTTTCATAATATATCTTCCACATTTTTAAAACACTTGAAAAATGGTGTTAGAAAGGTTCAATTTACTCCACCTATAGGGCAAGATGAACCTCCCCTTTAAGGTTGAGGGGAGAAAAAAGATATTTCTACAAAATAACAGAAAAGATAGGACAAAATTATTTAAATTTCAGAAAAAAGCATAGACCTCCAACTTTACTATCCAAGTGTGGCATCCAGCTGTACACTTGTAAAAAAACAAACAAACAAACAACAACAACAACCACAATGGCAATACAGTCACATTCCAGTCTATGAAAGATTGAATTTTTCCAGGTCACAAGGGAAGACCCATTGGTTGAATCTGTGTTCACTCCCCAACAGTTGTTTGGCATGGGTAGTTTTTTTACAATATCTTGTCTATCAAATGATTGGGGTCGATAATGAAGGCCTGTCTGCAGTCCATGGGTTTTCGGCCTTGGATTCTCTTCAAGAAGACACCCTCGAGTTCATCACCATCACTTACATAGACTCTGGCGATGTATCGACATGTGGTTTTCTTGACATTGACTACCATGAAATCACCTATTAGTTTATCATCCAATACATCGTCATCATCAGAATTGTTCATGGCCATGGACTCACAGTCTTCATCATCGTTGTCATCAACTGAAGTGACATTGGCTGTTGTCTTTTGTGATGTTTAGCTAAACAGTTTCTTTTTTTATGTTTTTTGTGGGTTTAACCTTTGCTTTTTCTGCTGCCAATTCATCTTGGACTTGTGTGTCAGTCAGTATTTTGGTTGCCCTTTTCTTTCTTCGCCCAGTTATAATGTCTTCATCTGCTTTATCCCTTAACTTCACAATGAAGCAAATGTCCCTGGCATCTCCACAAGAGAAGTGAGGGGGAGAAGAGAAAATAATGTGGCACATATTGCTTTTTCTTACTCCCAGCTCAAAGGTTCATTTTACCCCACAGCAGCCATCTTGAAAAAAATCATCTGGCAGCAAAGCAATCCACTTTGTAACCATTAACAACGTGCACAGAAGAACAGTCAAATAACAACTCACCCCCCAGTAATTAACAATGAAAAGAAAACAATTATACTTATCAGAGTATTTGATGATATTCCCACTTTTCAACTTTTCACTTGATGATCGTCAAAACACTTTTTTTCACACCTAAACTCTCAAACTGGCTATAAATTGATGTCAATCGCTCAGAGACCTGTGGTGATGTGTTGCTTAATGTGTGTGACGTCAGAGGTTTATGGGGTCTCTGTTAATTCGTATACAAGCGTTGGTTCATCTTACCCCATCCTCCCCTATAGGGGTGTTGATCATGACAACTTCTTTAAATTTTTTGTCAATTTGAATTTGGTTGTTGGCAGATCTCAAGTCAATTTTTGCAAAATATTTCATGTTTGCCAGTTCATAGCTCACTGTTTCAATGTTTAGTAACAGAAATGAGTCTGAGCTTATTTGGTGATTTACTCCAATTTTGTAGTCAACGCATATCTGCAAATCACCTTTTGCTATGATAGGTGAGGCCCAGTTACTTTCACCATGTGTAACTTTTTTTGAGTATGCCTTGCTTGATCATATAGTTTAACTTGGCTACCACTAAAGGATATGAATAAATATAGTTTTAAGGTGTGCAATATTTGTAGGATAAAATCCTCAATATCAGAGATAGAGCATATGTAAATATTCACTCTTTTATATATATATAATTGGAGTAGATAGACTAAACTATTGCCCGGTTCACACTCCACCCACGTCTATTGAACAGGTGAAGAGGCTCATCCCTTGTTCCCTGTTTAGGATGTGGTTTCCGGCTTTTTCTTTTTCTTTTCCAATCTTTTCACTCTTACGTAGCCCCCTGTGCATCAGTGGCATTACCGCCTTGCTCAGGGTGATAAGATTAAAAAAAAATATATATATATATATATATATATAAATGCAAACTTATCACTATACTCATTTCGAAAAACCCTACATGTATAGACGTGGAAGGAAAAAAATGGTTGTAAAAAAGAGAAAGAGCTAAGCACATGAACATCAGCCAAAGTGATTTGGACCGAGCCAGTACGTAGCCCAAAGAAAAAAACCCGAGACAAGTAATCAATAACAAAAAAGCACTCAATACGTAAGCAGAGGAAGATCCGTTTAGATGGGACCTTGGTAGGTTTGTTGGCTCACTAGCTTATATATATATATATATATATATATATATATATATATATATATATAGGGTGTGTCAAATAACTTACCTTTCAACATGGCTGTCTCCTTTTGTCTCCCTGCAGGTGATCATTCAAGAGTGTGGATAGTGTGCTGAATATTTATGGAGCTCAATATACACACTGAAATTATCAGCCAATCAATACTTATAGAATGGACTTGCCTGTAACAGAATGGAATCTACCAGGTTATTATTTAAGCCATCTACCAATTTGCCCTCATGGTTTTTTTGGTCAGTCAGCCCCAAGTTTTACAGTGTTACTGATCGTTTCTCGGGCTCTTGGCTAAGATCAGAGTTCCGTTACTACATTGTTGGTTTGGAAAGTGTTCGTTTGGTGATCGTTTTTTGTTGTCGTTTGGTTTCGTGGAGAGCTAAAGTCGTGGAGAGTGGATCGTGTGCCTCCGTCTGAAGGCGATTATGACGGAGGCTCAAATTGAGCTTGGGTCGCCAGTTCCCTCCAACGAGACATGGAGTGGAAAGGAAAATGAATGGCACGTTAGCCACTCACAAAAGCACGGGTCCGAAGCCGTACCGATGACGGCAGAAGAGTGAGATAAGTTCGGCACTCCCGTTTCGAAAGCCTCGAACAGGCCGGAATCGCCCATTCCTTCCTCATCTGGGTGGAAGGGCGGGAACGTTAGAAAGGTAGAAGACTACTATAGTGGTCTTAGACAAAAGTATGACAAATACATCCAAGGGACGGAGCTGTTGTCGGTTCCGGAATCGGTGGCAGCCATAGAGCCTAGGATTATCTCCCTGCTGACGAAAGACCCCAAAACACTCAAGTTTGTGGGAGTCAGCAGGGAAAACATTGAGGAGTCCATTAAGGCCCTGAAGATAAAGGCCAAGGTGGTGGCCAGAAGGAGCCACGCAATGTGGGACATCCTGCTGGGATCAATTGAAGAAGCGAAGCAGTTAGCTGGAGCGACTCTTACAACCAAAACGCTCAGGCTTCAAACTGAGTACATGGGGACCCATAAGACCAAAATAACTTTGCATGGGGTCCCCATGGACATTTCTGAAGATCATGTGGGCGCCTTCTTTTCGAAATATGGAAAGGTGGCGGAGGTGTCCTCAGTGGTGTCAAAAGCGGGTTTCATCACCGGCGACATGAACCTGCAGGTGACGGTGACTCACAAAGAGTTCACCGATATCCCGAACATTCTCACCTGCAGAGGACAATCTATTTACGTGGTGGTGGAGGGTAGGAAGCCGTTTTGTTGGGTTTGCAGGGCGTCGGACCACGTGGCCAAAGCGTATCCGACAAAGAACCCTGCCCCAAAGGCCCAACCAACTCAACAGCAGGCAGCCAAAACGGCAGCAGCAGCAGCAGCATCAGAAGTAACCTCCAAAGATAAAGGAGACTGGTAGACGGCTGGGAGGAAGAAGACTAAAATGCCTCCACCACCGGAGAAACCTGTGTCACCTCCTCCGTCGCCGAAGGCGCCCGCACCACCTCCATCACCCCCCAAGCAGGACGTCTCGAAGGGGAAGGCGATGAAATCCCCTCAGAAGAAACCCGAAGAGGAAAGGACTGAAGAGGAGATGGACGTGCAGCGGTCTGCATCTTTAAAGCGTGGCAGAGACGAGGAGATGGAAAGGCAAGACAACCCAAAGAGCCTGAGAAAGAGCAGAAGCGGGGAAAAGGCAGCATCAACCAAGGCGAAAAGTGTTTCACTACCAGTGTCACCGGAGCGTCCTTCGTATGCGGACAAGGCAAAAAGCCTTCCCTCTTCCCCACAAAAACCTGCCCAGTCCCCGGCCTTTGAACTGACTCCTTTAACCCCCTCCCCTGCTACCTCTTCTCCCACTCCCAGACTTGTTAAGAAAAGAAAGCTCTTCCCCAGGGCGAAGAGCTACTAAAAGTTAACAAAAAAGACGTGGCAAAAGACTGGTTGGCCCAGAGGCGATCTTTACTCAAGCCTTTGCTGAAGCTGACTTCGGTGGATGATAAGTCCACTGAAGACCCCACTAACTTCCCTGAGGCCCCCGGCGTGCTTACACTGATTCGCAACACGGGGGGTAACCTCAAGGTGTGGGACCACATTGAACAAGCCAGCAAGGTCTATAAAGAGAAAAATATTGTAATGTACAGGAGTAGAACTCCTGAACTTAGAAAAATGGAAAAGAATTGTGCTGGGAGGTTCCCCGTTCTTCTCCATCCATCTTTATATAGGGTAGTTAAACTAACCTACCCTACGGACGTCGGCGGGATTGTCCAAGACGGACGGATTACGTCCGATATTGGAACAGGATCCCTTGGACAATCCGTCGGGGTCCCAACTGCTAGAGATTTTCATCCGGTATGTGACCACGAGTAATTTTCTCCTTTTCTAATTGCAGATCTAATTGATGTCTATCAAGTTAGCCAGTGTAAATGCGAAGGGCTTGAGGGATCGGGGTAAGGCAGCCCGCCTGCTTCGTGACCTCTTGTTTTTCGGCGAGGATGTGGCCGCGATCCAAGAGACTCACTTTGTTTGCGACGTCGATTCTTGTGTGCTGGCTAACGACTTTGTCGTCTATTCAGCATATGGGAACCGGCAAGCCAGAGGTGTTTCTTTGCTGGTCAAGCGTACCCTGGACGCGGAGATCGACCTTGTCCATGTCAGTGCCAAGGGCCGGTTGATCGTGGCCAATGTTGCAGTGAAAAGCAAGAAGTTTCATCTGGTTGCGGTTTATGCGCCCAATGATCAAGAGGAGCGTGTCGACTTTTTCCGTCTGGTGAAGCCCTTCCTGGTCGATAGTTGGCCTTCTACCAAGATGGTTTCCTACCTTGATAGAATGTTAGTGAGAGAGGCTGATATAGATTGCTTAGAATGCCCAACGTTCCACTGGTTAGGCTACATGGACCACAAAATGGTATGTGCCCGTGTGGTGTTAGAATTTAGGGCTAGAATGGCTGGCTTCTGGAAGTTCAACCAGTCCTTACTGGACAGGCGGGACTTCCGGAACCAGCTGATTATCGTAGTTCAGCGGGCGTTAACTGGGGGAGTCATTGGGAATAGGCGGTGGGCTAGTCTTAAGGATAGGATTAGGTCTTTCACCACTGAATACAGCCAACGGCTCAACCTAGATAAGGCTGCCAAGGTGAAGACGCTTAGATCTAATTTTTCCCAGGCGGAGGCTGGTGGGGATCCCCTAGAGATAGCCGTAGCTAGGGAGGCCCTGGAGCAGTCGACTAGCGATCGTTACATGGGTCAGGTAATTAGACATAAGTTAAGCAAGATGTCTTCCGAAGCTGTGAACATGGGCGTGGAACTGCGCAAGGAGGAAGTCCGTCAAGGTGGCGACTGGTACATCCGCGAGATACGAGACCCGGAGGGGCACACCCTTAGGTCGACTGATGACATGTGCGAGGCGTTTCGGCAGCATTTCGAACGCCGCTTCACCAAGGAGCCTGGTCTCCACGACGAGGAGTTTTGCAGCTATTTGGCTGACTTTCCCCGGCTTTTGCCGGCTGAAGCGGCTAGTTGCGAGGGAGAGATTACGGAGGACAAAGTCTACGCGGCTTTGAAGAGAGTCGGCAGTGGCAAGTCGCCAGGTTTGGATGGTTTGCCCTATGAATTGTACTTGAGGCTGTCACACATCTTTGTCCCTATCTTGACAGTTGTGTTCAACAACTGGTTCCGTCAGGGGTCCATCCCCAGTCGGTTCACCAGGGGTGTAGTCACGCTGTTGAGAAAAGGCAAGGATGTTGGGAGGGAATTAGACGGTTACAGGCCCATAACTCTGCTAAACACAGAGTTAAAGATTTTGGCCAAGATCCTGACGAATCGCTTGCAGCTAGTTGCCGAGTCTCTGTTGGGACCTGATCAGACTTGTGCTGTGAAGGGCTGAACAATTCAGATCAACCTGCACTTGATCTGCACGATCCTAGAGGGTGTAAAAGATGACGATGAGGCCGCGCTGATCAATTTGGATCAGTCCAAGGCATTTGATAGGGTTGACCATGGCTACCTGGTGGCTGTCCTGCAGGCTGCCGGATTCGAAACTGACTTCTGCTGCTGGATTGGTCTCCTGTATCGCTCCCCCATGGCTGTGGTGCAGGTGAACGGAAAGCTGTCGAGCGCGTTTGCACTGTCTAGGTCGGTTCGACAGGGTTGCCCGCTGTCGTCCTTACTCTATGTTTTGGCGTTGGAGCCCCTCCTTCGCCGGCTTAGAGACAGGTCGTGCAGTCCGGCCCTATGTGGAATCGCTATCCCTGGTGGTGCTCGAGCCAGGGTTTCCGCTTACGCCGATGACATAACGACTTTTGTGTCCTCCCGCAGGGACATAAGAGCGGTACAGAAGGCGCTTGAACGGTATGAACAGGTGACAGGGGCCAAGATTAACCGCGACAAGTCTTCCGGCTTGCGGTTAGGCACCTGGAAGGGGATTCCCCTCCTGGGGCCCTTTGACTGGACGGACGGACCGGTCAAAATCCTCGGAGTTTGGTTCGGTCCGGACTTGCAGTTGGAGAAGAATTGGTCGGATATACATGCAAAGGTCGGCGCGTCGATCGAAACTTGGCGTTGACGGAGTCTCTCCGTAAAGGGCCTGGCGGAGGCATGTGCCGCTTACGTCTTCCCCATGGTCCTTTATTGCTGTCTGTACTTCCACTTTGTGAGGAGCATGAGGATGCGATCGAGCGTCTGCTATTCTCCCTTCTGTGGAGAGGACGCAGACATCACGTCGACAAACATGTCTGTTACCAACATCCGTGTCAAGGGGGACTGGGAATGCCGCACTTGGCGAGCCACCGGCGCGCCTCAAGGTTGGCATTTCTCAGTCGTGCGTTAATGGAAGACTCGTTGCTTACTGGGGTAGTGAGGGACGCGTTCCCTAGCCTCACTATCACTCCCCTGGTCTCGTTGTGCTGCCGCAAGCTTCGAGAGCAACCGGCTTTCATCCGTGAGTGCTGGAGGGCCTTGTGGGCCATTCCACGGTCTAGTGACCTTTCTCGGCCTAGGAGGCACTTCTATCGGGGATTAGTGGAGGGCGTCGCAAAGGATCAATTGAGGGAGAAGCTCGGCATGACGGAGGAGGAGTATTGCTCTCATTGGTCTTGGGCGCCAGGATTGGATTGGCTCAGCAACTCTGAGTTTTCTCTGACCTGGCGACTAGCTCGTAACGCCTTGTCTCTCAATGACATGCGTTTCATAATGGGCCTGGCGGATTTGCCAGATTGTGAACGTTGCAACCTTGGCTTAAAGGAGACGTCGGTGCACGCCTTCTTCCATTGTTTGCGCGTTCGCCCATTGTGGGGTCGTGTCGGCGAGTTGAATGCTCGCATCGCGCCGCAGGAACTTGTGTCCATTGATTGTGCATACGCCTGCGATAATGTGTTGCCCCCGTACACCGGAGTGAAACGGATGGTGTTTCTGTCGCTTCTGGCCACGGCTCGAATGGTGATATGGACGACGCGTTTGGAGGAAGTCTTGCAGGGTGGCCGTCTTTCGCATCAGGATCTAATCCGATATTTTGAGTACCAACTCAAAATGAAGATTAGAACTGATCGGAAACGGTTGCCATCGACAGAGTTCAGCAAAAGGTGGGTAAATGTGGCGAGCCTGGTTCGCGTGACTGGGGCTAGCCTTGATTTTCTCTTTTAGATCTGGTAGTCACATCGGATTGGATTCCTCTGGAACCCTCCCCTTTGGTTAAGGTAAGTCCCTTTTTGTGTACCTAGTTAATGTGAGTGAGTGTGATTCCTGGCCTGTTCCCTGGCTTTCGTCTTTGGTTATGGTCCAGTTCGAGATTCCCAGTTTCCGTTAATTATTTTTTTGTCCCGTTTCATCTCGTCTGAGCCAGTATTATATTTTCCCCAGTCCAATTTCTTTTTTGCCTCTTCACTCCCTGTAGAAAGAGAGTTTCTTGATTTCGTCCTCTGAGCGGAATACAGCGACCTCTTTGTTTTGAGGGTAGATTGGGTCCAGCTAACACAATGTTTATGTTGTTATTTTTGTTTGAAATTTTTATTTGGGGATTTGTGTCATGCCCCTCCCCCTTTGTCATTTCATCTAGAAAATTTTTATATATTTTTGCAATTTATTGTAAATATTGTACATTGTCAAATTCTTATGTATATTGTGGGGAATTTTTTTAGGTCCCCGGATTGCTTTGTGGTATTTTGGTGTACGGCAGTATGAGTGTTGATGGACAAGTTCTTTTGGTGATTGAGAAAAATTGTAGCGTGTGTCTGGGTCACGAAAGAGATTAGCTAGGTATAGGATAGATTACTGAAGACCATCCTCAGTTTTGTTTCCTCCTCCCTTTTTGGCCGTGTGCCACAATTGTAAATTTTTTACAATAAATAAACAGTCAGCCCCAACTTCCATTCTAGTTGATAACTAGCTGGTTGTTCTAGAAGACCTTTACAGGGTGTGATGGATAAATTGTCACCTAACACCTAAATTATGCAAAAATGAAAAAAATACTGACTGGCATCTAATTTTAACAGATATATTTACCAAAATTACACAAAAATATCTTCAAATACTAAAGAGTAAATTTGTTCAATAAAATCGCCATTGGCTTAAACCATGACCTCCAGACGACTTCAGAATCTCCTGCAATTCTTCTGGATGGTTTCCTTGTTTAAATTAGTGAATGCTGCCATAATTTTTACATTCAGTTCATCTTTGGTGTTACAAGGAATTTTGTTGGTTTCTTACTTAACTATGCTCCATACATAATAATCAAGAGGGGGGGGGGTGGGGGGGGGGCAGTCAAACACGCTGAAATGGAAATGTCCATATTGGAGCTTTTAGCATGAATGCCAAGCAGTTCAGCATGCTGTTTCCAAATTTCTGGTAGAATGAAATGCGCTATATGGCTATGGGTCTCCTTTTCTCAAAGACAGTGCCCAAATGAGCCTACTATACTGTGCAGTCAACAAAATCAAAAACAAAGAACACTGATGCACAAAATTAAAAATACAAAATGGCAAAAATTTACCTATCCCAACCAATATATATATATATATATATATATATAATATTTATTTAGAATTTATAACATATGTTATTTTGTTTCAACACTACTTGTGTCTTATCAAATGATGGTGCTGATTTTGAGTTGTAGAGTTTTAAAAGGTTCAAAACTAGCCAAACCTCCTCAATCAGGGAGACCTTTTTCTATGACATTTATAACAATGTAAGCTTTTCTTTGTTAAAAGGAAGTAATTTTTTTTTAGAAGAGTAACTAAGTATCAATCTTACTAAAATCTACCAATAAATAAAATAAAAAATAAAAAAATAGATAAAATATAGAAAATTACAAGCATTAAATTTTGATAAATGAAAGTAATTCTATGGTAATTTTATTAATTGTTCATAATTAAACAAGGAATTATGTTGTATATTCAGTAATGGAAAAAAAAAATGATGACAAAAGTGTTTGCATGATTGTAAGAAAAAATATAATTCTTTTGTAGATTTTACAATAGAAAAATGTTGTTTCTTGTTGCATTTTGTTATTCTATGACATTTATACTTATTTAGAATTTATAACAAATATGTTATAATACCACCACAAAAGTAGCTATTTTGTTTCAACACTACTTGTGTCTTATTAAGTAATGGTGCTGATTGCAAGATGAAAAGTTTTAAAAGGTTAAAAACTAGCCAAACCCCCTCAATAGAGGAGGCATTGTTACATAACCTGTGATGACCAATTAAAATACAAGTAATTTCTAATTTGAAGAATATAACAACAGACTCTAAAAACAATTTATTGGTGCATTAATGTTAATGTTTGATTAAAATAGAGATCAGTATTACTAAGTGACTATTAATTTCACATTACAATTAAAATTATTATGAATTAATGTTAGAAACTATGAATTTTAAATTCTAAATTTAACTAAGCATTAAGTTTAGATTATTGTAAAATTATTCAAATATGAAATGTAGAAGAGAGACAGACACACAAATATATACAAATACTATCGCCCGGTTCACACTCCACCCATGTCTATTGAACAGGTTAAGAGGCTCATCCCTTGTTCCCTGTTTAGGATGTGGTTTCCGGCTTTTTCTTTTTCTTTTCCAATCTTTTCACTCTTACGTAGCCCCCTGCACATCAGTGGCGTTACCGCCTTGCTTGGGGTGATACGATTAAAAAAAAATATATATATATAGATACCAACATATGCACAAACAGACAAATATATACATGTACATACATACACACACACAAATTTTTTAACTATTGTTTTTAGCAGTATGTCAATTTATCCGTTAAATTCAGAGCCAAGTAAAGAAACGTCTGTATACACTGCATATATTAGATACATATAAGTGTGAATTTGGATGATAAAGTGGGCAAGAGAGATGTTTAAACAGGGTCAAGACAAACATAGTCATATTCTAATGCATAAACATATAGATATAATTAAATATATAAACACGCAAATTCACATACAAAAATAAAATATGTATGCACATATAATATATACATATATATATACCATACTTTTTTACCTATTTATGTCATAAATTTTTATATTATTCTTTGGATGACTTTGAAATCATAATTAATTGAGAATAAATAGAATTGTTATTTAGTTTAATATTCAGTATATATTGAAAAAAATGCATGAAAAACTTTTGATATTTTATAAGTAAAATTTGATTCCAAATTTCCCAAAATCTAATCAAACATCAGAATTTTCTTTTCTTTTCTGGAAAGGCTTCTTGGTTTGGCTGAGATCTTTGCAGTACCACTTTCCTTTAATACTATATTTGTTATACTTTTTAGAACAGTATTTTTAGTTGTAAGAAAAAAGTAGGCATGATAATAATAGTGATTTCATGTTTAGAAAAGAAAGAGAAAAACTGACTAGTCATAAACAAATAAAGTGAAATGGTTTGTATGAAGATGAATGTGAAGTTTACTTTTCTGAAAATAATCAGTAAAAGAAGCCATAAAAAGAAGCCACAGGAAGATATTTAAAACAAACTTATAGACATTTAAATGGCGTTTTTGATGAATGCCCTAATGTCATAAAAACTCATGACTCATAGTTAAAGAGTATTCTTTCTGAAACAAATTTGTAGCAGCTCTTACCTAATTTTATTCTTCAAAATAATATACTACAATATAAACTGAGGTCCAATAATATTTATCAGTTTCCTTATAAATATTCATCAGAATTCAGAAGTAACCATTCACTGGTTTATCATACAGAAACACCTCTTCCCTTTCATATGGAGTAGTCCATAGTATCACATTATAACCATTTTCTTTTATTCTTTTAAGTAGTCAGAATTCATCCATTGGTCTATCAAGCAGTAACACTTGAGATTGAGTAAAAACTACCTCTTCTCTTTTTTATATGGGTGTCTGTAGTATCAAATTATACCACTGGTACATTCATTTCTTAATTTATTGTTTTTAATTTACAACCACAAAATATGTTTAGTTATATTTGTTTTGTTTTAGTGAATATTTGAAATCAAATTAAACTTTAAAATAATTTTAGATTTCACCTCATGTATTTTAAATAAATATTCTAGTTAAATTTTATTTATTTGTTTTTAAATAAATGTTTGTAGGTATAACTTAAAATTCAAAAAATTGAATTTCTTTGTATGTTTTTTAAGAAAGATATTCAGATTTGCCCAAATCATTAACTGGAAATAATTTTTACATCATTTCATATTGTTAGAATTTAACAATTTACTATTTACCTTTTTATATCTTATACATACTCCATGTATCTTTTAGAACTCTCTAGTTCTTAGGCCTGTAACTCATATTGACAGTCTTTGTATTTTTTATTTTTAATAATTTCACCCCAATCAAGGCAATAGTTCTTAGGCCTGTAACTCATATTGACAGTCTTTGTATTTTTTATTTTTAATAATTTCACCCCAATCAAGGCAATAGTTCTTAGGCCTGTAACTCATATTGACAGTCTTTGTATTTTTTATTTTTAATAATTTCACCCCAATCAAGGCAATAAGTCACTAAGACTTACTGAGTGTGAGAGAATATAAGTAAAAGGAAACATTATTATTATTATCTTATTACACATCAATCCAGTCCTATTCTAATTAGTTTTTCTCTCTCCAGTCTCTCTTTTGTTTTTTGTTTTTCTCTTTTTTTCTTATGAAAAATTAACAAAATTGATTTCTCTATGCACATGCTTTCCCAAGTAGTATTAAAAAACTTGCACTTGATGACCCATCTTTTATGAGCACTACTACCAATTGTTCTTCATTATGCACCAATGACAACATCACCTCTTTTCTGTCTCAGTCATTTTATGAACAGTTAACATTTCAACACATAGTTGGATGTCTCTAATAGTTTTTATTGTTTTTGCAGCGTCAGACATTTATTGTTCACATGTTGAAACATTAGTCTCCCCCCCCCCACGCCCTGTATAATCACCAAAATTAAGCAACATTTAGCCTAGTGAGTACCAAGAGGGGTGACTTCTTGAGAATACTAGGTGCTGTATGCTTGGATGTGAGTGTGGTCTAATGAAAAATAGTTTGGAATTGTTAATCAGAGAGCCAAGTCCCAATATTATATTCACTTATGCACAAATACCCTTGGAAAATGTATGAATTGAACTATTCTTTCCCCCAACTATGGGTTAATTAATAAGACTTGTATGACTAAACTATTGTTATTTCAACAAAAAAAAATGTTTACAATCTAAAAATATTTTCTGGCTTTAAATAACCAGTAAAGGGTTAATATGCAGTAGAAAACGAATGAATGAATCAATCAATCAACTTTTATTGTTTATACTGAATTGGATGGGTCATATAGAATTTCTGTCATCGTAGATACTTTTCTTATGGTGGCCATTTTTACTAAAAAAACATCATAATCTTCTAGAAATTAGTTTGTTTTTTTTTGGCTCATATTCATTTGATTATTCACTTAATTTTACTACATTTGATTCTTGTCTTAATTTTAGTAGATTTCTATATTAGTGAGCAAGATGTCATTTATTCCTCTGCAAGGAAACAATTTGCCATGCTTGACAACCTCTATCTGGAATAGTAGCATTGTTTGTATCTGTATATGTCATTGTATTTAGATTCTTGAGATTTCTATATTTTACTTGTCCTGAGGATGAGAGTAAACTACATCTGGCAGCAGGGCCTCTGATTGGGAGGTTGTGAGGAGCATGGAACCAACTCTTAATTGCTGTTGTTCCCAGGTACACCCTGACCCGAAGTGGTAGTACCTGTTGGGGTCCCAGCTATGGGAAAATAGTTCACCCCCAAACTGGGGTCAAAACACCATGAAAGTATAAAAATAGACTTTTATAGAAAAATATGCATTTTTAGAGAAAAACTTTTACCAGCAATACATTTTTGAATACAAAGCTAGAAGACATCTTCCATTTTCTAAAATTAAAAAAAGATTACAAAAAAAAACTTTTCACCAAACTCTGACTAAATCAACCTTTTCACTATGACTGAACATTAAAAAAATACTGTAAAATTCCATCTTTTTGGCATTAAATAACCCACAGGGGTTGATATGCCGTTAAACAAAACTCAAACTCTATATTTTGCACAGTGGGGGGTTTTTAATCAATTTTAATATTTTGTTCTATTCAACTGGGCAACATTAACATTTGTGATTGCTGAGCTGAATTAGCAAGCAGCAAAACCTGTATTGGAACAGGGTATGTCAGCAATCAAACTAAACTTGAGCATTTCAGTTTTATTATCTCCTTCACAGTAAAATGCATCGTCTTTCTGAAGCTAAAAATTTCTATATTAATAGGCTTAATACACCTAATATCAGTCAGTTAAATGCCATACGTGATACACGTTTGTGTGATCATGTCTCGAAAGATACATGACTGACTGTGTAGAAGATTATCCCACAGTAGGTTTCTATTACTTTCTGCATTAAACTGATTGCCATCCAAGGCTATAGAACCCAGTCTGTCTTATTATTTAACCCATAACTGGAGGGAAGGGACAGATTAATACCTTTCCCAAGGGTATTTGTGCATAAGTGAATGCAATGAATTCAACTGGAATTTGAATTCGGCTTCTCAATTTCTCGTTTCAAGCCAATATCCACTGCACCATCCCTGATTGATGTTAACCATAAAGGTTGGAATCAAGAATATGCCGAATTAACCCCTGTAAAAAGAAAAATGAGGTCACTTGCTTACTAATATTATATCTATTTTTTTTTTTTTCATGCAAACCTATGTTTACCATTTTGAATTTTGTACAAACTAACTTTATATCTACCTTTTGGTCTCTCATGCAAACCAAACCAACAGTTGCATCAAAAATAAAGAACAAAAATGAAAAATTCAGTATCTCTGAAACTAACCATCAAAATTGCGTGAAATTTTCACAAATAGTGGACATACACCTCCCCAACAATGTCGCTAGCTTTCAGGCTACAGAAAACAATAGAAAAGAATTTATCACATATTTATAGTTTTTCATGTGTCCAAAATTAGGGAACAATGAACAAAAAGTTAAGGTTAAAATTTCATCATCCATTCTTCTGATAAATGCCTGTAAAGATAAAGAAGCTGATGGTTGTTTAATATTACTGCAGCAATTTCTGCCATGTCTTAACAAAAAAAAACTTGATTCTTCTACTGAATCCAAAATTGTGAAACTTAGAATGGATAATAATACTGTACAACAAATTGCTAACTAGGTAAACCATTCGAAAAGGGTTGTTAGCAGAGTTTTGAAGTTATATAATGATGCCAGTAGCATAACCAATAAGAAGAAAACTGGACGACCTTGAAAAACAACTGTCAGGCAGGACTGTATAATTCACTGCCTTGCATTGAAAGACCATTTTCAAACTGCTGGAAACATTAAATACGACATCAAGGTTTCAAGATAAACAGTGTCAAGACAATTACACGAAATTGGGCTATTTTTACATTGTTCTAGGAAAAAGCCACTGATCAGCAACAAAAACAAAATAGCAAGGTTAGCATTTGCAAAGAAGCATGTACTCTAGTCAGAAGCTGATTGGTCCAAAGTTTTTCAGTGACGAATCAAAGTGCAATTTGTTTGGGAGTGATGACAAGCAATATGTATGAAGACTAATTGGTGAAGCAATGAATAAGAATTATACCAAGAAAACAGTGAAGTTTAGTGGAGGAAGCATAATGGTCTTTGGAATGATTTCTGTGCTTGGAACTTCACCTTTTGTACATTTAAATACAAGAGTAAGTGCTGGAGAATATAAAAATTTGTTAGAGTGTCACGTTGTTCCAGTGTTGCAAAATTGTGGTATTAACACTCCTGTATTTATACAGGATAATGCTTTGTGCCATAAGGCAAAGCTTGTGATGAATTATCTCGAGGAGTAAGAAATTGTGATTCTTGACTGGCCTGCTCAGAGTCCTGGCATGAACCCCATTGAAAACTTATGGAAAACATTTGTGAAGAAGGTAATAGCATGAAATCCATCAAATATTGAAGATTTGTGGCTGAAACTTTGTGAAGAATAGGTTAAAATTACGGTTACTGATTGTCAAAATTTGGTAAAATCTTGTGTGAGAAGATGTGCAGCAGTCATCGAAAATAAAGGTCTTAGCACAAAATATTAAATTTCAAGTTTCTCTTTTGTTTAGTTCTGGTTTATTTAGCTAAAATTTAAATTTGTGCCTGAATTTTGTACACATGAAAAACAGTAAATATATGATAATTTCCTTTCTATTGTTTACTATAACCTGAACACTAGCAACATTGTTTGGGAAGGTGTATGTCTACTATTAGTAATAATTTCATGCAATTTCAATGGTTGGTTTTAGAGATACTGAATTTTTAATTTTTGTTCCCTAATTTTGGATGCAAGCGAAACCTATGTCTACATTTTTAACTTTCATTAAAAACAAATCTATGTCTACTTTTTATTGTTTATCAAGATGACAATTCAGCATTAAATAATCTAGAGAAGGTTTATATGCCATAAAAAACCAAACCTGATTGTTGTAAACAGAAAAATCTGGTCTTTGACTGAAGTTCAGTTTCAGTATACTTGAAAGTAGATGTATGTTTCAAATGTGACCCTTAATTTTTCTAGAAAACACACACTTGAAACATTTTAGTTTCACCTGATAACTGATTAAATCACACCAGTACACCTTCAAAGTCATCTGCAGGTTACTAAAGAAAACATCTTGATCATTCTTGTACTAGGTAGGATCCTCTCTCTGTCTTTTGTTTTGTGTTGTTAAAACTTTTTAAATTCAGGAGGCAAACAAAAATAAGCATTTAGTTGGTTTATTCTGAAAAAATGTCTTGTGTTTGATAGAAAAAAGATCCTTGAATTTGAGGCACTAAAACAAAGCAGATTGTACATTTTCCTGTATTCATGTAGGACTGCCCATTTTTTCCAATTATTTCACCACAAGCAAGGTAATAAAGCCACTAAGATGCAAAGGGTTACTGAGAGAGAATATGAGGAAAAGAAACACTATTAAAAAGAAAGGACAATAAAAGATCAGAAATTAAGAAAGAAGATAATGATTGACACTGAATTTTAATTTTTAAAGGTCCAAGTTGGCTTGGAAGCAAGAAGCCAAAACAGAAAATGTGATAGAAGGAATTGTTAGCATAGAACTTACAGTTATAACAAGCCATTTCAACTGTAAATGATGAAATCTTGCCACCAATCTAGTCAGTCAGTTAAGTGCCATACGTGATACATGCTTGGGTGATCATGTCTCGATAGAGACATGTCTGACTGGGCAGATTATCTCGCAGTCAGTTGCCATTACATTCTGCAGTAGACTGGTTGCCAGCCAAGGCTATAGAACCCAATCTGTCCTGTTATTTGACCTATAACTGGAGGGAAGAGATGAATTAATACCTTTCCTAAGGGTATTTGCGCGTAAATGGATGCAAGGAATTCAACTGGAATTCGAACTCAGCCCCATGATTTCTTGTTCTGAGCTGATATCCACTGCACACAACACACATCTAGTGCTGTGCTTAAATTCTGAAAGTCTAAGTACTGTAAACTAAAGTTCATCAGAACAATTACCATGAAAGTATTTATAGAAAAGGCAGTGGAAAGCTACATTACAACAGTAGGGAAGTGATTGAAGCTCAGATGCCAAGTTAGGACCAATAACATTGCAGATTCTTCTTTGGATTTTATCAAGAATTTCTAAATATATAGCAAGAGCACCAGATGTAGCAGCAATATTCAAAGCAAAGATCAGTGATAGACTTATAAATATGTAAGATAGTTTTTGGAGAAGAAAAATTCTCACACAACACAGGGAACCAACTTTTATAGCAGTGGATATAGCAATATAATCTTTCAATATTCTTTCCATGTCAGCTGAAAAGATTAGTCTGAGAAATTGCAATGAACCACTCTGCTGGAGGTTAGCATCAGCTATATCAGTGGAAGGCAAAAATGGTTCTCTCAGATGATTAAAAGTGAGCAATTTTGTTTTGAATGTATCAAAATTAACAATCATTTGTTAACAATAGAATGTAGATCATTTTTGAGACTAGCTGCCAATTTGATCTTATCAATACGTGCCTCTTCAAATCCTCAGTTATAGAGACAGAGTTTTGTTGGCAACTTTCCATTTATAATTTTTTGTGTTGCAGCTCAAATTACAGCCATACAATATTTATACCGTCCATTTCATCATAGAGATCAATTTCTTTTAACTCTTTTTTTCTCACTCCAAATGTCTGGCAAAATATTTTTTGTTATTTGAGTTTCTGTAGTAATATCATTGTTATATTCTCTTTATTCTTCAACACAACTCTCAAAATAAATTATCTTTTATTAGCTTCCTTTGTGTTAAACTCATTTGCGGATTTTCCTGAGCATTTACTTGATTAAGAAATCAGTTTTGACTCCCTTCAGTCATCTTTTCTGTGCCATTTATATTAAACCTGTTACTACTTTTTTCAAAATACTGTACTTATTAGTGTTAAGTGTAGCAATAGAAAAAAAAACGATTGACCAAAACTCAAAGTTAAATCACATACAAATATTTAATTTCCGATAAACACAAAATGATATACATACAAAATTTACAATTTTTTGCATTCAAAACAGAAACGTAGAGTTTACCACTGGCAGGCAGTGTTCTGAAGGGTCAGTATCTTTACCCAGTTAAGTTAGCGTATTAGTTTAACTGCTATACTTTTTGGAAATCCTTAAATATGTATATAAAGAATAATTTCCAGTATGGTCAAAAAAATCTATTTACTCTTTTTGTTCCATGAGGTTCTCTTTCAGGTTTTAGTTGGTCGGCAACTTTTCTTAGATATTCTTTAGGCTGGATATATATCCTTGAATCAAAGCTGGAGTTGATAATGTCAGCAAATCCATTTAACAACTAACTACTCTCTTCTCAAAACCTATTTTTATAGGGGCTAACACCTAATTTGCATATTTCTAGAATATTTCAAATTCACTCGATTTTTACTAGAACATTCTACAATCTTCCAAGACATTATATTCCTAATTTCTCTATTTAACAACTACTTTTTTGTAATAACAAGTAGTACTCAATAGAATTCGTTACTATAACTTTCAGACATTATTAATATTATTTTTTTATATATAAATGCCTCCTCGTAACATTAGAAGTACCAGCCAAATTAATTTTGTTTTGGAAGGTTTTCTTCTGCCTTGCAAGTAGTTATAACTTTTGGTTCTGAAATTGGTGTGCCATTTTTTTTCTTCAAGGTCTTCATCAACTTTGATTTTTTTTTCTTCACTCACCTTCTTATCAAGTCAGCTGCATTGTGAATCTATGTTGTTTGAAGTTGGTGTGGTTGAATCAGATTTGGTAGAATTTGTTTAAATTTGTCCTTCTAAAATAAAATCCATAACTACACATTCACAGAAAGTAGTTGTCACTGGCTAACTGGAAGTCAACCATAAGGGAAACTTGGGTATGCTTTATAAACTTAGCAGTTTTTGATATTCTTCTGATTTCAGTATGAAATTTGAAATTATTATTACCAACATATTTTATTAACTTTAATAAATTCTCAAGAGAAATGGTCCTAGGTATGACAGTAAACTATATCCAGTAGCAAGGCCTCTGATTGGGAGGTTGTGAGGAGAATGGAACTACCTGATCCGGAGTGGTAACACCTGTTAGGGTCCCAGCTATGGGCAAATAGTTAACCCTCAAACTGGGATTCAAACACTATGAAAGTATAAAAATAGACCTTATGCATAAAGAATAGAATTTATATATAAAAATAGACTTTTATAGAAAAATATACATTTTTGAAGGAAAAATATTACAACAATATATTTTTGAAGAAAAAATTATTACCATAACACATTTTTGAAGGAAAAAAATTATTGCTATAATACATTGTTGAAGTGAAAAAAAAATATTACCATGAATACATTTTTGAATACAAAACTAGAAGACATCTTCAAAATAAAAAAAATTTAATCAAAATCTGACTAAATCAACCTTCCCACTTTAACCAAGCATTAAAAAAAATACCTTGAAACCCCATATTTTTGGCATTAAATAACCCACAGAGGTTGATATGCTGTTAAACAAAACTCAAACTTTCAAGAGGATGAGAAATAAATTGGCAATATAATTGAAGTGCATTTTGTTTGCTATACTCAAAGTTTTATTAGTAGAAAGTGTTACTTTAACAAAAAGAATTCTCTGAGCCTCCTCAAGAATAAACTGTGATTTTGTCAATAGAATAGCATAATACCCAGATTGTGTAACATGTAGGTTGACCCTCTATTCAGCTATCTAAGCTATATCCTATTTAAAGTTCAATTTAATTCCAACTTTCTTCATAGTTTGCTTTGATAGCGACAGTGGTATGTAACTATTTACAATATCCATGTTGATTGTGATTGTTAATGTAAACACACCAATTACAGCTGGAATAATAGGCTTTTTGCAAAGAAGAAGCACATTTTCTCTCTCCAAATTTGTACACGTTTTTGCTTTGTTTATATATGTCACTCTTTTATTATCATTATCCAGAGATTCATAGTAGCAATAAAGCCAGATTTCACCTCATTGTGTTTTATTCATGCTTCATAGTCCTGGGTATGATGATAAAGTACATCTGGCAGCAAGGATTATGATTAGGAGATTGGAGGTTTCAAAGAGCATAGAACCACCTCTTAATTGCTATTGTTCCCAGATCCACTCTGACCTACAACAGTAGCACCTGTCAGGACCCCAGCTATGGGTAAATAGTGACACTCCAAACATAAACAAAACATTATGAAAGTGTAGGGATACCTTTTTTAGCAAAATGGCCAGCAATACATTTTATCTGTAATTGAAGCCATAAGATTGCATAAAAATATTTAGCTTAAATAACCCATAGAGGTTGATATGCCACTAAACAAAATCAATCAAACAACCAACATGAAAGAACTTTGTAATACCTTAAAATTTCTTAAAGAAATCAAACTGTATTCTAAAATGTAATCTAAACAAAACCACAACATAAAATACACTTATCACTCCCTCTAGTAATCATGTCCACACAAACATGTATAAGCACGAAAGAATAACATATATCTTATTTTTATTACTTCAAAGCTCCCAAGAAAATTAAAATTCAGCATTAAGTGACCCATAAAGATGTTGATATGCCATTAAACAAATAAAACAAACTCATGCCACAATTTCATTGATTGTGTAACAGAAGCCATTTTGCAAGGGTAGAATTGTTTTTTTATGGCTTATCAATCCTTTGTGGGTTTTTTAAAGCCAAAAAGTATTTTTTTAAGTGTAAGAATTTTTTAAAGATAATAATAGTTTAGCGATGCAAGTCTTACTAATTAATCCATAGCTGGAGGGAGAAGAGGTGGATTCATTCTTTTTCCAAGGGTATTTGCATGTAAGTGAATATAATAAACCCAATTCAGCTCTGCAATTAACAATTCTGAGCTATTTTCTATTAAACCACCCGCTTATCCAAACTTACAGCACTTGGTATTCTGATGTGGTCTCCCATGTAGGTACAATCAGGCTCAATGTTGCTTAACTTTTATGATTGTACGGATATCAGTTTTTCAAACTGATGTGGTCATAAACCTCAAAGAAAAGAGATTGAACAGTTAAAGAAATTTTAATCACTTTCTTTTTTTTTTTCAAACTGAATATATGTTCTTCTCTGCAAGATTGATGTGGTCTCATTTCATAGCTAGTTTTAATGTCACTCATACATCAAGCATAAATAAATGCCAGGCTTTAAACTCCTTTACCATTTATTCATGTATTCAGGATTTGATATAACAGAAAATAAACCCAAATAATTGTTTGCATAGAAATTTAATTACCATGCTTCAGTTTTGTAGTCTTTGTGCAACACAAATAAATCAAGTTATTTGTAGTGCAAATCTCTAATAAAACACAAGCGTACATTTAGCAAGTAAAATAAAAGTATCTGGATATTATTGATTGATGAGTTTACTCATGCTGTCAAAAATGACTGCAAATCTTTACTATTATTAGATAACTTTCACGTCTTTTTTTAAGTATATAAATGAACTAGTTTACACATGCTGTCAAAAATGACTATTTTTGCCAAGTCTTTATTATTATTGTTGAATTCCTTGCATTCACTTACGCACAAATACCCTTGGGAAAGGTATTAATCCATCTCTTCCCTCCAGTTATGGGTTAACTAATAGGACAGATTGGGTTCTATAGCCTTGGCTGGCAACCAGTCTACCGCAGAAAGCAATGGCAACCTACTGCGAGATAATCCTCTGCCCAGTCAGTCATGTCTCTTTCGAGACATGATCGCCTAAAGCGTGTATCTTAACTGACTGACTTTATTATTATTAGCTATTCACATGTAAGACTTTAAGTGATTTATTTAAATGAGTGGGCTCATACCGTCAAAAATGGCGCAAAATAATTATATTGATATGCTGCTTAAAATGAGACAATATATATATTGATGTATCTACTATTGAGTCTTTTACATTAAGACATATGAAAGAAAAAAAAAATAATAATAATCTAAACCCCTGAGTGTGACAGGAAGAATATATATATATATATATATATATATACACAGTGGTCTTTACAGCTATAAGATTTTTATATATGAGGTTTTTGATATTGTAGTTTATCTATGCCATAAAAAAATAATTACCTATTTTGTTAAGTTCTTACTATTATTAGAATATTTGTGTCTTTAAAGATTTTTTTTTTAATCATATCACCCCAAGCAAGGCAGTCCACTGCCACTATAGTGCAGGGGGTTACATAGAGCGATTGGGTATAGGAAATGTCAGAGGGAGGGTGATAGACGAGTTATGAGGTACGTAGGGAAAGTGTTGGAGGGAATGGATGCGAGTTAGTGTGTTAGGAGATGTCTATTGACCTTACATTTAAACTCCTGGAGGTTGTAGCCGTCGGGGAAGCAATCATGGGGAAGGGAAGCTGTTGGAGTAGAAATTGCGGTTACATTTCGTCGGTTTCACTGTAAAGGGGTGGGACCTAGTTGCCAATCTAGTATCTCATGCAAATTCACACCTAGAGGACACCAGTGATTTAAGTTCATCCGAGCAGAAGCCGTGAAAGTACTTATTCAAGAGGCACAGGGAAGCTATGTCACGCCGGTGAGAGAGTGACTGCAGGCGGTCAGCTAAGTCGGTATCGATCACATTACAGATTCTCCGCTGTATTTTGTCAAGAAGCCCAAGGAGAATAGCAGGGGTACCCAACCAGATGTGGCAGCAGTATTCAATACACGGGCGGACGGTAGATTTATATATATGCAGGATAGATTCAGGCGGAAAGAATTTCCGGGCCCTGCACAGAGAGCCGACTTTCATAGCAGCGGATTTAGCAATAGATTCGATGTAGTCATTCCACTTGAGGTCCACTGAGAGTTTACCCTTACCATTAATAATAATAAAATATTTTGTTACTAATATTAAAGAGTATATATATATATATTGAGTATATATATATATATATATATATATTGAGTAGTCAAGAATGTGTGCACATATATATATATATATATATATATATATATATATGTGCACACATTCTTGACTACTCAATGTGATTATTGCAAAAATATAAAATAGTAACTCATTGTTAAAGGGCAAACATGTGGCAAGAGCTTTCATAACAGGTTGTAAATTTTAATAACTGGTAGTAAAGAGAATGAACTGAGCCAACACTGCCTTGCTATTATCTCTCTAATGGACTGACACTGCCTCACTATTGTCTCTTTCTCCATGAGCATAACAGGAGAAAAAAAAAAAATATATATATATATATATATATATATATATATATATATACACACACACACACAACAATCTTTATTATAATAGGGAGGATAGTTTACTAAATAAGTAGTTATTTCAGTAAGTAAAATAATTCACCCATGCCATATAAAAAATGATTACCTATCTTCTTAAGTCCTTACTATTATTAGAAGATTTTCACTTGTGAGTCCTGAAAAATATAACTTGTCATTAATAATGATGGCGTATTTTGTCAATTCCTTTATTATTAAAAAAAAAAATTACCATGTGAGTCTTTATATATACTAGTAAACTAATATCACCAACAATTGCAGTATAATTTGTTAAGTCTTTACTGCTATAAAATTTTCATACATGAGTTTTTAAATATACTAATTTATTCATACCATAAAAAATGATTACCTATTTCGTAAGGTCCAATACCTTAAATAGAAGATTTGTGTGTCTTTAAAGATATGAGTTTACCCTTGCCATTAATAATGATGAAATATTTTGTTACTATTAGAAGGTTCTTACACTGATTGAAAGTAAAATTTCAAGACCGTGAATATGTTTCAATTTCTTCAAGATTAAATGTACAGTTGCGGTAGCCATATTACAATTATCATATGTACAGATCAATATATACACAAGTTCCAAAATAAGAGATGTATCAATAATACTCAAACCTCATTAATGCAGGTAAAACTCTTCATATGTATGCAGTCTTACAGGTATGAATGCCATATCATGATACCTTATTACATGCCTTTTACATCTATTGATTTACTACAAGTTATAGGTAGACTAAATAAATCATGTGTTGTTCAATGCTGAACAGGTTTGTTGTTTATGCCTGTAAAATAAGTTTTCAAACATCTTTGCAGAGTATATTGAGTAGCACTGGTAACATCTAGGCAGGTATTATAGTGCTGGAAGAGCACATTGCCGTTCTTTTGCAGGACTAACAGCAGAATAGCCTGAGCAATTTTCCATATGTACCTGGTGCTGTGTACAAAGTTTGCTCTAAAGGTGAGTTAAAATTTGTAACTCATGGCAGCCCCAAAAGTGTTACCAGGTACTTGACTTGTGTGAATATACTCTGGAAGGTGTTGTTCTTCTGATCATCATTGCTCATACAAGTGATCATTGCTTGCATGAATGCAGAACTGCTTTCATTACTCAACATTGTACAGTGTGAGTTTGACTACAGGAACATATACTTGTTGTCTTGATGCAAGTAAATTATTCCCAAGAATCTATATCATATTCAGTTTTTTCTTTTTAACTGTACAAGAAGTGATTTATATGGATAGAAGTTGAAGATAATGGTCAACCCTAGACTTGAACAAGTTAAGATTGTTAGATAGGTTACTTAATGTTTCCCTCTCCAAACCCTCTTTCCTCTTTATACATTGTAGAAATTTCAACTGTATTTTTAAAATCATAAGCATGTCTACTTTTTGCTTCCATTTTCCTTAAAACTTCTTCATGTTCACATGGTCTGTCATCAGACTGGTGAAATTATAGAATCTCTACTAGAATCATCTGATTTATGACCCATAATCAAATGCACACATACTTACACACAGGTACCAGATCAACGTCAGCATTTGACCTAACCATGTGCTCCCCATTTATTTTTTATGAATTTTTAATCGAAAGTTCATGATGACTAATGTGGTAGAGAGTATTCACCTAGTTTCCTAAATATGAGAAAACCTATGCAAGAAGAAAGGAATTCAAAATGGAAACTGCAAAAAGCTAACTGACTAAAATTCAATGAACTCTGCTAATTCCAGATCAACATTGGAATTGTCAATAAACCAGAACCAATAGTCTATGTTACAAACATGCTAACACAAATAGCAAGACAGACAATACCCAAATCTTTGATTAAACCACATACCAAATCAAAATCCTGGTTTACAGCAGAATACAGAGAAGCAGTTAAAACCAGAAAAAAAATGCTAAAGATATTTTTACACAATCCAACCACAACCAATCTACAAAACTACAAGCAATCTTGAGCAAAAGCATGCTGTATAATTAAAAACTCCAAAAAAAAATCTTGGCAAAGCTACATCTCCAGATTAAACAACAAAACCCCAATAAATAAAACAGGGGAAATAATAAGGAAAATTAACGGAAAATCATCACAAGCTGCAACAGTGCACTTAACCAAAACAAATAGAGATAAATAAACTAAAAAAAAATAATAAATAAATAACTGACCTAATAGTAACAAAATTTCAAAGAAATTCCTCAACAAATCATTACACTACTAAATTTCAAAAATATAAAAGCATTGAACAAGAAAAACTTAAATTCACTTCAAACAATAAAGAAGAATATAATATTCTCTTTACTATGACAGAAATAAGAAACTCCATAAACAAAAGGAAAAACTCTGCAACTGGTTCAGATAAAATTCATTACCAATTTTTAAAACACCTGCCAGAAAAGTTTCTTTTAATAATTCTCCAAATCTTCAATGATATATGGTGTTCAAACAAATTTTCAAAATTGTGGCCTCAGTCTCATAATTATAATTCCAAAATCTGGCAAAGATCGTTCCAACACAACAAATTACTGGCCCATTTTATTAACAAGTTGTATTTGCAAGATGGAGTGAATGATAAATGCTTGACTAATGTGGTACCTGGAGAGAAACAATCTCTTATTTAGCTACCAAATTGGATTCTGGAAAAAAACAAAGAATCAATGATCAAATTGTACAGCTAGAATTGTTTGTTCATGATTTTTTTGTTCAAGGTCAACATGTGGTATCAGTATTCTTATTCTTTGATCTTGAAAAAGCCCATGTCATCATATAAAAGTATAGTATCCTAAAAGACATGCACAAGATGGGAATAAAAGAACAGGTACATTCATCTAAGACTTCATATCAAACTGAACATTCAATGTATGAACATCAGGAAGCAAGAGTACCTCAAGGAAGCATTTTATCAGTTACATTATTTATTCTCAAAATATATAGTACTATTAAAACCATTAATACAGTTATTGAAAAATTCCTATTTGTAGATGATATTTCAATATCATACTTATCATCAAACATGTCTTCCCTTAAAAGATATGTACAAACATGTTTGAACATTTTTAAAAAATGGACAAATGAAAATGGATTCTGTTTCTCCAAAAATGAGCCTACCACCTCGATCCAGAATTAAAATGAAATGGGCACTTAATTCTCATAGTCCAACAAATAAAATATCTGGGAATCATACTAGATAGCAAACTTAACTTCAAGGTGTACATTGGTTACCTTAAACAAAAATGCCAAAAGGCCTTGTAGCTTCTAAAAGTAATATCAAAACTGAATTAGGGTGCTGACCAAAATGTAATGTTCAGAATATATAGATCGAACATCAGATCAAAATTAGATTATAGATGCATTATTTACAGTGTCACATATAAATCTTAAAATACTACAAACCATACAAAATCAAGGACTGAGTTTAAGTATCAGGTCCTTCCAGACCTCACCTATGCAAGGTCTTTACATAGAAGCCAATGAATTTGAGAATAGAAAAACTATCCCTCCAATATGCACTAAAACTACAATCCAAGCCAAATAACTTAGCATACCAAAAAAATATATGAGCCTCAGTATATCCAGTTCTATAGAAATAAACCAACATCCATCCCTTCACTTGGACTTTAAATTAATGAAGCACTAGAATGAATAAACAAAGATCCTGATAAGGTAACACCAGTCACAATAAACAAGCTAGTTCTCTGGACAATTTTCAAATTTCACATAGATCTTACATTGACAGAAAAAAAAAAAGGAAACAGCAAAAGTATATATATATATATATATATATATATATATATATATATATATATATTCATAAATTATAACATGGATATGTTACAATATCACTACAAAAGTAGCCATTTTGTTACTTTTGTATTGAGCACTTTTTAAAAAATAGTGTTTCTTTAGACAAGGAATATTATTCCAACAATACTTGTATATATATATATATATATATATATATATATATATATACTGACCAAAATGTAATGTTCAGAATATATAGATCAAACATCAGATCAAAATTAGACTATAGATACATTATTTACAGTGTCACATATAAATCGTATCTTAAAAAACTACAGACCATACAAAATCGAGGACTAAGTCTTAGAGCCTTTTGGACCTCACCTATGCAAAGTCTCTATATAGAAGCCAATGAACCACCTACATCTCTGAGATGGGAAAAATTATCCCTCCAATATGCACTAAAACTACAATCCAAGCCAAACAACTTAGCATACCAAAAAGACATATGAGCCTCAGTATATCCAGTTCTATAGAAATAAACCAACATCCTTTCCTTCACTTGGACTTTGAATTGATGAAGCACTAGAATGAATAAACAAAGACTGTGATAATGTTACACCAGTCATAATAAATAAGGTAGCTCTATGGACAATTTCCAAGCCTCATATAGACCTAAAATTCACACACAAAAAAAAGAAAGAAACAATCAACAACAGAGAATTAAGAGACAAATATCACGACTATAAACCATTCTACACAGATGGATCAAAAATCCTAAATAGAATAGGTACAGCAGCCACAAACAAATTCATAAACAAATCAGGCTACCAAATAATGTATCCATCTATACAGCTGAACTCCAAGCCATTAAAATAGCAATTAAAATGATAGAAAATTCAAAAGATAGAAAGTTTATAATATTATCAAACTCTATGTATAGTTTAACAGCAATTTAAGAAAAGAACACAAATCATCTCTATATTCAAGAAATCCTAGAAACTGGTCATCAGCTAATAAAGCACAAAATGATAATATTGGCTTGAATTTCTAGCTATATAGGCATCAAGAGAAATCATGAAGCTGACACACTAGCAAAAGAGTCTTTGAAAATTAAAATAACCAACATCAAACTCTCATATCCAGATACCAAAAACAAAATTACACAACATATCAAAAAAAATTTTAAAAGCAATTTGAGACATGTTCCCAAACAATAAACTACATGAACATCAGCCAACGATAAGAAAGGAGAATATAGAGCAATTGGCTGACTGTAGACAAGATACAGTGCTCAACAGAATAAGAATTGGACATGCTTACTTGACACATGCTTGGTATATCTACTGGGACCAATTTCTTATCAAGCATCCCTTGATAGAATGTAAGAAGCAAAAAAATAATGCGTAGCAACTATTACCAAGCACAAAACCTTAATATGCCCTTCAAAAATGTACTTACTGCCCAAATAATAGGATATCTGAAGAAAATAAACTTTTTTAGAAAATAGAGCTTGGACTTTGAACCATACAACTTATGTTTTGAAACACTTCCAAACTATACAACTTGTGATATTTTGAAAATGATTTTTAAAAAAAACTTCAAAACCACTTCATACATATCTAAATAAAAAAATCCAGTTTCAGCATAAAATAACCCACAGGGGTTTGATATGCTGATAAAACAAATAAACAATCAACCATTAATTCATGTTCTGTCTATGATATTCTCATCATCCTTCTGTAGAACCACATATCTCTTGCCTCATGTACTTTTCATCTGTAAGGAAATTATCTAATATTCACTGCCTTATAGAAGGGCTGAATTTACACAGCAGTTCAGTACTCTTTTCTTTGTTTCTAATGAGATTTTTGTTGCTTTGCTAAAAATAATTCTCTTGTGTTAATATTTTTATTTTTTTCACTTGAAGCCCGTTTCTCTCTTTGGTAGTTTTGTAATAACCAAGATAAATAGAATTTAAGAATATTTGAATTCCAGTAAAATACTCTATATCAATTACAGCATGAAGACATGAGTAAAACCCTGATGAAGTCATTTAGGCACACCCACCAACATAAAGAACAAGTTATGCACATATATAAATTATTAAGGAGTTAAGACAGATTAGAAAGTAAACAATGACTGACTCAGTTGTTGTATTAAAGAATATTTCTTTTCAATGACATTTCACAAAGGAAAGCTTATACTTTCCCTATGATTTTTGGCTAACGTGTCCAAGCACGTGTCCATGAAGTGTTTGTGTATTAATCCTCTGTTCAGTTTTCCTTTTGTAAGAAATTATGTTTAAATACTCAGATCAAATGTGTTAAAAGACATTATTGTTTATGTCCAATTTTATTATAAAACATGTGAGTTGTTTATGAAATATAAGTGCTCTTGTCATTTCTCACTCTCAGCCAAATTCCCAAATAATTCCGTTTCAATTCATGCTTGATTTATTATACTTATTTCTGGTAATTTGTGAGCAAAACAAACAGTGTTGTTTTGTAACCAGTAGAATATATAGTACTTACACTAGACTTTGATACTTTTTAAATTTCTACAATTTATTGTGTTTAGGAAGAAAAATTTTTAAAATCTGTATAAATTAAGATTTGATAAAATGAACAAATAAAACAGATTCAAATTATAGCAAACACATTATTTGAATGTATTCTATTAATTAATCAGCTTTTGACAAAATAAAATCCTTTTTTATTGGAAATTATTAATAAGATATCACTACTTAAAGGGATTCTAACTTAAAATACAATTTAATTAACTCTTAATTTCCAGAGAAAGCTTAAAATTACACAGCATTTAAAATATAGATCAAATTATTAAGTTTCAACTTTTAATCATATATAGTTATTAACATACTTTAATACTCTCTAAGAAATTTTTTTTATTATAGTTCATGCAATATAAAGCCAAAGAATCACTCAAGGTAGAGGTTTACCAAATGAAATTGTTGTAAAAACGTACAGGGATCTAAACTTAATAAATAATGATCATAGATACAGTTAATGTGTTACTAGATGTCAAAGTTGTTATTTAAAATTACTGTAACTTCATAATATTAATGATTCCTGGATCATATAATTCACGACTACCTTGGCTTATCAAGTCCCTGTGCCTTAGTTGATTAAAAAACCTATCCTAAATATATTTTTTAATAAAGATATCCTATTTTATGCATAGTTTTATAAGAGTGGAACAATTTTTCATTGATTTAACAAAAAAGAAATGCCTATCCCCAAAATATTTTGGTAAAAGTAAATATTTACAAAATGGCAGAATATCCATAAGATATTGTATTGGACACTGACTTAAGATTTTTTTCTCTTAAATAAAATGTTTATTTTATAATCATTTTCTAAAATAAGGAACAAGAAACAAAGTTTCAGAAAAGGTTTCAGTTCTCAAACATTTTATGAATCAAAGGAGAAATTTAAAATTATAGAGTGAATACTGATTCTAGAAATATTTCATGAAGTAAGAATAAACTAAAAAAATTATATAGCAAAATGTCAAGGGTGAGACTTGCTACAGCTTCCTTTCCTTCATAATACTTAGTAATATTTGTCCCTTTCCTCTCCCTCTCAGTCCATGTTCTGACACCCATTTAGACAAGCTCATTAGGTTGGTTACTCACTGATTTCCTCATACCCATTTATCTATGAGTATCAAATTCTCCAAGCTTTCTTTCCTCATTATGTGTCTGAAAAATTTCAAGTGTTTCTTTTTTGTTCCTACTTACAAATATCCCTTTAGTTCCCATTTTTCTCTGTTGCCTCTAGACCAATGTTTTCCGACATTTTTTATCTCATGGCACACTTGAACTTCTAGTTAAACTTCTGCAACACACTTCAAAATAAGAGTAAAAATAAAAAGAGTATATGTTTTATGATTTATTTATTGACACAAACAAAACATTTTATTATAATTTATAACAAAAAGAAAATAATTAAAATTCTTTAAAAAACTCATTTATTTTTTGGTTTATTATAATTTAACATTTAATGAGATATCAGAACATGAATTTTTTTTTTAGAATATATCCTTTGCAAGATCAAATTTTGGACAGACATACTCTTATATCTTCTTCCAAGGATTTTAGCTCTGATCCATTTTTGTTTTTAATATTGTTTTTTTTTATATAGAAGCTTACTTAAATATGATATTGAGAGCAGAAGTATTTGGTTTTTGTAATATTTGGAAATTCACCCCTAAAAAGAGAACCAAAAGAATGTAATATTTGTTGAATATTTTAATTGCAATCCTCAGTCATTTCTTATTTCTTCCTCTTCTGTAATATTTAAATTTATTGCTGTACACTCACTTAAACAAAGGGTTTTCTCACCCAACCCAGAAAGTTTATGCTGAGTATATTGATTTATCATTTCAAAGGGGTTTTAATTTTTATACATACACTCATCTTGGACTTCTTTTGAAAATAATTTCATTGAAGAGTTTTTCTTCAGCTTCATCTGTGAGGAAACCGTCCAGCACTCACTAGCTTATAAGAGGATCAATATTACATCACAATTCAGCATTATTTTCTTTGTTTTTAAAGAAATTTTTCTGTTAATATTTTGTTTAGTTTTTGGAAGATATCTTTTGCTATTCCAATGTAGGCCAATTTGGATTTTGTGACATTTTTTCATCATCATTATAACACTTCCAAAACAATTATATTTTTATATTTGCTTGATTCTGACATTGTCAGTTTGTAGCTTTCATCTTAGGATTTTTTCTCTTGCTTGGAACCATACATTTTTGTCATCTTACAATTGATATTTAGTTCATTCTTCCTGCTTTCCTTTATTACCATGTCTAAGAGTTCTTGCAGTTTTCTTTCTCTATCTGCTGTCAACACAATGTTATTTGTGTATCTTAGGTTGTTAAGATTGTGTCCATCAATAATAAATTCTTGTAATACTACTAGTTCTCTCAGGATCACCTTGCTGTAAAAGATGAATTAGTGTCTAGTGAAGAAACACATCCTTGTCTTATGCCCCTTTCTATTTTTGTGTAATTTATCTTCTATTCATTTGCAATAAGTTGGTTCCCAGTAAATATTAATTCCTGGCTAAAATTTAAACTGATTTAAAAAACTAGTTGGTTTCTTAGCAACCTCTTTGGGTTATTTAATACCAAAATCTAAATATTTTGAACAATTTTATGACTTCAACTAAATAATTTTGAAAGCAGTTGGATACCTTCAACTTCAGATAATATGTATTGTTAGTAATTTTATTATAAATTGGTATTGTTGTTTGGTTGATATTATACTCATATCAATCTTTATGGATTATTTAATGCCAAAATCTAAGTCTTTTGTATGTAATTTTATGCTTTCAACTACAGATATTTTGTACACAATTTTTTACTTTCAGGGTAAATGTATGCTTTTTTAGATAAATAGTTTATAGATTATAAAATGTAATTTTATAATTTTTTATTGTTACATTCATTGATTCTCATTTTACTGTAATGTGACACTATCTCCCATGGTGATGCTTTCTCTTCTCCTGCGGGGATACTTTCCTTTGGTTGGTTTAAAACAACGGAGAGAGAAATTGAAATTGGTGATATTATTAATGTTTTATTGCGTCACGCGATGTGAGCTTAGGAAAAAAAAATAATTTTAGTACCATCAAGTGCTTCTAAAAACACGGGAGCATAAAATAAAGTTATTTTAGATAAATATACATTTCTCGTCTTTCGTGATTCTTGCCTCTTTTCATGTTCAATATGGATTTCTCTTAGATTTGAAATGTATTCAGCTAATCTGAAAATGCGTAGACAAAACAAGTGTCAGAGTGATTTGATAAGATCACCCGGATGTCAAGGCTGCTGTGTAGCCCAACAGGCCAAAGTAACCGAGCTGGATTTGGTTTGATGTGAGTTGGCATGATCTCATTGGACGAGCTAAGACATCCACAAATCGAAGGGGCGGAGACCGATTTTCATTGGCCAAAGACTGTGAGCTGGCCGGATCCCCAGAGAGAATCGAAATTGGTTATAAAAATAGATGCTCAACACGAAAAGTTCAGTTGGAGAGCTAATTGTTCAGATTTTGGGCAGAGCACCACCGCCGTCAGTACCCCCACACACGCTGCCAGCAGCCGTTCCGATTCGGCACATTCCATCAGATTCCGTCAAGAACCCGAAAGAACTTTGCTGTTTTAGAAGTACATTTCAACGCTAACGAAACTTAGATTAAACATTTCATTTAACGACTGGAAGCTATGATGCTTTTGGTGAACTTTCTCTCTAAGTTACAACCAGCATTTTAAACAACTGTATATCATTTCCGACGATTGTATATAATTTTCGACAACTGTATTCTTGGGAAAAGACAGACATTGTTTTTTTTCTTTATATAAAGACATTCTATGTAGCTCTCCAGGCGTGTTCGACTTTGTTCATTTATTTTATTAATTTTCTTTTTGGGGCCGTGTTTATTTTTTTCAACTCATAAGTGTACACCAGTGTCCGGACTGGCTAAAAGGGACGACTATTGAAATTGCACGACGAGACTTCTGGGATCTAATCACGACGTGGGACAGTGGCCCGTTGTTGCAAAAGACGTCCTGTAGTCCAGCTTTTGTGGCGACATCATCGGACGGGATCGCCTTGACTGGGTGGCAGTGTCGCAACTGGGATCATCATGACCGTCATCGAGAACGAGGCAGAGGCGTCACATCTAGTGCCGTTTCAACCAGGATCTGGCTTGAGGGCAGCAGTCCGGCCTGCGGGAGTATCACAATAAAAATGTATTGCTGGTCAGTTTATTATAAAAATGTATTGTTGGTCAGTTTATTATAAAAATGTATTGTTGGTCAGTTTATTATAAAAATGTATTGTTGGTCAGTTTATTAGTAAAATGTATTGTTGGTCAGTTTGTTAGTAAAATTATACCACTGATTTTTATTTGAAGGTTCACTAGTTCTCTTTAGCTATGACCCCTAACAGGTACTACCACTCTGATCAAGGTGAATCTAGAAACAACAGCAATTAAGAGGTGGTTCCACATTTCTCAAAACCTTTAATCTCATGATCAGAGGCCTTGCTGCCAGATGTAATTTGTTGTTATACCTAGGACACCAAAAACTTAAAAGTTAAATGTTAAAAGCATGCTCCAAAGTCCTGTTAGTAACTACGATAAATCTATTGGTCATCGCTGGAGACATCTTTGAGTTCTGACACACAAATTGAGCAAAAAGATGTTTGAAAAATTATAAGATTGCTAGCACGGTTCTTTATACATTTCACAATTAAAGTCACTGCTCTTTGTTTCTTCAGATCAGCTTGATTGTAAAGAATGAAGAGTTATATTAGTTTTAACTATTTTCCTGTGCCTACTTGACAACTGTCAGATATAACAGGGCAACTCCCAATCTTTGTGAAATGAACTTAGAGGAGAACTTTTTTTATGTGCCTCTTTTTGCAACATTACAAATATTAAAATCTCCAATTACTTCCTCGTACAGTCATTGGCTTAGTACACGCTCCCTCATGCTGTATTTTTATAATTATTTTGGGTCATTGGTAGGAGAAATCAGTATCAATGTTAAGGCATGGATTTAAATCCATATGGGCATATATCAGATCATCCTACAAGTAATATATGAAATTTCACAGCAATAGATTGATATTTTTGCTATAGTAAGTGCTTAAATGATAACAGGGGTTTTTAATACTAAAGTTTACACAATACAGGGTTTGAGAGCCACTCAATGTAGAGGGTTACTGTTAAGTGGTAGGAAATGAAGATTATGAGGATAAAAAAGATAGATAATATTAATCATTGATATGAAGAAGTTAAAATTGTAGTGATTGATTAAGCATCCAGGCAGGCATATCTTCTACAAAGTTGCAATTCTTGGGGGAAAAAGCTGTGTGAGTAGAACTTACATTTAGAATACGGGGGAAATGAGGGTGATTTGACTCTGTGAAAATAGGATGGCATGTTCTAGTTGTAAAGGTCTAAGATGATGAAACAAAAGAGTGAAGCTTATCTGAACATTTGCTTAGAAATGGTAATAGAATAGCAATAGGCTTGCAACACTGTTCGTGAGAGACAGGTCGCAAAGTAAAGAATTATCAGTTTAAAGGAATTTTAATTTTTATATGTAAACTTATTGTGCTTTAGACTTCTTTTGAAAATAATTTAACTAATGAGTTTTAAAAATTTTCAAGCCATACCGACAATCCTTTCATAGCACACAAGTGTCCTATGGCACACAAGTTCCTGCTCTAGACTCTGTTTTATCTGTGAGGAAATTGCTCAGCATTCACTAACATATAGGAGGATCAATATTAGTTCATAGATCAGTATTATTTTCTTTGTTTTTAATGAGATTTCCTGTTAATACTTTGTTTAATTTTTGGAAGGCCTTTGCAAGTTCATATGCAAGACTGCGTAAATGATTTTGAACTATATCAATGCTGGAAAGTGAGTGTTGGGCAGCGCCAGCTGAGACATGGCAGAAATATTCCACTTTTGGTCTAATCTGACTATTTTGAAGATAAAGCATGGCAGAATGAGTCAGGTAATTCTTAGCATGATAGAATGAGCCAACTACTTGTTCAGCTTTTTTGTACATGAATTCCATTTGAGGTCTGGTGTAAACAAGCAACGTTCATTGAGAGTGGAACTCTTCATCGTGATTAGAGAAAATTCAGGGTTTGATTGGTGATGGTGAACCAATACTAGTTTGAGTGTAATTTACAGGCCATTAATTTACAAGCCATTTTTTCTCATTGAGCTGTTAGAGCTAGGTCAGTGGAGAGATCAGATGCAAGACATCAATTGTCTTTATATTTGGAAATGCATTCATAAACTGTGATATCATCTGCATATTTTATTCTTCTTTTATGTGCCATGTCTCTTCAGGACGTAGGCGATCATAGACCTTCACATTTGCCTGTCCCTTGTTGCTCTTAATATATCTTGTCCTGTTATTTCTCCCAAACTCTGCTCTGCCATCCATTTGTTTAAGCCTATCAAGTATATCACACTCTATTTCCACACTCTCTCTTTCCTTCTATCTGCCCTGTGAGTATCAGATTCTCTAAATCCTCTTTCCTCATTATGTGTCCCACAAAAAGCAGAACGAATGTAGGTCTGACAAGAGAAACTTGGAAAAAATCTACATTTATTCAATGAGCTTGAAAAGTCTGGTCACAAACCAGACCATAATTATGATTTTAAAAATGGGCATAACTCATTATGCAGAAAATACAAATATTAATAAATAATCAGTTCACAAAAATATCCACCAAACACATTTTTTCATATGTCCAACATTCATAAAACCTCTACTCAAAGAATGTAAGATCCAAACATTTGCAGATGATGTAACCTAGCATTGCAGACTCATTTCCAATATTTTTGGAGTAGATAGACTAAACTATCGCCCGGTTCACACTCCACCCACGTCTATTGAACAGGTTAAGAAGCTTGTCCCTTGTTCCCTGTTTAGGATGTGGTTTCCGGCTTTCTCTTTTCCGATCTTTCCACTATTATGTAGCCCCCTGCACATCAGTGGCATTACCGCCTTGCTCGGGGTGATACAATTAAAAAAAAAAAAAAAAAAAAATATTTATCTTAAACATAAAATACACTAGTAAACACAATTTATAACACACACTTACGTTAACATTTCAAGAAATAAACATGGGTGCCATAAGGTGATGTTTATGAAATCAATAAAACAAAAAATATAGAATTTAAACTGATAAGCACAAACACAATAAGATATACAAATTACTTCTATCTAACCAATTGAAACAAAACAAGATAAAATAAAAAAATTAAAATGTAACTTCAAATTATTTCACTTGTAAAAATTTCTGATGCAGATAATTAAATAGTGAAATGATAAATTTCTAAAATATTTTCTACTTGTTCCTTGTGTGCGTGTGCGAGTGTATATATATGAATAAGGTATATTTAGGCAGTAAGTACTCGTCCAAACAAGTTTGATTAAAAAGAACCAACAAAGTTTGTCTGTTTATTTTCTTATTATATTTCACCAATTTTCCAAAAAAATGTTGAATATTGTGATCGAAGATGCAGATAAATTGTCCAAATTTCATATTTTGTTATTTTTTGTTCAAGTTCTTTCAACTTTCACAGTCATTATCAAGAACCAATGTGGTGTCTGCGTGATTAGCAGAATTTCTTTGTCTGCATCCTGGTATTCTTTGGAAAACTGAACGTTTGAAATCGTCTAGCATAATTATTTATTTATTTTTAATACTAATATAAAAATATGTAAGCACATTAATTATATCATATGCACTTCAAGATACTGTTTCCTGTGGTGAATTATATACACACACACACACACACACACACACACATATGCACATATTTATGGGTACCCTTACTGATTTGCTAAAATATTAACATACCATGATGAAAAAATGTCCCAAACCTAATATAAACAAAGTTTTATTATCAAAATCTTTGTTATTAAGAGGAAAGACCAAAGGATTTTTTGATTATTAAATTATATTTTTTTATCCTTTTTATTAAAAATCTTTTTTTTGCATTAGGATAAATGATTAGTACAGGAAATTTTAACACCTTTTTTATGGTGGAAAAAAATTGAATAAGAAATTCATTTTAATGAAACTTTCAGGACTTATTCATAAATTAATTAAATTATTTTAGAAACTTTTTTTTTTTAAATATTTTGGTAAAAATATATTTTTTTGCATCTGTTACTCCCACTGACTTAGTTTTATGAGATTTTAAGAAATTAATTTTTGTCCTGCTTTATATTAGTTAAAGAAGAACTTGAATTCAAATCATCCATTTCTTTTTATAAAGCAGGACCTCCAGTTACTGAAAAATCTGCTCTGAATCATAAAATAAAAAATGCAATAAAATTAAGATATAAAGCAATTAAAAAGATTTTTCAATTGCTTTTATGAATAAGATCTTTTATATTATGGACACTATTGTCTTAACTTTGCCCCATTTAGGTGATATTGTTATAAATAAAGCTTAGTACAATTCATCCACAGCCAATATTTGAAAAAGAATTTTGAAATATTTTTGTGTATAAATGTGTCAATTTTTGTAAATACAAGCATCTATATATGACATTATCAGAAAATAAGAGTGATAACTATAGTAAATTTAAAGCCAAATTACTTCAAAATCAATAAAATATTAAATTAGGGAGAATATTTTCCTGAATTTTTAAGATTACTAGGTAGTTAAAAATTATATTAAAAAAGGGTGCTCACATTATATTCCTCAAGTAAATTTTACAGTTATGTCCAGCATAAAAAAACAAATTGGATAGACTTCTATCTGTCAGTCAATACACACACACACACACACACACACACACTATATATATATATATATATATATATATATATATAAACAAATAATTCTTCTTTTTCTTCATGTGTTGTGTCTCTTCAGGATGTAGGCGATCATGGACTTCCATTTGCCCCTGTCCCTTGTTGCTCTTAATATTTTTCTCTTGGTATCTATCCAAAACCCCATCCATCTGCTCAAGCCCATTATATATGTCTCACAATCTTTCCCTTGTCTCTTTTTTCCTTTATCTGTCTTGTGTGTATCAGATTCTCCAAACCATTTTTTGTGTCCCAGGAACTGCAAATGAATAATTACTCAACTGAAATTTAATTTCAACTAAATACAGATTATCATTGAGCCTTCTCATTCTCTCTCACTCCCAGTAGCCTCTTGCATCATAGTGATATTATTGACTTGCTTGGGGTGAATTCATTAGGAAATACACCTTGAAGGCAAAGCCATATAATGTGCTAGATTATAATTTTTAGATTTTATTAAATGCATAACATGATTTTTAAAATATTATAATACTGATAAAATATGTGTGCACATTAATTATATCATATGCACTTGAAGATACCATATCCTGTGGCAAATGCTATTTAATGTGGGCTGTTTATTTTGTATAATAATAGCTTCTTGTATTGAGTTGGTTGGTTGGTTATTTCGTTTTATGGTATATCAACCTCGGCAGGTCATTTATTGCCAACTAAATTTTATTTATTTATTGCTGGTAATATCTTTTTTCTTTCAACAATTTATTGTTGTTTTTATACAAGTTTTGTGTCTAGTAATACTTTTTTCTTTTTTGAGTATCAAGATTCATTGGGATTTGTTTTTCAGGGCAGGGTCCCCAAGTCCTACCCTGTTATTTAACCCATAACTGGAGGGAAGAGACAGATTACTACCTTTCCCAAGGGTACCAGTGCTTAAGTGAATGCAGGGTATTCAACTGGAATTCGAACTCAGCTCACCGATTTCTCTTTCCAAGCCGATATCCACTGACGCGCATACATCACTAGATATTTACAGCACCTGGTATTCCCAAGCGGTCACCCATCTAAGTACTGACCAGGCTCAATGTTGCTTAATTTCGGTGATTGAGCGAGAACCAGTGTATTCAACATGATAGGCCGTAAGCCTCCTTGTATTGAGTGCTGTAGAGTATTTTGATGTTATCTATTGCCTTATGTTGATAGTTGTACTATGGTTATTCATCTGTACATGGATTCTAATAAGTTTCAACAAGTGACTGGTCAATCTGCAAGAGAGTATGGTACATTTGTGCCCAATGTAAGTATTTAATGTTGTTTTTGATTATTAGTATTAGAAATGCAATCTCCCAGGAGGCATGAGAATTCATAGACAACATTATTTTTACATTTGGAGATTTATAATGCCCAGTGATGTTGGTAATAATTATGTTAGATGTTTTAATTCTATTATAGTAGATGAAAGATCTTAGGTGTTAGGATTATCAAGTAATATGTACTGGTGAATTATATTTTTAATTGCTTTTTCAATCTACTTATAATTAGGGTGCACTGGTTACGATTGAATAAGTTAATGGTGTGTTTATTTTTGTTTGCATCAGGAAGGAGTCTGGTGTCATTTTTTCTAAATGCTGTTAAGACTAATTTTATCTATTTGTTAATGGCACAGTTAGGGAAATTATTATTGATTAGGGTTTCCTTAATGTTGCTAAGTTCCTTATAGAATAATATTCCCAAAGAAGAGATTACTTTGGCATGGTAAACCATATTTTTTTTAAACAGCTATTTTTTTATCTGTGAGGACTTTCACTTTTGCATTTGAGTAAATGTTCACAATAGCTGTTACATGTGACATCACAGTAGACCATTTCAAACATCCAGATTCTCAAAGAATACAAAAATGCAGACAAAGGAATTCTAACCACCACACAGGCACCACATCAGTTCTTGATAATAACTATGAAAGTCAAAAGTACTTGAAAAAAATAATAAAATATGAACTTTATACATTTTATCCACAACTTCAATCACAAAACTCAACACCATATCTGAAAATTGAAAAATATAATAAGAAATTAAACAGACTTTGTCAGTTATTTTTAATCAAATTTGTTTGGATGAATACTTGCTGCCTAAATATACCTTATATATGTATATAGTAGCAATGTTGAGGATTGCGTGAAGCCATAATGGATGACAGTTAATGGAATACTTATAGAAAGACATTTAATGCAAACAGAATTTGCAATAAGATGCTCAATATCAAAGATAGAGCATTAATAGAATTAGTATAAGTAAAAGTCACTTAGCTGATTGATGTTACTTTAAGCATCCCAACTTTAGTTTTGTAGGCATGTTTACCCATCCACAAAGGAGTTTTACAATTTTAGCTAAGTGACAAACCTTTACTTTTATGTCCAAATGAAAAATATTCAAAAGCTCTACAATATAAATGTATTGAGCACTTTTTAATAGAACTGTTTACTAGTCTAATTTAATTATGACCAAAAACTAATTATATATATATATAAAAGGCAAGATGTTTGTGTGTATCTGTCTGTCTGTATGTCCTTTATCCAAATATGATTCTCACCAAACTTCACACAAATATTCTTTAGGCTTCCGGTCAGGTCATGGGTTACTTATTTTTCTCAATTTCTTCCCTGATATTAGAAATTGATACCCTGATATCCGATCAGGTCTGGTCAAGATCAGGATTTAAGCCTTTTTATTATGGTTCTTGCTGCAGAAATTGCAATAACTTGGTAAAATTATAATTTTTAGTCTCAAACATTAGTAGATCTTCTCAAACAACTCATTTTGAAATTGGTACCTCCGATATTCTATCAAATCTGATCAAAAACCAATATTCAGCCATCAATATGGCTTAATTTTTACAATTTTACTCCCGATGGATATGATAAGTTTTCATGGACTTACTTAGGTTAGTTTATCCTTGGATGACTTATTTGACTCCAATATTGTAAATCGATACCCCAATATCCTATCAGGTCTGATCAAAATCAGGTTTTCAGCTCTTTTATTTTGGTTTTTGCTTCAGGTTTTGCTCTAAATAGGTATAATTGTAGTTCTTAGTTTCAGTTATGATACCATTTACTCAGAGGACTTATTTAGCCTTCAAAATTCAGTTTACGACGGAAAACTTATTTGACATCGATACTGGAAATCAAAATTTGACTTACATTCATTCATTTTTCTTTCAATCTATGGTTTCCCTTTGACTGGAGACAAATATTGCTTTTTAGTCTTTCGTGCCAACGTCCAAAGAGTTTGAGCTTCAGGACCATAGATTAGTTTTAAAGCTTTCATTACACCCAAGCAATACCGGGCTATACTGCTAGTATATATAGACAAATGAAAATGATTCATGAAATAGATGTGATTAAAAATAGCTTTGATATTGCATTTCACCATTCAAGGTTTCATCAAATCTGTAAACAAAAGAATTAAATGTATGTATGTGTATTTGTGTGTATACTTAATGAATCTATGTACTTTCTCTCAGCTGGTGTTTCTCATGGTTAAAGAAGAAAATGAGTGAAATTTAAGTAAGTTCTTAATATTTATTCTTGTATCTTTTCTTTACAACTCTTAGTTCACGTTGAAAGTTGTTAATGTATTTTCTCAGCTTTTTTGTATGAGATTAAAGGTAAATCTCTTTTTATTATATATCATTAAACCTTGGTTATTGTACCGGTACTAGTGTTTCAATGTGATGTAGCCATAAGTAGAAAGCTTTATTCAAGGTGTGGTATAACACACAATATAGGGCTGTATAGCTGCAGGCCAATTCGCCTGCCCATACTAGTCAATGTCCATTACTGAAAACCTCTTCAACTCTATAGTTGTCAGAAAAGTTATCACAAATTTACTATAGAAATTAATCAAATTAAATATAGAATAGAATTGTGCTAGGGGTAGTTTCACACAACACCACAAATTACTACAAAACCAAAATATCAACCTAAAATCTCAAGTCATGTTCTTAAATCAAATAGGCATTTAGAACTGAACATTGTATCAATGGAAAAAGATCACCAGATCCAATAAGTCTTTCTTTCTCCTGAATAAAGTAGATGGCAGATTATGTGTACATTGTTATCCTGGCATCAAGATGCAGTATGAAAAAAGAAAACAACAAGTTGTTGAAGACAGTGTGATGATTTTGGGCCACATTCTGCCTGAAGACATTGAATACTATCAGCGACACAAATTGCAGATATCTTTAATTACGCTTAGAAAAAGAATGTGTTGCAATGCACAGTATATTTATTTTACTTTCTTATAGAGTTGTATAGAAGCAGGCTAATCAGTTTATCCATATTAACCAATGTCTCAATATATCCCAAATTTAATCTAGGAGAAAGGGAATTGAATATAGAATAAATTGTGCTAGGAATAGTTTCACACAACACTACAAATTGCTGCAAAACCAAAACATTAACCTAAAAACTCAAGTCATGTACAGAGGTGTGCACTACAATCCGGAAAAACATATACTGATGAAAAATTATGTTTATTCAGAATGACAAGTATTTACATAACAAATTACTTTATAACATTGTTGTCTGATCTTTCCTCTACCATATTATTCAATTCATCCCTCTCCAGCTTCAATCACAGCCTCCACATGAGACCAAAACCTCCTACAGGCATTGGTCATCTGCTCTTTGACCAGAACATGTCCAGATTCTTGTCACACCAAGCCTTGACCAAATTGGACACACGAGCAGGAGCTCCATCCTATTAGAAGAGCCATGGCTTCCCTGCAGCTACCTGAACAATCCATTGCTTCATAACATTCTTCATGACATCCAGGTAGACCTCCTTCGTCACATTCTGACCTTTGCCAAAGAAGTGGGGAGGCATGATGTCCCCTTCATCGAAAATCACCTCAAGGACATGAAACATGCAGGCAAGAAACTTGGTTTTATCAATCACAGGAACATCATCTGGGTCCTTGCAAATCCATCTATGATTCTGATGATTGATTTTTGCAACAACACAAATCTTCTCATCAGAAAAGAAGTGAATCCGTTCAGCAGCTCTGTGCTTCAAAGAATTGATGAGCAGCTCACATCTCTCAAGTCTCTTAAACTTCATGGCCTCTGAGAGCATCTGTCTCAACTTTAGAACATAGCTCTTGTATCAAAGATCCTCATGGATGGCACGAAGGATCATTGTCTTATGCACAGAGACTCACCTCCAGCCTTACCAGACTCTTTGAAGAACTTGGCATTGTTGTACACAGTCGATTTTGGGAAATGAAAAACTCAACAATCTTTTTGGGCATTTGGCCACAACATAGGGCCACAATAATTGCAGTACGGCGCTCGAGTTCACTGGACATTTTGCTTAATTTGTTCTTAATTCAACAGATTGTTGTCACACAAATCTGAAACAAAAAAGAAATGTGTTCTGTTTTTGTGACAAGGAGGTGCAATCATCATATATAAATGCAGTATCTGCCAAAAGTTATGTGAGTATTTATATATGGATTAGTTATTCTGGTTTGGTTTAGAGTATCTGTGCATTCTGCTTTAGATTAAAGTGTAGTATCTGTGCTGTCTACTCTTTGAAAAGTATTACACTCACCTAAAAATTATATGAGGATGTACACTGTTATATATATATATATATATATATATATATTCTAAAAAGTAATGGATTTTTTATTAATCTGACAGATCTTTATCACTTTAAACATTATATGCTGGAAAGTACATACTTTTATTTAATAAGATTTCTTGAATGATCAGACTAGTTGATGAAAATAAATAAAAAATATAGTTTAGTAAATAAATGGAGCATTTACTCAAATATGAGTATCCACTAAAAATAGTGTTGTAAGTGATATATATATATATATATATATATATATATATATATATATATACACACACACACATGAGCACAAACATTAGGTATACTGTTCTACTTCTGAGTTGGACCCACATTTGCCTTTAAAACCACCTCAATTCTTGACATAGATTTGACAATTTTCTGGAAAAAACTCATTCAAAACTTGGGTCCATATTAGTATGGCATCCCTACGATTCTTCTTGATTCATTGACTGACAGGAGTGGCATCTGATGTGGTCTTTTATTGCTGTCACCCATCTGCTTCAAAGTCTGAAATCTTCTACATTCAGAGATGCTCTTCTGTATAGCTCCATTGTAGAGAGTGGTGATTTGCCTTTCAATCTGCTTGAACTGGTTGGTTATTCTTCTCTGATCATTTCTGTTCATAGAATTGCTGCTAATGAGAATTTTTTTCCTTTTCTGATAATTCTCTGTTAATGAGACTGTAGTACACAGAAATCATAGTAAATCAGTAGGTTTTGAAATATTCAGATATGCCTATCAAGTACCAATGACCATGTTGCATTCAAATTCACTCATATTACTTTTCTTTTCAATACTAATAGATGAAATGAAATTCAGTTGGTCACCATGGCTATTTTTAAATTCTGAAATCCATTAAATTGCCACCAGTCATTGTTATAAACATGTGTATGGTAGCATGAGGGAATAAACAAAACAAGTACCACTAGTGAGGCGAAAGAAAAAGGCAAGAAATATTAATATGAAATTCTTTGTATTGCCAATACAATGGATGTGAACAGAATATCTTTTTGTGGACAAGGGAAGCAACTTGGCAGAAGGGTAGAGTTGGGAGGAAGCTGCCTGGAATTGATGTTTATGTTGGGTTAGTTAATTGAGGTCACTGGAGGTGATGCTGCTCTTTAGCTGTGGTGGATCAAGAACTTATGTTTTTTTCTTTGGTGCCAATGTTTGGGATTCGTTCTTTTTATAGTATTTTTGTGAAGATTTCTTATGTGGGTCAGCTGTGGCTCTTGCACAGAGGATGACATTTTTATTTTTGGTTTTGCATTCTTAGCATTCACATACAATCAACATGTAGAATGAATCAGAGATAGATGTAATTTGAAGCAGAGTATAACATCATTAGCTGATAATAAATTGGCATAAAAAGCAATTGTTCATGTCTACTTAATTCAGTGGTCACTAATTTATACTGATGTTAATATCAAGTAGAGTAGCAACAGTCTGTTTCATGCTCAAATACAATCTTCAGGTCATGTATATATATAAGCGGTTCAAACTAATGGATTCTGCAATCCATTATACAATCTTATGTACATATATAAGCGGTTCAAACTAATGGATTCTGCAATCCATTAAACAATCTTATGTACATATATAAGCGGTTCAAACTAATGGATTCTGCAATCCATTAAACAATCTTATGTACATATATAAGCGGTTCAAACTAATGGATTCTGCAATCCATTATACAATCTTATGTACATATATAAGCGGTTCAAACTAATGGATTCTGCAATCCATTAAACAATCTTATGTACATATATAAGCGGTTCAAACTAATGGATTCTGCAATCCATTAAACAATCTTATGTACATATATAAGCGGTTCAAACTAATGGATTCTGCAATCCATTAAACAATCTTATGTACATATATAAGCGGTTCAAACTAATGGATTCTGCAATCCATTATACAATCTTATGTACATATATAAGCGGTTCAAACTAATGGATTCTGCAATCCATTATACAATCTTATGTACATATATAAGCGGTTCAAACTAATGGATTCTGCAATCCATTATACAATCTTATGTACATATATAAGCGGTTCAAACTAATGGATTCTGCAATCCATTATACAATCTTATGTACATATATAAGTGGTTCAAACTAATGGATTCTGCAGTTTAATACTTACTTTTTATAAAAAGTGCTCAATATAGAAGTAGAGCATTTCTAGATATGTAGTTAATATTATTGTTATAATAATAGCATGCTGCAACTCAAAACCTATCAAGTTTCAGTGTTTTACTCATATGCCTGATCATGAAGAACACAATCTAATGACTGTCACAGACAATACAGGTATTAGCACACATCAAGTGGCTCTAGCATATTGTACATATGGTACAATACAGGCTAGACACCAGCATCAGTTTATGATTAATGTGCAGGCTGGAATCGTATGTGACTGCCTGATAAGTCCATATGTTCTCCCAGTGCATCTTACAGGAGCTGTTTATAGGTGCATTATTTTGAACATACTTTCAGATCTGCTAGAGGATGTATTCCTGCTAATATGAAGATGCATGTGGTTCATTTTAGTCCCATTGTTTGCAATGCACTGGCTGATATATACCATGAAAGCTGAACAGGTATAGAGGACTGGTTCTATGGCCTGCATTTTCCCCCTACCTCAGTCCTTTGGATTTTTATCTATGGGGCCACCTAAAACAATTGGTTTATGCAGTAAACACTAATAAAGCAGAGATGCTTCATCGATGTGTCCTGGGGACCTGCAAAGCTATTTGACACCGTGTGAGAGTATTTGAATGAGTCCACTAGTCAATGATCTGCTGGCTGTAAGCATTTGCAGAAGCAAATGAAGGATATTTCGAACATTTGTTATAATGAATTACTGTGTTGAAGTACAATGATAACCTTTTGGACATATTTTTAAATAGATATTTTATCTTGTTTTTGCATCAAGAACCAGCCCATAAAGTTTGTAAAAGTAATTTTGGATTGTACATTGAAGAGTGTTTAATGTAAACTTGAAAGTTAATAACTCAAAAATTAAGGATTTGCAGACATTTTTATATGGATTTTTTTTTTGTTTTGGTATAAGGAACCCACCCCCACACAAAGTTTGTAAAAGTATTTTTGATATACCATATATATATATATATATATATATATATATATGAGAGGGAGAGTCTGTCAAAAAATGTATACACACTTCAGGAAAAGAAAAACTTTTATAGATATTATAATCCAAAATTAATTCAGATATCATGAGATTAATACAAGTTACCTTTAGAGTACAATCACAAGGGATGTTTAAAATGGTGGCTTTTACCTTCCAGACAATTATTAGTATGCCAAACTACTGCTTGCCCAAAGTGCTCAGTGGGATTGATGCACATGCATTTTCAATTTCCTGTCTAAAGGTCACCAATGTAGTCAATATTTTTTAGGGTCCTTACAGGTAAAAGTCAAAAACTAAGGAAGATAAGTTTTTCTTTTCTTGAAGTGTGTATACACATTTTTGGTTGACTCAATATATATATAATATTATACTGCTTAAAATTTGTTATACTTATGGGAAAACAGGGTTCAGTCTCATGGACAGAAAACAACACACATTAAACAATCCTCAGAGCATGGTTAGATGATTGCTTAAATTAATGAAAGGAACAGTCACTCTGCAGTGTTGATTTCTATGTCCACACTGCTTATATCTATCTGTTCCATATCATGTAAGAAGAGCCTTTTCAGTACTCAGCTTGATTCCATACTGCTTAGCCACACCTTACTTTGCTACTGCCACCTTCTCTACAAAGATGTCAAGACTATTTGATCAATCTGTTAAATAGCACGAGAGTAGTGCAGTGGAGAGGGTGTTTAAGATTTACTCTTTTCCAGCCTACCTGACCCTGAGACTTATTTACGATCTTCTCACTTGTCAAATATCCAATGCCTGCCTTAGGATAGGAAAATCCTCTCCTCAAATCAGAAAATTGGAGATTAGTTGACAACCCCCCCTCCACACACACACACACACACTCTTCTGTCAAACTTCCACTGTCTCTACCTTTTACAAGGTTGATTTGATTTTGTTATTTTATGACTGGACTGTTTTTTTTTTTTTCACTTGCTGACACCTGAAATCCCAGGGGAGAGAAAGTTTTGTTGTCAGTTAGCCTGACATTTTCACCCTGACTGCTGCACAGAGACTGCTCAGTCACAGGAAAAAGCCAGTCAGTTAGCTAATTAAAAATACACACTGAAAATTCTATTTAAAAAAAAAAAAAAGAAAGAAATTGCAAAAAACTGCATTTATTTTATCAATCAACAGATTTCAGTTCTGATCTCAACTTTTCTGGATTTCGCTTTGAGAAGAAAAGGAAAGGAATTTGGGATTGTACAAAGCGAGTGTGCATATGAAAAATACTTTCTTAAAAACACATCCATAAGCTTGTCTACTTTATTTATATTTAAAAGACTTTTTTCAATGATTTAATCTTAAAAAATCAAAGTTCTTATGACATTGCTTCAAATATGCATCTTCAAAAGAGAACTGATCACATGTTTATCACATGATATCTCTTCAAGTTGGACCAGTCTAATTCCTTTGACTCAAGTAAGTTTTTTGTTTGCATAATGTGTTGATCTTTTCATTTTTCCAAGTGATTTAACCATTTCGTTAGTCACATTCTTATTTCTAAAAATTGAATTTACAAAAAGAAAAATTATCTTAAATTTTTTTTTTGCTCACAGACATTCTATTGTATTTATAACATTGTAATGAAAATGAAACTGGGACTTATAGAGAGCAATGATCACCAATATTCTAAAGATACAAAGCATTTGGAAGAATGAAAACAAGAAAAAAATGACATACTTTTGGTACTTTTATATACTAATCAACAAACAGCAATATTTTTTATCTCTTTCTAATTATCATATAATAATTCTGCTTGTTCTTTCCTTAGTTACTTACTTCCTCCGTCTGTTACACTACTGAAGAAAGATAACACACTTACTCTCTACACAAGCTTTTCCTTCCTCTCTATCTTTTTATAATCTATAAACATACTCTCCTCAGCCTTTCTGCCAAACGGAAGGGTAGTAAAGAGTGAGAGAGTAGGAGGAGAGAGCCTATAGCATTACCGTAGCAGTAGCAGCTTAAGCTGGTAGTTGTAGCAGTAATTGTGTGTGTGTACTGTACAATATAGTAAAAATAAGTAGGTTTGTTGTCATATCCCACAACTTAATAATGAAATTTCTGGCTATACCCTTGGTCATTACTCACTTGGTCTTTTCTGTTTACAATGGACACAGGAGCCAAGATTTTTCAGTAATAAACATTTCCTCTTTCAAAATCTCTCACAAAATAGCGTACAGTATTTTGGTTATGGTCTGTGCATACACCGCTTAATATAATATAAGATTACAGTAAAGTAGCTTCTATGGACATTACTTTTATAAATATTTTAATAAAATTACACTCTGTGTTATCGTTATTTTATTATCCAATACCTTTGTTTGAAGATGTTACTATGATTTGTAGTATGACAAAGTAAAATTTTTCCAGGAAATCATAATTATCCTTCCATGGAAATTCCACAGGTTCCGCTAGTTAGAAATAAATGTTCATGATTAACTTAATTTTGTTTTTGAAGAATTTCTTTTTCTTTTTTTGACCAACAAAATGTCTCAATAAAATTAAATTTCATGAAATTATATATCTTCTTACATTTTTTTTTTTTTTTTACTGTAATGCCTGAAATAAAAAATAAGCAAATTATCTTTTAGCTTCTTATTTCAAACTAGCAGTATAGCCCGGCATTGCTTGGGTGTAATGAAAGCTTTAAAACTAATCCATGGTCCTGGAGATCAGACACTTTGGACATTGGCATGAAAGACTAAAAAGCAGAGTTGTTTGCAGTTAAAGCAAAACTGTAGACTGAAAGAAAAATGAATGGTTGTAAGTCAAATTTTGATTTCCTGGTATTGATATCAAATAAGTTTTTTTCATCGTAAACTGAATTTTGAAGGCTAAATAAGTTCTTTTAGTAAATGGTATCATAGCTGAAACTAAGAACTACAATTATACCTAGTTAGAGCCAAACCAAAAGCAAAAACTAAAATAAAAGGGCTGAAAAAATACAGACATACAGGCAGATAAACAGACACACACACACAAACATCTTGCCTTTTATATATATATATATATATATATATATATTATCAATTTTCTGCACTATTGTAAGAACTGCAACCTTGAAACTTCTGAATATCGTTTCTTATGTCTTTGTCTATAAGTGTATCAAATTTGATTAAAATCGGACCACTCCTTCTATAACCTGATTTTTTCGATTATCAATTTTCGATATTTATCGGGGGTACCTCGACACAAAACCTAGCTAAGAACACTCGCAGATGCTTATAGTACAACTGTGTCAGCCGTTTCGAAGTCTATAGGTAACTGACACACACACACAGACAAAGTTCTATTTATAAATAAGTTTAGATATTTCATGTCAGTATACTTTTTTCTATATGTTGTGTTCTATCAGGGCATTGGTAATCATGGCTCTCCACAATTTCCTGTCTTTTGTAACTCTTAATGAGCTTTTTTTTTGTAACTCTTAATAAATTTTTCTTATCTCTCCTAAACCTTCCTCTGCCATCGATTGCTTCAAGCCTTCTAGGTAGGTTATGCATTGTTTTCCTCTGTCTTTCTCTTGAGTCCTGTGAGTATTAAATTTTTTAATCTTGCTTTACTCATTACGTGCCCTAGAAATTTAAAGTTTAATTTTTAAGTATAAGTGTACTTTTTGTTTCCATTTTCTCTAAACCTTTCTTTTGCTCAAATGTTCAGTCCATGGTATTCTCAGCATTTCTCTGTAGAACCACATTTATGTTGCTTCAAGTCTCTTCTACATCTATGGTAAGATTGTCTAGCCTTCTCAGCACAGCCATATAGGTGGACTGGTATCACATAACAGTTTAGTACTCTTTTTTTTTTATTTCTTATTACTTTGCTTAGCTTTTGGAAGGCATCTTTCGCTATCTCAATGCACCTTTGGATTTCAGTGTTGCACTTCTCATCCTCTGTTAAAACGCTTCAATTCTTCTGTACATCCTTCTGCATTTGTATTACTCTTTCTGATATCATTCTGAGCACAAATATTGCATTTTTTGTTCCAGTGGCTTTAACAAACCTGCACTGTTCTACCAGACAACAAGAATTATCTCACTCTTACTTTTATCATTGAACCTTTTTAACTTTTTTTTATCTATAAACTAGCAGTTTAGTCTGGTTTCACTTGGGTAGTTTAAGGAATAATAAGAATAAAAAACATATGATGAAATTATTACACAACATCCACCCTTGTCACGTTTATAGATATAGATAACAATGTAGAATGTTTCTATTGGATTAGGGTGGGAGGGGAAGGGGCAACATATATAGATAGTATAAAGTGGGGTGATCAATTCTATATTATAATCAATACATAAACTGATGCCTGGCTTTGTGGGGTGATAATATATATTTTTCTAACCCTTAATTTAGGCTTTCTGGAAAATTTCAAGGTGTTGTTAGCATTCTAAAATTTTGATCTACATTTGAGCGCAACTCCTGTCGAGCTAGACTGCAAAAACTAGACTAAGTCAAATCTATCAAACAACCAAATACTTACACAATGCCCACACTCATCACTTTTATAGATATAGATTTTAATTCTGTGCATGAAATATTTAGTCTCTTAAAAAGAGTAAATGCCTGTTTTTTTAATTAAAAAATAACTGGAACTTAAAGAAAAGACCTACTTTTATTTCCATTGCCCTTCCGAATATGGGTGAACATGCAGCTTTCTATCCTTTATAGCTCTTAACTAAAATATGATTATTTTAGGTTCCAGCCGTCTTGCCAAACATATTGGAATATGTCAAGAGTTTTCATACATTTATTGTCAGTAAGTGTTTTAAGAGATGACAAATAATGTGATACCAAAATCTGAAGGTGCATTTGAAATATGATAACGATCAGAGTATATTCATAGGTAGATCATTTATGTAAATCAGGATGAGGGTTGGTCCGTGATTGACCCCTTAGGGGATGCTTGCATTGACTGCCAGGACTTCAGAAAGTGTGACACAGAGATCCGAAGGCAAATTGGCATGGCAAAAGATGTGTTCCTGAAGCTGAGTAAAGTACTAAGACACAGGAAAATTTCCCTAGAAACAAAGAAGAGAGTACTAGATTGCTATATGATGTCAGTTCTTCAATATGGCAGAGAATGCTGGACGACATCAGCGAAGATAAGGAAAAAAACTTGAAGCAGCAGAAATGTGGTTTTACAGAAGGATGCTGCGGATATCATGGACCAAACATGTGAGCAATGATGAGGTTTTGGAAAGAATGGTATTTAAAAGAAAACTAATAGTGAGCATCAGGAAAAGACAACTGAAGACATGCAATGAAGAAAGAAGGGTTGGAGAACCTGATACTGACCAGACCAGATAGAAGGAAAAAGAGACAGAGGAAGGCAGTGGATATTTGAAGGGCCTGATCGAGTGAATGATGGAACAGGGGTTGCGTGGGGTAACAAGAGAAAACATATTAACAGCCACAAGGGATAGGGAGACGTGGAAGGCCGTGATCGCATACATCCTGAAAGGATAGGGCACATAGAAGAAGAAGAAGAAGAAGAAGATGATACTGAGGAGACTAATAGGTCTCTACTGGGAGGAAGGTGATCAGTTGCCCACATTATTGAAGACTGGACATACATTTGCCACCTTCCACATGCTTGGGAGAGATTTCTCCTTCAAGCAGCAGCGAAATAATTTTTCTAGTATCAGGGATAATTCTGGGTTGATATTCTTATTTTGGGGGGTCTAGGCTTTAGATAACCTTAAAGACTTACTGTAATGAATATATTACTGAGATTGTGCTCAGTGAGAGATGAAGAACTTCACCTTGTCTGTCAAGGAGGATATGACTTCAGAGCCATTTATAATAGTGGGCACAGCAACTTTGTCTCTGTTCATAATTTGGTTAGTGATCTTCCAGAATTTGTGAGATACAATTTGTTTCTTTTTCAACCTTGGCCTAGACAGCTTGTGCGTAGCTGCACATTCTATTTTTAGGACTCTCTTACTGCAATTGCAGGTAGTTCTGAAAGAAGTAAGGGCCAGACTTCCCAATTCCTTGCAATAGATGTTGAAGTCATGGTTCCAGTGAGCTATGCCTGTAGTGCATTCTGGGTTGAAGCAGGGCTGACTATTTGGTTTTTGCTGAAATGTTTTTGAGGGTATAAAACACCCCATTTCAAAAAAGATTCATTCAGAGAGTAGGACAGCAATTTGGCGGCAGCATGTCAGAAGAAGATTGGGAGAAGAGCTTCTGCGATATAAGACCGAAAACTGTCCCAGTTTTCCTTCTCAGCGAAAAATCGTTCTACAGAACAGTATATCAGGTGATATCATTGGTTTGGATTCAATCTGAACACTGATTAAGAAATGATCAAACATGCCAATGGGTGGGGTTAGGGATAAAATTTTGCTGTGCATTTGTCAAGGCAGAATCTTAGAAAAAGGATGAGGAGGTTGGCCTGCTGTACTATTGCATCAAGACTATTAAGTAATTCTACAGAATGTATTGAAGAGTAGCAAGAAGAAAGCACTAACATTGCAAGAAGAGGGAATTCATGGTTTTTAGCAAAAGGAACAGCTCAACATAGAAATTACAAATTAGAGGTACCAGAATCAAACAAATGCAATAGTTACTATCCTTTAATCACCATAAACAACTGCTCATACATCCCCCCCCCGCCTCAGCATGGATTAGGCTAGTCTCTCTGAAATCAAAACACTACACCCCCTCGGTTTAATTCTATCAGCTAACCTCAAGTGGAATGATGACATTGAATCCATAGCTAAATCTGCTCCTAAGAAGGTTGGTACCCTGTGTAGGGCCAGCCAAGAAATTTTTCTTGTCTGAATCCATCTTTCACATATATAAATCTACCATCTGACCATGAATTGAATACTGCTGTCACATTTGGTCAGGTGCCCCTGCTATTCGTCTCAGGGTTCTTGACAAAATCAAATGGAGAATCTGCAATGTAATTGATCCTGACCTGGTAGCTCGACTCCAATCACTTTCTCACTGGATGTAAATTTACTGTGGATTATCTAACAATTGAAGCACTTTCTAAACATTTTTAGCTAAGTAAATTGTTTTCTTTTTTAATTAGAGTAACAATTTTAAAATTAAAATTGTGCTCAGTCAAGACCTCCTATATATTAACCATATAATAGAGGTTTCTCCAATGTATTCCTTGTGGCAATTATTTCAGGTAATAGAGTAAATTCCTTCTTCAGGTTTTATCTTATTATTTTATTATGTCTTGTATTGTTTTTGAAGTAGTTGTGACATATTTTATGTTGAGTTTAGCTAATTTTTTTCAATTGTACTTACTGTGATATTTAGTGAGTACAACATGTATTTTTTTGATTGATTGGGTTTGTCATGAAGGACCACTTTTTTATTTTTAGATATTTTATGAGCCTTTTGTTTCACATTGAATAGGAAATTGGGTACTGAAGGAGCTGAAAGTGTTTTAAATGAATTTCTTCTCTTCATGTAAATACTGATGTTTGCAAATTCTGAGTGTTCTTAAGTAGAATTTGATGATTATTCTGGATTTTATTTTGTTGTTATGATAAGAATAAAAAATTATGAGATGTTTTATTAGAAATGTTGATTTTTGATGGACACCAAGTTTTAAGCTACTGTTAATGAAGTGTAACATGATATCTAGAAAAGGTATTGTTTCCATTTCATAGACAAAGCTTTTTATAAACAAAATTTTGATGGCATGTATTTTCTTAGAATTTCTTGAATCTGGTCTTCTATAAAATATTTTACCTAAACATACTTCCAATATATTGATGATGTGCCCTTAATATATCCCCATGATACTCATTTACCTGATCTCATAGATAAACTAAACAAAATTGAACATACAATAGAATTTACATATATGAAATGGAAACAATCCTTTCAGTCAGTCAGTTAAGTGCCATGCGCAATACACACTTGGGCGGTCATGTCTCTGGGCAGAAGATTATCCTGCAGTAGGTTGCCATTGACTTCTGCAGTAGACTGGTTGCCGACCAAGGCTATAGAACCCATTCTGTCCTGTTATTTAACCCATAACTGGAAGGAAGAGACGGATTAATATCTTTCCCAAGGGTATTTGCGCGTAAGTGAATGCGAGGAATTTAACTGGAATTCGAACTCGGTTCTCTGATTTCTCGTTCTGAGCCGATATCCACTGTGCCACAACGCACAATCCTTTACCTTTCCTAAATATTATGCTACATTAACAGCAGCTTAAACTTAGTATCCACTGAAGATTAACTGATAAAAATGATCTCATAAATAAAATCAAACATACAATAAAATTTATATATGAAATGGAAACAAACAATACTTAATTCTCACTTTCCAGTCTGGATAGAGTTTCAAAACTGTTTAAATCGTCTTGTAGTCAGGGCAAGTGCATATTACACTGGACAAGCCTGATTAGAAGCTCTGGGCAGTGCTTTGTGACCTTCACTATCATACCAACATTTGCTTTTTTCTATCTACATATAATTGTATAACTGATAACTAAAAAAGGAAAAATTTGTATGGATTTTGATGTAATTCTGGGTTCTTTATTTTTCTGTCCAAATCTGTGAATTTGTTTGGTTCATGCTAAGTCTTGGAAAAACTCAATATAAAATTCACTATTTTTAACACTATTTTTAAATAATTTTAACACGTTCATTGTTGTGGATACAACAATGAACGTGTTAAAATTATTTTTAACAAAAAAAAAAAATCTCAAGTTGATGCTAAAATTTGTCACAAAACATTGGTGATTTATTTAAGATGGAATGAATGGGATGTCTCTAAAACTTGTATTTAGATACATTGTATTTATTTTCATTTTTGTTATTGACTTATTCACCTATATTGTATATAATTCATTATTTTACCTAATTAGGTTACAATAAAATTTTTATCTTATATGAATCCTACCTGATGAAAATTGAGAATGTGTGGCAGGGGGCATATCATAGATTTAGAGGTGGCCCACAGGACCCGTGCACCAGCCCTGATGACATATTTTCCACTCTGCAAACTCTTTTTAACGCATAGATGCAACATTGAGATCCTATTGATACCCTATTGATACCCTATTGCTATTTCCATGGCAAGTGTTCAGATGTGTTAGATTCTTTAGTGCTACCAGTTTAGGCGTTTATAGTAAGTTAATTTCTGTCAGATGTGTGATGTGGTGCAGTGGATATTGGCTCAGAATGAGAAATCAGGGAGCCGAGTTTGAATTCCAGTTGAAATCTTTGCATTCATTTACATGCAAATACTCTTGGGAAAGGTATTATTCCTTCTCTTCCCTCCAGTTATGGCTTAAATAACATGACAGATTGGGTTCTTTAGCCTTGGCTGGCAACCAGTCTACCACAGAAAGTAATGGCAACATACTACGGGATAATCTTCTGCCCAGTCAGTCATGTCACTTTCGGGACATGATCGCCCAAAGCGTGTATCACGTATGGCACTTGACAGAATTTATACTATTATTACAGTAAAACTATTAAGTCAGTGTTTACCTACAGCAAGCAGATTAGTTGTCTATTTGTAGGCTTTAATCCAGTTCATATCCACTTGATAATTTATAATCAAGATAATAAAACAGCATAGATTTTTTTCTGACCAATTAGTGAAGACTAGCAGTATAGCCTGACGTTGTTCGGGTGGAATGAAAGCTTTAAAACTAATCGATGGTCCTGGAGCTCAGACTCTTTGGACGTTGGCACGAAAGACTAAAAAGCAATAGTTGTTTCCAGTTAAAGCGAAACCGTAGACTGAAAAAAAAAAGAAAAATGAATGGATGTAAGTCAAATTTTGATTTCCTCGTATTGATATCAAATAAGTTTTTTTCATCGTAAACTGAATTTTGAAGGCTAAATAAGTCCTCTGAGTAAATGGTATCATGGCTGAGACTAAAAACTACAATTATACTTACTTAGAGCCAAACCCGAAGCAAAAAAGAAAAAATACAGACATACAGGCAGATAAACAGACACACACACACAAACATCTTGCCTTTTATATATATATATATTATCAATTTTCTGCACTATTGTAAGAACTGCAAGCTTGAAACTTCTGAATATCGTTTCTTATGTCTTTGTCTATGAGTGTATCAAATTTGATTAAAATCGGACCACTCCTTCTATAACCCGATTTTTTCGATTATCAATTTTCGATATTTATCGGGTGTACCTTGACACAAAACCTAGCTAAGAACACTCGCAGATGCTTATAGTACAACTGCGTAAATTTTCAAGAAAATTGGTTCAGCCGTTTCGGAGTCTATAGGTAACACACACGCACACACACACACACACACAGAGACAAAGTTCTATTTATAAATAAGTTTAGATTTAGATAGTTTAGATTAGATTAGATTTAGATATGACATATGCATTTCTATATATCTGTTCTTCTCATTAACTAATCAACTCTATGTTTTTATCATCTGTTGAGGAGACATTGTATTTGTCAGTTATTTTTTTTAAATTAGGAATACATGCTAATGAAATAAATATGAATACAAAAATACATGCTTATTTAATTCACAACTTGTCAAATTTTTGTTTTTTATTTTTTGTCACAATTTTGTTTTTATTAAGGTCACTTGTTCAAAGTATTCTATTTTTACTTTTTAATTACTTAAAAAGATCTACTTCTGAAAAAAAAAACCTTGTTTTTTTATTCTTATATTTGAAAGGTTTATCTTAAATACTAGTTTACCCATGCTGTCAAAAATGATTTTGTTAAGTTCTTGAAATATATAAATGAATTGTCAGTATAAGGGGAGATAAAATTAGAAAGATGATATATAGAGAATATAAAAAACTTAATTTAAAAGTAACTATTAATTATAAATATAAAAATAGTAGATTTCCTAGATGAAACCTTAGATTTGGAGAAGGATATATACCAACCACATAAAAAACCGGAAGTTAAGCAACGTTGAGCCTGGTCAGTACTTAGATGGGTGACTGCTTGGGAATACCAGGTGCTGTAAGCGTATAGTGACGGATGTGTGTTGTGGTGCAGTGGATATCAGCTCGGAAAGAGAAATCGGTGAGCCAAGTTCAAATTCCAGTTGAACACCCTGAATTCACTTCAGCAATGGTACTCTTGGGAAAGGTATTAATCCATCCCTTCCCTCCAGTTATGGGTTAAATAACAAGGGTAGGACTTGGGGACCCTACCCTTAAAAACAAATTCCAATGAATCTTGATACTCAAAAAAGAAAAAAGTATTACTAGACACAAAACTTATATAAAAACACCAATAAATTGTTGAAAGAAAAAGGTATTACCAGCAATAGATAAATAAAATTTAGTTGGCAATAAATGACTTGCCAAGGTTGATATGCCATAAAAACAAAACAACCAACAACCAAAAACATAAAAAACCAAATACAAATCCTTTATATATCCACCTGAAATCTAACCATCCTCCATCTGTTATTAAACATGTATCACCATCAATAGAATATAGAATTAGTAATTTCTAATTTTATCTATTTTAAAATTTCTGGCATTCCTTACCATGATAAGGCCATCAAAAAAAAAAAAAAAGATAAAAAAAGAAACTACTTGTCAAATTTTAAAGTGAATCTCTATTCTGAATAGTTAAAGAAACACACACATAAATTTTATGTTGTCCCACAGCTATAAATAACAAGCATATTGTTTCTTGTATTCAAATGAAAATCATTTTCACTACTAACATCTAACATTGCTTGATGACGAGATAGAAATCTCAAAACATAGAAATATCCATGTTGCAATGTATTTTTAATTTTTAATTGTATAACAAATTTAATTATATAATTAAACTCTACAATATTTATTTTATTGAGCACTTTTATAAAAAAAAAGCAAATGCCAGAAAACTCAAAATCGTAAAATCTTGGGTTCTCTTTACCTAGATTTATATATATATATATGTATATATATGTATTCAAATACATTAGCTTCTGCTTGACCACGTGGTGAATGTAAGTATGTTTGTTTTCAATATAACAAGGATGGGGTAGCTGTGTAAGGTTTACAGCTATCTGTGCAAATGCTGTATTTTATCTCTGGGTATGTTATGATGACTGCTGCATCCAAGGATGGACAAAATGATCAACTCTGGTTTTGGTTGATTTTCCATCATTTTTATATACACATCTATATAACACCTTTGAAAAGCTGCTCACTTCTCATTGACTCATTGCCTATATCCTGGTTTGTTGGTTGAACTCTGGCTTTGTTTGCCTGTTGATTTTTATTATGCATCTATTTTTAGAGATGGTGAGATTTGATTATTTTCATTTATTTATTTCTCTATCACCACCAATTAAATCAATGGCTGAATATAGTATAAATAGCTAGAAATTAGTATCTGCATTTTTACGATCATTTTCTTGTTTTTTATATTTGAGAAATTTAGAACACATCTTAAAACTGTTATCTTGATATGTTTGCTTTAATTTGCAGAACTTCTCTTGCCTGCTGCCGTTCACTTGAAAGGTCCTCTTCTAAAATGAACCGACCAAAAACAGCATCCATTATATCTCTTGGAACCAATAACAGGTGATTCTGTTGACATTCTTCTGTTTTGTTATATATTTCTTAATTCTTAGTTTTAAAGAAGTTGAAAATATCAAAATAATTGAATGGAATGTTACAAGAAAATAACGAATCACAATAAATTACAGTTTTATAAATAATTTATATGTAAATATTTTATCTTAGGTACCTCAATAACAAAATACATGCAAACATAAATCTGTCCCTGTCTGTCTGTGTACTTATTATCTCTCTCTTTCACTCCCCTCCCCATCACTTATAGTGGGTGTCATTTGACCAAAGGGAGAGACAAACTTTGTATGAGGGTAGAGAATGAAGAAGAGACAATAAAAATTGTTATCAGTTACTTTGACAAAAAGATTGGTGATTTTTGCATTGAGGTTGTTAACATTCACTAGATTTGAAATTAAGCCCAGTTCAAAAGTCACAAATCAATATTAAAAACTGACAAGAGCTTTTGAAACATTTTAAAAAACTAACAACATTTTTACTTTTGTTTATTAATACTTATTGCAAAATAACATCCTTAGATTTTCCTTGATAAAGTTTGTCAGAGGACAAAATGCATTGTCTAAGATAATTTTTCTTTTAGTCTTTAGCAGAATATCATACTGCTACCAGAGAGCAGACTGGGACTCGTTCCGAGACTGCCTCTGCGATGTCCTCTGGAACAACGTCTTTGATCTTCCTATCAAAGACTGTGTGTCCAAGGTCTCCTCTTGGGTTAAGGCTGGCATCAATGCTTTTATCCCGGCCAGGAAATTCCAGCTAAAATCAAATTCGTCCCCTTGGTTCTCACTGCTTGCTCGGCCGCCATTGCCCACCGGAACCATTTCTTCCGGTTCTATCGAAGCTACTCGTTGAACCAAAACAGGCATCTTTTCACCTCAGCACGTAATAAGTGTAAAAAAGTACTGAACGAAGCTAAGAGGGCATTTACTACCAGAATGAGGCAATGCATAGCATCCTCTAAGTTTGGCTCCAAAGATTACTGGTGACTCTGCAAAAGCATGCTCAACAAGAGCAAGACTTCAATACCCCCACTAATCAATGAATTTGAAGTTCTCACCTCCCCAGCGGACAAGGCTGAATGCTTTGCCCGTAGATTATCCACCAATTTGACACTGGAGTCATTAGGAATACCTACACGTGACTTTCCACCCAGAACTAAGGCTCAACTAAATAACGTTCACATTACACCCTCGCTGGTCTCCAAGATAATTGCACAACTTGACCTACACAAAGCGAGCGGCGAGGACAGAATCCCAATCATAGTACTGAAGAAATGTGCCCCAGAACTCTCCTCTGTCCTCTCTAAACTCTATAACCTTTGCCTATCTGCTTCCTGTTTTCCTGCCTGTTGGAAGTTCTCCTGTGTAGTTCCTATATTTAAGAATTCTGGCGAACCCTCAGACCCCGCCAATTACCGTCCTATTAGTCTCCTTCTGATCTTCGGCAAAGTTTTCGAAGCCATTATCAACGCTGAGGTGATTCAGCATCTCACGGCCCACAGGCTTCTCTCTGACAAACAGTACGGGTTTCACTTCACCAGGTCTACTGCTGATATGCTAACGAGTACATATACCGGGCACTTGACAAGAATGGCAAAGCCCGAACAGTTGCCTTGGATATCTCCAAAGTGTTCAACAGGGTCTGGCATGCTGGCCTCTTATGCAAACTGCGGAGCTACGGGATAACTGGACACCTGTTTGACCTCATCCAGTCATTCCTCTCTAACCGCACATTGAAGGTAGTATTAAATGGGCATGCCTCCTAAAACTACCATACGAAGGCAGGCGTCCCTCAAGGTTCTAACCTAGGTCCCACGTTCTTTCTGATGTACATTAATGATCTCCCTGACGCCATTAGATGCCAAGTAGACATGTACGCCGATGACACAACAATCTACTCTTGCCTTGATCAAAAACCAGGTGTGGGCAACAAAGCGAACCTTGCTACCGAGCTTGAAAAGGACCTCCAATCCATAGTGGCCTGGGGTAGGAAATGACTAGTAAATTTCAATGCTTCTAAAATGAAGCTGTTATCAACTAACCACCATAGACAATCACATCTACCTCCCATTAGCATGGGACAGGCTTGCCTCCCAGAGAGTAAAACACTACGCCTCCTTGGCCTTACACTTTCGGCGGACCTCAAATGGAATGACTATATCGAATCCATTGCCAAATCTGCCACTATGAAAGTCAGCTCTCTGTGCAGGGCCCGGAAGTTTTTCTCACCTGAATCTATCCTGCACATATACAAATCTACCATCCGCCCATGTATTGAATACTGCTGCCATATCTGGTCGGGTGCCCCTGTTGCTATCCTTGGGCTTCTTGACAAAATACAAAGGAGGATCTATAACGTGGTTGATACTGACTTGGCAGACCGGCTGCAACCACTCTCTCACCGGCATGATGTGGCTTCCCTGTGCCTCTTCTACAAGTACTTTCATGGCTTCTGCTTTGATGAACTTTGATCACTGGTGCCGCATTAGCACTAATTTACTCGAGATACTAGATTAGCAACTAGGTCCCACCCTTTTACAGTTAAACAGATAAGATGTAACCATAAATTCTACTCCAACAGCTTCTTTTCTTGCGCTTCCTGCCTGTGGAATTCCCTTCCACAAGTCTGCTTTCCCGACAGCTACAATCTCCAGGTGTTTAAATGTAGGGTCAATAGACACCTCCTATCACACTAACTCCCAATTATTCTCAGAAAACTCTCATCTACCCAACCCTCATTCTCGGTATCCTTACCCACCTATCACCCACCCTCTGACATTTCCTATATTTAACCATTCTTTCTCCACTCTATATAGCCCCCTGTGCAGTAGTGGCAGTGACATGCCTTGCTCAGGGTGAAACACTTATCAAAATATATATATATATATATATCTATATATAAGTGAATAAGGAATGAAGAAAAACTTACAACGTCCAAAACATTAATTTAAAACAGTGCTCGATATATAATATAGAGCTGTGAATATTTATTATAAATTATAGTTTAGAACATGTACAAATTTTTTATATCCGCTACAAATTGTACATTTTGTTTCGACATTGAAATTACAATGTTGAAACAAAATGGCACACCACCTGATGAAACATTGTAATTTCAATGTTGAAACAAAATGTACAATTTGTAGTAGATATAAAAAATTTGTACATGTTCTAAACTATAATTTATGATATATTACTAATGCAGTAAAAAGAAAGTGCTCAATGGATAACAAGATACAGAACCTCAAATTTGGCATAATGAAAAATTTTTCTGCAAATGCACCTCAATTAATATAAAAAAATTCTTTTGTATATGGTTCCTTCCTGTTACCTGAGGATTTCAAAGATTCTATGAAACTGACAGTAGCAATGGTTTGCATATGCAGAAAAGTTTATTATTTCAAATTATATAGGGTGTGATGACTAAATTGTTGCCATTTTATAAGTTAAATTTTGTGTATGTGTGGTGTTTGTTTTTGATTTTGTCAACTGCACAGTATAGTAGGGTCGGTTGGGCACCATCTGTGAGAAAAAGAGAACCATGATGCGTTCATTTCATCAGAAATTTGTAATCAGCATGCTGTACTGCTTGGCATTCACATCGAAGCTTCAATATGAACATTGCATAGTGTTTGAGCGTCAATCTGAGGGCAGGGCAGAGGACTTGGAAAGTGTTGGATGAGTCTGATAATGATTACGATAGTGTTTGGAGTGATCACTAGTGATTATGTATCCATTCATCTTCCTACAGTTCCTCAGCCTCAACACAGAGGCCTACATCAAGTGCCTTGCTGCTCTGGGTCACAAGGGTAGCTGCTGGAAGACCCTATGTCTGGCAACAGAACTCTGCACCATACCACACAAGCGAGAGAACCCAGTTATGACCATCAGACAGTTTCTGCTAGATCAACCCTTACATCTGGCCATCTAACTCCTCAGACTGCAACCTCCCTGATTATTATATGTGGGGTGCGTTTGAGTGAGAGACCAACAAAACTCCTTGTTACACGAAAGATGAACTGAAAGCAAGGATTATGGCAGCATAACAAGGAGACCATCCAGAAGAGTTACAGGAGATTCCAAAGTCATCTGATGGCCATGGTTGAAGCCAATGGTGGTTTTAGTGAATAAATTTATTCTTTAGTATTTCAATATATTTTGTGTAATTAAGGTAAATATATTTGTTAAAAAACGAGATGTTAGTGTTATTTTCATTTTTGCATAATGTAGACGACAATTCATTTATCACACTCTGTAAATATATTTAATAACACACTTTTCTATATATACCAATATATGAATGTGTGGTTGGTGCTATCTAGTGGTTCTGTATGAAAAATAAGTGAAAGGAGTTTGAATTCCAGTTGAGGTTTATTACATTCACTTTCACACAAATACCGTTGGGAAACATTTGAATCTATCTCTTAATCTCATTCCAGCTATGGGTTGAATAATAGGGCTGACAAACCTTGATTGGCAACCAGTCAAGGAGAAGGACAACTCTGAATTCAAAACCTGAGGAGAGTCATTTGGAGAGCTGGTGGCACACTAAGTGCACTAGTTTTCTATATCTGATTCTTCCAAAAAGTGTGGTTGGTTCTGAACAAGCCTTTGCTCCTATAATCAAATCATGTGTGGGTAGTCTGTCTATTCAGTTGTAAGAATTGAGCTATGAAACTCTCATATGTCGAAGATGACAGGAGAGTCCATCATATATATATATATATATATTAGTATATCCTATTGTTCTTGATAACATCCATTGAGATCTCTATCTCCTAATATTTTTATGTCAAATAGATATTTTTGGATTATCCTCTCCATTCACAGATCTGATGTCATTATATGTTTTTGGGGTAGCTATTTATGTACTAGTAATATGTATTACATTATCAGTTCACATAATAACCAAGTTTTAAGGAATTTTTTTAGGAAATTAATACTAAACCTGGTATTCTACCCTACTGAAATTGCGACATAAGGAAAATTGTTCTATTGAAGATATATGTAAATCTACCAATGTGATCTACCAAACTACCATCTCCACCAAAGAGAACAAGGAAAAGTATAATATGTACATCGGAATTTTGGTGGGGCTTTGAAAACAAAGATTTTATTCTCATAGGCACTCTTTTACCAACCCTAAATTAAAATTTCAGACAGCCCTTTCCCAAAAATACTGGGAACTGAAGGAAGAAGGTCTAAACCCACAGATAGATTGGAATAGACTCTGCACCTACTCCCAATAGTCTGAGCGATAAATGTAATCTCTGCTTAGTAGAAAAAATTCGGATATTAGAATATCACTATCAGAATTTACTTCTTAACCAACGTAATGAATTAATTAGCAAGGGTTGTCATCAAATTCCAGTTGAATTCGTTGCATTCACTTACGCACAAATACCCTTGGGAAAGGTATTAATCCGTCTCTTCCCTCCAGTTATGGGTTAAATAATAGGACAGATTGGGTTCTATAGCCTTGGTCGGCAACCAGTCTACTGCAGAAAGCAATGGCAACCTACTGTGGGATAATCTTCTGCCCAATCAGTCATGCCTCTTTCAAGACATGATCGCCCAAGCGTGTATTGCACATGGCACTTAACTGACTGACTGACTGTCATCAAAGTAGATTTCAACTCCTTTAATTATTCCCATCCTTCCATTTATTCATTACATTTTTAGCTTTTTCTATTGATTAGATTTTAAATTTGGAGACCTTAAAGTTTTTCATAACCACTACCCTTGACCTTGCAGGCAAATTGCTACCTTCCACAAATGAAGGGGACTACTATTTTCCCTCTATCCTCTTCTTGACCTTTTCCTAACCAAACTTCCTCACCTTTTCCTTTACTAACCTTTACTTCCGGTATACTAGAATTTTCATCATTTTATGTTCAACTGGGGTTGAACAACACATGTCTCTAATAACCATGTTGAAACAGCTATTCTCCAAATGTAAAATCTGAATTTACAGATGAAATAATGAATATCTGCTCTGTAAATTAAATTTACATCACACTTTCTGTTAGATCAGTTTTAATATTTGACTACTATTACTAGGATCCATTGGGATTATTTACCAATCTTTTTCTGAATTTTTTACTGCTATATATATATATATATATATATATATATATATATAGTCATCCGCAGACTGATCTGTTTTGCTGTATCACAGCTCATCAATACGGTTAGACAGCTGATTGCTTTTTACCCAGGAATGAAACACTACCAAATTGGTGTCAGTCAGCAATTCTACCTCTGAGCTACGGGCACTCAGTAGAAGGAGGCAGACTTTATATATATATATATATATAGTGTTTGTGTATATGGCATGTCTCTTCAGGATGTGAGCAGTCATGGCCCAGTGGATATAGACATTGGTTAGTTTCAGTGACTTGATTCAAAATGTTGTTAGTTCAGTACCAGGCTACACCGGGGATGAAAAAATATAGGGAGATAACTACATGGCTACCAGAAGTGGCATCACACATTGAATGAGAATGATATGCCCCAGTGATTGAAATATAGGTTTTGGTTTGAAATTCCTAGCACCTGATGAAGGCCAGAGGGTACAATGGCTGAAACATCGTAAATATGGCGATGAAGATGAGGGCAAAAGTCTAAACAATGTAAATACTACCTTGTCTCAGAAGTATTGACAAATGGTAAAAAGAATCTGATTCTTTACCAAAATATTATCAATTTTAACTATATCAAATTACTTTTTAGTTAACAAATTATTACAAATGCTTATTTTATTCTTATTAATAACTGTCTGTATATTCAAACCAGAAATTAGGTTGCCTGAAATAATATTATATGATCAGATGATCTTACCTCAAAGTGACCAGTTATTTGTATCTGTTGCAGGTCGGCGAATGATAACAAACATAATCTTCGAGATGACCAACCTCAAAGACAAAAATTTGAAAGCCATCTTAGGCCAAAGAAAAATAAACCGACTCCTTGGCAAAAATCTCTTGAGGTACTATAATTTTTTTAAACAGATCTCAAGTAATTTCAATCCACAAATAATGTCAGTAAATATTCATATATACACATTTATCAAGGAATATTCATATATACACATTTATCAAGGAATATTCATATATACACATTTATCAAGGAATATTCATATATACACATTTATCAAGGAATATTCATATATACACATTTGTCAAGGAATATTCATATATACACATTTGTCAAGGAATATTCATATATACACATTTGTCAAGGAATATTCATATATACACATTTATCAAGGAATATTCATATATACACATTTGTCAAGGAATATTCATATATACACATTTGTCAAGGAATATTCATATATACACATTTGTCAAGGAAATATTCATATATATACACATTTATCAAGGAATATTCATATATATACACATTTGTCAAGGAATATTCATATATACACATTTGTCAAGGAATATTCATATATACACATTTATCAAGGAATATTCATATATATACACATTTGTCAAGGAATATTCATATATACACATTTGTCAAGGAATATTCATATATACACATTTATCAAGGAATATTCATATATACACATTTATCAAGGAATATTCATATATACACATTTGTCAAGGAATATTCATATATACACATTTGTCAAGGAATATTCATATATACACATTTGTCAAGGAATATTCATATATACACATTTGTCAAGGAATATTCATATATACACATTTGTCAAGGAATATTCATATATACACATTTATCAAGGAATATTCATATATACACATTTGTCAAGGAATATTCATATATACACATTTGTCAAGGAATATTCATATATACACATTTGTCAAGGAATATTCATATATACACATTTATCAAGGAATATTCATATATACACATTTGTCAAGGAATATTCATATATACACATTTATCAAGGAATATTCATATATACACATTTATCAAGGAATATTCATATATACACATTTGTCAAGGAATATTCATATATACACATTTGTCAAGGAATATTCATATATACACATTTATCAAGGAATATTCATATATACACATTTGTCAAGGAATATTCATATATACACATTTGTCAAGGAATATTCATATACACATTTATCAAGCAATATTCATATATACACATTTATCAAGGAATATTCATATATACACATTTATCAAGGAATATTCATATATACACATTTATCAAGGAATATTCATATATACACATTTATCAAGGAATATTCATATATACACATTTATCAAGGAATATTCATATATTCACATTTATCAAGGAATATTCATATATACACATTTATCAAGGAATATTCATATATACACATTTGTTAAGGAATATTCATATATACACATTTGTCAAGGAATATTCATATATACACATTTGTCAAGGAATATTCATATATACACATTTGTCAAGGAATATTCATATATGCTAATATTTTATTTATGAATATTCATATATACACATTTGTCAAGGAATATTCATATATACACATTTGTCAAGGAATATTCATATATATACATTTGTCAAGGAATATTCATATATACACATTTATCAAGGAATATATTTCCACAGAAATGATTCCATTAACTCACACTTCTATCTTAGCATCTTATAATCTGTCTATTTTTAGAGATGGTGAAATTTTGGTCTTATTAATAATTTTTATTTATTCATTTCTATATTTCCACAATATTTACTTTCATTTTCGTATTTGGTAGATGAAGAATTATCAGCTATTATTATTTATTTTTCATCAGTATTTGCTTTCATCTTTAATTTCTGTTGTATGAAATATTGTAATTTATTATTATTAATCTTGACTAGTATTTAAATTTATTTTTTTTTTAGGTCATCAGTCTATGGCCATAATCAAAGAATACATAATAAGAAAATAAAAGAAATAGGAATCAGTGAAATTCAAACTCACAAGATTATTTAGAGATGTACCTACATATTCAAATTGATTAGTTATATTGACTAGGGAATATGTGTTGTGGAAAAATATTTGTTACTTAAAATAAATGTTTTGTATCACTGAGGTGGATATGATACATAGAGAAAATGTGCTGCTCTGTGTAAATCTGGTGCTAAACAGATTTGCACAGTGCTGTGCAATAGTTACAATAACAGACAAGAAAGAACTTAAACACAGAGAGGAGGTGTTTAGATCACAATATTCATCGAAGTAATCAGTCGAAATATTGCTCAAATGACACTCGAATATTATGCCTTAAATGCTACTATTCTTTACTTAAATAGACTACTTCAGACCATAGGCTATTCCATAATTAAGAGTGCTGCAGGGGTGTCAGCCACTCTACAACAAAATGCTATTTTCATCGTTGAATATTCAAGCCAGTGAATATATTCATTGGCCTGAATATTCAAGAAATCTTTCAGCAGGATTGGAACCTGCAACTACCATATACCTAAGAGAAGCCATCAATAGATCTAATGTCTTACCATTCAACCATGCAAGGTTTCATGGTTTAACAAGGTTGAATTAAGCTGTAAATATATAAGTTCCTGATTTCTCACAACATCCATATCTGCTCCTGTTTTGTACCCTTATGGAAACAAAGACAATATTATTAAATTTTACGGAAAGTTATGAAATAGTATTCACTGACATATTTATTTAAATTTGTTTGTTTGAACATGATTTATGTTAAACCATAAAATCTTCCATGGTCGAGTGGTAAAATATGTCAGATTTATTGATGGATTCTCCTATGTATGTGTTTGTCACAGGTTTGAATCCTGCTGGAATATAAAATAAAAATAAGTTTGTGGTCACCCTTTGGATTTTGAAGAATCACCTAAAAATTGAAAGTTTCATATGTTTTTCAAAACCAATTTAGTCGCTCACTTTGAAACAGAGGAACTTTCTCTTCTTGAAGAGTTTTATATATTCAATAATAATAATAGTGAAATTATCCCATGACTGTATAGAGTTTCTGTAGTCAGTTTCTCCTGGCTTGTAGTAATTAACATAACAATTCAACAACATGTATCTCCTGTTTGCTACTGCAGTCACACTCTATCATCTCTTTTAAGCACTTTTTATAGAATGACAGTTCAAATTTGCATCGGTAGAAAGAAATTCTTGTGAAAGTATCTGACGCTGAGATCTATCTTTTTTAAATGGGCATCTGGCCCAATCTTTTTCTTCTAACCTTCAAAGTAGTATAAGTCAAACAATCCAACAACATGTGTCTCCTGTTTTCCGCCACTGCAGTTGCACTCTCTCTTTCTCTCAACACTTTTTATGGAGTGACAGTTCAAATTTGCATCGGTGGAAAGAGATTCTTTTGTGAAAGTATCCAACTCCAAGATCTATCTTCATTAAAAATACATCTTGTAAAGCCACCATTTTCTTTTAGGGCATTTCTTTATACACATTAAAACATGTCTGTATCTCTTTCCACACAGGCTTTAAGCCATTTTCTCTAGTGTTACAGTTTCCTTCAAATTTTATCCCTTTTTGTCTCATCTATCTTTCTGGCTAATGGTAATCTCAGTTTAAGCAGATTTTAAATTTTAGATAACCGTTTTTAGAAAATTGGATGCCATAATTGAACAGCAATGACTTCAATAATTTTGGCATTGCATCCTATCAGGAGTTAATTAAATTATAGAAGGTATGAAACTTACTAATTATTTATTTCAAATGGTTCCCCCTACCAAAAAAATCCTTTGGCCTATAGTGTATGTATACATGTTAAGAATGTATATTTACATATAATTTCTATCTTCTGCTTCAGAGTCCAATGGTGCCATTGGTTGTTTCTCCTGGGTACATTTTGTCAAAAAACAAATCAAAATATGACGTTGTCATAAAATCTGATGAATTTTTCAATCCGATCCATGAAGAAACTGTTAAGTAAGTTTTCTTGAATCTTTTGTTTTTATCAGTTTCAAAATGAAAAAGATTAAATATAAGCCCCAAAAGTATCTAAAAAAATCTTGTTTGTATTTTCTTGTTTCAGATGTGATATTCTAAGATTGCCAGATGTCCCAAATAAAAATACATGAAACTCTATTTTAATTCAGATGAGTTTACATAGACATAAATCAGGATAAAATAACATCACTACATGGGACAAACTTATACACTACAAAATAACTATTATAAATCATTTGATTTTAAATTTGAATAGAATGTCTGTACCACTATTGGGCAAATCCAGTAGCTATATTTATACATCATCTAACAGTCAAAGCTGAATAACATTGGCTTTATAAACAAATGATCTTTGTTTAATTATTCATTTGTAGTTGTGATATTATTGTTTATAAACAGAAAGTGAATGTAAAAAAGAAATTATTTCACTCCAAACAATACAATAAAGCCATTAAGGTACAAGGAGTCACTGAGTGTGAAAGCATACAAGAAAATGAAAAATATTATTAAGAAGAGAGGACAATAAAAGAACAGGAATTAAGAAGACAGAAGATAGCAATTAATATTGCATTTAAACTTTTGAAACTCAAATTTGTCTGAAAAGCAAAAGGCTAGAGAAGTACGAGAGAAGAAACTGTTAGCATATAACTTAGGGATACATGTATCCATTTCAACTTTAGAATGATAAAACCTTATTGCCAATCTAGTACAGCATTTAAACTTGATAAAGACAAGAATAATTGCCATGAAATTATTTATAGAAAAGGCACAGGGAAGTCACAGCGGGAAAGTAACTGAAGCCATGATTCCAGGTCAGATCTGATAACTTTGCCCTGACATCTTAACTTGAAATAAAAAGAAATATTTGAATACTCAAAGCAAAATGGCAGAAAAAGTAAATTATAAAATTGTATACATGTAAATAATTAACCAAGAAAAGGTAAGAGCAAGAAAAAATATTTTTATATTTTTCATAATACTAGTGTGCTAACAGTGTAATAAATATATTTTGTAGAAGGTTTTTAGATGTGAGCCTTTAGTAGCATTAGTAAATTAGTCATGATCACAATTAATATAGTAAAAATAAACTTCCAATAATTTCTGTCTGAATTTCTAGGATAAGGAGTTATCATTATTTATCCTATATTTATATACTAGCAGTATAGCCCGGTGTTGCTCGGGTGTAATGAAAGCTTTAAATCTAATCCATGGTCCTGGACTCTTTGGACGTTGGCATGAAAGACTAAAAAGCAATAGTTGTTTCCAGTTAAAGTGAAACCGTAGACTGAAAGAAAAATGAATGGATGTAAGTCAAATTTTGATTTCCTGATATCGATATCAAATTTTCTGCACTATTGTAAGAACTGCAATCTTGAAACTTCTGAATATCGTTTCTTATGTTTTTGTCCATGAGTGTATCAAATTTGATTAAAATTGGACCACTCCTTCTATAACTCGATTTTTTCGATCATCGATTTTCGATATTTATCAGGAGTACCTCGACACAAAACCTAGCTAAGAACACTCACAGACGCTTATAGTACAACTGTGTAAATTTTCAAGAAAATTAGTTCAGCCGTTTCGGAGTCTATAGGTAACGAATGCACACACAGGCACACACGCACACGCAGACAAAGTTCCATTTATAAATAAGTTTAGATTAGATATATATATATATATATATATATATATATATATATATATATATCTTACAAATTCACTACATTAACACTATATATATATATATATATATATATATATATATATGTGCGTGTGTCTTTCGAATAGTACAAACAAATGGGTTAACTGTCCAATGTTCGTAGTAATTTACTTTCTTTGAAGTGTACTCAATAATTAGTAGAGCAATATCGATATCTATATTTTTATGATGTGTTTATATTAAAAACATAGTTTACTGAGACATAAGAGCTGTCGTGTTTCAGTACTACTTGTTAGTACTTCATCAGGCAGTGAAATAATTTACTGTTAGGAATTAATATATAGAAATTGAAAAATTTAGAGGCAACACATTTGTTACCATATCCAGTCTATAAGTGAGGAGTGGTTGTGGAATTCAAAAGGTTGGACAAAATTAACCAATAGAAAGTAAGTCAATGATGGAGAGAGGAATGAATTAAGGGTAGAGGTGAGGGAGAGAAGATGTGAAAAAGTAGATTTGAATGTATACAATTGTATTATTTCTTTTCATGCTGACTGGTAAAATAGCATGTGAAGTTGTAGTCAGCAAAGTACAAATACTTGTATTCAGTACACATGAATAGCATTAACAATTCCATAAAGTTCTGGGATTTGTGATGTGATTATTTATTCAGATCAGGGCTCAAAACTAACATTGTTACAGAGGTGTAAAACATTAATTTGGGGTGATTGGTTTGGTTCTTTGGGGGCAAAATAAGTTGTAAATAAAATTGTTTTATTAGTCAAAACAAAATTGTGGCAATTAAGGAGTGGTAGCACCTGTTAGGGTCTCAGCTATGGGCAAATAGTTACCCCCCCCCCCCAAACTGGGATCAAAACACTATGAAAGTATAAAAATAGACTTTTATAGAAAAATATACATTTTTTGAAGGAAAAATATTACCAGTAATACGTTTTTGAATACAAAACTAGAAGACATCTTCAATTTGCTAAAATAAAAAGAAATTTTAAAAATTAAATTTTTTTTCATCAAAATCTGACTAAATCAACCTTCTCAATATAACTGAACATTAAAAAAATACCTTAAAACCCCACCTTTTTGTCATTAAATAACTCACAAAGGTTGATATACTGTTAAACAAAACTCAAACTCCAGGAAAACTCCTGATATTATCATTTTTCAATTTCGTATCTATGCTGATGATAACTATTTACTTTTATCTTGGTAGTAAATTTGATAGAATAAAACTGGTAGCTGATCTCAAAAATTACTTTTAATCTGTTTGTTAACTGGTGCAAGAAATGGCTTATAAATTTTAACACCTCCAAAACAAAACTACTATACAGACGATCATGTCTCGAAAGAGACATGACTGACTGGGCAGAAGATTATCCCGCAGTAGGTTGCCATTGCTTTCTGTGGTAGACTGGTTACCGACCAAGACTATAGAACCCAATCTGTCCTGTTATTTAACCCATAACTGGAAGGAATATACGGATTAATACCTTTCCCAAGGGTATTTATGCATAAGTGAATGCAATGAATTCAGCTGGAATTCGAACTCGGCTCCCCGATATCTCGTTCCGAGCCGATATCCAGTGCACCACAATGCTTGCATCATATTGGCATTATCACCTTACTTGGTGTGAAATTTTTTTTTTATAATCATGTCGCCCCCCCCTGCCCCCCCCCCCCAAGCAAGGCATTTTACTGCCACTGTTGTGCAGGGGGTTACATAGGAGGAATGTTATGAGAAGGAATGAGAAGTTACAGGGGGTGTCAGGAAGAGAGTAGTAGAAGGAAGAGATTACTGATGAGAATGGGGTGGATGTAGAAAAGCATGAGAGAGAGGATGTAAGTTAGTGAGATAGAAGATGACTATTGACTTTTCATTTAAATTCTTGGACATTGTAACTGTCAGGAAAGCAAGTATGCGGAAGAGAATTCCACAGGCGGGAAGTGCGAGAAAAGAAGCTGCTGAAGTAGAATTTGCGTTTACAATTTATTGGTTTCACAGTAAAAGGGTGGGACCTAGTTGCTAATATTGTGGCTCGAGGAAATTCGTATATCGGGGTACCAGTGAGCTAAGTTCATCGGAGCAGAAAAAAATTGCTCACACTATTTCTATTGAGTCCAAGTACATAATACCCAGCTCTGATTCCAGTGGACAATAGTCTATGGGATTAAAGCCTTGTTTCATGAATTTGGTGACATAGTAAGAGTTCAATCTCTAGGCCAAGCAGTGTATATCTGGGCTCAGTGAACCATTATTGAGCAGTACTAAATAAAAACTAGACAAGATATTCCTAGACAAGCTTCATGGAATGAGAACATAGAGTAAATAAAGTGTGGTTTGAAATCCCTAGAATATTACCTGGATTAATAGGAACCTGATGAAGGCTGGAGATCACAGTGGCTGAAATGTTGCCATAATAATAACAAAAATAATGAGAGTAGTTTGTATAATGTTAAAAAAAATCATAGTTTTGTATTTAAACACAAGTAACCTTTTCTATTAGATAGATGTCACTTGGGAGAAAGAAAACTGATTTAAAACCTCTGTTGTGTTGTAGTGAAAGTATAGGGTAGATAGAACTTCTTAGCTATAAGGAAGACAGTCTTTCCTGGAAAAGGAAAATTTCTGATATAAAAAACATATTGTGAGGGTATAAATTCCAAATTGGTATCTAAGATGAACACAAAAATTACTATTAAATGTTGGTAGAATTGTTAGATATATGAAAAATAAAACAACAGTTTTTACATCACAGTTAAGTGATAATTTATCCATCGTGGGCAATAGTTTTGAAGAAATATGACAAATTATTTTTAAAGGAGGTTCTAAATTCAAACCTAAAGTGATCACCTCTGATTGACTAATTTTTTCCAATATTTAAAATATGTCTGCACAGATATTTTTGGGTTGAAAATTGTGCCTAAAATTGAAATGTTTTTTTGATCCTATCACATGACCAAAGGTAGTATAAATTCTGTAGTGCAAACCAGATTCCCCAATGAGAGCTGTAACTTTGGAAGAAGAAGGCATCATGATTCTTTTTCCTGGTAAATTAAAACTTGAAAGTTCTGATCATCATAACAAACTCTTTTTCTCACTCAATTATTTTCACGAACCTCCATGAGAAAGTTTTAAAGCTAATTAACAGTTAGCACATGAACAAAATTTTCTCTCCATGAAGAAATCTTAACATACGAAAATTAACAAAGACCTTCACCAAAAAGTCTTCCATCAAAAACATCTGAACATTGATCTTATTTAAATCAAACTCAGCTTCATTGAAAGAATAATCAAGAACTTTTCTACAAACATAAAAAATATATAAAACTTTCTATTTTCAGTTTATGAATTCAACTAAAGGTGAATAGAAATATTCTTTCTTTCAATATTCTGATTTGTTGCACACAGTCAAATATATTTTGGATTTTAATAACAAACAAATCATTTATGAACATTTTATTTAACAAGAAACTCTTTGAATTGAACTATTTAACTTAAATTTATTCTCTGCATATTCTTGAAATATTCATTGGACCAAAAACTGTAATTACATCACACAAATAATCCTGTTTGAAATACTTTTATTAATATTTGTATTTCTGTATATAAAAATGTGTTATTTATTGAACAGAGTCATTTGATTACTTGAATAATAGAATTCAAATATTTGCGGAGTTGTTTCACATGACCTCTACAAACAAAGTTCTTTCTGATATATTAAAATTTATTCAAGAATCTCAAACTCCGCAACATGGCATAAGTAAATCCACCTCATGGAGGAGGAAAGCCTTCTATTATAGTGTATAAATTTTTCCAACTCTGGTACTTTGCCATGACGCTCTCTTCCAAATGGCCTTATGACAGTATGGAAAAGTAGTTTGATTAAACTAACATAAAAATAGCAAATTGAAGATTTCCAGACCAAGGAAGACCACCATCAAATCTTTAACATATAATCAGATGAGTGGATCAGCATCCCTGGGCTGATATGACAGTGACTACCAGACAATCACTTCAGTAGTCTTGTGCTACATGCAACCCGAGAAAAATAAATATGGACACTGAAAAGCAAGTTGTGCTTGTTCATGTTCTTGTGTAGACTCCCCATGGATCTTTTCTCAACCTACATGGCCATTACAGTAAAACAAATTATAAAATCTTATAAAATCTCAAAAATGTTCTAATAAAAATGTGAGGATAATAATTCAAGTATTCTGTCAAATGTGCATTGTGGTGCAGTGGATATTGGCTCGGAACAAGAAATCGGGGAGCTGAGTTCAAATTCCAGTTGAATACATTGCATTCACTTATGCACAAATACCCTTGAGAAAGGTATTAATCCATCTCTTCCTTCCAGTTATGGGTTAAATAACAGGACAGATTGGGTTCTATAGCTTTGATTGGCAACCAGTCTACCGCAGAAAGCAATGGCAACCTACTGTGGGATAATCTTCTGTCCAGTCAGTCATGTCTCTTTCGAGACATGATCGCCCAAGCGTGTTTCACATATGGCACTTGACTGACTGATTCTGTCAAATCATAAATTTTATCGGTTGTCAGACATTTTTTGTTTAACGTTTAATCCTATTATTTTTTAGCAATAAGAAAAAATATGTTTTTACCTTTTGACAGAATATCTATGTCAACATATTTCATAAATAACTTTTTATCCAGCCAAATGATTACAATTTATAGTTTCAATTTCAATGAACAAACTGGCTATTAGATATAATAAAAATCTACAAATTGACTGTGTTTGAATGCCTTCAAAATTAATATGATGTTTGTCATTTGAACATTTCAGTTTATTAAGACACTTTTACATAAAAAAACAATCTTTTCTTTTTTATTTTTAGAAAGAAGACTGAAAGTTCAGAAAGGTATGTTGAACTTGTTTTCATGATTTCATTTTTATTTTTGGAAGAAAACTTATCCAATCAGCCCAGTGCTAGACATGACCACCTAACAACCAGCTTTGAAGAGTCTCATTCAGGGTCAAGAATTTTTACTGATTTGATTACCCCCAATTCAACAGTTGCATCCATTTACCCAACCAGTGATATGAAAGAGCATCTTGTTGCTGAATCATAAGTTTTCCAATGTCAAAAGAGTGATTAACATATTTCCACAAGTATCATAGCCTTCTGCTTAAAGTTTTTGAACAACCCAAAGTTGCTATGGGTTGAGCTTTATCATTTTTCTGAAACATCCATTGAATTTGGTGTTTTCATCAGTGGTGGTAGTAGCAGGCTTTCACTGTGTGGTTTGCCAAGAACAGATTCTGTTTCGAGAAACTTGCTATGAATAGTGTAAATTGTGCTATAAGTTAGAGCAGTGTGACAGCCATAAAGTTTCTCAAACCTGCTCTGATTGCAGTTGGGGATTGAAAAACTTCTTGCAAGGTAGCAATTTTGCAATACTGCTCCAACATCATTGGAAAATTGTATGCAAGTTAATGATACACTTAGAGAACTGCAAAGTCAAAGCTGTCAAATACTGACAACTTCTCATGTCTCTAAATGATACCTGAAACAAAAAAGAAAGTGCATACTGACTTTTGGGACACTTTGTACATATAAATATAAATATATATATAATAGTCATCCACAGACAGATCTGTTTGTTTCGCTGTATCACAACTTATTAGTACGGTAAGACATCCAATTGCTTCTAGCCAGGATTGAAACCCGACTGAATTGACATTATTCGATGATTCTACCTCTGAGCTATGGTCACTCTGTAGAGGAAGGCAGACTTTAGCATGTTATATACAATGTAAACACATGCCAGTAGTCAAGGGTGTTTAAATTCATTACTGAATGAATGTTGCGTAAATGCATGAATAACTACTGTTTTTTAAAAATCTATCATTCCTCCATATATATATATATATATATATATATATATATATATATATATATTAATGCAGGTTTCATTGAATAATATAGACAAGTTTTGTCTATTAATTTTGTGTAGGATCTGTTCATACCGTCTGATATAATTGATGGTGATATCGTTGAAAGACAACAAAAAAAAGTAATTGTTGATTTTTTTTATCGGGGTCTAAGTTTTTGGCTCACATAAGCCATTATCAAAGAATAAATATTAATACACAGTAAACATAGAACATTTAAGTTATTAACAATAAAGAGAATTAAATTGAAGAGACAAGTCCATCCATACCGTGGCGGATGGCCGCAGACAGTGACAAAATGGTGGCGTTGTTGTCCCTGATCCGATTACAGGCATTTGAGTATGTTAGGTGAGATATCAAAATTTATCATATTCAAACCAGGTTTAAGTTGTTTAATGTAGATAGCTTCCAGGATTTTGAGTTTCTGTTTATTATTTTCTTGTCTAAGTATATGTGTTATCAACGAGCATTTTTTTGAAAAGTGTGCATTGATAACCGTGTTGTTTTAAATGTCGGAATATATTTGAATTGTCATTTAAGTGCAATATAAGATGCCGTGAGAGCAAATTTGTAGTATTTGTCTTTCAACGATATCACCATCAAGTATATCAGATGGTACGAATGGATCCTACACAAAATTAATAGACAAAACTTGTCTATATTATTCAATGAAACCTGCATTAATGAAAAAATGCTGCCAAAATACACACAGTATATATATATATATATATATGTGTGTGTGTGTGTGTGTGTGTGTGTGTGTGTGTGTGTGTGTGTCGGATATTGAAAGTCTGATAAATCAGACAAAGTAGAAAAACCCATTTTATTGACTACACTTCTTTGAGTCAGAATGAAAGAAATTTGTATAAATGTTTTAATATTGTTAATATCTGTTAGGCTGGTGTGTTTTAGTTGAAATGAAAAACAAATTGAACTGCAACTTAAACTAAATAACATCTTATCAAAACCAGAGTCAAATTATCTACATCAAACAATAACATTAAGCATAAGCAAATCTAGATCACAAAATAATAGATTCAATAAATAAGGTGAATTTTTTGGTATAAGGACTTCTAATACAGATAGAAGCTTACTTTTTTTTTTATTTTACAATGTAGTCTCCCAGCATTGTCACACACTTTTCCCATCTGTGCACAAGCTTCCGTATTCCCTCAGTGTAAAAATTTTTGGACTGATGTCTCAGCCAATTGCTCACAGCACTTTTGACTTCATTGTCACTTTCAAACTTCATGCCTTCATGAACGCTTTCAAGGGACCAAACAGGTGAAAGTCTGAAGGGGCAAGGTCTGGGCTGTAACTGGGATGAAGGAGCAGTTCCCAGCCCAGCTCATTGTTTGTGCTCTGCAGTAAGCATCTTTGGCACCCACCGGCAGCTGACCTTTGAGTAGGCAAGGTCATCATGGACAATTTTGTGTGCTGTCCCAACAGATAGGCTAAAAGTCCTTGCAATATCATCCACTGTCACCTTTCTGTCAGACTGAATGAGGTTATTGACTGATTTGATCACCTCAGGAGACCTCACTTCTGTAGGCCTCCCAGGCCTGTCTTCATCCTCAACACTGCTCCGTCCTTCTTTAAACAATTTAGCCCACTTGTAGACATTTTTTTGGCTGAAACATGTGGCACCATACACAGTTGATATTCTCCTATGAATTTCAACTGGTTTGCACCCTTCAGCAATTAAAAACTTGATAACGGACCTCTGTTCAATCCTGGAGCATGCTTCTTTATTAATCTCCAAAACTCTCAAAGTTTTTTTTCAATCTGCAAAAAAATTAAATCCCTTTGAAAAAGAAGTAAAGGAAAAACAATAAAAAAAGTAAGCTTCTATCTGTAATAGAAGTCCTTATACCGAAAAATTCATTTTATTTATTGAATGACCCTCATACAAACATTAAAATATATAAATAAAAATAAAATCTGAGTTGAGATTAATTACAATTTAATTTCTAAAATGATACAGTTACATTAAAAACTAAGCATTCATAACATGAATTGTGTTTTGTCTCACTGATATAGATTTTGTTGAAATAAAATTCATTTTTCTGCTGACACCAATTTTTCAGTGAAGAATGTAACAATGGAATTATCAAAATTGTCTTATATATAAACAATACTTCAGTACTATAAAATTTACTAACACTTTTTTAGTATTTTTCATGATTTATAGATCTTTATATTTTAATGTTATCAATTGTTTTTTAATTGCAATCTTTTCAACTTTCAGTAGGAAGTTTGTTGCCGATTGGCAGATGTTTTTATTATGACTAAAAATATTGAAGATATGCATTAAAAGATATGTCACAAATTTGCCAGTCTGTTTATAGCTTTTTCTATGTGCCATGTCCCTTCAGGACATTGGCAATCATGGATCTCCACAATTTCCTGTCCCTTAAAAATTTTTTTTCTCTCTTAATTTTGAGAAACTTGCTATGAATCGTGTAAATTTTGCTACACATTGGATATAGAATGCAAACAAATCTGCCATCTTGCTAGGTAGGTTATGTGTTGTTTACCTGTGTCCCTATTGCTTTCAGTTTGTCTAGTGAGTATCAAATTTTCCAAACTCTCTTTCCTTGTTATGTGCCCGACAAATTTTAACTGCCTTTTCCTGCTATTAAGTTATTATAGTCATCTACTATCTGACTAACCTGCATCCTCTCTCTCATGCTCCTTTCTCCGTCCACTCCACTCTCATCAGTATTCTCATCAATTTCCTGACATCCCTTATACCTGTCACTCTTTCTCATAACTTTCCTCCTATGTAACCCCCTGCAAAACAGTGGCAGTAAAATGCCTTGCTTGGGGCAATACAATTATAAAAAAAAAATTTATACTATTATAATGTGGATATGAAGTGGGGGATCAATTCTACATTACTATCAATATATAAACTGATCCCTCACTTTATGGTCATAATCATCTTTCTCTTACCCACTTTTTGACACCCCCTATAACCTGTCACTCGTTCTCATAACTTTCCTTCTCTGTAACCCCCTGCAAAACAGTGGCAGTAAAATGCCTTAATTGGGGTGATAGGATTTAAAAAAAAAGTATGCATTCTTTTTGTCTCTAAAATGTTGTCTTTGCACACATTTTCTGTATTTAAAAAATGCTAGAATTAAACCTGATCCTTCATTTTAACCTTGTTCTTTATTTATGATTTTGATTTTGTCTCCTACAGAGATGTACTTCTTGAACAGCTACAACAACAAATAGCAGATTTAACGCTTTACCTCCAGGAGGAACGCTATACCCACAGACAAAGCAAACAAAAGGTGAGCTACTGATGTTTCTGCCAGCTGTTGGTTTGGTTATAGAGGGAAAAAGAGAGAAATATATACTTATATATATAAGCATATCAATACTCTATATGGGTCATGTACTACCAAAAATATTATAACTCTTATATTTGACTAGTAGTATAGCCTGGCATTGCTTGGGTGTAATGAAAGCTTTAAAACTAATCCATGGTCCTGAAGCTCAGACTCAGCCTAAAGAATATTTGAAATAATAAAAATAATTGCGACAATTTACCAATCGCACCTAATATCTATATATATATATATATATATATATATATATATATATATATATATATATACTAGCAGTATAGCCCGGCGTTGCTTGGGTGTAATGAAAGCTTAAAAACTAATCCATGGTCCTGAAGCTCAGACTCTTTGGACGTTGGCATGAAAGACTAAAAGCAATAGTTGTTTTCAGTTAAAGCGAAACTGTAGACTGAAAGAAAAATAAATGGATGTAAGTCAAATTTTGATTTCCTTGTATCGATATCAAATAAGTTTTTTCGTCGTAAACTGAATTGTGAAGGCTAAATGAGTCTCTGCCAGACATAATTTATCCACATGTGCGTTATGGTGCAGTGGATATCGGCTCGGAACGAGAAATCAGGGAGCCGAGTTCGAATTCCAGTTGAATTCATTGCATTCACTTACGCGCAAATACCTTTGGGAAAGGTATTAATCCATCTCTTTCCTCCAGTTATGGGTTAAACAACAGGACAGATTGGGTTCTATAGCCTTGGCTGGCAACCAGCCTACTGCAGAAAATAAGGGCAACCTACTGCAGGATAATCATCTTTTGTTGTCCTTTCTCGTCAGTAAAGTTTTCTCATTACCTTCCACTCTCAGTAAATCCTTGCATCTTAGCAGCATTGTCACCTTGCTTTGGGTGAAATAATTAAAAAAAATATTGACATTCTAGAGCAGCGTTTCTCAATTTTTTTACCCTTGGGTAACCTTTAAAATAAATTACATGTCTCAAGGAACCCCTGCACAAAAACAAAATTATAAACCATATTTTTCTCATTTTATTTTCATCGTAGTTCACGTGGTAAATATCAAAGTATATATTTTTGAATAACTGGTTTAAAGAAAAATTAATACTTCTTTATCAAATTTTTTCATAATGCCAAATAAAATTAATTCTGTTCATTTGTAATACTTCATCAAGGAGTTTTCATTCACATAAAAAATTCTAAACTCAAATGTAAAAAAACAAACATAAGAAACCAATATCATATTCGTATAATACAAATGTAAACAGAACGAAAACAGATAATTGCAGCATCAGTTTATTATTTATTTATTCTTTACTGACAATGTTGAAAAAGACATAAAATAAATGAAGGTAAAACATCATTTGAACCAATAAATGAGATACTAGTATTACATGAAATTAAATAAAAAGTTAAAAGTGCATTAACTTATCTCATGTGTTCTCATGGAACTCTTAGGGATTTTTTTTATGGAACCTTAGAGTTCCAGGGAACCTCAGTTGAGAAATGCTGTTCTAGAATGCTTTGAGTCGTTCAGTTTTCTCTCTACTTTCCAATACCACTAGCCAAATGCCATCGGAAGATGTTCTCATCTTATTAATATCTTTTTATCAATCATTTATCAAGTGTGTGATAAATGAAGCCTATATATTTTGACAATGGATCTATCACTGTTAATTAGAAAATTAAAAAAAACACACTCTTCATTGAATGATGCCCCCCCGCCCCACCCACCCATCAAAACGGCATTATGTGATTCAATAAAAACAGGAGCTAAAAAGAATCAAAGAATCTCTTCTAAAAAGAAATTTTGATATGGTCATTTGGTCAAATTTTTTAAATTGGGTTGAGTCAAGAACGCAGAATAGTTTAACCCCATTAAGACTTTACTCAGGGATTAAATCTAGCCTCCTCTCAAAGAAGAGGTAGTATATATCTATACACTTTTATTCTTCTATATGCTACATTCCTTTGTGATCATTGCTCTCCACAATTTCCTGTCCTTTGTAGCTCTTAATAAATTTTATCTATATTCTCATTGTTGAGTTTACAGTAGGAGCGCACATGTTCCTGGACCAAAGAACAAAAATTACCCTACTCCTCGCAGCTCTTCTCTGTTGGAAGACACTTCAGGTGCAAGGTAATAATCCTAGCCACCTCTTGAAAGAATGATAGTACCTGGGAAGGACAGCCAATATATCACTTCATAGTAAATTTTGTTTAACTAACATAGGTTACTTTTGGTACTCAGTTCTCTTGAAAACTAAGAATAATCTCAGAATGATATTTAATCGTCTGCTGACATGAGCAGAATGTGGAACAAAGCCAAGTCTGGACCAGAGGCTTAAAATAGTCCAGCCTCCTTAGCACTTTAATTTATTATGAATGCTGTCAGTAGTAGGAATTAACCCTTTCTCCCTCCCAAAGGTGATGTACTGCTTGGAGAGCTGGGCCTTCTGGGACACACATTTGTATATGTGAGATGAGGATGAAATCTAATGAGCAACTTCAGCCATGTATAACTTTAAACGAGTGCTTTATATAACAAACAGCTTCTATTATTCATCAATATTTGTAATCAGGCAACAGTCATATTTTGCAGGCAGAAGATTTTCTTCGAGATAAGGTTGATGAACTTCAGAACCAGCACAAAAATGAGATCAGGTCAGTAAAATATGAGAAGAATTTTCATTTTTGATTTTTTCTAAATTTATTTCTCAAATGAAACTCATTGCTGAAAAGCTAGAATTTTATAAATGAATAGGTATGATCTTTAAATATATATATATATATATACCATATTCTCTTGGGTATAATATAGTGGTGGACCTACATTTTTTGGGTTCTAATGCTTGAACAGATATGGAGGCCCCTTCATCACCAACAACAATAGATTCCTGGATCTAACTGCAGAAATGTATTCTATGAATAGATTCTGGTGAGCTCTACAACCCCATACAGCTAGGATGTTTGGGTGCTGCAAGCTCCTAACAAAATTTTGAAATTTGATAAATCACAAGGGAATTTTGAGGCCATATTAAATGGGTAAGAGAGCACATTTTAAGGTCAACATTAGCTACTTTAATCCATTGGCTTATAATTCTATTATTAAAATTGCAATATTTTTAATAGCATACATTTAAAAAAACATTGATTTTATTGAAAAATACACTCATTAAAAAAAGTTACTTCAGTGGCCTCTCTGGGATTAGGAGCCCAGCAGCTGAAGCTTCATAAGTTTCATAGTAGATTCGCCACTGTTATAATTTGAGTATCATACAATCCTATGTTTCTGAAGCTAAAAACAGAGAATCAATTACATCTTTGAATATAATATGACTCCATAGTATAGCTATCTCTATGTAACTTTTTATTTTTGAAAATTCGTACCATATTATCCATTAAAATTTTAGTGTCATATACATATTTTGCTAAAATATTTAATTTTTACGATATTAAAGAATAGTACTGAACCAGATGTTTAGCCGTTGCATGTTTCTTTTTCTAATTTCTGTTTCAAATCCTATTTTTGGGAATGGTGTTTTGTTGTGACATCAAAAACATGATAAATCTTAGGTATTCCCTTTATTAATTTTTTTAATCAATTTTGGTGAATTTCCTGTCTTTGAAACAAAAGACGTTTAATTATGCTGATTCCCAAAGAACAAATATTGCTGATATATTTGTAAACAATTGTTATCAGCACCTACCTACTTTGTGTTTTGATATCAATTGCACTGAGTATGTTAGGAATTTTGCTGTTTCAAATAAAGAGGTATTTTAAGCTGCGTAACAATTTCTGAAAACATGTACTTATGTTAAATATTTGTTAGATTGTATTTTTGAGAATGAAGTGTATTTGCACTTGTTGATTGGAGTAAAATGTATTTTGTTGAAAAAGGTCAGCCAAGTGTGGAAAAAGGAAAACATTCTCGCATTTCGATTTTTATTTTGTCTACCAAGGTCAGAGGTTTGTGTCCCACATTTAGGTTTGTATTGGAAGATGGCTGTCAACTGTGTGGAAGTGATGTCAAGCTGACAGAAAATCTTTAGTAGTAATTTTGATTTTGAGAGTCTAGACACAACTGTTAAAGCGTATGGTTGTGTAAAATCAGAGTCTCCCCGATGGAGGATGCTGACAACTCTGACCATAAACCTCTTAACCTATGGCACGTCACCAAAGATGTCTTTGTGTGAAAAAGGAAAATAAAATACATTTTATATTTTATTTATATTTGGGTTTGGTCCTATTGTTTTAGAAGGAGGTGTTTGTTGCAGATTGTATTTGTTGTTACTGATGGTGATGAAGAAAGGACAAAGAAGATGAAGAAAAAGATTTTGAAATGATTATGTGAAGCTGATTTTTGTGAATAAGTCAGGTTGAGTGCCCGCCGATGAAAAGCATTTATGATTTGAGTTGAAAGTTTTAATGGTTGCCTCAGACATTTTGAGAAGTATTGTCATTGTTGAACAGGGAATATAACACTTGTATATAATATTACTCTTCTTTTGTTGCCCTTTAATCATATGACTCATTTTGTTGCCTTTTAATCATATGACTCTTCTTTTGTTGCCTTTTAATTATCTGACTCTTCTTTTGTTGCCCTTTATTCATATGACTCTCATTTTGTTGCAGTTTAATCTAGTGTTACATTATAAGTGTATAACGTGTTACCAGAGCTGTAAAGAAAAATGTTTTCACAAAAATTATTTATGACAAATTATCCTTATTTTAAAGAAATAGATTGAAGAATCTGAGAGCTGAGTTTGAATTCCTGTTAAATTCATTACATTCATTTACATACTAATACCCTTGGGAAAGGCATGAATCTGTCTCTATTTAATCCATCTATACATGTGTTTGGGGACTGCTTGTAGAGCCAAAATGTCCCGTGAAACTTCTTCTAGGGAAGAAGCCATCTCAACCTGCCCAGGGTGAATATTGCCACAAGAATAAGTAAGATGTATGTCCTCTTTGAGTGCATTTTAATTTTGGTTTTAAGGAGATAACAATACAAAGGCATAATACAATATTAAAGAATCTCTTTTTTTCTAAGTTTTTTGGTTAATTGCATTCATAACATTTTAATGAATGTCAGTTCTGACTGAAATAATTCTATTCAAGTTTTCAGAAAATTTGTTAAAGGTAATAACCAAATTCTGATTTGGGTCATAGAAAGGAAACATAAGTTACTCTTTACAATAATCAGATATTGGACCGACTGCTTCTCCAAGATGTAGTATCTCTTTAGAATTCTTTATAGAGCAGTGAATATTATTTTGACAGAGAGTTAGAAGAAGAACACAGAAGTCAAATGAAAAAGCAGGAAGCTAACCATCGTGAAGAGTTTGAAGGCTACAAAAGAATGATGGAAGCCCAGATAGGTAGGTGCCTGTTCTTAAATTAAATTTGACAACAAAATAATATTAGCTGATCTAAGTGGTGTTGTTTAATTCAGCTGAACTTTCTTGAGTAGTAGTATTATCTTTCTGTTATTAGATAAAGCATTGCCAACCATTTTATTTATTTATTCACTTTTGATTAAATAATTGTTTTTGCAACTTACTCTGGCTGTTAATCTATGGCAGCAACAGAAATAATTTCTAGGTGACAATTCAAATTTATATTCTTTTTGCTTTAGGAAAGATGAGTTGAATGCTCCAGTTGCTTTTAAGCACTAAACTATGAGAATTTTCCAGAAGATTGCATCTAACCTATAAATGAACTATTGTTCTTTAATCTTTAACAGTGGCATGTTTATTTTTACACTCATAGTTTTAAAAGCAGCATTTTTTATTTTTATTAAAAGAATCGTTATCAATCGTTAATATTTTTAACTTGTATTTACTTTCGTCTTTGCTTCTGTTAGATGTATCATTGTCAGCCATTATCATTAAATTTTATCAAAATTTCTTTTCATCATAATTTATTATTTACATTATTTACATTATTTACATGCAGATTATTGTCCTCATTTTTTAATATGTTATCACTTTTTGTGTTCTCTGGCCTTCATCAATAATCCATATGTGAATAATAACTCCTCACCAAAGAAATTCAGACAGCAAAATGACAAAGTATTGCCAAACATTATTACTAGTATTTATTTTCATATTCATTTTTATGAGATGAAGTATTGTCAGCCATTATTAATTTTTTACTAGTATTTATTTTCATATTCATTTTTATGAGATGAAATATTGTCAGCCATTATTAATTTTTTACTGGTATTTACTTTCATGTTCATTTTTATGTGATGAAATATTATTAGCCATTATTAATTTTTTACTAGTATTTACTTTCATGTTCATTTTTATGAGATGAAGTATTGTCTGCCATTATTATTAATTTTTGTCTAGTATTTACTTTCATGTTCATTTTTATGAGATGAAATATTATTAGCCATTATTAATTTTTTTACTAGTATTTACTTTCATGTTCATTTTTATAAGATGAAGTATTGTCAGCCATTATTATTAATTTTTGTCTAGTATTTACTTTCATATTCATTTTTATGATATGAAATATTATTATCCATTATTAATTTTTTTTACTAGTATTTACTTTCATGTTCATTTTTATGAGATGAAGTATTGTCAGCCATTATTATTAATTTTTGACTTGTATTTCATTTCATCTTCTGTTCTTATTAGATGAAGCATAGTCAACTCTTATCAATAATGTTTGTATTGTATTTACTATCATCTTCAGTTTTTTAGTAGATGCTCCATTGTCAACCATTATTAATAATTTTTGACAAGTATCTACTTTCATTTTAACTTTTTTATTTGCTTTTTATTAAATCTTTACTCGGGCTACCAATTATGTTAGTAAGTAGATAGCACAGAATCAAAAACTTGTGCTATCTATTCACTGCCATAGATTAATGTCTTCACTAAAAATTAAAATATAAAAGTAAATACTAGTCAACAATTTATAACAATATTTCTCTTACTTTATATTAAAGCACACAAAGAGAAAATAATAACATGATGTAATAGTTTTAACTTTTAAATGCAACTGGTAAAGTAATTTTTTGAAAAAGAATTTTTTTTTCTTCATCTACCTTACTTTTTAATTAATGCTTTGGAAATTGTTCTTTTGACATTGTGAACATCTTAAGTAATATTAGACTTATTGGGAGAAAAACTTTAAAATATTTTCCAAAGTTGCCAGAATAAAGAATATCTACAATATCTTCAGTTTTGTAAAATAAAACAAATAGTTGTTTACACATGCAATGCAAGGAATTAACTATTTTCAACCCTTTGATGAGAATCATTCTATTAATTTTTATTTATTTTTAATTAAGCAGTTACGTTTTTTTCTAATTGGAGGTCTTTAGTGTTGATAGAGATTTTTTTTCTGTGAAATGAAACACAAACAGAGTCAGCAGTACTGTGTGTCAGAGATTTTTTGAAATCCTAAAAGTTCAACCAGAATTCCCATATTGTATAACCTTCAAGTCATTACTTGTAAAAACAGTGTTACACGAGAAAGCTGCAGATGCTCAGAAAATCATGAGAAAAGAAATAAAGAAAAAACATTTTTCTTTAATTATTTTCTTTTGACCCTTGCACAATCCTTTCAACTGAAATATTCAAAATATTGGCAACCTTTACTACAAGAATACTCTTGCTAGAATGCCAGAAAATTTATTGTTCGGTTACGTTCTGTAGTTTGAATGAAAGAAGAGAAAATAGAATATTGTTTACCTCATGGTGCAGGAGATGAAGAAGCAGTGACAGGTGGTGATTTCTTTTAGGGAAAGATATTGTGGAAAGAGATGAATTATAGAAGAAAAGCTACAAAGCTCAACTGAAAATAGAAATCAGCAGATTTTTTGTTGCTTTAATATGAGAAAGGTTATCAGAGTGAAAGGAGGTGATTTAACAGTAAGGGAGAACAAGAAAATTCCTAGAAGAAGCTTTCTATTATTTTTATTTTTTGAATCACAAGCTATTTTGGCAATATAGAGTCTGGAATGGTGTGACTGAGTAGAGATATGAAACCACCATTTAGCAAAGAAGGTGATATAGCCACGTAGAAAATGAAACTGAAATTGCTCGCTAAGCTTCAAAAAGTGCCAGACCTTACTAGTTTCCTTTTACTTTTTCTGCAAGAAAATGTGCTTGCCCTCTACCTTAAAATGAATAATGAGAACCAGGTGGACAAGGGCATGATAGAGACCAGACTGAAGAAAGCATTCACTGAAAAACTCTTTGAAGCTTATGAAAAGCTCAAGAGAGTGAAATGGACTAGGGAATTAGTGGACTTCTATGCCAATAATATCAAAAGGTTAGTGGGGCTGGCAGGATATCTAGGGAGAGGACTTGATCAGGTGGCAAAACTGGCTTTTGTGATAGGCGTCCTAGACAACATATCTGTAGCACTGCAACAAGTGCCTGGTGTAGAAAAGAGGGACCTCTGAAAAATTATATTCGCTGCAAGACTCTTAGTCAGCAAAAGACATCAGGAGCCCAGAACAGTGGCAACAATTGAACAAAGTATGGGACCAAAAGAAGACAAAAGTCATCTTGATGTTAGATGCTATAGATATCAGGGATTGCACCTAATTAGAGACTGTAAGGAGCCACTGAAATTGAAAGTAATGTGCTACAATTGAGAGAGATTGAAACATATTGTAAAGTATTGCCCTCAAGCACATGGAAATTAGCAAGGAGTAGCTTGTGCACTAGCAGCTACCCCATCAACAGAATGAAGGCAAGGTACTGACGTCTACCAATCATAGAAATATCAGTGGGTGATGTAATAATGGCAGCTGTTGTTGATACCAGCTGCACAATCACTTTACTTAATCCCAAGCTTGTGAGTGGATAGAGTGAGAGTGACACTGTGAAAGCAATTGATGGAAGGGAGGTAAAATGTAAAGAAACCCAGCAGGTGGAGATAATAAAATGTAGGTGGAATGAAGATAAAAATGGAGGCTAGTTGCATCATTCATGGGATCAACATAGTTATTTAAATAAACATGATCAATAAGCTGGGAAGTGTGACTGTAAAAAATGGTGAAGTTTGGAGGTGTACACTGTGTCACAGCTTCCCAAGTTTGGAACTCTTTCAAAATTGAAGACAAGGACTTCACAGCATAGTGAAAAAAAAACAGACTGTGAAATAGAATTGGATAGGAGAGTATCCAGTATTAAAAAAAAACAAGGTGGAGTACTACAAGAATTCCTTAATAGAAGAAAAAAGAGTAGAGTTTGAGAAGAAGGTAAAAAGATGGATTATGGAGGGTATTCTCTTGTTGTGGAAGGGTAAAGTAAAAAGTGTGTTACCATTGATTGCAATGGTCCAAGCTATAAAAGGAAAAGTCAGGTCACTATTAGACTGAGAGTTGAACCATTACCTAGGGTGCCATACTGGGAGCAACATAATGTGTGTGACAAAAAAAAAATGAGAAAGTGGAGGCAGTTGGCAGAAGGAAGTACAGTCATAGACTTTAAGTTGATCTACCTTCAATTAAAATAGAAACTATGGCAGTACCAGCTGGTGTGCTATTAAAGGAAAACTTACTACCTGACTCAGTTGGGCTTCAGACTCAATGGTGCACCAAAAATTATAGTAGCCGTTCTAAAAACTGTGCTGATGAAGGGCAATAAGACAAAGAAAACCAGAGATTCATACATTGATGACTGTGTGATAGATTTAGCAAAAGTATTGATGAAGAAAATGGTGTATCATCTTAAGGAATTTGGATTGACAGCAATGCCACCAGAACTTAGAAGGAGGGGCAGCACTGAACTTGAAGAGAAGAAAAGTGGGTGAACTGGTGTTCAGAAAGGGCAACAGGGCCTCACAAGTGACAGGAGAGATGAGTAGGCAGGAATTGTTCTCTGTCTGTGGAAAGCTGTCAGGGTACTTACCTCATTGCAGGATGGCTGCAACCAGGATGCTGCTACATGAAAAGAAGAGCAAATAGGATAGACTAGGAATGTAAAGTCAATGATGAAACTGTTGTGATGGAGAAGATCTTAGCTGGAGTAAAGAAAGAGGACACCCCCTCTCGCTCCATGACTGGGACTTGGTACATTCCTAAAATGAAAAAAGGAGTAATGTGGTGCAATGCTAGCAATATTGCTACAGGCATGGTCGTAGAGATTGGTGATTTAGTGGCAAAAGATGCTGCATGGATGAGAAAGAAAGGACAGCTGTAACCACATCAATGGAAGAAGAAGGAGATTTAAGGGTAAGGGAGGAAGAAAAAGATTCTGGAAGAAGCCATTTTTATTTTTCCGATCCATATATTCTGAAAACGTTTTCAAATAATAAAAAAGCTAAGGGAGATAATCAATTGATAACAAACAAAATCTTGTATTTTATGAAGTAACTTTACTCCTCTAAGAATTCTATCTTTTTCTTATCTTTGAAAGTGTTTCATCTTTTTTTTTAATTTCTATGAATAAATGGATTAAAATCAAGAATACTTTAAGTATATAAGAAAAAGATTGTTAAAATGTAATAAAAATTAAAAGAATATTGAATTTAATTTTCATTGTTTTAAATGATTTTAATCCAGCAATTTTATTTGAAAAAAGAAATATAAGTAACTGATTGGAGTAATTGCCAACAAAAAAAAAAAAAAAAAAAATTAGGAAAAAGAAAAAGTGAAGGTTAGTATTCTAAAACTAATTTTACCTAAATATTTCAACAGTAATACACTGTCACATTAGTATATCACTTGTATGTTTACTCTCAGGTCTGATGTTTAAATCATTAATCTTAATTTTATATATCTGTTTGTTTTAACTTGACAAAGCAAAACAAACAAAATTAACATTGGCTTTTATATGGTAAGATTTGAGTTTACAGTGTTTGTATTCTTCAGTTTTCAGAGGCTGGTTATCTTGAGACAGGGTTTAGAAAAATTATAACTCGGAAATCTTTAGTTATGGATGTTGAGTTTTAACCTAATTCAAAATGTTGAAGAAAGATTGAAGACTATTTACATTGTTCATTACAATATTTTGGCTGTTGTATTCTCTGGCTTTCTTCAAGTGAATGCGATTTCAAACCAAACTTTTTATTTCATCTGCCAGGGTAGATTTTTCTAGTCCCACTTGTCATGCCTCTTCCAGATATCTTTATTTCCCTTTAACTCAAATCTCTAAGAACACATGGCCCAGTGGATATAGACGTTGGTTAGTTCCAGTAACTTAACCCAGAGTGTTGTGAGTTCAATACCTGGCTACAGTAGTGGTGAACAAATAACTTAGAGAATTTAGTTAAAGAAAGATAACTACTTGACATCCGGAAGTGGCATTGCACATGGAATGAGAATAATATACTCCAGTGATTAAAATAAAGGGTTTGGTTCGAAATTTCTAGCACCTGAAGAAGGCCAGAGCATATAACGATTGAAACGTCATAAATTCATTTATTAGACATTAAATTACATTGCTTAACATCCTCCATAATTTACCTCCTTCACTTTTGGTTAGCCTAATGTCTATTTATGAGTATTCTTAAATTTAAAAATTCTGTCAGACTAGCAACATTTTTACTTCTTCTTTTTGTTGCAAAATAAAATCCTTAGATTTGCCTTGATAAAGTCCCTCAGAGGATGAACCACATTGGCTAAGACAAGTTTTCCTTTCGTCTTTATTCATATTGGCCTTTTACAGATATATTTTTAGTTATGTCTGAATTTTTATTTTTTTTATATTTATGTAGTCTTGATTTTTACTTAATAAAAATCAGCTGAATCCCCAGGGGTCCATCCTCTCAAACAGTACCTCTTCTTCAGGCTGGGGTCATTATTAAGCGAATGAGGTGTTCCCAAAAAGGAGAAATGCCAAGCAAGCTTGAGCAATTTTTCTTCGACTTTGTGTCCCATTCTGTTGCAACATGGGTGTATGGATAAATACATATATTTGCATTTTTACATATATGATTACATGATTATAATCATGAAAATGTATTAAAAAATAACTGTCCAATTAACTAAAATGGGTGCCTCTTAGAAGACCCAAATTCAATGAACCCTGCCAGTGGCTTTAAAACAAAAATACTTATGTTCCAATCATTGTGTCACACTGTCACTAGATAAAGAACACCAGCCTGTGAAAATCAAAATATATTATTACATTGCTATTATGCCAAATGTAAATTATTAGAATCTTTGTAGAGAAAGGACAATGTATATCTGCCTTTTCACTGTTTAATCTTATTTCTTTTATTTACTCCAATTTAATTTTAAAATCTATTTCTGCTTCATTTGTTTATTTGTCTTTTTATATCCTCCCAGCTCGCATGAAAGAAGATAATGATTTTATCCAAAGTGCGTTCACTTCGTATCGAGCAGCTATACATGAGGAGATGAAGGTCAAATGGGCTCAGAAAGAGCAGGCATTTAAAGAAGAGTTTCAGGCCAAAAATCAACAGGAAGTAGACATTATATGTCAGTATGTGCAGTATAAAGCCTGCAGTATATATATTGTCACTTTCGGTGGAGACCTAAATATGCCTTGGTGTGCTACTAACCTCTTTTTACTCAACACCTAACACTGGGTCTCATTAAATGTGCTTCAAATCTTTTGGCTTTTAATGTCTGCATTTGAAAAGATATAACCATAAAAAAAAACCTGGCTATTATTTTATCCATTTGCTACTTGGTGAACTCTTTGCTTTTGTGTCTTTGTGCTTATTATCCTCAGCAATTGATGGAGCAGGTTAATTCTGTTATAACCTATTTGACCAAAGGTGAATAACATTTGTAAATATTTGTTGATGTTCAGTTTGTTAATAATTTGAAAACTTACTACTCCACTAAATATAAATTGCTTGGCTGTTTTGCACTAATATCTAACTTTTAAATTTGCTTAAATTGTTGCTTTTAAAATTAAAAAGCAAATATTCACAAACTTCTTGAAATTTTGTTATATTTGATAGATACTAATTTTTGTCTCATTGTTATAAACATAATTGTATCCACAATATTTCATACTATTACATCGGAACAAAAGTCTGTTAGCATTTTTAAAAGAATTTCTAAAACAATATTTAGATATTTATACACATACAATCACATAGATGCCATTTCATTCTGTGGAAGTTAACAGGTTGAGTGTTTTAGTGTATTTTAGGTGAAGGTGTGTAGAGGATTCTAGGTCCATTACTATATATTTATGATTTGACTCAATACACACTTGATCAAACACATTACACAGGAAATAAGAAACAACACCAGAGTAAACAACAATAAAACATGTATTAACAAATAATATAATTTATCGAGAGAAGAGGAAAAAGTTTTCTCCCTTGAGCTGTTAAGAGATGTAAAATGTTCATTGGAAGAAAGTCAATGAAAGATTGATTGAAATACATACAGTTTCTGAGTTGTTGAGTTCCCATTGAAGTTTGTATTAGGAAACATGTGTGCAAGAAATAAATTCGTACCACTAATTACTACCTGCAATTGAGTGTGGGTGTGTATGTGTGATTTAGGTAAAACTAAGGAACATATCTCCTGCAATAGCTGGCTGCTACCACAGGCAACTGAGCCCTAACTGGCTAGCAACATGTGTGTTCCTAGCTTAAATGAACACGCCTGACTCTGCGGGAAATAGGAATTAACATGTGAACAGAGGATGACCAGTCAGGATTGATCAATCACTGCCTGCTAACATAGTGTGTCTCATGGATGAAAACACGCATGTTGTTTTAATGCATAGAAGTGAAAGAGTGAGCATAATATTTTACAAATATGCGTTAAAATGTGGATATGTGTGTGGGTGTGAAGGCATGAACACTACAGGAGTGTGTTATCTTTATATAAACAAAGAAGATAAAAGCATACAAAAACTTGTTTCTGCTACAGACATTTATTCCTTTAATGGCAACTGTAGTAAAACAAAGTTATCAATGTCTCTTAACTGTAATATATTGGGACTTGTTTGTAATCGGTACTTATGACAAGACGTATGTGACCTTAACTACATGCTTTTATTAACTGTATACACTTTTAAAAGGCTCGCTGTTCATTATGAAAAGGAGACTAAAGTCTCATTTTTATTTTACTTGTTAAGAGTTCCAACTTCTCATAACTATTACATTGGGGATGTCTATATTCTTTCTTGGTTCAGAATTAAGTTAGTGTAGCAATGTTTAAGCTCAAATCAGCTTTGTGCTGAGTTAGAATTACTAATTCATTTACTTCATGAATAGGGCTGCTGGAACATGTTCAAAAAAAGTTGGTAGAAAATGGAAAAGAGAAAGATTTATTCTTTCTAAAAGTAGGGCCATAAAATGTGCTTGCGATCAAAAACACTTTCCGGTTTCTTTATAACTTGCATCGTGGAAAAATGAATTACTGTTTTCTTTTCCGTTAGTCTTTATTATTGTTTTATTTATAGGTTTTATTTCATTTTTCCACTGTTCCACTATGTTTTGCTTTGTTTTGCTTTGAGGCAGCTTCATGATTCCATCCTCCCTGAACATAACCACTTTCTGGGTGATGAATTTATCTAATTGGTTTTTACATGATTTCAGAGGATTACATTTCTTCTTATTAAGATAATTTTGTAATGATTAAAATAAGTGGTAACCTGAAGGTGTAAGGTCAGATGTGTACAGTAGGTGTCGGTGATGTTCTGGTGGAAGACAAGATCTTCTCAATTGGTCAATGCTTTTCATTGCTGAGAATATCATGGATCAAGCATGTGAGCAATGATGAGGTCTTGGAAATGATGGAAACAAAAAGGAAATTAATACTGAGCATCAGAAAGAGACAGCTGAAGTTCCTGGGACATGCAATGAGGAAGGAGGGCTTGGAGAATCTGATACTAACAGGCCAGATAGAGGGACAAAGAGACAGGAGAAAGCAATGGATAACATATTTGAAAGACCTAATTAGGTGGATAACAGAATGAGGATTGCATGGTGTAACAGGAGAAGGTGTGCTCAGAGCCACCAGGGATAGGGAAACGTGGAAAGCCATGATCACCTACGTCCTGAAGGGACAGGACACATAGAAGAAAAAGAATTAATTCATCTGGGAACAGTACTTGTATGAATGAATGAACATCTGATTTTGTGGGATGAGATCGTAATATATAATGCTCTTTCAATTCCACTAGATACACAGCATCACTTTTTCAGATGTCGACCAGATTTTGGAGTGATTAATGGTGGTGCATTTAATTTTCCCCAAGGACATTTTTCGCTCCCTATTGTTGCAAACAATTCATTTTTGACCACCTGCGATTGTTCTTTTCAAAACTAGGTTGTTTTTGTTATGTTTCAGTAGAAAATTGCAGATGGAAATACAATTTTTTTTTTCTGTTAAAACATTAGACCTGAAACATCACAGTGATTCACATATCCAAGTGTTTTCAAATGTATTAAAATGTTCATATGAGATATGTGGAGTATCTCTGCGATATCTTGTGTCATGTGACCTAGATTATTTTTAATCAGCATTGCCGTTTGGTCCTCATTAATGACGGCAGGGCTACCAGTATATTTCCAGTCTTCCAGATCAAAATTTATACTTTCAAATCCAGCAAACCATTTATAAACAATACTCTTAACTACAGGACTAGCCCCCTAAATGGCACATATCTTTTTTGCTGTTTTTACAGTGCTTTTTCCTTTCTGGAAACAAAAGAGCATTAAATGATAAAAATGTCTCAATTTTCTTCATTTTCACTTTTAACCTGAAAACTTTTAAATTTCACAATCCACAGAAAAATTTTAAAGAATGACACACTAAAATGTCATCTTTCAGAATATATATATGTCATAAATATCAGTCACATGTAAAATGAAATGTTCAAATGCCATGAAGAAAAATGTGACAAACTTTTGTTCCAACCTAATAATATAGTATTAATATAGTGATAGTCTGTTATGAAAATATAACTTCCCAATGTTACTGGTAACAATATTGTTATCATAATTTAATTATATTTTATATCACTGCTATTACTGGATTCACTTTTGACTCATATGATAATGTTTATTTACAAGATTATAAAAATATGTGAACCAAGTACTACTAATAAATATTTATTACAATAATAGATATTTATTATTTACCATTTTATAAAAAATAAATTTGAAAAGAAATATTTTTATTAAAAAATGTATAAGAAATTACAAAATTATAGAAATATATAAATAAACTACAATGCTTGATTTATTATTTACCAATTTATAAATAAGAATATATATATATAGTCATCTGCAGAGATCTGTTTTGCTGTATCACAGCTCATCAGTACGGTTAGACTCTGATTGTTTTTAACCCAGGATTGAAACCCAACTGAATTGGTGTCAGTCGGCGATTCTACCTCTGAGCTATGGGCACTTGGTAGAAGGAGGCAGACTTTTTAGCATATACATTATCATTATACACGCCCAATAGCCAGAGTGCTCCAATTCATTTCAGGATGAGTGATACGTACATGCCAGAGTAGCTACTGTTTTTCAAAGTCTACCATTCTTCCAGAGTGCTCATTCAGGGTGTGAGAGTGTAAATGATGATAGAGTGATTAGAGTGTGTAGAGTCAGAGAAGAATAAGTGTGTGATGCACCATTGTTTAAAGGCATTATTTTTCTTGTATCTGTGATTTACAAAGTGGCTTTTACTAAAGTAGAAGTTATAAAACTAACATCAAGTTTCATTGAACCTAACAAGGTTAGAAAAGGAACTGGCAACGTTATTTTGTAAGATTACAAAAATGGCAACTAGGATTCAAAACTTATGTGACTTACAAAAGTAGCCTTGCAAATAAAGTAAAAACAGATGAAAGGCTAAATAAAATGACAAGCAGTTCCAATTGAAATTTCACAATTTTTTCCTATTTGAATTTTCTTATGAATCTTAATTCTTAATTGAATAAGCTTTTTGGAAGTTTCATAGAATTTTCCCTTTTGCATATTTAAATATTTGTGTTTCACAACTTTAACAAAATATTGTAATAACAAGTATAAATATGAATGCAGGTCATTTTTTAAACAAATCAAAAGATTAAAAATTGACAAATTTTTCCATTTCACTGAAGCAGACATTAAACATAAGAGAGTATTATTGCCTCCTCTATCTTACCTTTCTTTTTTATTATTATGTATATCTTCATTTTCTCACTAAACCCAAACAGCATCTCTAATATGTTTTCCTTCTGTCTTTCCTTACAATCAAAACCAGTTGGTCTATTATTTATCTGAAGCAATGGCTGGGTGTAATATACATGTTAACTTAGTAACTAATGGATAAACAAACAAAATTATATGATAGTATGAATACAAAAAAATAAGCAAAGCTAAAATGTATTTGTGTAAATATGTTTTGTTGATTGTTAAACTATTAGTATGTTTTTAGGGTAATCTACTAGATGTTCAGGGGACTCAATGATGGTGGCAAATGGAATCAGCAGTTCAAGTTCAAATTCTATTGCATTCACTTGGGAAAGACATGAATTCATCTCTTGTCACTTCACTAAGTAAGGGTAATATAGTAAGGTAGAACAAGCTCTTTAGCCTTGAGAGGGTAACCAGTCTAGGAGAACAACCCTGGATTCAAAACTGTGAAGAAATCAATGGGAAACTATTCCACTAACTTTTCCAAGTACAATTATAATTTTAAAAAATTTACAGATATTAAAGTGAAAGAAGTTGTGGAGAACCATGATAACTTACAGCCTGAAAGGATTTGATTTAAAAGAAAATAATAAACAAGGAAATATGTAAAAAGAATTGCTTTTGGGGTTTTTTTCTGCTGAAAAATTAGCATAATTTCCCTTTCTGGATACCTTTCATTAAAAAGAGAAACAAAAATAACACTTGACAGCATGAGTATTTTGACACCCACACTGATGTATTTTACCTGAGAGGAAGTCAAATGTTTGCTTACTTAAAAGTAAGACCTCAAAAACCAAGCTAGTATCATTTCATCATCACCTATCAGACCCCTGAGTTTTCTCCAATCACAATGATTGGTTGTAATGTCAATGAGGCTCTATGCTTTGAATGTTTATTAGGATTCAAGTTCATTCCAGACCTCAAGTGGAATCCATATATTTGATCCATTGCTAAATATTCAGGAAAAAGGATTAGTTCAGTCTATCATTACAGGAAATATCAGACTTTATCTACCATGTTATATCTTTACAAGAATCAGAATAGGTCCCAAATGGAGTGTTGCTGCCATATCTGGACTGTAGCTGCTCAGTCATCACTTTTCAACCTTGTGTTCAAAATCATTGACTTGATCTTGTGGGAAAGTCATATTCTCCACACTGCAGCTTTTACCCCAGAGATTCAATATTGCAAGTCTATTGTTACTTCTATTGTTACTCCTGAAGATGTGCATTGTAGTGCAGTGGATATCGGCTCGGAACAACAAATCTGGGAGCTGAGTTCGAATTCCAACTGAATTCATTGCATTCACTTACGCACAAATACCCTTGGGAAAGGTATTAATCCATCTCTTCCCTCCAGTTATGGGTTAAATAACAAGACAGATTGGGTTCTATAGCCTTGGCTGGCAACCAGTCTACCGTAGAAAGCAATGGCAACCTACTGTGGGGATAATCTTCTGCCCAGTCTTTTGAGACATGATCGCCTAAAGCGTGTATCACGTATGGCACTTAACTGAATTGTTACTTCTATGACAAATGTTCAGCTGAGCTCCATTCTTTACTTCAACCAGTTCAGATCTTGACAGATAGGATATGCCATACTACTTCACAGAGTGGAAACATCTTCATTTTCCCTATATTCCTATTTTCTATAAGGAGAAAGCTCTACGCAGACAACATTTTTACAAGAATTGCTACTTTGGGGAATAGATTTCCCTGAACGCCACAATCTTAACTCCTTCGAGTCAAGTGTCAATCATTACCATACAACCTACCTCATTCATCATGACAGTATTTCACTACCTTGAGTGGCTCTCAAGCCTCAAATTTAGTGAAAAATAAAAATAAAATAAGTAACCAGTTTTAACATTGCTTAAAATGATGTCCAATGAGATGATCGTGAATCTCTGTGAAACTTTCTTGCTTTGTTGTTTTTTTTATGCATTTTACTTGCAGTAAATGTAAGCCTCGTGCAATCTCCAATTTACAGTTCTATTTTCTTCTACAGGTGAACGGTTAAGTAAAGAGAAAGATTTAGAAATGAGTGCTATGTTAAAAGATCATCGAAAAGAACTGGATCAGCTGAAAAAAGAACATGGTAAAGAGCTTGAGGCAGGTAGATGATTTCAGACTCGTTTCTCTTAAATTCGTCTTTTCATTCAAACCCAGCAGGAGAGAGAGAGAGAGAGAGTGGTTCTTTAGAATTTTATTGTTTTTCTAAACAAAGTTTCTTTGTTCATTGATTGATGCTAACAATTTTATAGACATGAAAAAACATCAGTATTCATATATGAATTATCAAAACAAGAAGTAAGTTTCAGAAGAACTCCAAAGCTTTTGATAGTAAGTTGCTCTATCCTTTTACTTAGCTCTCGTGGCTCAATAGTGAAGTATCTGGAGTGTAACATTCAATACCTCCAAGACCAAGCTAGTAATCTATCACTATCACCAAACAAGGTGAGCAATAACTGAACAAAAGAAACAAAAACATCCTGACTGTGAAATGAGAACAATCTACAAATTAAAAGTTTGAAATTTCCTGAAGGTTATCCAGATAGACAAATACTTGAAGAAAGCCGTAGAGCATAACAGCCAAAACATTGTGATGATAACAACAAAAATTAGGACAATAGTCTGAATGTAAATAATGGAGTAATAGAATTTCCCTTTTTCCAGCCTTTGGCCTTGTGCCATACTTATCTGTGCTTAATAAATATCAAGATAAATGCATTTGCATCAAATTCAACGTTTTAGCAAAATTTAAATAGTTTTATTATATACTAATTTTTGCCTCAAACATTGTCACTTTATGAATTGTATTTTGACATTTTTATATCCAACAAACTCACTGAATGAAAAATCATTTCATTTGCTTTTCTCAAGTTTTTTATAAATAATTTAATCTAAGATGATATATTGAGAATCATAAATTAAGAACTCTTTTTTTTATTATTGCACTGAAAAAAATGTTCCTCTGTCTGGGTATGGTCTGAATTAATTATTTTTGCTTTTGCTTAGCAGGATATGGCCTTGTATTATACAGATGTCACAGAAAAACTGAAGAAAATGAAAGCCTTGACACGAGAACTTAAAGTGAGTACAATTTACTTGTTTCATTATTTCAATCCAATGCAAAGGATTAACTTAATAGTGAAATGTCTTTATTATTTTAATACAAAGGGTGTTATGACAATTTTTCTTACAATTGCAAATAAAAACTTCTCATTAAAATACCAAATTATAATAAATGTATTTGAAAGAATGGTTTTCTAAGAATTGTGTAAAAGTGTACTGAAAAGTTCCCAGTCTATCTCATGTCCAAAAATCTAATCAAATAGAACTTTATTTTTTAACATCTCTTGGTTGGACCAAAACTTTTTCAGCACCTTCTCATATTATGAAATTAATTGAACATGAATTTCATAGTCTTTTAATTGCACCTCTCCTCTCTTTCATATATATATATATATATATATATATATATATATATATATATTATTATTATTATTATTATTATTATTATTATTATTATTATTAATATGAACTCCCCTGTTGATTTTGATGTAAGAGCATCTAACACAGACAACCACACAAAGAATTGTTTAAAGTGGTGAAGGCTTGTGTAGCACCATCCATACTTTTTGGAACTGCTGATAACAAACAATTGGTGCAGACGTCTGCCACAGATCTCATGAACAACAGACCTCAGTTATTTAACCCATAACTGGATGGAAGGGACGGATTAATACCTTTCCCAAAGGTATCAGTGCATAAGTGAATGCAAAGTGTTTGACTGGAACTCGGCTCACTGATTTCCCTCTCCAAGCCACCATCCACTGCACCACAATGCACATCCATCAATAACGCTTACAGCACCTGGTATTCCCAAGTGGTCACCCATCTAAGTACTGACCAGGCTCAATGTTGCTTAACTTCGGTGATCGAGCGAGAACCGTTGTATTCAGCGTGATATGATCGTATATATATATATATATATATATATATATATATATATATATATTTGTCATATAGCTGACTGATGTTATATTCAGCACCCCAACTCCAGAGTTTTGTCGACAACTCAGTCAGTTAAGTGCCATAACTGACTGGGCAGAAGATTTTCTCACAGTAGGTTGTCATTACTTTCTGTGGTAGGCTGGTTGTCAACTCAGTCTGTTCTACTATTTAACCCATAGATGGGGGAAGAAGAGATGAATTAATATCTTTCCAAGGGTATTTGTGCGTAAGTATCTGCTGCCTTTTTGTAATCATTCAATCAACTTGTCAGGTTTTAGCAAATGGCTGCCGATTTTTCCATTTTCATTATTTTTATACTGTCATGTCCCAGGCTTTTGGGATCAACAGAAATGAATGAAAATAAAAAAAAACAAGTGTATTTTAACACATAAATAAGCAACTGTTATTCAGTCACTGTCTGAGAACAGCAAGAACTTCATGGATTAAAACAATGAAATTCAGGTGCATATCAGCCTGTTGTTTTATTTAATTTAAAAGTAGTGTGCTCTTCTTCACAGTCTGGGGTGCAGAATGACCAATTAAGACCAGTTTAGACCGGTTTTGAACCTACTCACCGTGGTAATGTTTTGACCAGTACCTGGGCATACGTGCTAAGGTTCTCCACATTAAAAAAAGAACTTGTGTACATCTCTCTCAAGTGAGGGAGAAGAGTAAATATCCCAATTATATTTTGAGTTATCATCCTTTATTGAGGAAGAAAATTAGTTTCCTCTCAGTTAAAAAAATAATTTATACGTTGTTTATTGGTGTTACATTGATTTTTTCTTTGTGAAAAATATTTTTGTCTTAAAATTATATTTCCTTAAACCCTACCAATATTTATTCTTCTATTTGAGAACATGGACACATGTGTATATTTGAGAACATGGACACATATACACATGTGTCCATGTTCTCAAATAGAAAAATAAATATTGGTAGGGTTTAAGGAAATATAATTTTAAGACAAAATATTTTTCTTTGTTATACTATCACATCGAGGATATAGATATACACTGATGTGCCAAAAGTCAAAGGGTTGCTGTATGTAAAGGTAATGTTTGGTGGTATCATTTTACCTTTACTTCATGGAAATGCCCAGACCTCTCTCAGTTGTAATCTGATATCTAGTGAGTCAGTGTGAACACCAATTAGTTTACGTTTTTGTTTCACTATTGTTCCTCCAATACAAGGGCCAAGAGCAACTCAAGGTAGAGAACTACAGATGAGATTGTTGTGTGGTTGTAGAAGTACAAGGATGTAAGAAGTGCAGATTATGGGGATACATACCATAGATAACAGTTGACCCTAAACTTGAAAAGGTTTTGATTGTAGTGATTGGAGAAGCATCCTCTAATTACTGGTTCTTGGAAAGAAGCTGTTTGAAAAGAACATTATTCTCACCAATGGAATACAAAAGGGAACAAGGATGATTCAACCCTATGTATGTGATGTGGTGAATCAGCTGTAAAGGTTTGAACTGGTGTAACTAAAGAATGTAGCTCATCAGAACATTTACTATAGAAATAGTAATAAAATGGCAAGATAATTGCAACATTTTAGTTGAGGGAAGGGACTGTAGAGTTGAAGATAATTTATTGCCTGCAAAGCCATGTTGATATCTTTGAACTCTTTTATTGGGAGGAAAGTTCTTTCCCCACTCCGTATATCCTTTCCTTTCTCTCCACCTTTGAAACTGTCATCACACCTGCATTCTTATCTTTCTATTGCTCCTTTCTAACTGGTTCGTCTTCCTCTTCACTCTCTTCTAATTAATCTTTTTACACTTATGTAGTCCCCTGCACATCAGTGGCATTACCACCTTGCTCGGAGTGAAACGATTAAAAAAAAAAAAGAAAAAAAAAGAGGATTGGGTAGCTCCAAACCAGATCTGGCAGCAGTACTTCATTTTGGGTCTGATCTGACTCTTATCAAAATAGAACATGGCAGAGATTCAAGTACTTATTGGAGTGATATAAGGAACCAACTATTTTTACAGCATCTTAAGCAGTAGATTGTATAAATGAGTTCCACTTGAGGTCTGGGGGAAGCTTGAAGTCCAATAGATATTCAAAGCATGGAGCCTGATCAAGAATACAACTGTTCTTTTCTGATAGAAGAAAATTCAGGCTCTGATTGATGATGATGAAATATTACTAACTTGGTTTTGAAGGTATTGAATGTTACAAGCCAAGGTATTAGAGCTAAGTCATAAGATAGATCAGCTGCCAGGCTCTGATCATTTTGATTTTAGAAGGTTCTTCCATAAACTGTGGTATTATCTGCTTAGACATTTAGTAATAATCAGAGAATGTTCTCAGGCAGATCATGAATAGTAAGCAAAAAAGAGGGTAGGGCCAAACTGAGAGCCTTGGGGGGGGATGCATGCATTGATCTCATAAGCTTCAAAAGACTGGTTATTAACAATAGTTTTTGTGGACCTGCCTGTTAGGAAGGATTTGATAATTGCAAAGACTCTTCCAGAGATACTGGAGAGTTTGTATAATAACTTCTGATGTCTCACCTTATCTCAAAGGCCTTTGTGATATCGAAGGCAATTGTTCTTGTGATGAATTTATTATTGAGTGCCTCACTGATTCAGTGTGTAAGGACAAGATATCAGCTGTGAACCTAGAAGGGCCAAATTCATACTGTTTGTTGCTCGGAGGGGTTTCTATTAAGATAATTGAAAACTTTTTTGTTGATCATAGACTTAAAGAGTTTGCTGATGACACTAAAGAGGCTGATGGGTCAATACTGTGAAGAGAACGGATGCTCACCTACATTCTTGGAAAACAGAGCATACAGCTGACACCTTTTATTGACTTAGGAATTGGTTTCTTCTTCAGATAATGGTTAAAGAATTTGGTCAAGATTGGGAATAGCTCTGGAATAAGGTTCTTAAAAATAATCACAGAGTTTTATCTGGACCAGTAATTTTTGTAGAGTCAAAGCCAAAGCTTTTGATGAGTTTGAAAAATTCACATGTCAAAACAGAGATATAAAGTTTTTGCTCAGTGAAAAGTGGGAAGTCACCTGGGAGTTAGAGACAAAGTTCTTTCCAAAGAGCTTAGCCTTCTCTGATGAGGCTTAGATAACCTCAGGTCCTTTTATAATAGGAGGCACTGACGTTTTACCTTGATTGATAATTATGTCTTCCAAAAATGAAAGGAACCAAAACTTTTGTTTTCAATTTTGGCTAAGACAGACTACGAATAGCTGCTCTTTGCTTTTTCATATCCAGCCGACAGATGGTTGTAGAGTGAATCAGAAAGAGATCTAGTTTGAAGCAGAATATAACATGATGATGATGATGATGATGATACATTTAGAATGTTTTATTCTCTACAGACAGTGACAAAGTAATTGGTCTTGGAATTGGGAATTCACAAATTGGATTTGATCTCTTAACTGTGCATAAAAAGCACAGATAAAAGTAATTTTTCATGGCTGCAATTAATATCAGATAATATAGACAATTTTTGGAGAGCTCAGAATGAAAGCAAGACTTCTATCTTTATATATATAATTAAAAACAACTGGCAAGGTACTGTGGTTAAGTTTTTTATTTAATTTTTTTCTTGTGTTTCTTATAATTTTCTTCTTTTTTGAACATAAATTATGTAGAAATTCTCCAAATGTTGTGTATCCCCAAGTGCTTTTGGCCATATTTTTAGCCATTATTTTGGTGGCCATGTTCATCGTTGATGTTATTTAGTATTGGCTTTTTCTTCTTTATTAATAATGCCTCCATCATTTTTAGCCTTTTTTTACATGTGAATAAGACTATTAAATTTGTATTATCAATGAATATGGAACAGATAATTTGGTAGGTTTCCATGTGTATTTAAATGGGATCTAACAGCTATGGTCAGAGAGATGTAATGTGAGACTTCTTGTTAAACATGTAGTAGTACATCCAATGTAATTATTTATGAATTTGGATTGATCAAGAACACAATTCTTTAAAGTATATGTAAATTCGTAAATAATAAAGAAAACCAATATTCCTCTCTAGGTGTATGTTGGATGTTAACATTAGTTAATATAAGTGTATGTGTGTGAGGAAAAGTTTGTAGATGTCATTTCTGATAAGATCATTGAAATGTAGTGAGATTTTGCAATGATTTTGTATTTGGTTGGATATTTTATATTTACATATATATGTATGTTTATGTGGAAATGCTGTAGTCACTTCTGTGTGGGTCACTGAAATGCAGCTAAATTTATTTTGGTTGGAATTTTTCATTGAAAATGGAATTAGTATTATTTCACATATATTAGTAGACATTAGTTAAATTCGTGAAGAATGAATGTGTAGAACGATGCTGATGTAATGTTATAAGTGAGTGTTTATAGTTGGTAGTAATGCTATTAAAATGATTTCAAAATACTTTCTCCTTAAAGGGTTATTTTCTTTTTTAATTAGACTGGCATTAGTAAAATCAAAGTTATGTCCCACATCATTTCACTGTAAAATGAGAAGAGAGTTAAAATGTTTGTCTAAACATGAAAATCTCTTGTGTTTGTAGATGTGGGTTTTTAGAACATGTGATGTCTCCCACTTGTGGCACAGTGGATATTGGCTCGGAATGAGAAATCCGGGTGCAGAGTTCGAATTCCAGTTGAATTCGCTGCATTCACTTACATGCAAATACCCTTGTAAAGGTATTAATAATTCTCTTCCTTCCTGTTATAGGTTAAGTAATAGAACAGATTGGGTTCTATAGCCTTGGCTGGTAACCAGTCTACCACAGAAAGCAATGGCAACCTACTGCGGGATAATCATCTGCCCAGTCAGTCATGTCTCTTTTGAGACATGATCACCCAAAGTGTGTATCATGTATGGCACTTGACTGACTGATTGAAGATAATATTTGAAAACATGATTAAGGCTTCTACTTGGCATAAAGTAGGGGATCAGTTTTATATTGTTATGAAGTAATAAACTGATCCCCCACTAATTACTATTTAATAATATAATACATCTCTTCCCCCTCTAGCTATGAGTCAAATAATAGGACAGATTGGGTTCTATAGCCTTGGCTGGCAACCAGTCTATTGTAGAAAACAATGGCAACCTACTGTGGGATAATCTTTTGCCCAGTCAGTCATGTCTCTTTTGAGACATGATCGCCCAAGCATGTAACACTTATGGCACTTAACTGACTGACTGATGTCTCCCCTACTTATGTAACACCATATCCTCATTCCACTGGACAGAAGCACTCCACCAGGCCGGTATAGTCCAGTATGGTCCAGTATTACAGGTTAGACACACATCTTTGATTCCAAGTGTCAATTTGATGCCACTCTACAGCCTTGTTGTAATTTTTCTGTGTTCGTTGGGTGAAACAGAAAAACAAATATAACCAAGTTGATGTGATTTTGGAAGGACGAAAAGTTTTTTATATATCAAAAACAAACACACAAAAAATACAATGCTCGTTGCACAAATTTGAATGTCACTTGTATGTGAACAATAACCAAATAAAACACAAATACTTTGAATAATTTTGGTAAAGGAAAGACGTGGACTTCGTTAAACCCTTTTTTACTCTTTTCTTAGCGTAACTATTACAACCTTCAACGTTCCTGTTCTCAGTAATAGTAACGGTCGTACTAGTATTAGTGTTAGTTGGAGTAGTGGGATTTAGATGTTAGCGGCGGTATTTTGCTTCTTCACTCTCAGTATCAGCAACACACACTGGACACTTCCTTTCAATCTTTGACATCTCTCAACTCAGTTCAACTGCATTTAAAGACAGCTGAACACCAACTCTTCTCTCTCTTTCTCCCCTACTTCTTGTCTCATCAACTCATCTTTTGGTGCTTCTTTCTGTGCTCGTGCAAACATGTGCTTAAATAGATGCCGGTGGTCTTATAATACAACCTGATTACTGACTTCTCCCCCTCCATGACATACTTTTAAAGTACAATTTCAACTCTCCAAGAGTAAACAATTTACTTTTTCATTGATTGGTTTTCGAGGTTCACAACAAAACGCTATTGTTTTATCACCTTGCTATTAATTATTCTGATGTTCTTTTTGTAAACTACAGAGATCTTGTTTAAAAAAAGTTCTAGATCAAAACATTCTTAATTTTAACCTTGATTCTTATAGTGTCAAAATCTATTTCTCTTTAAAAAGTTCCAAATTATTATTATTCCATTAGTAATCTGATATCCTTTGTATAATTACAAAAAGACTGTATTTCTAAATTAACTTTCTGAACATTAACATTTCAAAGTCATTGCAGCATATCAACATCTTGGTTATTCAAAGACAGTCTCTCTTTCACTTGTTTTTTTTTCTGTTTTACAGCACATTTTCTTTTTTATCATTATTATTATTTCAGAGGTGACATCACCCCTGCCACACTTACATTTTTTTTTGCGTTACAGACGTTTTTATCTGATAAAATCTGGCATTTGAAAAGATGTTTGGTATAAATTTATTCTTCATTATATCACCAAGAGTCTTGGCAGTGGTGGCAACAATCCTAGTATTTGGGATGGCTAATTTGATTGCGAGTTTAGTTGAAAGGTTATTAGAAGGCAGGATTATGAAATTTGTATGATTTTTGCTGGAAGTATCTGTTTTTTTAACTTTGTGGATTTTGTAAGTGTTGTGGAGTAGTTTTCGCACTGAAGGTTATAATCATGCTATGTCGGTATTCAGCATTCAGGTAACTGCCGACTAATATCAACTACCTAGTAGTTCTACTGAACTCCAATAGAAGTCTAAAGAACTCCCATGAACTTCTAAGAACTTTCCAAGAACTTCCTATTAACTGTATTAATATAGAAGGGAGAGTCCATTATCTGAGGAATAGGTGTGTTTCCCCATAACAGTAAGATATGTTTTTAGCATTGAGGATAAATAATGTGGGTCATGGAGAAGTTTGAATGTTTTCTCATATTTCTCTTCTTCATTTAGATATTTAGGGCGACATATTCTAAGGGCTTTAAGGTAAAATCCCATGATAAGTCCACAAGTTTATTCTCTGGTTGTGGTGGGAATAGAAAATGATTTGGTTGTTTTTGTTTGTGGATTTCCAGTAAACTTTAAAATCTACTTTATCATTGTATGACACAATTTGGAAAGGTGCCAGTAAATTGAAAAAAACTAAGAAGAGAAAAAAATGCTAATTTTCATTAAACTAATGACCAGACAAAGGAAAATAGGGAAGGAAATGATAATTAAAATTTTGAAAACAAAGAGACCATCTGGTTTTGGGCAAGACTAAGATAAGTGATGGCATATTTTGAAGAGCTCTTAAGAAGAATAGATAAATATTTTTATGACCATTAAAAACAAGCAGCCAGTATAGATATTTTTACGACCATTAAAAACAAGCAGCCAGCATAGATATTTTTACGATCATTGAAAATGAACAACCGGCTTAGGTAAAATTTTTTACAGTCCTTGAATACAAGAGTGATTGCTGGGTGCAAAATTCAGTCAACTGATGAGAATTAACTTTTGAAAGCAGATCAGTCAGTTCAGTGCCATACGTGATAAATGCTTGGGTGATCATGTCTCGAAAGAGACATGACTGACTGGGCAGATGATTATCCTGCAGTAGGTTGCCATTGCTTTCTGCGGTAGACTGGTTGCCAACCAAGGCTATAGAACCCAATCTGTCCTGTTATTTAACCTATAACTGGAGGGAAGAGATGGATTAATACCTTTACCAAGGGTATTGGTGCGTAACTGAGTGCAAAGAATTGAACTAGAATTTGAACTCGGCTCTCCAATTTCTCGTTCCAAGCAGATATCCACTGCACCACAACGCACATCCTCAAAGCAGATAGCTTTCCAAAAAAAAAAAAAAATAGAAAGGAAATGGTAATTAAATATTTTGTCTACCAAAATGTAGTAAAACATCTCAAACCAGGAATTGTCCTCTTTTTTGTCACTTGTTGTCAAAAGGGTCAAAAAGGATAAATTCCATGTGCGAAATGACCACACACAACAATAAGAAGGATTTCGGTTAATAATTAAAATTTGCCCCATTGAGCTAAACCATGCCCCTCTGGCGGTTATGGTAAGAGGCACCCACACAAAGCAGGAAAAAGATGGGGTTGATCAGATAACCAGTGAAAAAGGCGCTGGTGGTATTTCAGGAAAGTTGGAGAGACGTTGCACGCCTCTCAGGCGGTAATGGTGAGAGGCACTCACACAAAGCAAGAAGGAGTTAGAAGTGATCAGGTGACCAAAGGGAAAGCCCTAATTGGTTGTTTAGGGGAATGCTAGTCTACCCGGGGCACATCATACTCCACCTCTGCTGAATATTTTGAACAGCAAAGGGTAAGAAAATGCAGTCACGACAGAGACTGATGCAGACCCGAGGACAGAAGCAGACTGGAGACAAGACAAGAGACAAGAGACAAGACCACTGCTTTGCCTGATCTGTTGTGATTTGCCACGCTGAAGAAAAACAACTGAAAAGCCTTGTTCTAGAAGTCTCGTAAAAAAACCAGACAACAAGCACCGTGTCACAATAACTAGGAAGAAGTGATAATTATTGCATGTTTGAGCCATCAATATCTGTACTAATAGCTTTGTATCCAGGAATTGTATATAAATACTTTCCTTTTATGCAAGTTATGTTTTTTTGTGTGACTTTACTCTGACTGGATCAGACCAAATCATCAATTCCAGTCAACCATTCAGACCAGACCAGTGTTGCAATCAATTAACACAACATGGGTTGAGACATGATTTGACCTGAAGCAATCAACTTTAAAATCAGTTGAGGGGGCCGAGCTTGAGTATGAATCAACCATAGGGTGGATGTCATATTAGGTTGCTGTGACCAAGATAGACTCAGGATGTCATAATAATGTGTATTAATAATACTGCCTAATGTCGAGGAAAGGTAGAGAGGTGTTTGTTACAAATTCATGTGTGAATTCGATGGCGGGTTCATTATTTATTATGCTTAATAGGTTAATATCATATGGGTTATATATATATATATATATATATATATATATATATATATATATATCATTATGAAGTGGGCTAGATAAGTCAGTCAGTTAAGTGCCATACGCGATACACGCTTGGGCGATCATGTCTCGAAAGAGACATGACTAACTGGGCAGAAGATTATCCCACAGTAGGTTGCCATTGCTTTCTGCGGTAGACTGGTTGCCGACCAAGGCTATAGAACCCAATCTGTCCTGCTATTTAACCCATAACTGGAAGGAAGAGATGGATTAATAGCTTTCCCAAGGGTATTTGCGCGTAAGTGAATACAGTGGATTCAACTGAAATTCAAACTCGGCTCCCCGGATTCTCGTTCCGAGTCGATATCCACTGGACCACAACGCACATAAGGATAATCAGCAATTGTCAGCTCTGCTGCTTGTGGTTTTCTGTCTAGACTAATTAATTTATAAAGTTTATATGTGTATATTTATATTTGAAATTTATTCAGAATTTTTTTCTTTAAGAATCTAAAAGATGAACATGAAGATCTGAAGACGGCATATTCGGAGCTTGAAAAACATTGTGCAAGTGTTAACAAGGAACTCATCAACACTGTAAGTCATTGGAAGAAACAAAAACAAGTCATCACTTCTCTTCAGTGAATTTTCCTTATTTCAAAACATAAGTTTGTTTTACTCATATAATTCATTTTAACAGAATTTGTCTAGAGATTTTTTTCTGAGCAAACAATGTAATTAGCCTTCTAATTCTTTGCACCAGAGAATACCTGTTGCCCTAAGTGTCTACTTTTATATTTATATACACTCTATCCCTGATACTGAGTACTTTTACCTATTAATATAGCATACCTTAAAACTATATTTTTATCTGATATATATATATATATATATATATATATATATATATATATATATATTAAGATACTTTAATCTGAACGGAAAAGTAGGAAGGTAAATCCCAAAAACCTGATCTTAATTTATATTAAATTTTAATATTAAAAATGATACAGGAGGAGAGCTCAATGTAATTAAAATTACAGAGCTAATATAAAATAAAATAAATTTTCAATATTCAAAATTGTTGAATGAACATTTCAACATGAAATCCCTAAGTGAGATTTCACATATCCTCAGCAACGGTACATATTTCAAAATGGAAATAAAAATAAGAATAAAAAAGAGAATAAAAAATAAAAATAAAAAAGAGAAAAAAATGTATTTTTATTTTTCCTTCTCTCTTAGGGATTTCATGTTGAAATGTTCATTCAACAATTTTGAATATTGAAAATTTATTTTATATATATATATATATATATATATATATATATATTTTGTGTAAGATCCGTTCGTATGATCTGATTAGCTTGATAGTGCTGTCATTAAAAGACGACAAGAAATCACAGTAATTGTTGATTTTTTTTATCGGGTCTGAGCTTTTGGCTTACATAAGCCATTATCAAAGAGTGAACATTTAATATATAGTGAAACATAGAACATTTAAATTATTAACAGAGTGGAATTAAACAGAGAAAATTAAACCACGGAGACAGGTACATTTCTAGCGTGGCAGATGAAATTGGTGGTGGTAGGTTCTTGGTCACATGAGGGTATAGTGGCATGAGAGGATTGGTCTGTGAACTGCTACTACTATGGGTAGAGGGGGTAAGCATAGTAACTATGATCTCTCCCGTCTATTATAGGCATTGGAGTATGTTAGTAGAGAGTAAATAGACAGAAGTTGTCTATATTATTCAATGAAACCTGTATTAATGAAAAAATGCTGCCAAAATACACACAATATATATATATATATATGTGTGTGTGTGTGTGTGTGTGTGTGTGTATGTGAATAATCACCAACAGATTCTTCTGGAAATAAAGACAGATATATTGATATTTTATTACTTGGTATTCATAATTTATATATGTAAACAAAAAAAATGTTGGTTATACTTTTCGTATGACATTTATTTGACATTCTTTTTTAGTTTTAAGTTGTTAAATATACAGTGAAGAAAGTTATTTTTTGAATAAAGTAATCCACATATATAGATTACATAGCCTAACAGGAACTAATATCTATGATAAAGCTATTATGGTCAGGCATCCAGTAAAAATTAAATTCATTAACAGGTTCTGAGACATCATAATCATTGTTCTGTCTCAGGTTTACTTAATCTCTGTTGCCCAGAAAACACAAAAGTTTGAATTTTTTTAAGTTAATAAGAATGAACCTTTTGACTAATAATACAGATCAACTTAAACAGGAAATTTACACATTTTTATGCATCAATAAGGTACAATGGGTCAAACTTTGGAAGAAATGTTCAGAAGTTAATCTACTTGCATCAATCGTGTTAGTTGTCAAGCCTCAGAAAAGATTTCAAATGCTAATTTTCAAAGCAGCTAAGTTATTAAAAGATTTGCATAATATAATCTTCTTTTTACCTAGTGTTAGACTAAGCTAATCTCATTAAACATTGATTTACTTGGATGAGTATCCTTATCTTGGTTGTTATTTCAGCCCCTTTACCCTTTGTCTTTCTTCATTTGTCTGTTATACTTGGTGTCCTACAAATTTTGAACTGACCTTTGTTCCCATTCCCCCATCTAAATTAGGTTTTATCTTATGTCAGTTACTTTTAATTAATTTGTTCTCATGTGACCTGATAAGACCTGCCTGTGATTGCAACAGCTACTCCATCAGAGAAACAATGATGGCACTGATATCTTGAATCTGTTGGAGTTTTTTTTTTGGTACTTTGTATACTGATGAGCCAGCAATAGACTGACTCATTTTATAGTTCACCAATAGGAGGGTTAACCAATCAGAAGACTCAAAATATTCAATGTGACATGTATAAAAGGTGACCATATTTTCCCGAGTATTCACGATCTAATCCAATTCAGTTGATTGTCTGACTCGTGAGAGTTAATCTTTGACGTTATTTCAAAGAACAGATTACGTACTGCGCTGTATTCTATATCCATAAACTATGGTGGACATGGAATCAGTAAATATTAAACACTTCAAATACCTTGAAATGTGGATCAGTTATAACAAATTTAGTATAGGAGATAATTGAACTGTGTTGGTGGTGAAGACCACACTTCTTCAAACCTTGCGAACTGATGCTACAAAATCACAAATAAAGAACTGTATCAAATAACAGAAACCATATCACTCCAGGACTTTCAGCAGTAAAAATGGGTATAAAATGTTAGTTGAAAAGAAAATAATGACATAATCAAGATATTGACATTCTGCACTACTTCAAATAAAAGGTTAGGAAGGAAAGGGTGAGAACAGTTAATGGACTTGAGAAACCTATTTTCTCAAAAAATTGTTTTAAGTGAAAGATTTTATAAATTTCAACTGAAAGCAGTATGGCTGCTTGATCAATGAAAGCAGAATGTTTCATTATAATGAATTGGCTAATATTACCATTACATAATGAAGTGGATGATGAATGATTTTATTCGAGTCTGAAGTATCTGGTCTTTTATGACCAACAATAAAGTCTATGAAGTAAGATCTTCAAAGCAACCACCTGCTGTCCAGAAGGGAAATAGATTACAAAAATAAATTGGGATAAAATGCCACTGGGCTGAAAGATAGGAAGGCTTGGCTGTAGTTTTATATAGGCAAAATCAGTTGTAATGGTCAGTTGCAAGTCATGTGTAGAAGGTGGTAAGATAGCATAAGAATTAACCTTTCCACTAATAATACAGACCAACTTAGAGAGGAAATTTACACTTTTTATGCATCAATCAGGTACAATGGGTCAAACTTTGGAAGAAATGTTCAGAAGTTAATCTCCTTGCATCAATCGTGTCAGTCATCAAGCCTCAGAAAAGGAAAAGATTTCAAATGTTAATTTTCAAAGCAGCCAAATTATTAAAAGATTTTGCATAATATAAACTTCTTTTTACCTAGTGTTACACTAAGCTAATCTCATTATTAGAGGGTGACGAGCAAGGGAGATGAAGAGTTGAAAGTCAATGGAGTTCTTGTTGGCTGAAGGGAAGGTATGGTCTGTTAGTTTGTCATGAGAAAAGGCAGAGGCAGCAGCAAGGATGCTTCAAGTGTCTCTCAGATTGTGCCAATTAAATCTACGAATAAATAACCAAATATATTGAAAACAGAATTTGCATTTCTCACCTTCTATTGTTAAACATAAACTGGAGACACCCCACCCCCAATTTTGTTCCCACTGATGCAAAGTGGAATTGAATAGAAAGATTTGTTTTGTCTTTGAAGGACTTTTACTGAATCAATACTTTTAATCATGAAACCATGTATCCTGTAGGACATTTTTCGTTCGTGGAAACTTGGAGCCTTAGATCTAAAGTTGTTTGCCTCTTTAACTGAGCTTCAGTATATAACTTTTAAACAATCTTTAGTATACTTAGGTGTTAAAATATGTTGAGTCTTAGGTTCTATCCTTTTGTAATTAAAGCTTCCATCCAATGCTTATTTCTATGATGGGATTACTGACATTTGTCTGCGTAAATCCACATCTAATAATAATGATAATTCTTTGTGTAAAAAAATAATTCAGAAAAGCATTAAGCTGAATAAATATGCAGTACGTTCCTTTTCTTCATTTTCCCACACTTTTCCACTGACATCTTTCAGCGTGGTCGTCTGCAAGCGCATGAAGAAAACTTTGACAGAAAAGTCGACGAAGTAGACGAGAGATACAAACAGAAAGTGAATAATCTTCTCATGCAGAATGCAGAACTACGCAGATCATTCCGCAAAAAATGTGAGGAGCTTGCAATGGAAAAATATGAAGCGGATGAAGCGCACCAGGTGACCATTGAAAAACTGAAAAGCAAAATGGAGGTTAGTGGATTTATTTCTTGTTCGTCTGTCACGCTTTAGCCACTAACATGTTCTATTCATTTTCTTCTTCTTTCACGACAGGACTGGATCAGTAGGAAAAAAGAATCATCATCATCAGGAAATGTCAATGTTCTCCAAGAGCCATGGACATCAGCAAGGTCTTTGCCAAATGACGAAGACACTTAAACTATTCATTGTAAACATAAGATACATTTTGGGGCTTTTGTGTTGGGCGGAAAAAAAAGCAAAACATCTTTTAAGCAGAAATTGTCATTTAAATTTTCTACAAAAATTGTGTGAAATGAAAGTGGACTGATATTCAAGATATGGTAAATTTTTTGAAAGTCTTCAAAATCTATTTTAAAATTTAATAGATTTCTTACTATTATCGTTAAATAAAATGCTTTTATTGTCTTTATTTTCTGATATTCACAATTAATTATGTATGTAATTATTTGAGGTTGTTTTTATAAATACAGGCTTGAACAACCAATTCAGGATTTCTATCTTTTGCAAGAATAAATATCTTGCAACCACTGGAATTTTAAAATTGCTTTAAAAGAATGCTGCAAATTTCTGTTTGAATTTCTGGAATGAGGAGTGATCATTATTTACATTCTGACTTATATCCTCATCTTTATTGTTATTATTACAACATTTCAGCCATTGTCCACTCTGGCTTTCTCCAGATGTTTGTTGACCCAATCAATCTTCAGGGAATTTTTAACTGAACCCTTTATTCAATCTACAGGCATAGATTGTGCTCATTCTACTTTACATGTCTAGGGATATCTCGTGGGGGTTAATTTTCAGTTATTGCTCATCCTGTTTCCCCTGTGTCTGATTATGTCCATAGTACACAACCCAGGGATTCAACTCACAATTATTTTTACTAAATATATTAATCAACATTTAGTGACAATCTTGAAGCTAGAACTTGTAGCCTTATACTTAATATTAATCTTACCTTTTCTGAATCCTTGCTGTCATGCTTGGTCTCCTCTACCAATGATTCTCTTTCATTTGTATTATTTTGCTTTTGCTAGAGCAGTCTTTTGTGGCTATGCCCCAATGTTATTAATTGCTGGTATTTCTGACACTTGATGCTCTTTTTTAATTAACGGCTTGCATATTTTTTTAAAAATCATTTCACCCCAAGCAAGGCATTCCACTGCCACTACTGCGTAAGGGGTTACATAAGGGAAGGTGATGAAAAAGAGTGGTTAGATATAGGAAATGTCATAAGGAGGGTGATAGACTGATAAGGGTACTGAGGCTGAGGGTTGGGAAGAGTGTTTGAGAGAATGGATGCGAGTTAGTGTGTTAGGAGGTGTCTATTGACCTTACATTTAAACTCCTGGAGATTGTAGCTGTCGGGGAAGCGATCATGTGGAAGGGAATTCCACAGTCAGGGAGTGCGAGAAAAGAAGCTGTTAGAGTAGAAATTGCGGTTACGTTTTATTGGTTTTACTGTAAAAGAGTAGGACCTAGTTGCTAATCTAGTATCTCGTGCAAATTCGTACCTAGGGGGCATTGGCCTACTGAAAATGCTGTCATAGCCTAGCATATGTGCAGATTCCTTTATACATTTGATTCTCCAATGTTCTTCAGTCAGTTAAGTGCCATACATGATACACGCTTTGGGCGATCATGTCTCAAAAGAGACATGACTGACTGGGCACAAGATTATCCTGCCATTGCTTTCTGTGGTAGACTGGTTGCCAGCCAAGGCTAAAGAACTTAATCTGTTCTATTATTTAACCCATAACTGGAGAGAAGAGACAGATTAATACCTGTCCCAGGGTTATTTGTGCATAAGTGAATGCAAGGAATTCAGCTAGAATTCAAACTTGGCTTCCCGATTCCTCGTTCCGAGTCGAGATCTACTGCATCACAATACACATCTATTCTTCACAATTCTAAATTCCGTGAAGGTTACCTGGATTAAGGTACACCTGAAGAAGTCTGGAGAGAGTCACAGTCAAAAACCATGTTTGCGACAACAAAGATGGGAACTGTAAATAATGATTTAAATAGTGAAAATAAAAGAAAAAGAAAAATTTTTATGGATACATAAAAACTTTTAAGTGATAAGTTACTAGCTCTGCTCTAATCCCCCCCCCCCCAAAAAAAAACAAGGTGAAGTTAACATCAGGAAAAATATTACCTGAAAAACAATATGCAGAGGAAGGAGCATATTAAGAGAAATTTATCTATCTTATTATTACTATAAACATTATATGCACATGGCCAAGTGGTTAGAATGTTAGCTTTCTGGCCATGAGGCCTGGTTTCAAATCTTACCATAGTCAATTTATCAGGAAGGTGACTTCTTGATGTTATTGGTTTGGAGGAGGTAACCTCAGTGTGTGGCACCTTTGGAAAGACTCTGAAAACCAGACCATGGGTTGAGACAAGACTTTTGAGTAAAATTGGGAGCTGTCAGTGGTTGTGCTAACGAAAAGTCACAAGTCATCATAACTGAGGATTTGAGTGTGCTGGCCTTGTTTAGGCTGTTGACCACAAGCTCTCACCCAGAAACTGTAACTAACTGCTCCACAAAGTTGCAGTATAACCCACAGGTGGGCTCTGTGGGTTTTAAACAAACACAAATAAACCATTCAGGAATTCGCAATAGGGTTGGCTAATTAGGCTAGTAGATGGACATCCTTGGATATGAGCAGCCAGCCATCTATCCACTATAAATGTTATTTTTAGTGAGCACTCGTTTGAGTTGTTCCCTGAGGTTTTTTTTATTTTCTTAAACAAACCTGCCTAGATCAAGAAGTCTTACTGAAGAAAAATTGTGCTCCCAAGCAGGTATTAAACCCGTATCACTTTTCCCATTTGAGAAATTGCTTCTACATCTGGAATGTGCCACCACCAGTTTGGTCACAGTAGGCTATTTTGAATGATCATGGTTTGAATTAAGGAAACCACATTTCTCGTTGGGATTTCTACAAATCTATAACTGCTAAGCTTCAGTTTTCTACTTGAAATGTAAACATGTCATTTTTTGACAGAATTTTTTTTAATTCTACATTATTTATTATAAACATTCAAATATAGATCCAAAGAAATCCCAACAAGAGAATAATAACATTTATAGTTATAAAAAATGTTGGAGATTTAAAAATCCATTAAAAATATCTTCTTATATAATTGACAAATGTTTATTTTTTGTCAGTCATGTTTGTAAAATTTTGCCCTACTAGATTATTTCCCTTGCACGGGTTATGCCAGGAGGTCTTGTTTTTATTGTGACAATGATAGGATGTCTCTGGGTGTTAAAAAATGATTATGAAAGAGCAAAATACAAGAATAAATTAGTGTGTGTGTGTTTTTTTATAATTGCTCACACACTACAAGGCCTAAGTATCATTCAAGGTAGAGGGTTACTGAATGGGGATGCTATAAAAGCATATAGGATGCAAGTAAATGTTGCCTATTATATAGGCTCGATAATAAGCACTTGACTTAAAGAGATTAAGATTGTAGTGATTAGGGAATCATCACTTTCGTGAGTCCGTTCCACATTGTAACAGTTTTGGGGAAGCAGCTGTTTGGGTGGAACTTATGAAAGGAATGGGGATAAGTTGACTCAGTGTACATGGCCTGGTGGATCCTAGCTGTGAAAGTCTGAACTGGTGGAAAGAAAGGATGTGGTTCTTCTGAACATGTACCATGAAAATAGCAATAGAGAAGCAACGTTTCATTTGTGGGAGAGGGGTTGAAGGGTGGGAAAAAACTCATCACCCTCAGTGCAGGGTAATCGTTTTGGAAGTTGGCTAAGGCTGACAGGTGAGACAGTTCTGGCCCAGAATTGACAGCAATATTCCATTTTTGGTCTGATCTGGCTCTTGTAAAGATGAAGTGTGGCAGAAGGACTCTATCAAGGCTGAAAAATGGGGACTGGGCTTTTCCAACCAAAATGTAGTAGCAATATTTCATTTTAGGTCTGATCTGGCTCTTGTAGAGATAGAGAATGGCAGGTGGAGTTAGGTACTTCCTGGAGTGATTTTGGGAGCTGGCAATTTTTGCTATGTCTTTTAGCGAGGAATCATATATATGAAATCAACTCAGTCGTTGAAGTACTAGCAAAGTCAGGGGTAAGATCAGCTGCCAGGTTCTGGTCAACTTAACTTTTGGGGCTGCTCCTATAAACTGTGGTATCTTCTGCATTTATATATTCTTTTTTCCTCATCATTTCACCCCAAACAAGACAGAACTGCTACTGGTGCGCAGGGGGTTACATAAGAGGTGGGTGATCAGAAAGAGGAACAAGTTATTGGGGTGTCAGAGAATGGGTAAAAGAAGGATGAGAACACTGATGTGAAGGGAGCTGCATGAGAGTAGAGTGGAAAGGGAGAACATGATGCAAAGGTTGTCAGGGAAAGGATTCAAGTCAAGGATATAAGAGATGGTAATTGACATTGTATTTAAATTCTTGGAGATTGTTGCTGTCAGGGAAGCAAGTATATGAAAGGAAATTTCACAGGTGGGAAGTGCGTAAAAAGAAGCTGTTGGAGTAGAAATTGCAGTTACATTTGATTGGTTTCACTGTAAAAGGGTGGGACCTAGCTGCTAGTCTAGTAGCTAGAGTAATTCATGCAGAGGGAGCACCAGGGAGCTAAGCTCATCAGAACAGAAGTCATGAAAATATTTGTAGAAGAGACAGAGGGAAGCCACATTACATCAGTGAGAAAGTGACTGGAGTCGAGCTACCAGGTCAGGATCAATTACATTGCAGATTCTCCATTGGATTTTGTCAAGAAGCCTAAGATGAATAGCAGGGGCACCCGACCAAATGTGACAGCAGTGTTCAATGCATGGTCAGATGGTAGATTTATATATGTGCAAGATGGATTCAGACAAGAAAAACAACTTTCCTAGCAGCAGATTTAGCTATGAATTAAATGTAGTCATTCCACTTGAAGTTGTATGATTGAGTTAGGCCAAGGAGACGCAGTGTTTTGCTTTCAAGGAGACTAGCCTGATCCATTCTGATGTGGGATAGGAGCAGTTATCTATGGTGGTTAAAGGATAGCATCTTCCTTTTGGAAGCATTAAAATTTACAAGCCATTTCTTATCCTAGTCTACCACAGATTGGAGGTCCTTTTCAAGATCAGCAGTGAAGTTTGCTTTGTTAGCCTCGGCAATCTGAGGATGTTCTTTGACAAACTTTTAATATATAGCAGAAAATAGTAGGACTGGCTGTTAACAATGTTTATGAACTTATATACGCACACGCACACAGAAGATCAGAACAAAGTGTATAGCGTTTTTAAGTGAATTTCAAAGGCAACATTTAGATATTTGTACATAAACTTATTCAACAGAATATGTGCCATTTTATACCAGTACTTTTCTCCATCTTTGAGGCAGCCTCATGATTGACCTGTTCATTACTCAGAAAGATGCAAAGTAGTTTTTACAGTCTCGCAGCGATTTGAAATTCCTCTCATTACGAGAATGTTAAAGGGATTGGAATAAATGACAGTGTCATATAGTGATTTTCTTGAAGATGGAAATATTTCTACAAACACAATGTTGGACCCAATAATATCTGGACAAATCAAGGATGCTTGCAACAAATATTGCAACCATGAGGACAACGATGGAAGTTAACTCTGCATAATTTCGTATCACTACAACTGCAACAATGATACTCAACAATTCTGGAGTGATGATTAAAACTTTTCAACTTAAATTTCATAACATCAGCGAACCCTCAACCTGACTTCCGTGGAAATTAGTTTCACAGAGATGTGAAGTTTGATGAAACACTTTACCAATTGTAGACCATTCTTTTTCCTTTCATCTTTTTCACTCTACATTGTTACAAACAATCCATTTTTTATTTGCTGCAATTGTTTCTTTTAAAAGAAAAAAAGAAAAGGGGATTATTTTTGTGGCATTTGAGCAGAGAATCACAGTAATGTAGTCTATTGAATTTTTTCTTGCTAAATTGTGAGGCCCCCAAACATTGTAGTAATTATAATGATTTAGAATGCAAATCTTACAGATTAAAACCACTTATGAACATTAGTTCCATAAATGGCACATATCTTTTTGGCTGATGTAAAGTGTTTTTTTTCTACTGGAAATAAGAGCATCAAATGATAAAAGCATTTCATTTTTCTCCATTTTAACATTTATAATTCACAATCCTCACAAATTGTTCTCGTAAAGATGCATTGAAATGTCACCTTTCAGAATTTGGCATAAATTTTAGTTACATGTTCAAACACCACCTACTAAAAAATGCTATAAACTTTTTCAAAACCTTATATATGACACACTTGAAGGTACGCTGCAAAATTCTTTGCTTAACCTATTCTGAAGAATCTGTTCAAATAGAATTTCTTTTTAAATCCTGAATAATTTCGGACCACTTTTCTATGTGTGTTGTGGTGCAGTGGATATTGGCTCAGAACAAGAAATCTGAGAGCTAAGTTTAAAATCGAATTTGCTGCATTCATTTATGCGCAAATACCCTTTGGAAAAATATTAATCTGTCTATTCTCTCCAGCTATGGGTTAAGAATAGTAGTAGGAATAAGTTCTACAGACTTGGTTGGCAACCAGTCTACTGCAGAAAGTAACGGCAACCTACGGCAGGAAAATTTTCTGCCCAGTCATTCATGTCTCTTTCGAGACATGATCGCCCAAGTGTGTATCATGTATGACACTTAACTGACTTCATTTGCTTTTTTTTATGCAATATTCTATATCAATGAAATTAAAACAGCGGAGTTAAATAGGAGTGAGTTTTTCTCATAGGGATTTGTATCACAAAATAAAAATGTCAAATTATTTGCAATTCTAGAAATTAAACAAAGCAGAAATATATCATGAGTCTCATGATCAGGTCTGGTCATAGGGTCGCTGTTCAGCTGAGTATCTGACCATTTCCCTCTGCATGTCTTAGTTATGTGACAGTGTCTCTGCAAAAAGATTTTCAGTTACAAGCAACTTGGTATAAAAATCAAAGAGGTATTCATGCATAGTTTCAGAAATATAAACACAACCAAATGTTCTGCAATTTCTCCATCACTCTGTAGCTTTGTGTCTATCTGAAGAAAGACGTTAAATTAAGTGTGCTTTGTATACAAGTCACAAATTATTAGTAAATCTATAACACATTGACAAATGAATGCAAGAAAAAGTTCTCAGTAAAATTGCAATCTAAACTTTTTAAACTCAACCTTAATCTTATGCTTCATTTATGACAAGTTAAAGTTTGCGTTTGGTATTTATATAATAAAAATAGAAATAAAAATATGAAAATTTAAAACAAACACATATTTTCCTTGAAGTTTCAAAATCTATTTGCAATAAGAGAAACCAAGTGATTCTTCTATTCAGGCCTTACCTATTTTTTTTTTGTTTTTGTTTACAGATATAAAAATCATTTTTATTGAATCAGTTAAAGCAATCAACACTTTCATTCAAGTTATATATTGATAGAGTTATTTGTATGATCGTCTTAGTAAAAGAAAATAGTATTGGTTGGTAGTTTTTTATCTTATAAAATCTACCTCAAATTTTATAAAGTTTCAACTCATGGTATTGTTAACTGAAGTTTTTTTTTTTTTTTAAATTTTACTAGTTATTGTATATACTTGAGTATAGTGTGAGTTTTTATCAGTTTTTTATGTAAAAAGAAAATAGGACAAGTAATTTTTTTTGAAGAGGTTAAAAAATAAAATCACGTATTTTTGGTTAACTGGTTGTACTATACACATGTAAATTTATTCTGGAGGGGTTAAATTCATGCAAAAACAATTTTAAAGAAATTCAGGAGTTGTACTATACATTAAATCGACACACACAAATACATACAATACTGTCAGTTATTATGAATCGATGAATAAAAGTGAATCTGTATTCTAATATTTTCTTTGTAATCTTTTCTGATTAAAAAGAAAATTTTTTCATTGACATTTGAATTGACATAAGGTAAAGAACAGGTAGGGAAAAAAGTGTCTTTAATCTAACTTTTCACTTTAAAAAATCTCTGAAGAAGCTTGTTAAAGACGAACAATAGAAAGTCTACAAAATAATTCCAGGCTTACAGCTTCTAATCCTAATTTATGATTTTTAGTCAGATTTTACAAATCTGTGGATAAAATTGATACACTAATCTACATTACCAAAGGGAAGAACTGAAACAGTTAACACGTCTGTGAAGTTTGGGAATGAGAAGCAGTTATTATTTGCATTCAGACTAATATCCTCATCTTTGTTGGTATTTTTAACATTTCAACCATTGTGTTTCTTGATCTGTGCAACCTTCAGGTAATTTTTACCTGGAGCCTCAATTTAATGTATGGGTTAAATTATTCTTGTTCTCATTCAGCCTGTGTACTACCCAGCCCAGGGATTGAAGTCACAATTACTATTCTACCAAGTTAATGAACCAATGCTTAAATTGAGTAGGGTTCAATTTAAAATTTCCTAAATTAAAAGAACACTTGAAGAAGGTGGGGAGGGATGGAGTTGCACAACATTCAAAACATGACAATAACAAAAGATGGAGACAATAGTCTGGTGTAAATAAGAGTTAATGTGTTATAGAAAAATAAAACATCATACTTGGTACAAATACTTGTCATACTGATCCAAGAAATGTAAAAGAAAAAAAAAAAAAAAAATGATATATATATATATATATATATATATATATACACGAGTCAATAAAGAACGAAGGAAAAAATTTTTTTACAACGTCCAAAACAATTTAAAACAGTGCTCGATATATAATATATAGAGCTGTGAATATTTATTATAAATTATATTTTAGAACATGTACAAAATTTTATATATATCCACTACAAATCGTACATTTGTTTTGACATTGAAACTACAATATTTCTTCAGGTGGTGGGGACAGGAAGGGAAAGCCTCTTTTCTTGTATACCAAATACTATTTCTCACCAAATATAAGTGAAGAGGCTTTCCATTCCTGTCCACACCACCTGAAGAGACATTGTAGTTTCAATGTTGAAACAAATGTACAATTTGTAGTGGATATATATAAAATTTTGTACATGTTCTAAAATATAATTTAAAATAAATATATATATATATATATATACACACACACAAGTTAGAGGGTATAGATGGAATAAAATTCCGTATCCAAAGAAACATTATTCTTAAACAAATGCTTAATACAGAGTGAATAATATTGATTTTGAATTTATAACATATATGTTATAATATCACTACAAAAGTAGATATTTTGTTTTGACACTAACCATGTCTTATCAAGTGATGATGTTGAATTAAAGTTGAAGAGTTTTAAACTAGCCAAACCCCTTCAATCAGGGAGACATTGCTACATAGTCTTTGGTGACCAATCAAAACACAAGTAATTTCTAATTTTAGGAACATAAGAACAGACTCTAAACACAATTTATTGGGGCATTAATGTAATATTTGATTAAAATATAGATCATCATTATTACTAATTGACTATTATTTTCACTTTACAATAAAAAAAAAAATTAATACAAATGAATATTAGAGACCATGAATTTTAAATTCTAAGTTTAACACAGCAGTAGATTTAGATTATTGTAAAGTTATTACAATATGAAACGATGAAGAGAGATACACACACATATATACCTACATATGGACAAACAAATATATACATACACTCGTATATATACATGTATGTATACTCACATATATAATATATATATAAATTTTTTAACTCATGTTTTTAGTGATATGTCAATTTATTTGTTAAATTTAGAGCCAGGTTGAGAAAGCAACTATAAATGCTACATATTGGATACATGTAAGACCGAATTTGTCAGATGGCGTGCGACTTAGAAGTTTTAAATAAGGTCAAGACAAACAAAATAAATTCTAATTTTTATTGTAAAATGAAACTAAGTCAATTATTAACACTGATCTCTTTTGTTAATATTACATTAATACCCCAATAAATTGTGTTTAGAGTCTGTTTTTATGTTCTTCAAATTAGAAATTACTTGTATTTTGATTGGTCACCACAGACTATGTAACAATGTACCCCTGATTGAGAGGTCCGGCTAGTTTTGAACCTTTTAAAACTCATCTCGAAATCAGCATCATCACCTGATAAGACACAAGTAGTGTTGAAAGAAAATAGCTACTTTTGTAGTGATATTATAACATATTTATGTTATACACACAAATTTATTTTTTATATAAAATTAATTTGCATTGCTCCACGGAAATTTGTTTTGAGATTTATCTTGTCATCAGGCAACGTTCAATAACTATGGTGAAAATGATTTACATTTGAATTTAGAAAACAATACAATTGCTATTTAAAGGGTTAATATGGAGGGAGAAGACAGAAAAATTGAGATTTAATGGATGTGTTTAATTTTTGGAGTAGATAGATCTATCGCCCAGTTCACACTCCACCCATGTCTACTGAACAGGTTAAGAGGCTCATCCCTTGTTCCCTGTTTAGGATGTGGTTTCTGGCCTTTTCTTTTCCAATCTTCTCACTATTACGTAGCCCCCTGCACATTAGTGGTGTTACCACCTTGCTCAGGGTGATACGATTAAAAAAAAAAAAAAAGAATTAAGGTCGATTTTAAAATTTGAAAATATATGTGATCGGGGTTTTTTCTTCCAGGTTTACGGGAAAATGTAATTTTATTCTGTTAGAGTCTAAGCTGGATATGCTATTGGCTACAAAGGTAATTCTCTTAGATTTCTATGCATCTCAGCTATTTTAATATAAAAAAAGAAAGTGATAAAGAAAACTTAACTTGACTTAAAGGGACCTTTGGTATGATTAAAATATTTTAATTCAGTTCAGAGTGCATTTTTTTTCATCATTTCTCCACATATTCTTAACTTGCATAAATTTAAATATCTATTGAATTAATTGAATTCTTTTTTGGTATTAAAAGAAACCAACAAAACATCCACAATAAAAAAGAAAACTTAAAAAAAAAAACTAGAATACGTAAGTCTTTTAATGACCCATGCCCTTTGTGTCTATATAAAAAAATTATACATTATTAAACTTCTTAAAAATAAGGATCTATAAAATAAACATAATGAAATTACTGTCATATGTAAACATTGCAAAATGTTCACCTTATAATATGGTTAATAATTCTTCATAAAAGAGTATCAACTTACATGTATCTTGTACTTTGTTTTGTATTATGATATATTAAGTCAACATATAACCTATATTTTCAAATTTCAAAGTTGACTTTTATTCTGATTAGTTAAATTAAACACACCCATTAAATCTAGGATGTGCGTTGTAGTGCATTGGATATTGACTCGGAATGACAAATCGTGGTGCTGAGTTTGAATTCCATGCATTCACTTACGCACAAATACTCTTGGGAAAGGTATTAATCTGTCTCTTCCCTCCAGTTATGGGTTAAATAACAGGATAGATTGGGTTCTATAGCCTTGGTTGGCAATCAGTCTACCGCAGAAAGCAATGGCAACCTACTGCGGGATAACCTTCTGCCCAGTCAGTCATATCTCTTTTGAGACACAATTGCTCTAAGCATGTATCACATATGGCACTTAACTGACTGACATTAAATCTAAATTTTTCTGTCTTCCCTCTCCATATTAACCCTTTAAATAGCAAACATTGTTTTCTAAATTCAAATGTAAATCATTTTCATCATAGCTATTGAACATTGCCTGATGATGAGATAAATCTCAAAACATGGAAATTTCTCTGTCACAATGTAAATGAAATTAATTTTAAATAAAAAAAACAAATTTAATTATATTATGCTTTATAATCTATGTTGTTTTAAGCACTTTTTAAAAAAAAGTAAATGCCTGATAACTCAGGATTTTAAACCTGTTGGCTCTCTTTATCTCGATATAATATATATAATTTTGATTAAGTAAAAAGATGAGACCAAAAACATGCAAGTTGCAACTTAAATGCCAACTGTGAATTGTACACACACCAAGTATGTATGATAAAAGAGAGAGAAAAAAAAAAAGAAAAAGTAAGATATTTAGATAACAAAGAAAACAAAGGAACTGATGGAATTTGTGTGATTTTATTGTTTGTCAGACCAAAATAATCAATCACAGACATGCTGATAATATCTATATACATTTGCAGGCCAAGCCAATGCTACCTGACTCTGAAAGTCATGGGCCACTTTGCCAGTTACAGAAAACAAATGAATTCAAGGGCAGAAGTTTTTTTTTTAATTTTTATATATATCTGTATCTTTGTGGCTGGCTTTAAGTGGACACAATTTACAGATGGTAGTCATCACAATAATAAAAAAAAAAAAAGAAAAAATATTGTGCATCACAACAACTTGGGGTGGGGAGGAAAATAAATCAAACTGCAGAACTCAATAACAACTGCACTGAGTGGTTAGGCACAATTTTGTCATTGTTATCCCAACCTATTGCCCCACCCCCACAATAAAATTATCTCCCTCCCTTTTTCATATTTTAAAAATAAACAAAATATTTGCAGAAGACCACAAAATAATTTACCTTATGCAAAAAGCAAAAAATATCTATGAAAAAATACAATCTGCTTTTTAGGAAGCAAATATTCTGTTTTAACTGTTAATTAATTTTTTTTTATTTTCATCCAATAAAATAAAAATAAAACTTTTCTACATCAAGACAGAATAGTTAAAAAAAAAAAAAAAAAAAAATTCTTTATAAAAACAGATTTTTAAAAAAATCCTTATTCTACTCTAGATATCACAATCATATTGTATCACTAGTTTATAAAAAGAAAGCTCAAAAATGAATAGTTTATTAAATAAGGCAAATCAGTAACCCAATAAGAAGTAAGCATTACCTCAACAGAATAGTAAATATTTGGATAAAAAAAAAGAAGACATTTTGAGAGAATCTTCGGCATTCATTTACAGCAAAGTTGGAATGTTATTTAAATACTTAGTATATGTTTACTTTTGTTAAATTGGACGTTTCAGTGAAGAGTCAATTTCATTTACTCAATGATAATGTTAGTACTTATGACCAACTTGTGAATATTCTTATAGGAGATTGTTATTCATAACAAGGCTTCATTCTTTCTACATTATTTTCTTGATGCCTTTCACAGTTTAACTTTATTCCTAAACTACTATTTAATCAGGTTCTTTTTTCATGCCTAGTCAAAGTAGAATAAAAATTAATTGGAAATTTCCTTTCATATGAAAATAGTAAATTTAGGCACAAATTGAGTGATTATACTTACACCAATGCAACCAGCAATCAGGTCACTTTCATTTGGATTAATTAATATAAATAGCAGGTTTCAGTTGCATGCAATTATAAAAAGGAAGTGACGGTGATGGAGGGGAGAGGTAAGCACAACAGTTGGTCTGTCCAAATACCATTTATAATTTTGAGAAGAGTCATCATTCAAACAGATTTTTGGGCAATTGAATTTTATATTGATTATTCTGATATTTCACTTGATCCCTTCAATTGCCTTTGTATAGGTTACAATTTTTATGAACAAAGACTGTTTTTTTTTCTATTTTAGACTAAATCTTAGCACTATTAAAAAAATAGAGAGAGAGGCTTAAGAGAGTCAATGAATAAATTAACTGAAACATTGAAATCTAAAGAATTTTAAATTGTCTGAAATTTTCTTTGACATGACACTATTCGCTTAAGAAAAAGAATTGTGAGGGGTAGGGAGAACGTGCCTCAACATTTGCCTTTGATAGCAAACTTATAAATGGTTTGCGAGAAATATTTACCAAACAAAATTTTAAAACCTGAAAATACCCAAAACCTTAAAATACTATATTATTTATTATTTGATCACGGTTCCTGTTTAGAATTCAAATTGCAAAATCTAAATGAGAACATAAATTATGAATGAAATATACTGCAAATGCCAATAAAAAGAACATTTACACTAGATTTCATTAAATGTATAAAGAAATGAAAATGGAAATTATTCATCCTTCCTTGATTGATTGATTGATTTTAGTTATCATTAACTTAAGTCTAACTTAAATGAAATTCTTCACAAACTAAATAGACCATCCAAATATTGGGGTAATGCCATTCTTAATTACTGAAAGATTAAACAAACATAAAACTAAGTATTTGAACAGAAAGCATTTGCCAAATCTAAGGCCCAAAGTTAACAGTTTTAGAAAACAAAAAAAAAAAAAAAAAAGTGTTCATATATAAATGAGTAGGAATAAAGTCCTTTTTGATTTATGAAAGAAATGAAAGCAAGCCGAAATAACGAGTTGTAATAGTGATGTGTTTTATAATCACACTGGACTCAAGAATTCACAAATCAACAACGATTTGGCAAATAGAATGATGTAAATACCATTTGATATTCTTATCATCTTTTCACTTTTCTTTTTTGTTTATTTTTTTTCAATTGAAGTAGATAGACTAAACTATTGCCCGGTTTCACACTCCACCCATGTCTATTGAACAGGTGTACAGGCTCATCCTTTGTCCCTGTTTAGGACGTGTTTTCCGGCTTTCTCTTTTCCAATCTATTCACTCTTACGTAGCCCCTTGCACACCAGTGGTGTTACTGCCTTGCTCGGGATGATATGATTAAAAAAAAAAAATTTCATTGACAATCTTGTTGAATCTTTATGGCGTCTCAAAAGAGATTTGTGGGGGAGGGTGTTCTTACAAATATCAATAGTGAAACAAATTTCTTACAAAATGCCTGGTATTTCTTTTTTTGACCAAAGTTTAAACATTTTGCTGGCTTTCCCCATCCCATCCTTCCACATCATATTTTCAAGGAATGTTTTCCAATTATTAATGCAGGTATTAATATTTATATACCAAAGCCCGGTAATAAAGAATTTGGAAGCAAATAGTATGTCAAGATGCATGCAATTCAAAGAATTTTATAATCTTTAAGTATAAGCGTCCTTTGATAATTCGTAAGTAGATCAAATCATGCTAATCAATCATTGCTCAGGAAGACAAAACGTAGAATTCAGAACAAACTTGAATCTTGTCTGAAAACGGGAATAAACAGGTTGGGTCAGAAGTTGCTTTACTTTAGATATTATTTTATTAACATGGTTATATTTCAACTAAATAAACAAAGAAAACATCTTGAAATAGGAATAAAATGAATACAAATGCTTAGAATTAAAAAAATACAAAAGGAATAAATTGAATAAAAAGTTCAAATGTGTATGAGATTTAACTGTTAAACAAATAACATGACAGTAAGGTAACTTTTGGCTTATCCTGTGATTAGCTATTTCTTTTGTTATTGTCAGAGTGCATGGATTAAAAAAATAAAAATTAAATTCTAAGAAAATAAACTATTTCTTTAGATGAATGTCATCACAAATTCCTACTAATCTATAATTTAAAATACTTACTCAGAAACAGGTTAAAAATGCAAGATATATATATCTCATTTAATTACCCAACTGCAAATGTTTAACTATTAATATTCAGGCAAAGCAAAAAAAAACAAAAAAAAAACAAAAAAAAAAACGGTGTATCAAAAGGACACTTTTTTTCTCTTGGCATGACTATTACTGTATACTCCCTAGGCAATTTCCATTGTTTTTTAAAGCAATTTCTAGAATTTTAATAAAACTCAATTCATACATTCTTTTTTTTTTTTAAAGAGTTGAAAAAAAAAAAAAAAGAATTAAACACTATTCTTGTAAATTAACAATCTAATGAATAATATTTAATTTTTTTTTTAGTCAATTCTCAAAGAAAAAAAAAAAAAAAAGGAAGTGGATAAACTCAGATGCTCACAACCTGGTTTAGTGAATTTGTGGCAAGAGTGCAGGAAAGAATTGCCCAGAACATGCATTTTTTCAAAATTTACAATCAATTACATTCATTCAATTTTTTTGTTCTTAGACAATTTTATAAATTTATGCATAAAAAAAATGGTTTTAATAGTCATTTTTTTTATATGATAAATAATAAATATTGCATTGTTCACATATTTGTATAAACTTGTAAATATAAAATTATTCATGTAAACAAACTAATAAATTGTGTTAAACATTTTTGTTGTCAATTCTCAAGAAAAAAAGAGAATGCATAAATCCAATTTCATGTTTGGGTTTTATTAAAATTCTAAAAATAGCTTTGAAAAACAAAAATTGCTGAGAAAGTATACAGTAATACCAGTGTCAAGATAAAAACCATTGTTACCGAACCACAAAAAAGAAAGAAAAAAAATAACGGTGTGCTATTTGCCATTGTTTGTTATTGACAGTTTTCATGACAGTATTTTATCCTCTATCACTTGAGCATCTTAAAGTTTTGTATTGCATGTATCATTTGTATTAGGAGACAATCAAGTTTTGACACAAGGTCATGAGGATGAAATTCCTAGTAAAAACTGAACTTACTACTCACTTGTAACAATCTTCTCAAGGAATTACACTAACCATGACCCCATGGTGAATAATATCATAAATTAGGTTAGTATTGAACAGACTTTCACCATTTTTTGCTTTCTCTCAGTGGTTCTCATTTGAGAATAACAAAAGTTCAGAATGTTCTGTTCCACAACAAAGCACAAACATAACTTGATAAGTAGCCAATGAGAAAGCAAAATTCAAACAATGGTTTCATATTAACCCATAAATGGTAATTTGTAGTTTTAGGGCCTCAATTGCAAAAAAAATGGAGGTCTCCATCAGTCACACACACACACGAAATTATACCAACTCAATGTAAGTGACAAAAATCTGTTTATCAAAGTCACTCAGAAATTGCCAATTTAGCTGCTTCTGCTACAGTTAATGGGCTATTTTTCTTCAATGGCATTTTTGCCTAGTATGAAACAAAAGGCTGCAGAAAAACCAAACAAAAAAAAAAAAACACCCATATCTCTGCTATACTTTGTATTTTTAGTTTACATTTGCTTTGATATTAAAGAAATGAGATCGATGCAAATATGGCTTTAAGAAAAATGAAAGCTGTTCTAGTGATAAATACATGAAACAGTTCATGTAAAACTAGTGTCTTTTAAACGTATGTATAATAACAATCTTAAACTATTTTTCTGGAATGTTTTTACATTAAAGCTGAGCTATAGAAGGCTTATTCATCAATTTGTGCATTTTGCCTGTCCCCACCCTTTTATCTTTCCACAAGTAAGAAAGTGAACTCAAAATTCTTTCCTCAATCACCAGTTCTCAGCTTATATAAATGAGTGGATAGAACACACATGTTCATATTACACAGATATGCTGTGTATTTAATATGTTAAGTTTTCTGGTTGAAATATTAGTCTACAAAGTAAATTAATTATAACATAATATAAAAAGACAAAAGCAAACTCCTACAGTTTAAGCATCTGATTATCCAAAGTGAATTTTTTAGCAGAATAGTTCCCCCACCCCATATAGATATCATTATTTAGCAAGAAGCTAATATAACAATAGCTAATATAAATGTTAAAATCAGACTTCTGGATCCTATTAAGGGATAATGTAATTTTCACAAGAAGTCTATGTAAGCCATGCACATATTGATGTATCAACAGAATAAAAGCAACTTTTTTTCCATGTAAAGTTAATGAAGTGAGGAATTATGAAGATTATCATTTGCCTCATGAGAAAAGTGATTTTCCATTGAGAGAGAGAGAGAGAGAGAGAGAGAGAGAGAGAGAGAGAGAGAGAGAGAAACACATTTGAAAATTGTCCAAAGAGGGTTTCCAATTAAATAAACAGAAAATTCTTCCTCCTCAAATAATATTCATATTTGAAAAGAAAGCATTTTGAATATAGTGTTTTATTGCCTTTAGATTTGTTAACCAAGAAAAATATACAAGAAAATTTTCAAAACAAACCTGCTTTTTCTGATTCATTCTTCTGCAAACAAACTTTCTGACAGAATAATTGCTTCTTTAGACTTAAAAAGAAAATCTATGAGGCTTTCCACCTTCCATAGCATCATGAAGCTGTGTAAACAAAGTTTTTTTTTTAACTTTTTGAAAAATAAACAAAAATGGAAAGCTAGGAAACTTCAGGAAAATCTAAAATTTGTTTTTCTTCTGAGCAAGAAATTTAGTTTATATTCTCCTGCCAGTTTCCTATTTTGGGAGCAATTCATTTATTCATTCAAATCAATTGTGAGAAAACACCAAACACAGAACAAGCAACAGAATTGCTATTTTTATTTTATCATTGCACAGCAGAAAATTAAAATAAAACCCCTAAAAAACACAGGATGTGATATTATCAGCAACAACAGAGGCAATCAGTAAAGCATTAGCCCGACAATTGGGCAGAGTGCCATTTGTCTGGTTTTAGACAAATTCTGTTGTTTAACATTTGATAAGCCAGAGCCAATGCCAAGACATTGAACGATGAAAATCTGACTGGCCAGCATTCAAGTAGAGAGCAAGTTGACTGAATGATTCTGTTTATTCAGAAGACCAATTCTTATTTGAAAACTTTATCCAATTTAAGGCTTTTGAATTTTCATCTTTCACAAACATCTTTTTTGGTCCCAAAACAAATAGAGGAAACAAAAAAAGAAAAAAAGAATCCAGTGTTTAGAAGTTTTTGTCAAAGTTTTTCTCATGGAGAAAACAAACAAATAAATTAAAGAAACCAACAAACAAAAAACAGCTGTTTTGCTGATAGTGTCAGACATTTTTTTTCTCCTCCCATTCACTGTTGTTGCATAAAGATCCACTTAACTCACAGAGTCACACGTTCAGACAATTTCATATTAGAAGATTAAAAATGTTGGCTAGAAAGTTTTGGTCTCTTTCAATGGAAACCAATTCACATCACTTAATGCACACTGCAATGGAGGAGGCAGTCAGTGGTAGGAATACATATTGTTAATAGTTGAGAGAAAAAAAAAGTTGTCACTAACAATGAAGGCCAAAGAAACACAGTAGGTGCAATTGAGATATTGCTGGGATCAATGGAACAACAATGACACCAGCTTAAAATATCCCAAGTAATTCTTTCTTGTTTAAAACCAACAAATTCTCACTTTTACCCCTCCTTTTCTCTTGTGGTTAGAGAGAATGAAAAACAACATCACCATTTTTTATTAATAAGAATTTCTTGTATCTGGACAAAAGTTTTTTTTTTTGTTTTTATTTCATATGTATATATAATTTTTGTTTGTTTTTATTAAAAAAAAAAAATTAAAAAAAAACAACAAAAAACAACAAATTAAAATAATGCAAATAAATAAATCTTTAAAAAAGAAAATATTTAAATAAAAACAATTTTTTTCCTAGCTCAATTACTTATCGATGGTAAGCATAGTTACCATAGGCATAATCTTCTTCCATGTTACCATTGCGATAAGCAAGGTGGTAGTCTCCCATTGGCGGATGGCCATAAATTCCTAGAGGGCGCCCATATTCGTCCACTGGTTGGCCATCCACTATAAAACCCAGCTGGGTATCAGGCCGTACATAGGGTTCAAATTCTCCACTGTATCTGAAAAGATAGGTAAGGGAAATCTCTTTAATAAATAGTGAGAATCAGTTCTGGCACATTCATGCATGCGCGCGCACACACACACACACACACACACACAGTCCTATATATTTGAATGCTTATTTAATATAAGTTAAAGAAAAAATGCACATGAAAATTTCAAAATTATATTAAGAAAAAAAAAAAAAAAAAAAAGTATACTCAAGTAAAAGAAAGGAACAAACAACAAACCCAGCTGCAATAAATGTAGTTACAATTTGACTTGCAGGTTTAAATCTTGTTTGTATAATTTCTTCTTTAGCCAATTTTTTTTTAACTATTCAAACAATAATGATGTGACACGGAAAAATCAATTCGACCAAAAGGATTACCTCCCTTTAAATCGGCTTTATTAATTTTAAAAAGTAAATTCACAAGCTATCGGAGTCTGATTTGGCACCTTGATGTGGTGTAATGGTTAGCAAGCTTGTCAAAACCTATTACAACTGAGTAGTGAGTTCGATCCTCACTGGGTACCCCATACTTTCAACCTTATGCTACATCTAAGTGGTGCTTAGAAAATCAACTATCGAAGTCCGATTCATTTAAAAATCTCGGCATGTCAATAAGAATCATTAAATTGATTAATTAAAATTTTCTGAACTTTTGATTTAAAATTTAAAGTATTTGCTTTCTTTTGATTTGGTTTATTTAGAGTTCAAGCCAAGGCTGACCTCCGAAAATGTTTACAATTCTAAGGTTACGTTCCTAGACTATGTGCGACAAACAAGGAAAACATCAAAGAGATGCCTAAATAAACGGGAGCAGTCAAAAGACACATATAAGTAAAATAGTAATGAAAAAAAATCATGACCCAAACATATGCATCTAGTGACATGTTTGTCATTTTTACTTTAAATCCTTCAATTATACAATTTTAATTTATAATCCTTGTATTACTGAACTTCAAGTGCTTGAACGGATTTTAAGAAGCCAAATAATTTCTCCAAAAATGATAGCATCAACCACAGTAGCTTGCAGTATTAAAATAAGAAACTTACAACTTTTAGCAGTGATTGATAAAATCCCAAGTTCATGCACTTTCCCCTTTTCTTTTTACAGGTGAAAGATGTAGAGTTGGCGTAATGATTAACAGTATGGAAAATTCAAATTTTGTCTGAAATAATTTGTATTCATTTCTTATTAATACACTAAAGAAGAAAAAAACCTCAATCCACCCCTGCCAATAGGGTAGATTTGTACCATGTAATGCAGTACAACATGTTGCACATGATTTAGACAAGAGCACAGTCAGGTAAATCTACTACATCGAGAAATATCAGGAAGAAAACCACAAGAGTTCTCAATGATCTGACATTTCATAAGGTAATTTCATTGATGTTATGCAACCAAATTCAGGTTGAAATTACTAGTTTCTGCAATGAAACTTGTGCAAAGATTTGTTCCATTTTGAATTTAGTTAAAGGTTTGAGAAAGAACTTGGCTGCTTCTAAGTTTTGAATGTTTAATTTCTCGTAATCTTAATTGTTGTAATTATTAAACCATAACAATTTGGATTAATTATGGCAGATGTGCGTTGTGGTACAGTGGATATCGGCTCGGAACGAGAAGCCGGGGAGCCGAGTTTGAATTCCAGTTGAATCCATTGTATTCACTTACGTGCAAATACCCTTGGGAAAGGTATTAATCCATCTATTCCTTCCAGTTATGGGTTAAATAGCAGGACAGATTGGGTTCTATAGCCTTGGTTGGCAACCAGTCTACTGCAGAAAGCAATGGCAACCTACTGCGGGATAATATTCTGCCCAGTCAGTCATGTCTCTTTCGAGACATGATCGCCCAAGCATGAATCACGTATGGCACTTAACTGACTGAATCAAGACTTGTGAATTTTCTTAACAATTGATTTTTTTTTTACAGCTTTATTGCTTACTATATAAATTATTTCAATTTGTATGAATTTTACTTAGTAATTTCTTGAATATGTAATCCCTTCTGGTGCTATGTAACTGCGAATGACCTAATCATTAAAATGTGAACTCCCTTGTCTTGAATTCTCTAACCTACTGCTGGAAATTAGCAATAAAAACCTTCCAGTTTGTGGCCAAAAGCAGACACAATTTCAATCCCTCTTGGACTTGGTAACTTGCTTGGCCACAAATGTTAGGTCAGCATGGTTAACTGAACAAGCAATTCTCTTACTGCTGAACACTAATCTCAACTACCTCAACACTTAAGTCATGGGAGAGTTCCTAAGCAACAAAAGTAAGCAAAATTTCTGATGAAGAGGTAGTCATTTACCCTGTCAAGCTGCTTAATTCTCTTAAGCTATTGAGAATGACACCATACCTCATGATTCTGAGACACCCAAGGCTACAAAAGTACTTGCATATCATGCAATGATTATAAAGGCCACCATCTTCTGTAGACCATAAAAAATAAAAATAGTCTATTCCCAGGATCTTGTTTATTCTGTCTGAGCTACATCCTAAGTTCCAATTTCCCTGCAAGCTGTCTTTTACAATGATCAATCAGGCTGAAATTCAAATGTTCCATACAATCAATGTTGATCTTACTGTGCCATTCTTTTCTCAGTTATATAAATGTATTTGTTCAGCAGATTATCAGTACATAATACAATCTACTCTAAGACATTGCATTATTGATCAAACAGTGAAAACAAGTAGATTTCTAGTGTCAATGCAACAGACAGACCGAGAGAATTAAAAATCTTTTTTTTGTTATTTATACCTTGTGAATAACCAGATTAATAATTCTGATGGAGGGTGCACACTTATTTAACCGAGAGGCTGCCCATTTCTACCCAGGCAAAGCTGGGTATTCCTGCTATTATTCATATATTAGTAAATATAAAGTTTAATGTATAAATTAAGTGTAATTTTTTTTTTTAATCATATCACCCCAAGCAAGGTGGTAACGCCACTGATGTGCAGGGGGCTACGTAAGGGTAAAAAGAATGGAAAAGAGAAAGCCGGAAACCACATCCTGAACAAGGGATGAGCCTCTTCACCTGTTCAATAGACGTGGCTGGAGTGTGAACCGGGCGATAGTTTAGTCTATCTACTCCAATTGAAGAGATTAACAACAATAAAAAAGAAAACAATTATAACAATATACAGTAATAAATTATAACACAGTAATAAATGTTCTGTGACAAAAAGAAAGTTCCTTCTTACCACACAGCATACGATTTTCTTCTTTACTAAGTCAAGAGCTTTTATCTCTTCCTTTAAAAGGCAACAATTCATAGTTTGTCTTTGGCAAATGCAAATTGTCAGCATCTCTAGCATCTTGGGACTATTATTAAATAAATCTTATGAAACAATAATAAAGTAGAAACAATTGTACTTACCTGGGATTAAAAAGATTTCCTGCTGTCATCATATAATCAGGATTTCCATTGTATAAGCCATTGTCATCAATGTATTCTGGTGTAATATGACCATCCATCATCATCACAGGGTCAAATCCTGGAATAGAAAGAGAATAAAAAAAGAAAATCAGACATTTTGTCTAAAATTAATGACTTAAAGAAATAAGAGCAATAAGTTGCAGCCCACAGATCAGCCAACATGCGCAAAGTGACTTGCAGAGCAGATTTTGTATTTAGAGGAAACAAAAGTGAGAGGTGGTGTCAGACATGAAAACAGTTAATTAGATAATCATAAATTGAAGTAAGAAGAAAAAAAAGTGTCTTATTGTAGTATCTGTAATAAAAATGTCCATCTTGGTTTGTCAAGGAGTTTATTATTGATTCTATTGATTCATTGTATTTATGCAACTTAAATAGAAATTGTTTTTTTTTTCCCCTGAAAATATTTTTAATCACCTCTTCTATCCATTCTGACTAGTTTTCATTGAAGGATTTATATTTTAATTCTTCAGGGAGTGCATTATGATTAGAGGAACAAGATTGATTTTTCCTTGTTTTTGTACTTACAACTAAGAGTAGATAACAACAATAAAATTGGGATTAATGTTTTAAAGAAACTGTTGCGCTGTCAAAGTACAGGGCTTAATGATTACAAAGCAAAAAATCATTTCTATCTTGAAATATTGTTTTATATAAATACACTTTGGATAACATTAATAAGTTTGGAAATAACGTTTGAAGTGTTACATACAAAAGAATTATGTGGGAAAATAAAAAATGTTAAAATGCATAATTTTTTAGTTGATATTGATTTTGAAAATGGATGAAAAAGACTCAACAGGAATTGCCAGAGAAATAAAGTATGTGTGTGTGTGTGTGTGTGTGTGTGTGTGTGTGTGTGTGAAGTGCAAGAGTAAAAAGTCAATATTTTAACTGTTTTTGTTTTGCTTAAGATAACTGCATGGTAAAAATATCAGCGTTATATTATTCACTCCTGACAATGGGTGCCATACATTCATATGTATGATCAAAAATGCAGAAATTTGTATTTTGTTTTAGTTTAGATGTTTTGTCCACTGATGGACTTTATCAAGGCAAAAAATGAAAAAGTCCATCGGTGGATGAAACGTAATAGTCTAAAACAAAACAGTTTTCCTTTGGTCTCCTTTTTAATCATACTGTTGCTTTCCTCAGATTATAACTGAGAATATTTACATGCATATGTATATGTATTACTGATAAGTAAAAAAAAAAAAAAAAAAAAAAAGTTAGGTTAAAAAATAAAATCCATTACTTTAGAAATTGCTTCGTTTACATTTTGGATATGAAACTGAGCAAATATGGCTTTTGAGAAAAATCTGAATGAGTGAATGGGCCTTAAGGCAAATAGAATCTTGCATGATTGGGAAGCTCTCCATAGCCGAGCAGTAAAAGCACGCAGGATAAGTTGGTGGTTTCTCCTACAAAAGTGGATGCAGGTTCAAATTCTGCCATAGGACATATTTTCTCAAGTGTGCAGGCTTGATATACAACCTGTTTAAATAAACAGAGCATCTTAAATTCAGGTATCCACTAAATGTTTAAATATATATATATATTGCTGACGGATGCCAATTCAGTCGAGTTTCAATCCTTGCTAGAAGCAATCAGATGTCTAACTGTACTGATGAGCTGTGATACAGTGAAACAGGGCTGTCTGCAGATGACTTAACACTCTTGCCCACCGAGTGAGCACTATGGAGAAATGGTGAACTTTAACAATAGTGGCTACTCACCGCTATTTATGCATCGATCATTCAGTAATGAATTTGAACACTCTTGGCTACTGACATATGTTTACATTGTGTATACAACACCTTAAAATCTACCTTCCTCCATAGCTTAGAGGTAGAATCACTGACTGATGTCAATTCAGTCAAGTTTCAATCCTTGTTAAAAGCAATCAGATGTCTAACTGTACTGATGAGTTGTGAGACAGTGAAACCAAAACCGGACTGTCTACGAATGACTATATATTTTCATAAATTTAAATTAAATAAAGACTCCTTATCCAAAGACTAAAATAAATTAAATAAAGACTCCTTATCTCATATTGCTTGTAGAAGCATTTATTTAAGAGAAAAAAAATAAAAGAAAGAGAGGAAAAAAAAATTTTTTTTTTCCTAAAAAGGCTTCCTGCAAAATCAGAAATCAAATTATTCCTAGCATTTTCCTTATATCTTATTGGTGTTATCATAATTCTTCAAAGGTACTACATAAATTTACAGTATTCAAATATGAGCAAAAACCTTTTTATATAATCTTGAACCAATAGTCAAAGTTACAATGACTTTGAATATTTTAAGAAACCACATTAACAGATGCATTCTATAACAGCACATATACAAATATATATTTTGCTCTTGTATATAAATACTTGTTAAAAAAAAAAAAAAAAAAAATCCTCCACTCCTTGTGTAGCAGTGCCTTTTTTTGGAAAGAGGCACTACTATGCAAGGAATTGAGATCATATTCCCCAGTAATTGTAATAAAGGGTTTGGTTTAAAATTCCTAGCAACTGAAGAAGGCCGGGGTGTACAACGGCCAAAATATCGTACAAATGGCAACAAAGATGAGGACAAGAGATTGAATATTTTAACTTTTTTTTTTTTATTTATTTCCTAAACAATTTAATGGCATTTTTATTATGCTTCTAAAACTATAAATCATAACCAAGTTATAAAAAATTGATTTCAGGATTGTTAAAGTTTTTTTTGTTTTTTTTTTAGATAGTTCCAGAACAATACTGAAAAGAATTGGTCTGGAGTGGAAGCAGCTCTGTTGCAAGAGTTGCTGGAAGGTAATTAAGTACACTATCTTTTGGGACCCCAATGTAGATTTTACTCCTTAACTTTTTCTTCACCCCAATATTCTTAGACAGATACTATGCTTGTATAAATCGGGGGTCTATTAGTTTAGCCTATAATGGTCTTACATTACAAACATCATTGGGTGAGAAGCACAAATCTAATATCTTGCCAATTTCTAAAGGCAAGGGAATATTTTTCTGGTACTTTTGTAAAAACTTATTTTTATTTTACCATTTGTTCAAAAAATGGAATGGTATGTTATTATTTATCCTGAAGTGGAATTATGTTATTGCTTTTCTCTCACATAACAATGTATTGAATGATATGATGAGGATAAAAATAATACTTAAATGTCAAGAGAAATGGAAATCAATGTTATCAGCAAATGGTTAAATAAATAAAAATTAATAAAAGAAAAATTAATCCAATCAACAATCAAAATATAAACAATTTATATGATAAAAAAAAAAAAAAAAAAAAAAAATCTCATTGATACCAAAATAAGTTGAAGTTGATAGCATAATAGTTAAGTCATTGAACTTAATTGGTTAAAAGATGTTTAGTCACATTAAAATCTGTTCAATTTATTGTCTAACTTGTATCTGATCATGTAATGAGTTGGTAATGAAAGCTGCTTTCAGAATATATATATTCTGAAAGTAGCTTTCTGGCCGTACTGATGGGCTGTGATACAGCAAGACAGATCTGTCTGTGGATGACTATCTATATATATATATATATATATACATTTTTTTTTTTTAAGAGAAAAAAATTAAGCAGAAGACTAGTGCCTTTTATATAAAAATAAGATTAACTTCCAATATTTTTAACTGATTTCTTCTCTTTTATACAAACAGTAAATGCAGATATGTGTTTAAGAAATATTTTTTGTTGCTGGATAAAGAAAATCTATGTAGCAGGAGGAACATGTTATTGATATAGAATTTTTCTTTGAGTGCCTGAGAGGCAAACCAGAATGGGGAAAGAAAATTGATTGTAGCTGTCTTTTTCTGTGTGCCATGTCCTTTCAGGATATCGATCATGACTCCTCACAATTTCCTGTCATTTTTCCTTAATAAATTTGGCCTTTTTGTTATCTCTCCTAAACATTGTTCTGCTATCCATTTATTTAAGTATGTTAGCTAGGTTATGTATTCATTTTCCTGTCTGTCCCTCTTTCTTTCACTCTGTTTTATGAGTATCTCATTGAAGCTGAGAGGAACAGACTTCCTCCATAAAGGCTGACAAGTCCAAGATGGTGGATTTTAGAGAATTTCTGTAAGAATAGGAAACATGCTTTAGAGGAGTGTAAAACTCGCACAACTATACTAACCACATTGTGATGGTCTAGCTGGTATCAGTTTATCAAGTTAGTATTCTTTTTATAACTTAATCTCCTAAATATCATATGTATTTGTTTTGTCCTGGTGAAATAAATATCCTGTTCTTAACCACTAGAGTATGTCTAACTTATCAGTTACAAAAGATCAACATATATGGTGGTTATCAGCCAATCTGTGGTACTGAACAGGATGTTTATTGTAGCTCATCTTAATTCAGCAGGACAAAAAAATTCTACATTGGCTTACAAATACCAAAGCTTCAAAATTGTGGTAGAATCATTTCTAAAAATAGTTTTCAATCAGTATATGTTTAAGAAAAATGAATATAAATATTTTTTTGGAGAAATTCTGCAATAGGATTTGTTCTTTATGAAAATAAATTCTGCTGCTTAATTTGAAAGCATTTTCTCATTATGTAATAATCAAATAGTCAGCTTCTAAAAGATTAAATTACAGAATCTTATTTTCTGTTATTTTTTTAGAAGAATGATTGAACTTTAAATAAATTTACTGGGATTTTGCCATTAATTAACCACATCAAAGCAAAACCCATAAAAAATGACAAACTTTTTTCTGAATATTAAACTTTTGTTTCAATAACCAACCATCTTAGTCTTACCCTACATAGAAAAGTATGTAGTATAAGTCATTCCAGCTGTGAGCGTGTGTGTGTGTGTGAAATGGAGTGAGGAATGTTTCAGTAGCATCAATAGGAAAAGTAGACTTACCCCAAGCTGAATAGTGAAAGTAAAGAATTTTTTTTTAGATAAAAAAAAAAAAAAAAAAGATACAGATCCAATATCATGACCAGTCCATTTCAATCTGAGATACAAGATATCTTCTTATAACAATAACACCTGGCAATTTGGACTAATCTCATTGAGTTTTTTTTTTTTATCAACATTTCACTACATATAGAAACAAATCCCTTGACTGTGCATTGAAAGTAACAAAACTAAAGGCATAATAATTCTTTCTTATCCATTTTTTTTTTTTGATTAGCTAAAAAATAAAAATGAAGACTAAACTTTATGTAATGCATTATCAGTTGAGAGAATAGACAAATATTGCAAAGAAAGAAATGTGTCAATGGTGCAGAAATTGAAAATAAAAGCAAGTCCAGATAGATTGATTGAAAAAGGAAAGAAAGAAATACATGCAACTATTGAACTCAGGCTGTTTGAATCACATTTCCATGCAGAAAACCCAAAATTATGGAAGTAGAAAAGAGAAGTGAATTTATTTTGTTACAGGATTGCTTCACCATAACATATTTTGCAAATGGCTTTATGGACATTGTGATGAAATTCCAAAAGATCTAGTCACAACTACAGCAAAACATCATGCAATATCATTTATTTAATCTCCATAACTGGTATCAAAAGACAGAACAACAATTTTCCTGAATAAATGATGTCAAAATTTCAGAAACTAACACACTGTAATTATCAACGACAAAAATAGTGAACAACTGTAGAAACTACTGTCATTTTGACAATTTTTTTTTGTTTTTCTCAGTGACATATCATTAATAATATTTCCATTTAGAGATGAAAGTTTTATAAAAATGACATGCAAGAGGAACACAGAGTTTTATAACTACTTTCCTTTCTCACTGTTTCTGCACATCAGAAAACAAAAATGTTTTTTAATAGAAGGAGTTCAATAATAATGTCGGAAACAGAGTGATGTTTGGTTCTACATTATCAAAATCAAAAAGAAATAGGAGCAAATTTTATTTTCTTAAATTGGATTCATTATAAATAATTATATGATTGTAATTACGTAGAAGCATTAAAAACTCATAACAGGTTAAAAAGCAACACTTTTTTTTTCATATGTTTGAACAGCATTAGTTGCTAACACATCATCTTGTACATATAATTTACCATGAGCTTAGCTTTTTGACTTAATGCATTTTTTAGGCTCTGTGATGAGGTATTTAGTCATTTAATATCAAACACACGAGATGCAGCTGTTAAAATGCATCATCACGTTTTTGCTACTCGGCTTTCATATGTAGAAAATTTGTTTATATTATTTTTTTGTACAAAAGGATTGAAAAAGAAATTAATGTTTGCACTTTTGCCAATTGTTTAAAAAAAAAAGTTAAATAAAACAACAGTACCTACTTTAAACTGATTAAAAAAAATATCAGTTCTGTCTGGTGATTTTTTCTTGTTTGCAAGAACTGATATCTAATTGATGAGGAATTTGAGGCTCTTGTAGAAAAAACTAAGAGTGAACATCAAATTATTATAGAACACCCATTTTGTCATTAATTAAACTCAAGGCTGATTTATTATAGGCAGTGAATATAGCTGTTAAGCAACATTTCATATTTAACTCTACAAAAAAATGTCATACACACAAAGTATTAGTGAATAACTAAACTCAGTGTTGTAGAGGAACATCCTATCCTACACCGTAATGGATATGGTCTAGTCTATAAAAGACTGTGACTAGGGGCATATGTCAGCATACGTCACTAGACGGATGCATACATCATAAGCGGAGACATTTTCTACTTGATCGTTATTCCTGTTACTATTCGTTGATTGTTCTTGTACGTCTATTGGTTTATTGTACTGTTGTATAATAAATCTATTCTAATCTATCTTCAGTGTTAAGTATTATTCTTACACTATTCTTTTCCCTGATATTCCTTCCCGGGATATATTACTCAGGTTCAAACTAGGGATCTTGAGATTGTTCTGATGCACTTTCAACTGAGCTATTTTGTTTTATAAACAACTATCTCATTAATCCACTTGTCTTTTATTCTACATTTCTTACACACACACACACACATATATATATATCATATATATATTACAGTTTACCTTTAAATGCAAGCCTGATTTCATTAGGCATTTGTTATATAACTTGGTTTTATCAGCCAATAGAAAATGTGACAAAAATTGAAAAAAATAATTAACCTTGCTTTTGTTTAATTCTTATCAGTTCTTTTCCAGTGATTTGTTTGAATTTTTAAAATGTTTTGGAAAGCGTTAACTATTGCTATTAAAAATTTGACTTGTCAAGATTTTCTTCTCATTTAAACCATAATAAAACTCAACCAGTAACTTGTGATTTGTAAAATACCAATGTTAAAAACATCATGGCAAATCAGGTTGGTGAGAAAAGAATTGGTTTACATGTGTATTAACAAACACACTGTAATATGCACTATTGGAAATGATTAAGTACAATGAATTCAATTTTACTATAATGCTTTTGAAAGCAATATTTGTTCAAAATTTAGGCTGATTACTGGACTAATTTTCTTTACATCAAAAGTCATTCATTAGAAAAAGTGTGGCCTCTCCTCACATCACCATTCCTGTGTGCTAATTTCAAAGATATCTACTTAAAGTGATATTTATGTATTCCCAAGGTAATTTAAATAGAAAAAAAAAAAAAAAAAAAAAAAAAAAAAAAATCAACAAATCTTACAAGAAAATTTGCCAAAAATATTACATCATTATTCTTAAAACGATAGCAAATCATTGCATAAATTAAGAAATTTCTGGCAATAGACACTTCAAAATACACATCAAATGTTAAGTGCTTGAAGTGTGAATCTAAGCAACTGTTCCGCTTTTTCACAGGTGGTTAGTGGTGTGTGTGTTGGTTAAGAGACATCAAGGCTACTATTGAAGTGGGGGGGATGAGTGAGAGAGAGAGAGAGAGAGTGAGTGGGAAATGTCCATGTTTTTGTGGGATTAAACAATGAGAAAAGCCATGCAACCACTAGAGTATATCCTAGTTGCTGGACAAAACGTGTACCGTTTTCACCAACCTGGATTTTACGGTGGAGGTTTTGGTTCTCTTAATTTTTTTCTGTTTTCTTTTTCAAGTAGGGAGGGAGGGGTGGTGATCAGTTTGGAATCCCTTCAGTTAATTGCCTGCATTTAAAATAGATGAGAAAGACGTCCTAAGTCAAAGAGAGTTACAGACTGCAAGCAGGACATAAAGAACCAAGAAAGGATGGATTAAAAAAGGGCAGAGGTTAACATTGTACCAAAGTGGAAAAGTACAGGAAGAGAAAATTGGGGTGGGGGGGAAGAAACAGGAATGAACCTTGCTGTTGTGAGGCAAGGAGACTGGCTGCACCATGAAAAATCACATCATATGAGTGTGTTGTCTACAACTGGCTTGGACACCTGAAGAAGGAGGTAGGAAAATGGTCAGAAGCATGGGGGAGGGGCAACATTACATGGGTAGCACATTTACACATGACAAGCTGTAATACTTTACATGATGGAAAGGTTACAATCAGAAGCAAAAACAAAATAAAAATGCAATAATAACAACAACACAAAAAGCACAAAATCATAAAAAAAAACAATAAAAAAACAAATAAAAACATAAAAAGCCAAAAATTTATGAATTTTCTTTTCAAGTTATTGTTTCCTAACTAATGTCTAATTTTCATGTACAAATGAATTTTTAGTGAAGAAATATTATATTAATATATTTAACACAAGATTAAATGTACCAGTATGTATATTAAAAGGTATAAAATTTAATTGAATTAAAAATAATGTTAACATGGTTGAATATTAAAAATTATTCTAAACTTACCAAAAGTATTTTTGTTTAAACTATTACGCCTTATTTGTGTTTCTATCCATACTTTGCCAGAAGACATAACTTCTAATTATGCTTCTCATTCTGGATATACCAGGATGTCCTTCATGGAATTTTTTCAAGATTCATTTTTGTAGTGCTAAAGGGACCACAATTCTTTCACTATACATGAGAACATCTTCACACATTGAATAAACTTTGGAGTCAGTTTTACTCCTGTTTTTTAGCTTTTCCTTTATTTCCATAATGAACTTGTCATCCAAGGCTTTCTTTTTAATTTCTTCCAAAATCACCAGTAGTTCCCACACAGTACCTTTTTTTTTATCTCTACCTTTGATTGTTGAGAAGCAATGACCACGTCTTCTAAATGTTCATTATTTTTTTTAAATAAGTCTGGACAATCCACCTGTGTGACTTAACTTACTCAACACCAAGAAACTTATTCTAAACTCATAATTTAGTTGAATTGTTTCCTATCATTGTAACTTATTAGCTGTATGAGTCAGTAGTCCTTTTTTTGGACCTATAAATAGCTCGTTTCTCCTGGGAATTAATTTTTGAAATTTTTTAAAGGCAAAGACAATCCCTAAACTTTCCTTTTCTATCATGGAATAATTTTTTTCAGCTGGAAGAAGCATCCTGGATATTTGTGTAACAGGTTTCATTGAGCCATCTTCAAATTTATGCATAATGCAGGCTCCTATACCAAATGCACTAACGTCACTTTGATATGGTTATTTCTTTGGGGGGGGGGGGGGGTTGTAATGTGTTAAAAACAAATCTAATACTAGCATTTCTTTAATTTTTTGAATGTTTCCTGGCACTCTGTCGTCCAAACCCATTTAGAGCCTTTCTTTAATAGTTCATTTAATGGAGCTTGCAAACAATGCATGTTTGGTATAAAAACATTGTAATAGTTTGCTAATCCAGGAAACTTTGTAGGAACTGACATTTTCAAGAGCAAACATATCTTTTATAGCACTGACTTGTGCTAGATTTAGTCCCCTGCCATTATTGTCAATTATTTGTCCCAAATATTTGATTTTGTCCATAAAGAATTCACACTTTTCATCTTTCAGCTTGAATCCAGTCCTGAATTCTTTTGAAAACTTCAAAAACATTTTCCTTATGTTCTTCTGGGTTTTCACTTCTTTTTAGCAAAATATTGTCAGGATATGCAACTGCAAAGTCCACTCAGCATCGTGTCCATGACTTGCTGAAAAATAGCTGGAGCCACCTTTATGTCGAATAGCAAACGCCTGAATTTATACAATTCTTGATGTGTATTTATGATCAATAATTTTTAACACTTGTCATCTACTTGAATCTGAAGATATGCGTTGTTTAGGTGGATTTTAGAAAATATCTGACCTCTCTTAAGTTGTGCAAAAACCTCTTCCAGTGCCACAAGTGGGTACTGATAACTTGAGGGCATCATTCAAACTCATGGAAAAATCAATGCAGACACATTTCTTTTTACTTTTTATTTATGTAGATTGTAGGTGAAGCCCAGTTGCTATAGTTGACTTTGGACAAAACACCCATTTTTTTCAAGTCTGTCATGTATGTTTTCCTTTAGCTCGAATTTTGCTTTCAATTTCTTACACCTGCCTAGAATGCCAGAAAATACCTCTGGAAATTCAAGTTTTCAGTTTTCTTTAAAGTTTCTGTTTCATTGGTAAAACTACTGTCTGACAAAATGAACTGATTGGACTGTTCCATAATTTAAACTGCTCCATCCAAAGAAGGTTATTTGTATTTTTCATTACAGTCTTAACTTCAACGTTATTTTTGGTTAGTCACATTCATAATAAATTCTCCATCAAATTTTATTTTCTGTTCAGTAACACGATGAGCAATTTTGATAACCATTAATGTTTTTTTTTAAAATTTTTCTTCATGTATATTCATTTATAATACTTAAGCTAGATCTGCTATCCAATTGTAATTTTTCATATTTTTTTTATATAAAATATTATATATTTTATTTATATTCCAACTGGAAGATTCATTTTAGTTAGTTACTTTAACACAATTAGTCATTAATTTTATTTTTGTCTTACAGTGATTTTTGTTTTTTGCAACGAAATCATTCCTTATTTTTGAATGAACAGACATCATAAAAATGTTGTTCTCCACATGCACAGCAGGAATTAGGAGCAATGTCTTTTTTCCTTTATTTTTTCGGCGCACCGTTTTAATGTGCGACATACTGCTTACTTTGATATCTTTAGCATCTCGTCAAATATATATAAATCTCTGACAATCTTCTGCTAGAGTTTTTAAAGTGAATTTGGGCTTATTTTCAAGTTTATTCTCCTGATTTCAGCATCTCTTGTTGACAGCAAACCTTGAACAAATATTAAGCATTTAAAATTGTCAGGGCTTAATTCTGCCAGTTTGAATTCCTCACATAGATTATCAACAATGCCAGAAAATGTTGTGAAATCTTTGTCATTTTTTTTACCAAGTTCATACATTTCCATCTTTTATGGAACAATGATGTCTTTGGACTGAACACTTCCACAAGCAAAGTAACCATTTCTTTAAACATTAGGTCACTAGGTTACTTTGGTAATATGTAATTCATAAATCTTGTGTATTCGACAGCACTCAGTTTTCTTAAAATAAGTCTTAGCTTTTTGTAGTTAGATCAATCTGTAGAGTCCGTTTTGTAAAGTCTTTGTATCTACAGAAATACAATGAAAATGTTATGTCTTCCTCTGGAATATAATTAAATTCTATCTCATTTATGATACTATCTTGAAAAAAAGCATTTGAATTGCCGTTCCCATTACTTGTTATCCTCTTCTGTTGTTGTTATAACAAAAATTCATTGAACTTTTCAAGTCTTTGTTTTAAATGTTTTTGCTGTTCTTGTTTATTTAAGATTTCCAGCAAAATTTTTTAAACTCCTCCATTTTTACTTTCCACAAAAGTATATATATATTTTTTGAATGATGTAATTTGAACAACTGGTTGATATTCACGAAAATCCTTGCAGCTCCCCCCACCCCAAAAAAAACATTGTAGCTTTGGTACTTTTTTTTCTTCTTTTGACCAATGTATCCTTGTTGAACTTTACGTCAAAACACTTGTTAGCAAATGTTATATTGATAACTATTTTTTCCTGTGAGTTTCACCAATACTTTGTTTGTGAAATGTTGTATCCATGAACATTTAGTTGTGTTCAGCCAAAACCTTCATCACAAAAATGTTGTATTGGTGATTTTTTCTTGAGGTTGGCCCAAAATCCTCGCCACCAAAATATTTGTTGGCGAAACCTTCAATGCCAAAATGTTTGTCACCGAAATTTCATGAAAATTTTTAGCCAAAATGTTGTATTTGGCCACATCTTTGTTGTCAAATCTTTGTCACCAAAACGTTGTAACCTAAATGGTTACTGTGAGTAATAACCCAAACAAAGGTTGGAAATAAATATTAATATTTCTAATATCATCAAATAAAAGACTCGCAAACTGTGTGAAGTAAATAACCACTGCTAGTAGAGAACTCCTATTTGGTAAGAATACACCAGACTCTCTCAATAGAGTCCAACATATTTATATAAGGATTGGGACATACTCATTACTGTCTGTAGGTATGTAAATAACAGCCATGGATCCTGTCTGAGCAATGCGACAATAGACAGCAGCAAATGTTGGATGATTTGGCTGCTTTTGGTCTGGAAATGCGATCTGATTCAGTCAGGCAGCCTCACATATACTACCATTTACATGGCCATATGTAAAAACCATATCTGCCTGCTCATTAACATCTTACCATTGTTAAATGGAACACTTCTCAGTTATCTCACTACTATACATGTTAAATGTTGAAGACAGACTAGCCACAAATATACACAAATGACAAATATAACCTAGTCTGTTTTTGCAACACAGCACCATCTGCCATAAACTTTCTTTAAACTTGCTTTCCTGACGGCTACAACCTCCAGAAATTTAAATGCAATGTCAATACTCATCTACTAACCACTTGACTCTAGCCCTTTCCCCACCCTGTATATTCTCCCCTTTCTCTCTACTCTTGAAACTGTCATACCTGCATTCTCATCTTTCTATTGCTCCTATCTAATTGATTTGTACTCCTCTTTTCTTTCTTCTAATTAATCTTCTTTCAGTTATGTAGCTCCCCCGCACATCAGTGGCATTTCCGCCTTGTTCGGGGTGAAATGATTAAAAAAAAAAAAAAAGAAAGAAAAAAATAAGGATTTGCAGATATGCTTATATGAACATTTGTCCTTGTTTTTATATGAGGAACCTGCCCCCAAAGTTTGCGAAAGTATTTTTGATACACCCTGTATGTTTATTAGTCAAATCCCTATAACAAGGACATTATAAATGTCAATAGACAAATCTATTTCCAAACGAGAGCCTTATTCAACCATCTAGAAAATTCAAGAATATTTTATTATTAAAATTATTAAAATTTGGTAAACTTATGAGCGTTAAAGCTGGAAAGAGTAAATCCACCATCAGATTTATATATAAAAAATATCTCCTGGGATATCTGACCAGGATGCACTGAAAATATGAAACAAATATTTTGTAGAAGGATTCCTAGATATTTCAAAATCTGAAATAATATTGACATATTCAATAGGATTCATATCAAAATACAAAAGACTTGATTGCTTATTAGATTCATTGAATACATTTTGGATCTGCTATTCTTGAGTCTTTTCTTGTATGTTATAGTTTCATTCACCATGAAAATATTTATTAGATATTATCAAGAGAAATGCATTTCAGAATTGGCATGTATTCTTTTCTGTACTAATATTTTTGTTGTACTCTAGAAGTTTGAACAACCCAGTGCTCCAAAATTATGCCCCCATCTTCAAGTCATAACTGAAAATTCATCCGGCTGGATGATAGCTGCAGGAACATCAAACAGATCACAAGGCATAAACATATTCAATGTCTAAAAATTGAGAAAATAAAGACTCATGTGTACGGAGGGGAGGAAGGCAGTTTACTTAAACTCTAAAGGTCTGTTCAACATCTCAACTGCTCATTTTGCCATAATTTATATAATAAAGATACTATATTGCTAGTCAATTTGAACACATTGGCACATTTGCAGGTTTTCAACAAAAAAAAAAAAAAAAAAAAAAAAAAAGTCCATTTATTTTAAATTTCCAAAAAGTTTTATTTCCTTTAGTGATTATATAATCACACATTTCAGTGTTAAAAATGGAATTTCCAATTTTAATGCTACTTGTTGCACTATTTCTAAATCTGACAATTATAATTCTCCCTCTTAAAACATTGTTAAATGATATGGCAGTTATTTCTATTGCATTTTAAATCAAATGAATAATTGTCACATTTATGAAATGTCAGAAATCAGTTAAAATAATAGGGCATTGGTTCTGTATAAAGAAGCAAGTATTTTGCCAAGGTATTTCAAAGAAGGTATTTCTATTGCACACTGTTAATTCAAAGCATTTAAAAGATGATGGTGATAGCAAAGATAAAATCTTTGTAACTGTGGAAATAGTTATTTTTGTATTAAATAACTACAGTTAACAGTTCAGCATAGAAAACCTTTTTATTTTACTAATAGTGATTTTGCTTTTTTTTTTAAGCTTAGTGCCTCACAGATTATCTAAAGATTTATGAAATGAAAAAAAAAAAAAAAAATCAAGAATTAGAAACCATTGAAATTATAAAGGAAGCTATCAAAACTGAAATTATAAGCAAAAGATTTAAGAGAATGGCAACGTCTCAAAAGACATTTGATAGGTCATCGTTAACTTTCTTAAAAAAAAAAAAAAAAAAAATATGAAGCTATGAAAAAACTTTATTTAAAAAAATCAGAAACCAAAATAGAAAATAAAAGGAAAATGTGCTTTGTGATCAATGGGGGAAAAAAAAAAAAAACATTAGCAGTTCTAGACTTAATGAAAAGTTTACATGGGTTGTTCACTAATACTAATTCATAAAATAGTAAATATACAGCAATGAAAAATTAATCATTGAAAAATGAAATCAAGTTGGATTAAAATTCTATTTCTTGTACACCTTTGTAATACAGAGAATTAAAATAATCAATGATGGACAATAATTACTTTCAGGCTCCATTAAATACCAAACAAATATTCAATGCTTAGTAGTATCAGGTTGATGAATGTAAAATCAAATTATTAAGGGATATCAAAAACAAGTAAAATTTCAAAATAAAAATCAATTATATATTTTATTGACTTAAAGTAAATGTAATGAAAGATTGATTTGATTATTATTTAAAGTGTTTCAACATTTGTGTTGTTAAAAGCAGATCTCTGAATTAGACTGAAAGTGAAATTTGTAGCTTGACAGAAAAAATTAGCAATGATTCTTTTTTATGTGACTAGGGTGGGAAAGTTGAATAATTAAAAATAAACAGAGTTTCATTAAAACTGAGAAAATAAAAATACCTTTACAGTTAAGAATAAAGAACTATACATTTATTTTCATAGATAGTGTCAGAGATCCTGGGAGAAGTTATTATCAGTTGTTACACTGATTTTCATTTAGCAGCTGAAACACTAATAAAGCTAAGATAAGAATATGAGTGTGAATAAATTGTAGAACAATTTATTTGCATAAATTTATTCGATCTTGTATATTCAGTATCAGGATTTTGAAAGTGTGATTGGAAATAGTTTTTAAGCCAAGTAAGTTAATAGGGGATGTGCGTTGTGGTGCATTGGATATCAGCTCAGAATGAGAAATCGGGAAGCCGAGTTCGAATTCCAGCTGAATTCATTGCATTCACTTACATGCAAATACCCTTGGCAAAGGTATTAATCCATCTATTCCTTCCAGTTATGGGTTAAATAACAGGATGGATTGGGTTCTATAGCCTTGGTCGGCAACCAGTCTACTGCAGAAAGCAATGGCAACCTACTGCGGGATAATTTTCTGCCCAATCAGTCATGTCTCTTTCAAGACATGATCGCCAAAGCCTGTATCACATGACTGAAGTTGATATGACATTCAATGGTAAAAAGGTAGAATTATAAATGGACATCATTCATTGAGTAAATGATTGAGACTGACACAATAATTTAACATTTTAAACGGAAATATGCACCATTATGGATTTACAAGATCAACTGCCATTTTTATTTTATATACAAAAGTGTCTATCAGCATGTTCTTTAAATATTTTAGATGCCAGTTATTTTTATGAGGAAATCACAGCAAAGAAGTATTATCTGAAAATATGAAATCAAATAATTAAAGAAAATAGAATGTCCAGTGATTTCGAAATTTAAAAAAAAAAAAAAATTACCAAGGCTTTAAATCTTTATGATAAATAGCAAGTGGAAACAAGTAAATGAAAGAATTAATTAGCCTTACCTGACGTTCCATAGAACAGTTCTGGTCTGTCCAGGATGTCAGTATCATGCAGAAAAGTATTGATGCCATCATCGCCATACATGTATGACTCATTGTTATCTTCCATTTGGCGTGACTCAACCATTTCCAGCCAATGAGAATTATGCCATCGAAACTTTTCTAACTGAATTTTTTTGGCCCATTCTTCATCATATTCCTGCAATGGGCAATTGAATGGAATGTATAGAGTTTTGGCATAATGACATCTTCATGGTTATTTTCTATTATAATTGTTTTATGTTGACAAAATTTGAAGTTCATAATTTTCTATTGGAAATATAAACATGCAGGCAAGAATAAGAAATCTCATTGTCTTTTGTCCTTAAGGTTGTAAGGAAGAATCAAAAATGGTTTAAAGAAATGTTTCACTTTTTTTTTTTTTAATCATTTTATTCAGTTACTCCCTAGAAATAAAATCTGAGAAATATCACAAAAGCTTAATCTGTGCAGAGACTTTAAAATCAGAAATGGCTGGTCTTTTGAAGGAGAAAAGAACACATCAATTTTTGTCAGACAAAGTTAAAATACTTGACAGGTATTAGCAAAAGAAAAGAAAATAATTGAACCTATCCATACAAAAATTATTCTCAAATCATGCAATCAGCAGGTTTATTATAAGCTATCAATTATATATGAGAGCCAACAAACAGTAAAAGTACGCTGGATGTGATGCTCCAAAAATATGCATTGGATGCAATATATTTGTGAAGGAATGTGAATACCACAAAAGAACAAGATTCAACAAAAAAAAAAACAAAAAAAAACCGATATCGAAAGAAAGCGTGAATGTATAATGTTTAAAATATCTTAACAAGAAATCAATGAAAGATAGGAGCAAAAATACATTTCGAGTAAAACGCTTTTTAAAAAAAATCATTAATGTAAAAATAATCAATATTGCATATATTGAAATTATTTAGATATTTATGTTTAATTGGGTCATTAACTCAATTACTTGCTATAGTATCATGTAAAATTGGTAAGCCATACTTACTGCAATGATATCTAATGTGTTATCACAGACCTTGCGGATTTCAGTATTCTTATCATTCATTAGGTCAATCAAATAGGCAGGAGCTTCTGTGAGTTGTATATTAAAGAAAACATAAGCTAATAAAACACTAATTAAATTTCACATGGCTATAGTTTCAATGATCAGTTGTGTTTTGTGAATAAAAGGTCAACGAGTATATAAAGAGAGACATTATACAAAAGTAAAAAAAATGAAAATGGCTGCTTGTGAAAGATAGATAGCAATATTAAATGAACGGACGTTCTTGGTGTACCAACAAATATATCATATATAAGGACATTGATGATCATGGCTCTCCACAATTTCTTGCTCTTTGTAGCTCTTAATAAATTGTCTTTTTGTTATTTCTTCCAAATCCTGTTCTGCCATTCATTTACTCAAGCTCATTAAGTATATTATACATTACTTCCCTCTTGCCCTCAATCTGTCTTGTGATTATAAGATTTTCCAAGCCTTAATTAAGTATAAGCTTCCTTTTTGTTTCCATTTTCTTCAAAACCTTGTCGTTGCTCATATGTTCAGTCCATGGTATCCTCACCATCTTTCTGTAGAACCACATTTTCATTGCTTCAAGTCTTTTTCATCTTTGAGGAAATAGTCCAGCATTCCCTGTCACATAAGAGAACAGATATCACATAAGAGTTCAGTACTCTTTTTGTTTCTAACAAAATTTTCCTCTCTCTTAATAATCTGCTTAGCTTTTGGAATGCATCTTTGGATTTCATTGTTACACATTCTGTCCTCTGTTAAAACAATTCCCAGATATTTAAATTTTTCTACTTGTTTAATTTTGGTTTCTCCAATTTGTAATTTGCACTTTGGGCTCATTTTTTTGTTAACAACTGGGCATTTTGTCTTCTTGCAGTTTAATCCTTTCTTCTTGCTTTCCTTCCCTACCTTCTGTAGGAGATTTTGTAGTTTTCTTTCTGTGTCGGTTATCAACGTGGTGTCATCTACATATGTTGTTAAGATTGTGGCCACCAATTGTTTATTCTTTTCAAAACATATAGACAAGACAAAAAAGTATTTTTGTATTGTTTTCTTTGTAGCCTTGCCGATACTGATATTGGGGAAAAGGAAATAGAGAAATTCTAATTCATCAATATTCTCACTATATTCCAACATATCAACAAAATGGAAAGCATTAACTTAAATGAACATTAACAATAGTTTTTTTGTTGGATTTGGAAACCGAAAATTGGTCTAATTAGATGTTTTTTATTGTTTTTGTAAAACAAAAAAATCTTTTTATGAACAAATACATTTTTTGTATGCATAAGAATTTAGAGCTTGCTTTGTTTTTAAGATAGATATGTGCGTTGTGGTGCAGTGGATATCGACTCGAAATGAGAAATCAGGGAGTCAAGTTTGAATTCCAGTTGAATTCCTTGCATTCACTTATGCACAAATATCCTTGGGAAAGGTATTAATCCATCTCTTCCCTCCAATTATGGATTAAATAACAGGACAGATTGGGTTCTATATAGCCATGGCTGGCAACCAATCTACCGCAGAAAGCAATGGCAACCTACTGCGGGATAATCTTCTGCCCAGTCAGTCATGTCTCGAAAGAGACATGATTGCCCAAGTGTGTATCATGTATGGCACTCAACTGACTGATCTAAAAAACATTAATGTGAATAGTTTTGAGCATCATTCCCTTTTCTGTTGACAAATTTTTGTGTAACTCAAAGAAGGTTACAAACCTTTTAAGGCTATATTTGTAAGCAAATTTTCATTTTGTGTTGAAGTATCTATACAAAATTAATATTTTAGATTAGATTTACATGAGCAAAAAATTCAATGAATAATACAAACACTGATATAGTTGAGAAAAAAAAATAAAACTTTTGTTTTGTACACATTTTCATAAAAATACTTCAATTGTTGTGAGTGTTTCATTTGAGGCTTTTTATGAACAATGAAGTATTATAATTTCAGATTAGATAGAAAACCTTCTTGACACAAAAATGCAGATATGTTAAAAAATTAGATAAAAAAAAAGATAGTGATGGTTAATATGTACTGAAGTGATCCAGGAAGTAATTAAATAATTTATCGTTTGTTTTATTAGAAGTTAATTAAAAAAATTATCACATTACACCTGCAACACTTTTTGATAAAAGAGAAAACAGGATGCAAGATAGTGAAATTTATTAAGAGAAGAAACTGGCAGTTTTCGAAAGGCCATGAAAAGACTAAAATTCCGTAACTGTGACACTATGTTGGGACACCCACATAGATGGTGTATGATTTTATCTCGATCTCAGGTGTCTAGTGTTTTATGATCAGCGGATACGGTCTTTTAAATGGTATCCACTTGACCGAAAAGGAACAAACAAATAGAAAAAAACTTTTGAGGTCTAGCAACAACAAACAGGACATTGATGATTTTCAGTTGCTTGTGTGTATTAACAGTCAAAATTGGGACTGAAGGAGAATTCTGGTCTGCCCTTGGAGAGGGACAGACTTCCCTTGAGTAGTTACAATGCAGCCCATTTGTGTTGCCAACCATGTCATGTGATGGGCAGAGAGTTGGAAGGAGGAAGAGTCAAAGGGAAGAGCTGATCTGTTAGTTTCATGTGGCTGAAGTCATCCCAAGTGTACCCACACAAATTGAGCAAGTGATGACCTGAATAAACACCTAAATATATTGAAAACAGGTTTCGAGTTCTCATTTCATGTCACAGCATTTATTTACACCTTTCATTTCCTTATGAGCTTACAATGGGCTTTTCCCAATTTTTGGTGCATGTTGACACAAATGAGAATGGATATAATATATAACAGGGTTGATGGATCTCTTTTAACGGCATGTCAACCGTTGTAGGTCATTTAATGCTGAAACTTAAGAATATTGGTGCACTGAATTTGTAGGAAGAGTTTTTTTTTTTGTTAAGTGTACATTGAACAATAGTGAGGTTTAAAAAGTTAGAGTTGTTTTTAATTAAGATAGAGATTTAGATTTTTGCATATAGTTTGATTTCTTTCAGGAATTGTAATATTTTGTTTGGGTTGGTATCGTTGAACAAGTCTTTTAGGTTGTTTGATCGGTAATATTTTGACCGGATTGGTTGCGAAGTCACTGCTGTTGATTAGTATGTTTCACTGAAAAAGGTTCCTGACATGCTGTGCCTATCAGAGGTTTTTTTTAAAAGGTATGAGTGAATGATTTGGGTGTGTCCTATTCTGAGTCTGGCCAACACCATATAATGGGGTAGTCATTAGAAAGCTGGGTGAGGGACCCATTGGATGTTTACACATGTTGCAGATTGCCTGGTTCACACTCCACCCACATCTAATGATCAGGTGAAGAAGCTCATCCCTTGTTCCCTGTTTAGGATGTGGCTTCCGGCTTTCTCTTTTCCAATCTTTTCACTCTTACGTAGCCCCCTGCACATCAATGGCGTTACCGCCTTTCTCGGGGTGATATGATAAAAAGAAAAAAAAAGTACTACACATAGTAAACTATGTGTAGTACTTTTTTTTCTTTTGCAGTGGCAAACAAAATTCACTTGGGTAAATGATGAGTTGTTAGTAGAGATGCAAGTAAACTGAATAAATTTCAAATTTTCATGTTTTTATATTTAGTAACAAAGGAGAAAATACACTAGTATACATGTAAAAGAAAGAAGACATTGAAAGTCAGCAATTATGTGGGCAGCATGCATTAAAATTCAATCACCAAGGGAAAGATATCCCCATGACCAGAACAAGGTTCCAATTAGTACTGTCACTACAGCATACTGGGAGAAAAAGTGAAAGAAAAGAGGTGTGGCTCATTTTTATGTAACAGCATCATGGCAAAGCCAAGTGGGGGTAACCCACACACAACATCAAGAATTTTTTAGCATTTGGAGGAAAAATAGACACTACTCCACAAGCTTTCCAAATGAAACCATGGCAATTCATAGATAAAGAAATGGAATTTGTGGAGAACCATGATCACCTATGTACTGAAGAGATATGGCATTAACAATAGATAATGTAATTTTGAAGTATTATTTTTTCATTGAAAAAAAAAAAAAAAAAAAAAAATTTTTTGATTGTTAATAAAATAAAAGAACGTTTTTCTGTAAAATATAAATTTATCATTATAAAGCTTTTCTGAACATTATTAACAACCTATTACAATCAACTGAATCAATGCTTTATGTTTAGTTCTTAATGTAACAATAATTAAAATAATTCCAAATTGTGTTTTTTATTTCTCTCTAAAAATATCTACATTTTTATAAACCTAATTTGCACTTTTTAAACTTCTAACAAAATATTAGCTATAAAGACAAAAGGATACGAGTTTGTTTGATGATGACTTCCCGTGTGGACTCATGAAAAATCATTTGATAGAACACATACACAATCTGGCAAACCATTTCATCATCTTCTTGTTTTGCTGAAGTTAAAAACAATTCTAATAGTTTTAACAAATTTCATCAGAAACAATGAACTCAAGTCTAACATCAATGTAAATTGAATACAAGAAAATAACTAGAGATATGGAAGATATTCAATTTGCATAAAATTAAGTAGAATTCTCTTTGGTATTAATACATGACCATACAAACATACTGTGTACATTTTAGGAAGATTGTAAACAAAAAATTTTTTAAATTAAATTATTTGATATCATGCAGGCTGCACATTAATAACTTTGTAATCAGACAAGTGCCAGAGGAGTGAATTTTCTAAACTATATACTATCTTTTGTTACTGATACAACTTACATATGTATAAAACTAGTTAGTTGAAAAATGACATGAAAAAAAATTATCTCCAAAATTGACAATGAAAACTTCTTTCAAATATCTGTCACTCATTACTAAGTATAAAATATTAAAATCTAATAATTAGGTAATTTTTGTGTAAACATTTAAAATCAAGTTGTTGGTTAAATACAAATTAATATGACCAGTGGGAACCTGGGAAAACTAAGTATATATATTTTTTAAGTTTTTCAAATTTGCGTCTTATACAACAGTGATCAAGTGCCCATATAAATTCATCGTTTTACTGCTAATGTAAACTTTAAACACTTACCTAGATATTTGCTTTGGATCATTTTTATAAAATATGTAATGAAAGGTAAAAAAGCAGTGTTTAATGCTTTTTACGACATGTTTTTTTTTAATCATGTACAGCGTGACCCATAGAAATTCAAATTCTTTTAATAAATTTTAATCACTGAAACTAATAATTTTGGGCTGGCATATTTCATATTACCATACCATTTTACTGAAGCAGATGTTAAAAAACACAAAGGTATAATTACTTTCTCTTTCTTTCAAGAAACACAGATGCCACTAATTTTCACAAATTCAGTTCTATAGAATTTGTAGTAATTTAGAAGTAATTTTGATATCAGAACTTTTTACAAATTTTACTTTTTCAAAAAAAAAAAAGTTGATAAAATTAACTATTATACAAGTTCTGTTTTTTGTTGAAATTTTTTCTTCATATCTAAATACCAGATTTTAATGGCCACACCAAAGCACTGTTAACTGCCAAGTTAATGAATTTTGGATTGGTAAGGATTTGTGGTTGTGGTGCGGTAGATATCGGATTGGAACAAGAAATTGAAAAGCTGAGTTTGAAATCCAGTCGAATTTGTTGCATTTACTTAAGCGCAAATACCCTTGGGAAATGTATTAATTCGTCACTTCTCCCCCAGCTATGGGTTAAATAGTAGGACAGATTAGGTTCTATAGCCTTGGTTGGCAACCAGTCTACTGCAGAAAGTAATGTCAAGCTCAGTCAGTCAGTTAAGTCCCAGACATGATTGACTGAGCAGAATATTTTCCTGCAGTAGACTGCCATGACTTTCTGTGGTAGACTGGTTGCCAACCAAGGCTATAGAACCCAATGTCCTGCTATTTAACTCATAGCTGAAGGAAAGACAGATTAATACCTTTCCCAAAGGTGCTTAAGTGAATGCAACAAATTCAACTGGAATTCGAACTCAACTCTCCAATTTCTCATTCTGCGCCAATATCCATTGCACCACAACACACATACTGCAGGAAAATCTTCTGCCCAGTTAGTCATGTCTCTTTTGAGACATGATTACCCAAGCCTGTATCACGTATGGCACTTAACTGATTGACAGAAGATTAACCATTATTATTTAATTCCTAAATATCTTATATAAATTATCTAAATTTCTAATCTATTAACAAGAAAATGAAAAAGTTAAGAAAATTTACTGACCATTGAGGAGTTCAATAAGAGCTTGAATAATACCAGCGTCAGCCAAAAGTTTTGCACAGCTATCATCATTACAAACTGTACCAACCAGGATGACAATTTCCAATACAACATCATCAGCATGGTTACCTAAAATGAACATCACACAAGCAAAATTTCATTCAGTTATTATCAATGGTATTGATGACATCTTTTTGCAATTTCAATTAGGCTTAGATAGCAAATTTATACAAAAACTACTCAATTATATAGATAGCAGACCCACACAAAAAGTAATATTTCTTTGATTTCAATTTGTAGTATAAAAAAAAAGAAAAGAAAGATAAATGATGATTAGAGGGGGGAACAAAAAGTGCAGTGGGATGCTCACTCAGAGGCAGGCCAGCTGTTTTTCATTGCCTCAAGGAAATGGATTTCAGGTTTCCTTTTCTCGGGCCTGTTACAAAGGGCAGTTGGGAGACACCAACTAAGCTGCTTCTCCTTCCTCTTTGTCAGTGTGACTGTCAACCTGCAACATCAACACACACACAATCCACCGAGAAAATCCACACTGACAGCAGTGCTGGTACCTGCTTTTTATGCCATTCCAAGACGGCTAAAATTTGCATGTGTGCAAATATCGCCTTGTTTTGGACGAGATAGGCACGCATAAATTGTGTCTTCAATAGAGGCCATTTTTCTTTTTTGTTATTATCTTACAGGCAAGACATATTCACACTCATTTTGAATACCGAGGTAAGTCATGTCTTTCGTTACACAATTAAATTCTCTTATTTTACAAATTGATAAATTATGCCTATAATTTGTAAGATCCCATCAATAATTTTAAAGGAATACTAGTTTTTACAGGTAAACACAAAATAATGTAATGTGGTAGAACTGAAAATTTAAAGTCTGGTTCATAACTGAAGAATGTTTGTTATTTTTAAGTTACTTAAAGTCAAAATAAAAATAATTAAAAACACTGAAATACATACCAGTTCAAATATATCTGTTAACTTTAATATGGAAATAGCGAATGACTTTAAATTTAAATGATTTCAGAAAGGCATTATTAAATCTATATATCACTTGGTTGTGAATATTTTGTTCATTTGAGACAGTAAAAAATCTAAATATATTTGACCAAAAAAACAAAGTAAAGCATTTTTACCTGGTTGAAGTTTATTCTTAATCCATGGCACAAGATTATATTCTTTGAGAATCAATTCATAATTTAGCTCAGGAATGGTCAGATTCCCCATAATACCCAAGCATTCCAAGGCATATTCTTCATTATCCTTCTGCATCATTGCTTCTACTAAGTCACCAATATAATCCTATAAGATATAATTAATAATAAACATTGATCGCATATTACTGGTAGAATTGTATTTTTTCTTTTTGCACAAATTACTAAAATGTTTTAATAACATGTGCATATAAATTATTGTTGTAGTATCCTCCCTCTAAAAAGTCTATGTTGGACTCTTCCACCTACTATATGATTAGTAGGAAAGGAGGCCTTGGGGGAACAGCTGAATTGATTGAACACTGGACAAACAACACACACGCACACACACTAGTTATGTAATAATTCTATTGTAATTACTGTTAAATATACATTATTTCTATAACACATTTTGTTATTTCTTAACCCTTTCACTTGTTCACAGCATTGTGGTGACGAAGGAAGGATTCGAAGGAATGAACATCACGTGAAGTCATAAAAAAAAAAATTTTTTTTTTTTGAGTGTCTAAAACAGTAGTCAAAAAAGGAATTCTAATCAGACTATGACAAATTGTAATTACAACACTGACTGGAAAAAAAAAATCTTCAAAATAATAGGATTTCTATTGTTATTTTGTTTTCCATTCCAGCAAGTCACTAAATCAGCTGTACAGGTCTTATTGTTTTCGATAAAAGAGTAAAGTAAAAATTCACCACCCTCTCCCACTTTTCAATTTTTCAGTACAAGAATCATACAAGTCAAATAGACTTATTGTTGGTTAAGAGGGTCAGAAGAAAAAAATTCCTTTCATTTATTTTATATACCACTGCAGTAAAATGGACGAATTTAAAAGTGCAATGCTAGAGTTGACGAAACACCAACAAGAACAACAACTACTGTTGGAACAGAAATATTTGAGAAATTCCAACGAGAACAAGCAAAATATCAAAAGGAATTTGAGGAATTGCACCTTAGAATTCAAGTTAGACAACAGAAACTTGAAGAAATGCTCCTTCAAATACAGAATGAACAAAGGCACTTGTATAATATATATATATATATATATATATATAGAGAGAGAGAGAGAGAGAGACAAATTGGTAACATGATTTACATGGTTCAGGGACCAAAGTTTATACACAAACGTCATGTATACCAAATTAGAAAATGGTATGAAAGTGTAGTTTATAAGGATCCCATAAAAGATAACACTATGGATGTTTTCTTTGACACATTTGAGGTTCCAATACTGCAATCAGTACCAGAACTCAGAAGGCCCAAAAGAAAAAGGAAATTTACAAACCTTTAGAAATTAACCTGAAAAGCAAAGATCTTGAACATACCAGGTCTACAGAAAAAGGAAAAGAATGAGTTTCCTCACTTATGAACTTTGAATTATTTTGGAATAATGAGTAGAGACCTTAATAAAAGAGACTGTTGTTAACATGTAAAATGTTTGTTGTAAAACTAAAAAAAATTGTGAACATAATTCCTGTATATAACTTTTTCAAGGTGGTTTCTGGCTTTTTTCATTTTTTTTTGGTTTGTAATTATAAAAAACAAAACAGACTCCATACATAATCAGGCTGAAAAGTGGGGTGTTGTGGTGTCCTCCCTCTAAAGAGTCTATGTTGGACTCTTCCGCCTACTATGAGATTAGTAGGAGAGGAGTCCTTGAGGCAACAGTTAAATTGATTAAACACTGGACAACCGACATATGCACTAGTTGTGCAATACTCTTCTTTTGTATTTATTGTTAAACATACAATATTTCCATAACACATGTTTTGTTATTTCTTAACACTTTAACTTAGTCACAACAATTATAAATAACTTTTAAAAACTGTTTCTGATAACCTTTTTTCTAAGTACAACACAATGAGAAGTAAAAATATTTCTCCATAGAAATTAATGCGAAATTAAAGACATTATTTCTACACAGAGCGAATGTACCTCATCAACAATATACCATATTTGATTTTGTTATGCAAGTCAATGTTTTCTCAATAAAAATGGTAATTAATGGATGATAGTAACATTTTCAGGGTACATTTATAAAAGCAATATATCATAAGTTTCAGCTTAATAATATTGACTAGCAGTATAGCCTGGTGTTGCTCGGGTGTAATAAAAGCTTTTATATATATATATATATATATATATATATATGTTATTGATTTTCTGCACTATTGTAAGAACTGCAACCTTGAAACATCTGAATATCGTTTCTTATGTCTTTGTCTATGAGCGTATCAAATTTGATTAAAATCGAACCACTCCTTCTATAACCCGATTTTTTCGATTATTGATATTTATCTGGTGTACCTCGACACAAAACCTAGCTAAGAACACTCGCAGACGCTTATAGTACAACTGTGTAAATTTTCAAGAAAATCGGTTCAGCCGTTTCAGAGTCTATAGGTAACAGACACACACAGAGAAAAAGTTCCATTTATAAATAAGTTTAGATTAGATTTAGATTAGGACTTTCAAGTTTTCTTTTGCAAATAAAGTGGTACATAAAATTTTATCTAAATTTAAATTTATAAATGGAACTCTGTGTGTGTGTGTGTGTGTGTGTGTGTGTGTGTGTGTGTGTGTGTGTCTCTCTCTCCCCATTACCTATAGGCTCCGAAAGGGCTGAATCGATTTTCTTGAAAATTTACACAGTTGTACTATAAGCATCTGTGAGTGTTCTTAGCTAGGTTTTGTGTCGAGGTACCCCTGATAAATATTGAAAATCGATAATCGGAAAAAACTACTTCTACTCAGAGGACTTATTTCGCCTTCAAAATTCAGTTTACGACGAAAAAACTTATTTGATATCAATAGCAGGAAATCAAAATTTGACTTACATCCATTCATTTTTCTTTCAGTCTACGGTTTCGCTTTAACTGGAAACAACTATTGCTTTTTAGTCTTTCGTACCAACGTCCAAGGAGTCTAAGCTCCAAGACTATGGATTACTTTTAAAGCTTTCATTACACCCGAGCAATGCCGGGCTATACTGCTAGTTTACATATAAATCTAAAAGATCTAAGTCAGAGAAACAAGTAATTAACATAATATCATATATATACACAAATAAATGATTATTTTACATGCTAATAAACCCTCTTTGAAATTCTATCGCCTTCATCCAGCATTTATTCATTGATTTTTATCATGTTATCACCTTTTTCAACATTAGTTTTAATTTTATCTTAGAGATTTCTTTGTTTGAATATTGTTTGAAATTCCCAGTCAGATCTCTTTTAATGATGAACCACAAATTTTCTATTAGATTAATATCTAAGTCAGTTGAGAACCATTATATTAATTTAGTGTATTTTAAAACTTTTTGATAAAGTGGGCAATAGTCAAGCCTTGACTCAAAAAAAATGTTTTGTCCAAGAATCTATAACTCTTTGCATTTATTTTGACGGTCTCAATGTTCTAACTTTTATTGAATCAAATTATCTGTATGTTTGTATGTGAAAAGATTTCTAAAAAAATAAAACAAAATTTGGTAGAAACTCACTAAATTTCTATATAATTATTATTTACCAGGTAGACATTTTGTTCTACTCAACATGTTGTGAGTTTGAGTTTTGTTTAACCCTCTAGGGCCATTCGTATCATATTTGATACAGTATTTCCCTATAAGGAAACATTTGGTATTTCCCTATAAGGAAACATTTGGTATTCATTGACTGAGCAGTCAGTACTGCTTTCATTTGAAATTTATAAAATATTTCTCTTAAAAAATTTTTCAGGAAAATATTTCTTTCAAGGCTTGTTTTCATACTGTATCAAATATGATACGAATGGCCCTAGAGGGTTTTAATGGCATATCAACCTCTGTGGGTTATTTAATGCCAAAAAAGTTAGGTTTTAAGGTATTTTTTAATCTTCAGTTATAGTGAGAAGATTGATAGTCAGATTTTGAAGAAAAAAGTTTCAATATTTTATTTTAGAAAACTGAAGATGTCTTCTAGTTTTGTATTCAAAAATGTATTGCGAGTAATAATTTTTTCCATAAAAATATATTATGGTAATATTTTTTTTCCTTCAAAAATGTATATTTTTCTATAATAGTCTATTTTTATGTATATATTTCTTTAGAAGTGTATTTTTATACTTTCATAGCATTTTGAACCCAGTTTGGGGGTTAACTATTTGCCCATAGCTGGGACCCTAACAGGTGCTACCATTCTGGGTCAGAGTGGACCTGGGAACAGCAATTAAGAGGTGGTTCTACGCTCCTCAGAACCTTCCAATTAGAGGCCTTGCTGCCAGATGCAGTTTACCGTCATACCCAGGACCAACATCTTGTGAGGGTTGCTATATAAAGTCTTTCATATTAAACTTTTGCATAAATAGTAACCTCCAAAATCTTGTTTTTAAACATTATTTAATAGTTTCTGATAATGTACTTTATCCCAATAGTAAAATGAATTGTTACTTTTCTGTATTATATAATTTTTCTGTCAGCAAATCCTAACAGACTAAATGTACACAAGCCAAGTCCAGTTTAATAGTATATTCACATTGTAAATTGAACATTAAATATCAAATGAGCTCAAGCACTGGGTTCAAATTGAAATCATACAAGCATTGTAAATCAAATCACCTCTTTAGAGCTACTCCAAGTGCTTCTAGTTAATTTTTTCTTGTGAGATGGCAGATTCCCAAAGAAATAAATATCATTTTAAAAAAAATCATTTTAGCTAAACCAAAACTTGGTCAGTTTTTTTACATTGAAATTATATAACATTATATGTGCAAGGCCAAATGGTCTGCACATAAAATTGGTCAATATTTAAACTTTAACAATTTATTTAAAGAGAAAAAAAAAATTAAAATTTCGAATGAAAAATAATATTCAGATAATAAAATAATTATACTTACAATAAACAAATTTTTGGTGAAACCATCGTGTTGTGAAATATTTCTTAACATCTTCATTAAAATTGGATCTTTAAATTTGAAAGCCCTTTTATACAGCATCTTCAGTCCATTACCCTCAGATATAATCTCTGCTGTCCGTTTGCTAGCAGCAAGGTTTACACACAAAGCAAGCAATTCTCTATCTGCATCCTCTGGACTCTCCAACAGCATCTTCATCACCTTAAAATTAGAAATTAAAAGAATAGCCTAGTTTAAACAATTTACTTTAAAATTTACAGAAGTTTGGCTGTTTTCAATGCTATGAAAATAAATGTACAATATGAAGAAATATAAGCCTAAGGACAGACAAAAAGGAATATAGAAAATAATTTTCAAATACATGAGTAAAACAGAAAAAAAAAGTTGTCTATTTCTGAGATGAGGTAGTATTTACACTATTTACATTATTCGGACTATTGTCCTCATCTTGGTTGCCATTAGTATGTTTCGGCAGTTGTACACTCTGGCCTTCTTTAGGTACTAGGAATTTCAAACCAAACCCTTTATTACAATCACTGGAGTGTATCATTTTCACTCCTTGTGTGAAGCCACTTTTGGCAGTCATGAGTTATCTCCTAACCTGACTCTCTAAGTTATATGTTCACCACTGCTGTAGTTGTTTTATTAATTTCACATCTCTCCATGGATAACAGAAAAAGAATGTACAAACATATTTTTTTATATATTGAAAAAAGCAAAAAATATTTTACAGTGATTTTGAAAAGCAAATATGATAGAATGTAAAACTTCAGAGCAGAAAAAAAGCTATATGGAAATATTGGATCAGAAGTACATTATTGAATTAATATTTACAAAATATATGGTTAATCTTACAAAACTTTAGAACCAGAAAACTAAGAGTTTGAAAATCAGTTGTGTATTGGGTATAGATTTACACTAAGTAAATAGATTTACAATAAGATTACAAGGTTTACTTACCACTGGAATGCAATCTGTGTAAATAAACATGGATTTTGCTTTATCATCCATACTAATATGATACAAAATTCCCAAAACAATTAACTTATGATTTTCATTATCTGAAATATAAAAATAATTCAGATTTAGAATGTGAATTAAGATGAGAAATTAAGCAATTATGATCAGCATGGATTTTATAAATATTTCCCTATATTCTTTAATTATAAACATACAACCACAGCCCTTAGTTGTTCTTGACACCTTTGCTCGACAATGTATTGCTGCTGGCTCTCTAGACAAACAACGCTCATCCTGACAGACAATGAGGAACACACACATACACATTATATATATATATATATATAAACTATGAGGTTTCTTTACCTTATTATTGTTTAGTGAATGATATCATTGGACAACTCTTCTCTTGACTCATTCTGACTGACTTATCTTGAATAATTTTACAGATTTTAAAATACAACTTGACGTTATAAGCTCATGATCTGAATTCCCTAATTTCCAGGTGAATGTCATTTGATTCTTTTTCCTTTTATCCTGCTTGCTGACAGTGGACAGTTGATTTGAAGCTTTCACATCTTGATTTTATGGTTAGTTGTCATTAAAAATAAAAACATTTACAGTCTACTTGTATACATGGATGTCCTCAGCCAATCAATCAGGAACCAATTGTGCCACATAATTTCACTTACAAAAAAAAGTAAATAATATAAAAATTAAGATGTTTGTTTTAATTTATTATTATTATTGTTATTTTTTAAATTATCTATCTGATGAAGACTTGACAAAAATCTATCTTTATCACTGAAAGTGGCATGTGTCTTTGACAAATATCACTGTAGAGAATCTAAAATAAAATAATCAGATTCCATCAGAATACTTACTAAGTAAACTGACCAATTTTGGTAAAAGGCCAAATTTGATCATTTTGTTTCTTTGTTCAGCATCAAAGGAAAGGTTTTTTAGTAGACGCAAGGTAATGTTTAGCAAGTCTTCATGGTCACAAGGAACAAGAGGAGCCAGCCGCTCAATGATTCCATGATCAGCCTAGAGAGACAGAAAGAAAGGTAAATAATTTTCAATCATAATGAAAAGCATCATGGAAATTACACAAAGAAAACCTTAAAACTACTACTACTACTACGCTTTTCTTCCCTGTCTTCCCCGTGTCCAAGGGTTGGAAGTTCTGCCATGCCGTCCAGGTCTGATGTTCATTCGCCACCACCCCTGATCCATTGTCTGCTCAGGTTTGAGGCCGATGCTTTTCAGATTCTCATTGATGCAGCCGGTCCATCTTTTCTGGGGACGACCTCTAGGGTAGGAGCCCGGGATGACAATGCTCTCAACTTTTCTAGGCCACACATCTTGGTCCATGCGCTGAAGGTGGCCATACCAGCGCAGAACCTCCTTCACACTAGCCAGACCCAGTCTAGACCTCAATGAATGTAAGGGGTCCCTGTCAGAGAGTTTCGAGGCACAGATCCAGTGGATCATGGCATGATCACTACGGGCTAATCTGGCTATATCCTCAGCCGTAACAGGCCATGTCTCACTAGCATGGAGAAGGACGCACATCACACACAAATTGTAAACGTGGCCCCTGTTGTGCAGAGAGATGCCACGACAAGTAAGGATGGGGAGGAGCTCTCTAAACCTGGCAGTTGTGGCGTCATAGCAGCCCCCTCTCTCACCAGATAAATAATATAAAACAAATAAATTCATTATTTAATTTCTGAAAAGAAAAGTAGATAAATAAACCAAGATAAAATTTGAAACCTTTTTTTTTAATGACTATAAAAAGCTAAACAACATTTCAAACGAAAGAGTGAAAAGTTATCACTGGGAGAAAAACCACTTCTTCACATAAGACTTACCATTTCATTTTTGTTTTCAATAAAGATGCTTAATTTTTTCAGAAATGATACAACCAACATTAGCAATTCATAATTTTCATTTCTGTCCAAACATTTTACAAGCAAGAGAACAATTCCTTTGTTTCTCATTTTCATTTCCACTTTAAGATCTTCAGCCAAGTTGAGAAGGAGATAAAATGACACTGAAAAAATAATAATAATAAAACATTCAGAAAAATCTTTAAAGAAGTCGTCACATAATTACAAAATATTTAGTTAATTCATCTTAACAGTCTATAATCTTTTTACTTTTTGATTTATACACTTACAATATTAAACTAAACATTTCCAGAATGATGCTATTGTTATAACTACTAAGATGAAAGTTTTATTTCAAATCTAGAATTTAAAATATATTTTGAAACTTAAAATTATAGCGGACATAAGAGTTTCATTTAATATATCACTGTATAGAGCAAAAATGATTTTCATTAAAGTTCAAATATTTTGTCATTAATATAATCAAGACAAAAAACATTTAACTCACCTCGTAATAATTGATCTTGTTTTTTAACAAGGCTTTCAAATTTTTTGAGGCTTTTTTCATATTCCTCTTTTGCCTTGCCCTTTTCATCCTTTTCCATTTCAGGTGAAATGAGTTAAGCAAAATATCTGAGTCTGATTTTATACATCCTACAGCAAATACAACTCGAAACTTTCTTACACACACACACACACACACACACACACACACACATATATATAAATATAAAAATATAGTTTTATGGTATGCTATTTTTATGTGTAACAATACTCAATATCAAGAATAGTGCATATGTAAATATGAAAGCGGACACTGATCAACAGTCTGTTTGATACTTAAATGCAATTTTCGGGCCCGAGGACTGCATTCAACCAAGAAATTGACTGTTGCCACTCAGTCCACTTATTACCAAAAAAACAAAATAAATAAATAAACTTCCAATTTTACAGATTCAATCATAAAAATTACAGTACAGGGTGCGTTTGGTAAACTATCATCTAAATCATCAAAAATGAAAACAACACTCATCTCATTTTAGCACATATATTTACCAAAACTGCACTAAAAATATCTTGAAATTCTAAAGAGTAAATTAATTCAATAAAAGAATCACTATTGGATTCAACCACAGCCTCCAGATAGCTTTTGAATCTCCTGTAACTCTCCTGGGTGGTTTCCTTGTTTAAGTTGGTGAATGCTGCTATAATACTTGCCTTCAGTTCATCTTTGGTGTTACAAGGAATTTTGTTGGTTTCTCATTCAACTGCACCCCACACATAATCATTATGAGAAAGTGCCAATTTTTATCCCAAGCCATGGAGGACAGCTAGGTTTAAAAATTGGCCCTTCGTCATCTTGTATGAGAAATGCCAAATGTCTTCATGCACTACCTGCCTGATAAGAAACTCAGACACTCCTGTGTCGCTGGCTATGAACATGATTGACTTTAAGGAATTGTTGTCAATCATGACTTGCATCTTACTAACAATTTTGGGAGTTCTTTTTATCAGAACACTCAGACCGAGTTTTCCAAACTGCCATACTTTCATAATAACCATTATACTCATTTCCAAGCTCTTTCCAAGTCCTCTACACTGTCTTCAGATTGACACCCAAACACTCTGAAATGTTCATATTGAAGTTTCCGGTGTGAACACCAAACAGTACAGTACACCATTTCCACATTTTTGGTAGAATTAATTGCATTATACTCTTTTTCTCACAGACGATGCCCAACCGACCCTACTATACTGTGCAGTTGAAAAAAATAAAAATAAACAAGCAATGTGCAAGCATGAAATTAAAAATGTGACAATTTACACATTGTTCCCTGTAAATATTCTTGAAAAGAAAAAAACAAATTTTAAATTAAGAAAAAGGCACACTATAGTAAATTTGCGTAAAAGGACTAAATAAAGAAAGTTACAAAAAAAAAAGAAAAAAAAAGAAAAAGAGGTAACATTCAGAATAAAAAACACAAAACTGTAAGCACATATATAAATTAACATTATTTACAAAGAATATTCATCTACACATGTCATGGCTTTTAATTAGTGCTATACATTTGTTACCACAGGACTTTTCTAATTTATTACATTCTTCAAGTATGATTTTGTCTCATTGCCTCCTACAGTTTCTGCCACAAAACTAGTCAGTGTTGTCAGTTTCCTTGCCCTAACATTATCACTAATGATCTTCCATAGAATTTCAAGTGGATTGAGATCTGGCATTATTTTACATGTTTTGCAGAATGATGAGGTGCATTAAAGATGTGTACAAGAACATAGAAAGAACATGCTGCCTAATAATAATCTTATACATTGCAGCATCTGCTATAGAACTGTACAAGTGATCTATCACCAGTACCATAGAATATCTATACCAATCCACTACCACCTCGGTATTTAACATTTTTTCACACATTTGAGGAGTAATGCCATCTGACATACTGCTTACTGTTAGAAAATTAAACCAAAATTAAATTTACTTTCATTCTTGCCCAATTTTCATTGTGTAGATAACTTGGTTGTTTGAAAAAGCTAGATGAGCATTTTTGGTCTTCTTGCTGCTGGAAGCTTTGATGGTAAAAGAATGTACATGAAGCCTTGTTTCACATAAAAGACAACACTGTCTACAGAGATAATTCCATGCTAAATTTTTAAGTCATCTGATGCGCAATGATTAATTCCACATCAAAACCATCATCTAGCATGGAGGATCTTTTAATTTCTTCATTCTGCAGAAATGTGGAGAAGAGGCGAGAGAGAGAGATTCTTAAAATAACTCTTAGATCTACAAACTCCCTTAAGCACACAAGCGATATATCAATTTTGCTATGGCTTGCCATCATAACTTGTTGGGAAACAATGCTTAAAGTATCATACAATTAGATATTTTCTTTTTTTTTTTTTAGAAATCACCCATAAATATAAACACTGTTTATTCTCTCATTTTGGATGCTGCGTTATTTTTAACAAACAGTTTTTGTTTTACAATTGTTTTTATCCTTTAATTTTTAAATTTATCATAGTGATATAACAACTTAAGAATATTCACTGTAATTTTATTATAACATTTGTAAAATTGGAATTTTTTTAAAAATTTTCGTTCTATATTAGATCCTACTATATTTGTGTGTGCATATAGTTCATTCAGTAATGAATTTGAACACTCTTGGTTACTAGCGTGTGTTTACATTGTATCTAACACACTAAAGTCCGCCTTCCAATACTGAGCATCCATAGCTCAGAGGTAGAATTGCCAACTGATGTCAATTCGGTCAGGTTTCGATTCTGGCTAGAAGCAATCGGATGCCTAACCGTACTGATGAGCTGTGATACAGCGAAACAGATCTGTCTATGGATGACTATATATGTGTGTATGTACACACACACACACACACACACACACACACACATCAATCAACTAAATGACAAATTTTATATCTGTATTAAACTTATACACAGAGAAATGCTCTTAAATTTTCTCCTAATTGTATTGAAGATTATTATTATTATTATTATACTTGGTGAGAAATAATTAGATAACCAAATTTAAGATCAAGTCTAAGAGAGACAAGTCAAAATTCATTAGGTATATTTTATCATATTAAAACAAAACTTGACATGAAATAAGCATTTGAAGATGATATAGGAAAAAGATAATTTAAGAAAAGATAACTATTAAATTTTTGAGCAAATAAATAAATATCAGACAAATAATCTAAGAATTTCTTTTTAGATACAATAACAGAAAAGTAATAATTACAAATAAAAAAAAAATCATAAGAAAGATTAATTCTGATAAAAAAGGTGAATAGGATTAACAAATCCTATAAGAGTACATTTCTTGTTTGGAGATTCCAATTCATATCATTGTAACTTTCTTTTTTCGACAATTCTAGCCTAAGAAAGGATATACATGCTTTTTCTCTTTTTTTGTATTTCTTCATTCCAAAGATCATATTTCTTCAGCTCATGGTCAATAATAGTCATACATAAGGCTCCGATCTTGAAATGAAGTATGACTGCATGAAATTGGGAAAAGTTAGAGAAACAGAAGAATATACAAATTATGTTGGTTGCTAATTCTGTACTTCGCTTCCAATCCTCCTTCAATATCCGTGCCAGCGCGCCAACAACAGTTTCTAGAAAGTAAAAATAAAATCATTTAATTTTAATATTTATAGACTATTCATTAGGATATTTAGTTTTATAGAAAATAATTATAAATTAAGACTAAATTGTTTCTTTCTGTACATTTTACATTTTTTGTATAGAATTCTCAATTTAGAGACTTTTACATTTCAATTGGCCTAAAATATTTCCAAAATATAATATTTACAGAATATCAATACAAGTTCAACAAATAAAAACAAATCATTAATTTTTTTTTTTACTAATATTTATCTCATGTCTGTTGCTTTTTATTGCAATTTACAGGTCTGTATTCCACAACTGCTAATTGGTAAGGTACTTTTACAGTTAAATAAGCTTTCAAGGATAACGGCTATGAGTTCAAATCTTACCAGAAGATAGTCGTTTCATTGATACATATTACTTAATCAGCAAATGCTGATCTAAAAACTGTGATAAAAAAAAAATATAAGATGAAAGAAGTAATAGTCATAAATTAATACTAATGACAATGCCTTCTCCAAGAAATTCAAAGATTATTAAATGAAGACAAGATCTACCAACAATATTCATTCAGCTACACAATACAGTGCAAACAGGGAAAGAGGATTAATATAACATAGAAAGATTATTAAATATTAACTTTATTCCATTTCATAAATACTGAATCACAACTGAACTGTAGTTATCCATATGCTAAAAATCCCATACTTACAGATTATAACCCATTATTTTTCAGAATGTATCTTTTTTTTATGCTATGATTTTCTTAACTACTCATCCCAGCTATTTATTTTCACTTAATTTGAACTAAAAGACGATTCATTGACAGTTTCAGAATTACTTTTCCTTGAAAATATTTGTAGACAAAACAAGAGCTTTCTTGAGAAATAGCCTGCATTTTCGTTCCTATTTAAAACTACTGCAACAGATTATAAAATTACCATTTTGGAAAAGTTCTTCAAGGTTATCAGGATTTCTAGCAAGTTGTAAGAAAAGTGCTGAACCACGTATCTTTTCTGGTATGTCTTCATAAAGGAGTTCGAGGTATTCATCTGTGTCATTAAGATTTGCTTCTTCATCCAACTCTGTGCCATCACTAAATGCTGGTTCCAATGGCTTGTCAGACAGCTGAGTTTTTCCAGAGGCTACTGAAACACCAACAAAATTTGAAAAGGTTTTAAAAATTTGTCAAATGAGAATTTGTTCTTTAGAATTTAGAACAAAAATATTAAAAACTATTTATTAAGTAGTTTATTTAAAATAATTTTATATTTACAAATTTTACAAATAATTTTATATTTACAAAAAACTAATACAATTAGAAATAATGCAATGCAATATTTATTATTTCCCAATTTATAAAGAAATGTGAAAATTTTTAATTCATAAATTTATAAACATTTACTAAATTATTAAAATACGTAAACCAACTATGAGGAAATCCCTATTTACAATTTTATAAAGTCTGAATCAATTGGCAATTAGCTGATGCTTTGCCAATCATTCCAATAATATTGTAAATAAACAATCTAATAAATTGCGTTTATTATTTTTGTTGTCAATTCTCAAGAACAAAGAAAATTTACAGTCTGACTTTCATATTTTTAGGTTTTAATACAATTCTAATCATGACTTTTTAAAACAAACGTTGCCACCGGAGAGTAAAGGTATTAAAAAAGGGGGGGAATGGCCTTTTGACATTGTCTTACTGTGAGCACATTTATCCATATTTGCCTTAAAGAAAGAAAACAAAAGGAAAAAAAAAAAGGGGGGGGGGAAGTTTTTAAGATTATAGAATTGTGAGTGCAAAATATGAGTAAATTAAAGGAAACAAGAAAGTTATAGGGATTTCAGTAAAATTAATTATAAAATATACAATCTTTGATTTAAAAGAAAAAAGTGACTTCTTATTTTACATTACTTTTAACAATTTATCTCCTAGTCATCAATATTTTTCTTGGCTACTTTTTAATTGTTTTGTCATATTTAAGAGAATTTGTTGTTTCTATTATTAACACAAAGTCAAACTGGCCTTATAAAGGAGTCATGGAAAAAGACATTATCATTTATTAGAAAATCAAAAAATCCTTTCATCTTTAAAGTTAAAAAATAATTTAAAATTATTTTTTTGCTTAAGTTGAATTATAATCCATAGCTTACAAAAAAAAAAAAAATAAAAAAAATAAAAAAAATAAAAATAAAAAAAAAAATAGCAAGATGTATTATTTACCCTTTGGTGGTGAAGATTCCTTTCGATTTTGTAAATAATACAGCAACTGTTCAATCTCTGGCAACTTATTTGGAGAAATTAGTTTGCATTTGTCAATAATTTCTCGAGACAAAGCAGAAAGATCTGTGTTTTCATTCAAGTTTTTCACACGTATTCTGTAAACAAATAAATCAGCTTTAATAATAATAAAGTGCAGTTATTCAATGTTACTTAATGACAAGCAGAAAAGAAAATATTGAATCTATAGATCAATGTTTTTTTTTTTAATATTTACATCCCAAGTAAGGTAATAAGCCACTAAGATGCAAGGGGTTACAGTGTGAAAAAAATCAAAGATAAAACATTAAGGAGTGAGGTCAAGAAAAGAACAGGATTCAATGAGACGATGATTGACATTGCATTTAAATTTTTAAAGACCAAATTTGACTGGGAAGCAGTAAGAGAGTTTCACAAACAAGAAGTACAATAAAAGAAACTGTTAGCATAAGACTTGTGGTTACATCTAGTAATTTCAACTGCAAAATGAGATCTTGCCACTAATCTAGTACTGTGTTTAAATTCATAAAGTCAGGGTACCATAGAGGAAAACTCATCAGAACAATCCCTATTAAAATATTTATACAAAAGGCACAGGGAAGCTATGTTACAGTGGTGGGAAAGTAACTGAAGCCAAGATGCCAGGTCAGGACCAATAACATTGTATATTCTCAGGATTTTATTAAGAATATCTAAATACACAGCAGAAACACCAGTCCAAATATGGCAGCAATATTCAATTGCATGGACCAATGGTAGACTTAATGAAGATGTAAGATAGATTTTGAAAAGAAAGAAAAATTTGTCTAGCACAACACAGTGAACCTTTGTTTTTTAAGCAACAGACAAAGCAATTGGTTCAATATAAACTTTCCATTTCATGTCAGTAGAAAATGTTAGCCCAAAAAGGCACCATGAGAGTCATACCTCTGGAGGTTAGCATCAGCCATGCTGATGGAAGGCAAAAGAAAAATAAATAAAAAGAAGATTCTCTCAGATTAAGAGAGAGCAGTTTAGTTCTGGATGCATTAAAATTAACAAGCCATTTCTTGCTTAAGTAAACAATATATTGTAAGTCTTTTTTTTTTTTTTTAATCGGCTGCCCATCAGACTTTATCATTAAGACAAGGAGTAAATAATTTGTGTCATCAGCTCAGATATCTAGTCAAGAATTGATGACATGAAGATGTTATCAGTTCTCAACTATTAAATAAGTAAGTTTTATAAGTTCTGGAATCTCTATAGAATACAGTGGTACTGACTGCACCAATAACTGGCAAACAACCCTTTTTTGAAATGTAAGCCAAGATTTATTAAAGAACTTTTTGTAAATGAAGGCAAAAATAAGCATTATTGTCATAATTTACAATTTCTAAACATATTTTAGCCATCATAATGTGTATATCAATGTCCTAGATGAAAAAAAAGACTATTCTATTTTTTAACAATTTCCTCCTTTCTCAATACACTTAACCCAGTGCTTTTCCATAAATAAAACATTATCCAGTCAAAATTTCAGATTAAAATTCTCAGCTAATAACTGTGTTGGGCGACAAACTTACTGATTTACCCTTGTACAAGATCCTGGTTATGCCAAAATCTTATATAAGGGTATATCAAGAAGGAATTTTAACAACGTGAGAACTTTTCAATGTCCCCATGCTATAGACTAAAATATGTATACTTGATAAACCTTCAACCAATGAAATAACAGGTTATCAATAGTTGTTGATTTTTATTATTATTATTTATTAAAAAAAAAAAAAAACACTATTTTTAACTAGACATTTGACATTTCTTTTTCTAATCTATTGAATCAGGTTAATATAGAATATTTCTGTTAGTTTAAAATTTTCTAGAAGATTTGTTATTGTCAATATAGTTATAAATAACAAATGCTTAAAATTTCAAAAAACAAATTTCAAACTTTAAAATTTCTTAAGTTGCTATAAAATTGAACAAGCTGTTCAAAAGAAAACTTAAAAAGGTTTCAACTTGACTGAAATGCTTTTAAAATCTCTTAAAGTATTGAGAGAAAAACATTTATCAAATGAACAACTTATGTTGATAATTTTTAGTACATTTTTATCTTCAAAAAAGAGGGAAAAAGAACACTTCAGATAACAAATGCTACTTGAGAATATTTCTATTCCACCTTCACTTGCTATAATAAAAATAGTTTTAAGTACAAAACTATGTTGATAACACAGTTAAGTCACAGGCAAGACTATTTGGCTGACCTGAAGGAGACTACCACCACCTTTAAATTTGTTGTTTTTCATTATTTTTACTTTTTTCAGCATGGTCTTATCGATTATTACATAAATTTTCAGATTATCCAAAAAAATTTGGAAAAATTTCAGTATGTAAACAATTTTAGAGGGGGGATCAGTTTCCCATACAACATTATAGTAAATCAATCCTCCATTTTGGAATCACTGGCGTTGGGGTCACTTTGTTTCGTTTTGTCTTTTTTTAGACAAGTTGTTGCTCTTGTTTTTGTCTTTTTCAAGTTTTCTTCAGTTCTTATGATGGCATCTTCCTTGGAAACTCCAAGAATGGCTTTATTCAAAAATTTTGCAAAGGATTCAGTTGTTGAATATGCACAAGCAAAAAAGTTAATTGCACAGGATTGATTTACTTATAAGGTTGTATGAGAAACTGACCCCCCACAAAAAAATTGTTTAAATATTGAAATTTTTACAAATTTTGTTGTCAATAGGAAAGTTTAGGGTTTAATCAATTAGATTGCACCAAAAAAAGTATTGAAAAAAAAGACAAAAAACAAAAAAAAAAACAAATTGATAATCAACCAATTTACAGGTGGTGGTAATGTCGTACCGAGAAGTGGTTCCAAAATGGAGGATTGATTTACTACAATGTTATATGAAAAATTGGGAATTCCTTAAAAAGCAAATTTACATGTTCCAATATAATTTTCCATAAAGTTTCAAACTTAAAGTATGTAGTACATACAACTGACAGTTGCAGGGACACTCAATATATATATATATATCAATATGTTGAAAGGGTAAAAGAGGATTTGTCAATTTCACTAATGATATTTGAGATTGAGGTTGAGAGTACGGACGAAAAAGTTCTTGATATTTCAAATATAGGTACTTCCAAAGATTCACTGAAAAAACTGCATAGTATGAAGGAAAAAGGCAAGGGTTGTCCCCCCTTTATATGAAAAAATTTATACCAAATTCATCTTCTATACTTGGCATTTTTTGGACGGCTACTGTAAATCATATCAATTATTCCCCTCTTGGTAAGATGTTGACTGATATGATAACAAGGGTACCATAATTGAGAAATGCTTTTTTGGAAATATTTCAGGCAGGAAGCAAGCAATTCTTGTTTCAAGTCAACTTAAAGTAAGTTTAAATTCGGTAATTTGAAAAAAATTATGCCAGCGAGATGTATTTTATTTTTGTAAGATTTTTTAAAACTGAGAATTGGCTTCTGTTTACAATCGATGAAAAATGGCGGAAAATTTGAAATTTTAAAAACTTTTTTTTTGACAAATTTTTGATTTTGATCAAAATAATTTCGGTTTGAAATACACCAGGGTATTTTGCCTACTGTAATTAGTAAATTTAATCTCTTGGCTTTCAATTAAAGCTAAAATTAGAGCTTCAAGAACTTTTATTTTTAAAAATTCAATTTAAATTGGAGGTATTGAAAATTTGTGGAGGTACCTATTCAAATATAAATCCAACTAATTCAGTATGGCTTCTTAATATAGCCAACAATCTTTCATATTCATAATTTCAGTAAATGAAGTACATTGCTAATCTATTGCAGTCATTTCTCATGGTTAGTTCCAATCTGATAGAAAAATGTTCTATCATGAAACTTGATATTTGACTTCTATCAGAATGCTCTTCAATAAAACAGGCTTATCAGGTTAAGCTTTAAAAAGAGGGAGCTTCAAAAGCAGAAATTAGTTATTTATTCCAAAATAGTTTGGCAAAGCCAAATAAATTCCTATGGGCTTAACCCTGTATATTAGTCCCAAAGCTCAAGGACTCCTCTCATTTTTGTAAAATAAATCAATGTAACAGTAGCTTTTGCTTTTAATTAAAGGTTCAATAGACTCAATTAGATTAATCAAGGTATGTCACAATTGTTGATTTGAAGAACCGTTATCAAATATAAATCAAAGAAAATATTAATTTTTTTCTAACTACTTTCAGAACTTTATGAATATAATACCATGCCCTTTTCACTCACTAAAGCTCTTATCATATTTCAAAGAGTGATAAATTGGCATACAATGACTGGCAGAGTTAAGTGCTTTATTTAAATGATGATGTAATAATTTCAGATAACTTGGTAGAGTAGATACCCAGATTAACTACTTTCTCTTGGTCTCAACAATGAAGTGACAAGCAATCCCAAGATAAAAAGTCTACCCAAACTGATCATGTGTCTCATCTAATGAAAATATTATTTGTCATGTCATAAGAAAATTCAACTTGGAACCATTTGTCAAGTTTAAAAAACTGCAGCTTATAACAGATTTAAAAATTTTCTGTTTATTTCAAACTTTCATTACAACAAATTCAGCAAACCTTTGTGACTAAAGAGGAACCATAAACTTTTTGTTAACAACTATGACAAACTCTTTGTAATTGAGGAAACAGATTGCTACACAATCTTTGGGTTTTACTAATCTTAGTTCACAATTCATATTTTTTTTGGTTAATATTGTTAGTGCAGTTGGCACTTTTCATCAAAATTCCCCTTCGTGTCCTATAAATCTGTTTCTTTGACAGACAGAACAAAATATGTGCATAAGTGGATAGCCAATAAATACTTTAATAAAATGAACAGATGTTTGGATTACTTACATCTTTTGACATTCTTTTCTTTCTCCAAGCATTGGATCACCAAGCTCTCCTAAGATGGTTGCTTCCAACTCATAATTGACCACCAAGGCTTTCTCTGTGGGATGGACATCAATACTGCCACACTTGACTTTCCTAAAACAATAAAAAAGATAAAGAGCTTTTTAGCATTTTTCTTAAAAGAGAAAATTTTGAATAAATATCAGGAATTGAATATTTCTTTAATTAGATGGAATTAAAAGTTGTCATTCATAAATTCTAATTTTAACAATTTCTTTTATGAAGGAATTACACAACAATTATTACCACATTTGAAATAGCCAAGGGAATGTTTGAATAAAAATTACAGAATGACCAACTTTAAAAAAAAGTCCTTGGAGCTTTATATATATATATATATAAAGTAAAGAAAAAAAAGACTACAATAAAAACATTTTTCTTGATTCAGACTTATGTAATATTGAATTGACAGAGATGTACAGCTTTCCAGGCCTTTTATTTCTTGATAATCAGAACCATTGGTTGAAGGGATGAGAAAACTTGAAGTGCATAAGATTCTTGCTTGAAGATGTTCAACAGATTTGAAATCCATAATTACAATTACAGTTTGTTTATCTGCTCAAAAAACCGTCATGAAGAAAGTGAGCAGATTATTTATATTCTGTTCAGAATGGAAGGCAAATATCTTTAAAATGTTTATTTAACATTTAGTATAACTAAAAACTTTAATATTTGAATCATTTTCATTAATTCTGACTAATATTTTACTTGTAGTACCAATAACAAGTTATAAAGAGCAGGGATGACAACCTAAGTAAAGACATTAGTTTTCCTAAGGATCAGTAATGTGGGCAAGTTGTCGAAATAGGGTGAGTTAATTAGTGGGTTTCAATTGATTTTTTTTTTTACTACTACTATTAATATATACTTCTTATAAATAGTTTAGAAGATAAAGGCTCATCAATGCCTGTGAGTGGTGAAGAGTTAGTAATGCATGTACAAGTAATAGTTAGCAGAATTAATCTTTATTTACATGTGGACTCTTAACCTCATTTGTGTGGTTATTAAAACAAAGGGGGACAATAACCATGAAAACATTGGTTCATAAATTTGGTGGCATAGTAATTGTGAGTTCAATCTCTGGGCTTGGCGGTGCAAACTTAAACTCAGTGGAAATACATCAAGCAATAACTGAGCAGTACTAAATAGGAAACTAGACAAGATATCCCCAATCATGGTCATGGATTAAGTAAAGGCTTTAATTTGAAATTCTCTAAAAGTTATCCAGATCAACAAGTACCTGATGAAGGCTGGAGGGCACATTGTTGTTATTAGCAGGTTTCAGACAAAGATGAGGTCAAGTGTCTACATATAAATAATGATAAAACCTTGTACCAGAAATTCAGACGGGATTAATCTTTGTATAAACGGTTTCATTTCTATCAGATCTTGTAAAGATGAGAAATCATTATTATTTTCTTTTTATGGGTTTTTTAGGGAAATAAAATGTTAGTTCCAAATAATTACTGGTGTTAGTAATAAGAATTACTTTCATTCTTTAAGAAAATAAAAAAAAATTGTTAAAATAATAGAGAACAAATTAAAACTGAATTAATTTAATTTGAAATTTTGTAGATGAAAAATTATCATTATTTATCTTCATATTCAAACTAGTATCTCATCTTTGACGTTATTCTTTAGGTGTCTGTTGTACTCTGTAACCTTTTTGAAATTTTGAACTGCATTCTTTATTCAATCCACTAGAGTAAATTGTTTTCATTTTGCTTTTCATGCTGTGAGAAAAATATCTTGCATCAGTTAATAAATACTCCCTAACTCCAGTAATGGATTGTCCGAGAGACACATGATTAAAACATATCTAGACTGACAATTATGAGTTCAATCTTTGTGTTGAATAGTAGAGAAAACTTTGGTTTAGTAGGAGAAACTGACAAGCAACACAAAGACAAGTAGACTGTTGAGTATTAAATTATAGTAGACTAGCATCATAGCCTGGCATTGCCCGTACAACTCAGAACATTTTAGTAGTAGGAGAAGATGCCAATGAGAAGAGTAGATGGAAATCATTTATTGAAAGTTGGAAAGGAGAGCTGAGGCTGTTAGTAACCATTTTTAGCATTAAGAAGAAGGCATTGAATGCATGTTGCTGTAGTATTCGAGCGGAGTATGAAGTGTAGTTTTAGTGCCGGTCATACTTTTATCTCCTAAGCAGGGGTGGGGGTTCTTTGATCTGGAAATGAACAGAGAACCTTTGCAGGAAGTGGAGTTAGTAATAAATAAGATAGAAGTTTACCTGTTTTAAATGTAGATAGTCAAACTGAACCCAGTTTTGCAATCTGTGTCACAGCAGTAATGCATGTATAAGGAGTTTGGCCAGTAGAGTTTTGGTTACAATATTGTGCATTCTGTTCCTTTTGACATCACTCCCCTACGCCTAACTGTTCTTAACTTTAACACACAAAGTATCATCAAAAGGAGATTTCATGTAAGGCACAGTCGGTTATGTTCTGACCGCACACCTCGTATGAGTGCCTGTTAATTTAATCGAAGATGGCTGCTAAATTACTTGGAACGCAATGTTTACAATACTCACACAAACATCAAATCTCGTGATGCAATAATGTTTATAATATTAAATGGATAAATTCATTTAAAACTTGGTTATATAAAAAATAATTATATAAAAAATTGTTGTTTAAAAATTGTTCAAAAATTGCATTAAAAAATCTATTTTTTGTTTTGCATAAATGTGATTTGATGTTTTGTAAATAACATTGCGTTTGTTGTTTTCAAAATTACGGGGGAAAATATTTACATTTTTTGTTGACTAAATGAATTTAACATAAAAATTAAAATTATTTTGTTTCACTGAAATTAGAAATATAAAAACTATTATGCTCCCAGTTCAGAAATTTTCGAAGAGTATTTAAAAATGTAGACATTTAATTTTAGAGGAAAAAGTTACATTAATGTCACACAAATTACAGACAGTTGATTTAGTAAAAAAAAAAAAAGCTTTAGTTATTTTTAATTTTATTTTCTGAAGTATGAAATATCAAATCTGAAAGGAGACTGAAATAATTAAATTAACCATTGGCACTTTTTTTTTTTTTTTTTTACATATTTTTTTTTTGTTTGAAAAAAAAACACTTTTTTTAAAAAATATTTCTTTTGTTTCAAAATTACGGGGAAAAAGAGTCACATTTTTTCGTTGACCAAATGAATTTTTAAAATGTCAAAATAAAAATTAAATATAAAGGTTCATTTTTTTCTTTTTTTAAATAAAATAATATTTTAGTCACATTTGACACATGTGATTTGATATTTCTGTGACGTAATTTAGCAACCACGTTAGATCTTAGATGTTTTACGGAGCAAATGTAAACAATCAGCTCCACTGGCTAAAAAGTGCAAAAAGGAAAATTGCTGAAAAACTCAAAAAGTATGTCGACCTGGCTTCCCTGTAGATATGTGTCCCTAGAAAGTTTGAATGGCGGAGCTTAAAAAATGTAGGCATGCATAGGGAACAGTCACACACAAACTCACAGATTGCCTTTTATTTTTATATATATATATATATATATATATATATATATATATAAAATCTACTATCAATGTTTAGGGGATGGGAACAATCTATCCCCATGGATCAAATAAAGTTTAATTTCTAAGCGCCACTTAGATGTGGTAAAAGGTTAAATGTATGAGGGCACCCAATGAGGATCAAAATTACTATTCAGTTGTAATTGATCTAGTGAGACAAGGTGCGCCAAACAATTTTCTAAGGCATAGCTTAGATGTGGCACAAGGCAGAAAGTGGAGGGCACTCAACAAGGATTGAACTCGCTATTCAGTCATAATTGATGTAGAGAGACAAGCATGCTAACCATTACACCATGTTTAGGTGCACATTTTTTAAGTGCAGCTTAGATGTGGCACAAGGCCGAAAGCAAGGGGTACCCAGTGAGGACCAAATTCACTACTCAATTGTAATGATTTTAGAGAGACAAGCTTGTTAGCCATTACATCATGTTGAGGTGCAAATAAAGAGTTTGGTTCAAAATTCCAAGAAGCTTACAAAGTAAAATAGACAACTGATAAAGGATGGGGAGTGAATAGGCCAAGATTTCATGAGAATAGGAAATCAAGATGAGTAAACTCGTCTGATCAGAAAGGATCATGAATTTGTTTTAATGTTCATACCTTATTTGCAAATTACATCACATTTATGTCACTTAATATTAACTAAATAAACAGTAAAATATAATGAAAATGATACAGCTATATATTTGGCTAAGTAAACAAAAAACATGAAAAGACACTTCAGTTTGCTGTCAGTACCAATTACAAATAGTTGCTCACCATTGTGATGTCATCTCTGATGACAATATATAACAGGGGTGCTGAAAATTTATCCTGTACTCAAAACTTGTTAACACCACCTCATACTGAGATTTAATAAATTATTAAATTTTACTTTGGATTAGTATACTATAATGCACAATATTTACTAATACTTTTGCTTTCAATGAAATAATTTGAATTTTTATCAAAAATGCTTTACACTGTAACTTAAATTAAGCCATACTGTATTTTAATGCTATAATAATTATTTGGCCTTGTGATCCAAGTAATGAAAAGAGTTCTTTATAAAGTAGAAATATATGTATGTGTAAGAGTTCTTAGAACAATCAGGTGATGAAACATCTTCAGAAAAATTAAAAAAATTTTTTTTGAAAATGTCTTTTGTGATAAAATGAAAATATGCAAGAAAAACATTATACTCATTTTGATTTGAAATACTCAAGAAAAGTCTTAAAATATTTCTAAAATACAGGATTAATATTTTTCATCACAAGATTGACGTACTGTCAGCAACAATATCAAATAAAGAATGTAAGATTCTATAGCAATATAGAATAAATCTTCAAGAGAAGCAGTCAGCCTTATAAAGATTAAAATTGTAATAAACAGTTGAAAAGATTGAATAAGTAAACTGATTGGGGGAGGGAATAGATTTGGTGATTGTGAATTAATCTGAAATGGGACTCCTGTGGCAGATTTCCAAATGCTTGATTAATTTCTAATTTCTTTCTGTAGAACAAGAAAATAACACACCAGATCTTTGGATCAATATTACAAAGCTTAAACCCAGCATCACAACAACAACAACAACAACAATGTATGGCATGTTAGGAAGGCCATATTTATTGTGGGGAAAGAGGAAATAATAGAGAAAGAACATGGCTGCATCAAAAATACATTTGTCCAGAAGTAAAAGAGGTTTACTTTTCTTTTCATTTTTTTTCAGCCAATAATATGAAATGATAGCATCAGTAGCAAATAACAGAGAAAAATATCAAAGAAGCTTGGAAACATTTTTTTCTTTTTCAAGTATTTTCAAAGAATTGTTAGATGTTATCAAAAAAAAAAGGTCATGCTGAATATTCAGTGCACCATTTATAGAACTGAGGCTGGATAAAGATAATAGGATACCATCTAGCTAGACACTTTCATAGAGGAAAAAAATCAGGGTTAAAGTATATACTTTAAAGTCAAAATAGCAGAAAAATTTGATGTTTAAAAAAGGGTAATTTTGACCAAATGAAATTAATAGTTATAAAAAGGAAATTCTAAGAGTTTATATTTTCTTAAAGTAACCTTGGAATCTATTAGAAGCTTCTATTTACCATTTTAGACTAGGAGAAGCTCACATATAGAATTTGTAAAAACAGCAAGCAAAGTGTGAAGGAATCCAAAGTAAAAACCTAAAACCTCACAATTACTGAATATTAAAGTGATAAAAAACATTTTTGCACTAATAAAATTTTGTACCCCTGTGAAAGTTTAATGAACCAGCAAAATTAGTAAAGTGAATTTAATTTTCCTTAAGAACTTGATATTGGAATCAATATAAAAACATTATATATATATATATAGGAAAAACTACTAAAAAGTTGTAAGTTTAAAAATGTATTTTTTGACAGTATTTGTTTATTTCTATTATATATATATATATATATATATATCTCCGATGTTCTCAAATATAATTTATAATTAATATATATATATATATATATATATATATATATATATATATATACACATACACACACACATACAATTTGAAAACAAGTTATTTATGCAACTTAAGTTTTGACCTTTTGGTATCTTCAGGCAATTTACAATAACTGATTTTTCAAACATACAACAAGAATTTTTACAAATGCGAGACTGGAATTTTTAAACAACTGAAAATTTTCAAAATTAGGGAGGAGTTACTTAAGGATCTTCATCCATGTTTGTATGATCCTAATATGTATTTATAGGTGTGATTACATCTGGACATTACTTCTGATCTTTCATTCAGTAATTCTTTTTGTTCTGGAAACATAACTTTTCTTTCTCCTTGGCCAAAAAAACTAATTTATATATATATATATATCTTTGAGAAGATTGGGATTTCTTTTTATGTTATAAAGAGACAGTTTTAAGTTTTGTTGAAAGATTCAATCCTGAATATTTTCAATATGCAAATAGAATTAAGATATCTTCAAAAAATGTACTGAGCATAATAGTTGTTTTATTATCACTCTTCATTATGTTAAAAATGAAAAAGATGTTGAAGATTGATTGGAAGTAGATTAAAGAATTATCATCAATAAAGCAATAATTTGATATTGTATTGTGTGTACTTTTGAAAAATAAATGTCAGAGACAGATGTTTGATTTTTATACAAGCTGTAAAATTGCAGCTTAATCCATCTCAATTTGTTACAATTATTACATTGAAAAATTTCACATGTATAAAACTTCTACACAAGCAGTTAAAGAAAAGCCTTTAAAACCTAGATGCAATAAAAATAGTAACAGGTGAAGAGGCTCATTCCTTGTTCCCTGTTTAGGATGTGGTTTCCGGCTTTCTCTTTTCCAATCTTTTCACTCCTTTTTTTCTTCCCAATTGGAGTAGATAGACTAAACTATCACCCAGTTCACACTCCACCCATGTCTATTGAACAGGTGAAGAGGCTCATCCCTTGTTCCCTGTTTAGGATGTGGTTTCCAGCTTTCTCTTTTCCAATCTTTTCACTCTTATGTAGCCCCTGCACATCAGTGGCGTTACTGCCTTGCTCAGGGGTGATATGATTTAAAAAAACTCATTAATTCATATTTTTTTAATGTCATGTAATCTGTAAAGAAGCACTTAATATGATTAGAGTAAAGATGTATATAAAAAAATGGCATTAGATTCCAAGAGGCGGGGTTTTTCCAGAAAAAGTAAAATATCCCTTCAAAATTAAAGAGTGAAATAGAAAATTCAGCGGATCTGAAGGAAACTACCACCATCTTTAAATTTGTTGTTTTTCATTTTTTTTTACTTTTTTCAGCGCAGTCTTATTGATTATTATATAAAGTTTCCGATTATCTAAAAAAATTTGGAAAAATTTCAGTATTTAAACAATATTTTTTTTGGGGGGGGGGGGGCTCAGTTTCTCATACAACATTATAGTAAATCAATCCCCATTTTGGAACCACTCATGTTGGGGTCACTTTGTTTTTTTTTTTTTGGGGGGGACGAGTTGTTGCTCTTGTTTTTGTCTTTTTCAAGTTTTCTTCAGTTCTTACGAGGGCATCTTCCTCGGAAACTCTAAGAATGGCTTTATTAAAAAATTTTGCAAAGGATTCAGTTGTTGAATATGCACAAGCAAAAAAGTTAATTGCACAGGATCGATTTACTTTAAGGTTGTATGAAAAGGTGAGTCCCCCCTCTAAAATTGTTTAAATATTGAAATTTTTCAAAATGATTTTTGTCAATCGGAAAGTTTAGGGTGTAAGGGATAAGATTGCACTAAAAAGAAAGAGAAAAAAAACAAAACAAAAAAAAAAAAAACACCAAATTTAAAGGTGGTGGTAGTCTCCTTCAGGTCTGCCGAAAATTCTTTAAACAGAAGTTTCTAGTCATTCATTACAGAACTTATATTACAACACAGGTGGCCATTTGAAAGCAATCTTTCCTACTAGTTCAGTAGGACGATTCTGTTTATACTTGAAGTTGATTTGATGTGAAAGAAAGCAACAGAATCTATTTTGGAAACAGAAGGCAGAATTAAAATAAAGGAGAATTTTCAAGCTGCATGATGTTTAAACTTGACATTAAAACAGCATGAATGATGAAATCCATATGTACACTTATTTAAAAATGCATGTGCATTTTTGTTGCTAATGTTTATGCATATAAAAAAAAAAAAAAAGAAGAGGAATAAATAGAAGTTTGGAGGCAGGAAGCAACAGCAGAATGAGTAAATAAAGAGATCAACTCCTGTCAGGAGGATTATAACATTTCCAAGATGAATGAAAGCAATTTGACAGACAAGAGAGCATTTCTTATACAAGAAACTTAAGATGATAGAAATAATCTGATCATAGCTGGAATTTAGTTAGTTTATTCTTTGATTTTTCAGTCAAATGTAATCAAGAAATGAAAGCAGAAAATTAGTAAATCATTAACCTGGCAACACTGTTTTTCAAATAATACCAACTTCTGTTTACACTTTTATTGTATCAAGTAGAGATAATTATTTTCTTTAATTCGAATACTGTTACGTAGGAAAAAAGTGTGAATACTGACATGTGTGGCTGAACACATATCTCCAGGCAGCAAAATTAACCATTGAATGAATTGTGCTACTGGGATCATGTGACCATAAATATTTAGTATATAAAGCAGAAGTCTGAGTGTATTCTGTGTTGTGCATCATTGAAGAGATTATTTCTGAGTGAATTATTCAAGAGAATTATTCTGAGAGCATTATTATGTATTATTTGAAAAATTTGTTCGGTACATTGACTTTATGCTAAGATACCAAAAAATTATAACTCGCTAATAGTGAGTTACCAAAAGTTCCCTTCAGAATAATGTAATGAAAAACCAATGTTATAAAAAAATACAAATATTTTTTTACATACATACAAAAATTTATCTACTTTAACAAGCTGAATATGTTTATCATAAATACTTGTTTAAATAATTAGAAATTTATTCTTTAAAACTATTGTAAAACAATTACTGTTAAATATAATTTTTAGAAAAGAACAGTCAAAATGTTTATTTACAATTAAAGTACTACTATAATCTTTTTGAAAACTAAATAATCCTTCACAGATTCTATAATACAACTTATGTATAAAATACTTGGTCAAGAAGAGATAATATTTCATAAAAAAAAAAAAAAAAAAAAAAAAAAAAAAAAAATTCCACTAATGCCAAAGGCTATTTTACACTTAACTGCTTTTGCAACATATTTAGTAATAAAAAAAAAAAAAAAGTGTTCATTTGACTACTTTAAAATTCAGTGATGGAAGACAAGTGAGTGAGATGAGATCAAAGACAATAATATTAGATTTCACAAGTGTTTTAAATGTGTAATGGCAACGAAAAGGAAGTGTTTTAAATGTGTAATGGCAACGAAAAGGAAGTGTTTTAAATGTGTAATGGCAACGAAAAGGAAGTGTTTTAAATGTGTAATGGCAACGAAAAGGAAGTGTTTTAAATGTGTAATGGCAACGAAAAGGAAGTGTTTTAAATGTGTAATGGCAACGAAAAGGAAGTGTTTTAAATGTGTAATAGCAACGAAAAGGAAGTGTTTTAAATGTGTAATGGCAACGAAAAGGAAGTGTTTTAAATGTGTAATGGCAACGAAAAGGAAGTGTTTTAAATGTGTAATGGCAACGAAAAGGAAATTAATAGTGAGCATCAGGAAGAGACAACTGAAGTTCCTGAGACATGCAATGAGGAAGGAAGGCTTGGAGAACCTGATACTGACAGGCCAGATAGAAGGAAAAAGAGACAGAGGAAGGCAGTGAAAAACAGATTTGAAGGACATTATCAGGTGGATAATGGAATGGGAGTTGCGTGGCGTAACAGGAGAAAACGTACTAAGAGCCACCAGGGATAGGGAGATGTAGAAAGCCATGATCACCTACGTCCCGAAAGGACAGCGCACATAGAACTATTAGCCAGATTTGGTTCTAACTAAGTAAAAATTAACCTCTTCAATAAAAATTGCAATCATGTTTATGAAAATTTTTATTATACAATTTATAAATTTAATGGAAAATATAGTCAAATATAACAAAATAAATTTTCTTAAAGGCTAATTAAAATTCTTCTTTCAATAGAGAACAATTTTTAACTTAAATTTAATTTACAGAATATCATTTTTTTTTTTCTTGTAGAATTTGGTAATTATTTACTAATTACTCAGTTTCCAAAGATATGATTACTTTTTTAAATTATAATGTTTGGAGTAGTAGAGGATTATATATATATATAGTACTACAAAGATTTTTGTGAATACACATGTTTCAACAGACACCATTTCATAAACAGCATAAATTATGTATACTGTCATGCACATTTGATTAATTTATTTCACTTATCAACCTCTTGTGAGTTACTTAAACCTGAAACATATTTTAAATTCTAGATTACTGACAGTGTTCCCAAGTGATTCCCCATCTAAATACTGACAGGATTCAACATTGCTTAACATTGGTGATTATACAAGAACTAGTGTTTTCATTGCACATTTGAGAGATAATAAAGAAAATTAAATCTGTAAAACTGTACAAGAAAAAATTAAAAAAATCAGGAAATTCTATTTTAGGGTTTATAACAATAAATTTTCTAAGAATTAAAGAATTCCTCAATGTAAAGTTAGCAAGCAAGTCTAAAATTGATAAAATGATATTGCTATCTGTACATCATCTGATTAAAACTGTTCCATATGCTTAAGTAGAAAATTATTTCTATTTTAGGTTTGAGATTTTTACTCTCTTGCTATTTGAGAGAGAGTTCAAGAAAAATTTCCTCTTGAAGGTTTCAATAACACTAAAGATTAAAGAAACCCAGAGTAGAGGAAAAAGCAAAAATAGAACATCAAGAACACATCTACCCAAGAAAGGGTTGATTTTGGTCCTTTGGGTACTCATTTCTTGGTGCCAAGAGATGTAAACTCTTTAGATCTGGTTTCAGCAGCCCCATTCTTGCCGCAAAGCAGACATCAAGGAAATATCTGATTACATGGTTGTGGTGTCTGTAGTAAAAACAAGTACAACTGAATGGATAGTGCACAACAGAAGGCCTATCATGTGATGATTACCTTTCAAACTAGATTCCATAAAGACATGAATGCCACCCAAATAGAGAGTTAAACAGGAAACCTAACATGAACAGAAATCCAGAAATGTGTTCTGTAGATTATATAGCAATAATTTATCAAAGTTTAGTCTTCAAATGACATGGGCTTCAGGAGACCAGGAAATTCATTTGAAGGAATATTTTCGTTTTAACGTCTCAGTATGACTACATGCAAGTACTTCAAAATTACATTATAAGGCAATAAGCAATATTTCTACTTCTGAAGTGTTCATATATTTTACAAGGTTTATTATAACTTTGTGACTGATCTGAAATTAAGTAATAAAATTATCAGGATTTAAATGTAAAGTTCTTTTTTTTGTTTTTGTTTTTTGCTAATTGGAGAAATCTCAAAACCAAGAAATTCTGAAAAATATTCTTCATATTCTTTTTTTTATTTGTTCATGAAATGTCTAATTTCTTTGCAATAATTTGATCAAAGTGCCAATGTGTTTAATACATTAACAGAATCAATTATTAGTCACTCATCAACATTTTCTCAGTTTAAAATTTTTTATATTAAGAATATAAAGGAATATTAAACTAGTAATTAAATAATTGTATAGTTAAATACTAATGCACTGGAAATTCAACCCATGAAAAATTCTACCCAAGCATTTTTAAAATTCACCTATTTTCTATCAAAGACAGATTAAGAAATTATTTTTATAAACTATAAACTGCTTAAACCTAAAATATAATCAACATATATATTAAGGGTAGTTATGACTATATGAGCGTTGTGGTGCAGTGGATATTGGAAATTAGAGAGCTGAGTTTAAATTCCAGTTGAATTTGCTGCATTCACTTATGCAGAAATGCCCTAGTTTTCCCTCCAGCTATGGGTTAAATAGCAGGATAGATTGGATTCTGTAAGTCTTGCTTGGTAACAAATCTACCACAGAAAGTAATGGCAACCTACTGCAGGAAAAAAATCTTCTGCACAGTCAGTCATGTCTCTTTTAAGACATGATCACCCAAGAATGTATCATGTATGGCACTGACTGACTGATTAAGGGTAGTTACAGTAAATTTTCTAAGTATCGCTTAGATGTGGCACAAGGCAGAATGTATGGGGTACCCAGTGAGGATCTAACTCACAACTCAGTTGTGACAGGTTCTAGCAAGACAAGCTTGTTAACCATTACACCACACCAAGGTACCCAATTAAGAGTAGTCATAGTATAATATTTTTGCCACATAATTGAAACTTCTGGTAAAATTGTATTGATAAAGAAATATTCACCTTTCCTGTATTACATAACTTAAATGATCAAGTCAAGCATCTTGTAAGAGTACTCAGAAGAAACAGATACATAGCATTTTCTCAAGTGTCACTAATAAGCTTCATTAGACTTTAGTGATTCCAGTGATAGGTAGGAATGTGAGTGAAAGACACAAATTTATCTTAAAAAAAAAAAAAAAAAAAAAAAAAAAAAAAATGTATCTGTTGGATAATTTTAGCATGACTGATTTCAAAACATAATAGCAAGAAATCAAAATTTAAATATAATGTCAAATAAACAAGTTGAAATTTTCTGGCAAACTAATTACTAAAAGAATGCTACTTGGAATCATCCTCATCTCTCCCACCTACACAAGTACATATTTGTGGGGAGAATAGGGTAATGGAATTTTAAATCAATACTTCTTTCTCAAGTACTCTAAGGTGCAAATAAAAATACAAAAATATAAACATTAACCACTGATGTTACAAGACTAAACATTTTTTTTTTTTTTTAGAAAAAAAAAAAAAATGTCAGATATGTAAATGGTTATTTGAAATTAGAAGAAAGAAAATAGACTTTTTTTTCCAATCAGGACAAACATCACACTAAGTCATTTGTCAGTTAATGAAATATTCTTTAGATATTTTATTATCTTATTTTTCTATATCTTTATCTATTTTTCTTTGTGTTATATAGTTTGATACCCACTGATGATTTTTTTAACTCAAAATCATTTATTAATTTTTTTGAAATTACAAAAAAATTATAATATTATTTAGAAGTAATTAAAAGTGAATTTTGTTTGTAGAATTTTTTAGTGCAATTATTAAAGAACAATAAGTATAAATTTTCATTAATGTTCTATGTAGCTAATATTAATAAAATATCTCTTTCCAGATTAAAGTAGTTTATAAATGGTAAGTAAATCATCCTTCTTACAAAATATCATCTGATCTAGTAGTTTAGTAAGAAAGAAAAAAAGCCTAAATTAAGTACATTTTTTGTTTTACTTTCAAACTCACCCTGACAGAATTTGCTAATCAATGTATCAGTGGTAAAAAAGTAGAATGTTGGGATAAGATTTGTGTTTAGTCTAAAAGAATTAGGATAATCTAGTGTGGATAGTAGATTATTCAAGTCTGCAGGATAATGCATGCATAAGAAGACAGTGAATCACAAGAGAACCAATGTAAAAAGGAATAAATGTTAATCAGCTTTATTTAATACATGCTGAGTCATTAAAGAAAAGAAGAAAAAAAACATCTGCCTATAGAAAAAGATGCTCTGTACTTTTAAACTTACAAAATTTCATTAGCATTCATTCAATTTGCATGAAACTGTTCAAAGTCTTTCATAAAGACACTTAATGGCATCTAAGAAATATTCTATGTTGTAAAAGTATGGTGCTGGAAAATTAACTAAAAGGATAAGAACCATAGAGAGAAAAACAGAAATGTGTAATTCATCAAATATTGACTCACTGTTTGTAATTTGGCTATCAAGGCAATTCAGTTTTTATCTATACACAAGAGCAAATGTATGAGAATCATTTTGTATCATTTAAATATAACAAATAACTAGAATATTTTACTTTTCGTTGGTCTGTATTTAGACAAACAAACAAAAAAAAACCAAAAAAAAAAACAAAGCAAAAAATTAAAGAGCACATATTGAGTCTACAGTTAATGGATCACTAAAATGAATATAAAACAACGCAAATCCCAAAAAGTAAATTTGGGCAATTAATAAGCACTGTATTTTTTTTTTTAAAACTTTTCCAGTATTTATTTAAACAGAACATTTAACAAAGAAATTGAACATTTTCCTACAAAATATTTAATACCAATAACATAATTTTTATTCCAAATATTTAGTTTTGTTTGTAACCTTTTATTTTATAAGTTTTTTTTAAAAAACATTTTAAGGGTGCAAGGATGTCTGTTATACTTACACAAATAACGGAAACATATACTTTCATATCTCAAAGTTTTAAGTGTGCACAGAAAAGTAAAGGCATTTGAAATCTGTACAAAACCATAATGGATCTGACTATTATTGCTACTAGCAGTACTCATAAAAATTTCATGGTTTTTCTATTTCAATATTTGAATGAATCATAATTCTTAACTTAAATGATTGAATAATGCCCGCCATGAGTTGTACAGCTATAAAACAATCATGAAAATTACCAGATGGTATTCATTAAATATTTGAGTTTAACTACTTCAACAAAATCTGTAATAACAATCATAAGTATGAATGCAGGTCATTGTTTAAAGTAAGTGGGTACAAATAAAAAGATTGAGAACTGACAAGATTATCCATTTTACTGAAGATGTTAAATACATAAGACTGTTATAAACTCTTCTCTTTCTTTCTTAATATTATGTATGCTTTTTTTTTTCCCTCACTAATGCCAAACAGTATCTCTGGTATATCTTTTTCTTCAGTCTTTCCTCATAAAACAAAATGGACCCTTATTTATTTGAAGGTAATGGCAAGGCATAATGCATATGTTAAGTTACTAACTAAAGTAGGAATAAGCAGAATTATAATGTAAACAAGTCTATTGTAAACTTTATTTCATCTTCTATTTGATTTTCTTTAGCTCCCTGAAAAGCATAAAAAATAATTCTTAACGATGTACACACTTGCATTAATTAATCTATCCTGCTGTGTTATGTTTGTTAATATATTTTTTAGTTTTTAGAATTAAAATAATAGCAAAATGCATAAGTAATCTTTGTCATTATTTTAAAAACTATCTTCCTTGCTTGCTAAATATCTGTCTGACAATAAAATAGGTATGAATGCAACTATATATACACATTTAATTCTTTAGATATGTGCAAAAAGTTGCTATGCAAAGAGATTTTTGCTTAATTCTAATATTTCATAGATAAATTATGGCCAGCAGCCAATGTGGTATTTATGGGTAGAATTCTGACCTATTTTCTATTTTGATATTAATTGCTTGCATCATATTTCAAACTGGATACTGAAAGAATATCCACTTTTTTATATTGTAGCATTGATCATTTTTAGCACTACAGAGCAATGGAAAAGAAAAAGCAATAATTGAATATGCAGGTGACATCTATGGCAAAGATACATCAATAATTTCAGAGAATGAGGTTTTTCAATAAACTGTGCCAGTAAATGGAATACACACACATACACACTATACAGGATGGATGCATGAAATGTAAAAATTATATAAAGAGCAAAATACTGCCACTACCAAGTCTTCTACTTTTATAAACATATACATTTGTGTTAGGGTATTCAGATGGGTAAGCGGGGGTAGGTACTACATTTACTTATAACCTCTTTGTTTATGGTGTGTGATTTCTTTTCTAAAGATAGAATTCAGAAGATTTAAATTAGGGTTTATTTTTCATAAAAACTTTTTATACAGTTTAAATTTCATAAGATTTTTTTTTATTTAATATTATTCTGTTATTTTCATAACTTATTTACTTTTCTAATAAAAACAGTAAGAATTAAGAAAATGCAATTAAATATATACAATATAAATTATAGTAAAACAATTTGAACTCTACCCACAAAATAAAAGTGTACAAAAGAAGGAAAGAGGAATAGTGAAAAATAATAAAATGTATTTTTGATCATGTAAATGTGCTGTTCTTTGATGCTAGAATTTTCAAAGGAAAATCAATGGGCAGAAAGTTCTACTATATTTATGCATATTGATTAATAAAAATGATAATTTATCAAATAAGTGAGCAGAAATGTCACAAGCAGAACCTTCTGATACAGAATTAAAAAAAAATATTAAAATTGGTAAAGCTGTATTAAATGTTAAGGTCATTAAATGGCTGTCCCCAAATAAAGTTTACATAAAAATTATTTAAATGGTGAAACAAATGATACTGTCAGAATTCCATAAGTCTAATAAATCAATATAATGCTCAAATGAGGAATTGTAAGGCACCTTCCTTTATTCAAAAAAGTGAAAATAACATTTCCATCAAATTTTTGGTTTTTATAGTTAATGGGAAAATTGATGATTATACTGAATGTGTTAACAGCCAAAACAAAAAAGAATTGACATGAACTAATTGTTTATGCATAAGGATCCCAGTGTCATTGAATTAGAAAATATAGTTTGACATACGTTAAATCCTTAGTTTATTTTAAAAGACCTAGACAAACAAACAAAAAAAAACCCTGAAAAACAAACAATAGCATTATTAAACACTGATTTGATTATAACTATATTCTTTTCTGTAATGTTTTTCAATGAAAAAAAAAAAAAGAAAAAAGAAAAGGAGGTTCTTTTAAGCATTTAGGAGTTTTCAATTTAATTAAAAACAACCAAATTTGGGGAACAGTCTAACAGGAAACAATCTCATTTCTTTAGTAATTATCTTTTGAGTATATTTAAAAAAAACTTTTTGTCGTATAAGTTTAATTTCTTTATCATTATGATTATTTTATGATCATTTTTAGCATTTTAAATTTCATAAAGAGATCATATTTTGGTCACGTAAAACCAGATTTGAATAGCAGTGAAATCCACCTACTAGATAAATGCATTGAAAATGAAGTGTGGTATTGTACAGGCATTTCAGTGTAAGTCAAAGAAAATCATGACTATTGACAATATCTCATTTGCAATCGGGGGGGGGGGGGGAAGTACCAAAAACATACAAAATTCAACTTTACACCCACTTTACTCAAATTAGTTCCCTAAATACACACAAAATCTAAATTTAGGTTTGTGTAAATTGAAACAGGACACACCCTGAAACATGATCGGATCAAAACTGATTTTCACGGGTTACATAAATGATCACATACGCACATGCACTTGTAATATATATTTATATATTCATAGCCATTTCTTTCTTATAAACATTAATTTATGTAGTCCACAAATTTCATAATATTTTTCTAATTAAGTTTTTCATAGAAGAGCTATTACACTGACCTTACCTAAATATTAAAAAGGATTTTGTAAAGAATAGTAATGATTCACTATACAACTTAATTCTTCTTCATAATTATTTAAATTAAAGATAATTCCAGCATTCATCCTTTTTTGTATGCAATAAAGAAACAGAATTCTAATTATACAGACTTGTAAAAACATTCAAATTACGAGATCATATTTCATAACAAGTCTTACAAGATATTTAAAACAGAAATTTGCACGTCATTTTCAAATTAGTAGTTATTGATGAAAAAGAAATTACAATATAAACAAAGTGAATATAGAAGTGGCTGACAGGTAAATTAAAGCGGATATTGTCTAAACTTTTTTTTTAGTGAGTACTATTGAACTGCATCACTTGCATCTACTACTACACATGCTGATGGGAGCAATGATTTTAAACAAGGTCAATCAAAAATAAGGTGAAGCTAAATGAAATTTTTAATTCATTCCTGTACATATCCAGGATAAGTAGAAAAAAAAGGTGTTAGCTAATAAAAAGTTAAAGTTTGCATAGGTGAAGAATGAAGTTTATTAAAAGGGCAGTGATTAGATAAACATTTGCAAATTAGAATTAGAAAGATTCTACATTTAGAACCCTTTTTTATGTCTTGCATTGAAATATGAAATATTGCTACTGATAAAATTCTTCATAAAACATTACATTTTTACAGGATTTTCTTCCCATTTGATTAACTTAAGCAGGAGACATTTATCCATTGCAACAAAGCAACAAATTCTACTAATTTTTTTATTGCTACTTTCTTTTTTACTCTCACTGCAAGTTGAAAACTCAATAGAAATACAATAGACTTGTTATCCATTTTTCAGAGCAGTAGTCTCCAACTTTTTTCCGTTGTGGTGCATTGGATAATGGCTCAAAACGAGAAATCAGGGAGCCAAGTTCGAATTCCAGCTGAATTCATTGCATTCACTTACGCGCAAATACCCTTGGGAAAGGTATTAATCCATCTCTTCCTTCCAGTTATGGGTTAAATAACAGGACAGATTGGGTTCTATAGCCTTGGTCGGCAACCAGTCTACCACAGAAAGCAATGGCAACCTACTGCGGGATAATATTCTGCCCAGTCAGTCATGTCTCTTTTGAGACATGATCACCCAAGCATGTATTACGTATAGCACTTAACTGACTGACTGAGTCTCCAATTTTCCCTTAACTAGCAAGTGTACAAAAATAAAACAATTTCCTTCTATTTGTGTATGTATGGTGATGTACTAAAAGTCAGGGGTTAGTCGTATGTAAAGGTAATGAAACAAGGTGACATTGGTGCTTGAAAGTTGCAGATGACTAAATCCAGCAGTGAAAGGGTTAAGCTAACGGATTAAGAAAAATCCTAATGAAAGCAATATAACAATAGAAGGTTAAAATAAGGAAAAAACACTCATAAAATATCAATTAGAACAATAAAATGAAGATTGGAGAGGGCATTAAAATTGCTAGAAATGCACTTTTGGGTAACACAGATAGTCAAACATTAATTGAAAGTATGAAAGCCAAAACCAGCTGGGGAACTATAGTGGGTCTATTGTGGGGTTTGTATTGGGCCTTAAGATTTGTCTACTATAAGAGATATATGAACAAGTAAAATAATAAATTATATCTTAAAAACAATCAAGCCTGAATTATAACAATAATAATTTATATAAACATTATTAGTATCATATTGTACAAAAATAGTAGTGATGTTCATAGATGGCATAAGGTTGGTATGCAAGTACAATATTTGCAAAAGTTCTTAAGAGTGTTTAACAGATGTTTTAGATACCTCCACTCATTCACTGAAAAAAAAAAAAAAAAAAAAAAAAAAAAAAAAAAAAAAAAAAAAAAAAAGCAGCATAGAATGATGTTAAAAGGTACCAAACTTGATATAAACAAAATTTTATCGTCAAAATGTCTGTTTTTATTAAGAGGAAAGATCAACGTATTTTTTAATTATTTAAAAAGTTTTTTTAAAATACTTTCTATCAGGTTTTTTTAATCATTTCCCCACAAACAAGGTGGGACAGCCACTAGTTCATAAGGGGGTTATAATGAGAGAAAAGACAGGATACAAGGGCTATTGAAGAAAGAGTAAAAGATGGATGGGATTCAAGGAGATAGAAGATGGAAACTGACATTGCATTTAAATTTTTGTAGCTATCAGGGAACCAAGCAAATGGAAGGGATTTCCAAAGGCAGAAAATGTGAGAAAAGAAACTGTTAGAGTAGAAGAGGTTATTACATTTAACTATTTCAATGGTAAAAGGGACCTAGATGCCACTCTAGTAGTACGCTTATATTCATGTGGTTGGAGCACAAGAGAAAAAGCTCATCAGAGCAGTAGCCCTGAAAATTATTTGTAGAAAAGATGGAAGGAAGCCACATCATGTCAGTGAAAAAGTGGCTGAAGTCAAGATGCCAAGTCAGGATTGCTCGCCATACAAAATAATATTTACAGGCAGCAGAAAGCAGAGACAAAGATCCGACTACCACCAACTGTCTTCATATATGAGAGAGAGTTCAGTTATTCATTGTAGTTGCCAAGAAAGTTAAGCTCCGAACCAGAGGTAACCAGTCAAGAGTTGCAGTCAAAGCTGATGATACAAGAGAGTAGTAGGCAGTAGCAGACAGCTTTTTGGAACTGAAAAGTCACACTGTTTGAAGCAACATTAAGAATTAATGGTTGCAAGAACAATATTTAAATGCAAATATAATAGCTGAAGAACACTAACAGCCAGGTTGCAAATAATCTCAAATCAAAAAGGCTGTCTGAAGTTACCTAAAGTTTTATGTTTAATGTTCTTTATTTGCTCTTCTTTATATTTGCCAAGACTAGGAGCTTCATTAAGAGTACTGGGGGTAGATGTTTTCTGGGTTTTGGCATTATCACCTGATAGGGATTGAAACCTTCAAATAATCTCTAAGGAAACCAAACTATCAGCAGGTGTATAATATCGGGGCTATTGTACTGCTATATGGTGAAAGTTTTCTAGACCATTCAGTAGTCTCCAGTGGGGCCTCTTAATGCCATGATGAACAGGGCTGCTACGGCACTATCTCTGGATGATTCAATTCAGGTTTTATACATGCAACTCCTGTGGGTGTGCCAGTCTTATTGCCTACAAGTTTTTCAACAACCAATACATGCATGAAACTAATTAAAATGAACAAAAGTAGACCCCAGGTATACCATCTCTTACACCAATGTGACTACATTTTAACTTTCCAGAAGCAGAACTCCATCTTCTACAGTCCAAACTCAACCTTCTGTTACTGTCTGAAAGGGTCAACATCTCAAGTTCACTACAGGAGCTCAAAGTCATGGGTTACTCTTATAACAAAATACAACAACTTAAATTGCAATAGCCATGGACTTGGAGCCTACATCAAGGACAAGTTTCCCTGTGACAAGGATGCACAAAAACAAAGAAATAATCTCCCATTTATGTTCTTCTATCTTTGTTCTATATCACCTCCAGACAAAGGAACAGTAATCTTCGATTAAGTATCTGAGAGGATTGATAATATCCTCACTCAATTTCCTTCAGCTAGTGTTCATTTTGTAGTGACTTCAATATCCACCAAAAAAAGTGGTTAGTCCACACAAACAAAACTGATGAAGGCAGAGATTTATGAACTAATCCGATCATCTAAGAACCGATAATCCGATCATCTAAGAACCAACCAACCCATGTCTTGGACATGATGGGACATCAAGTGAACCTCCTTGACCTCTTTTTAACATCCTTTCTTGATAAATGCTTAGCAAAAGTTTTATCCCCTGCCCAGCATGTCAAACTGTTTCCCTAATCAGTGTTCAGATTGGTGCCAAACCTAAGGCATCACCTGATGTCAGTCAGTTAAGTGCCATACATGAAACACACTTGGGCGATCATGTCTCAAAAGAGACATGACTGACTGGGTAGAAGATTATCCCGCAGTAGGTTGCCATTGCTTTCTGCAGTAGACTGGTTGCCGACTAAGGCTATAGAACCCAATCTGTCCTGTTATTTAACCCATAACTGGAAGGAAGAGACAGATTAATACCTTTCCGAAGGGTATTTGCACGTAAGTGAATGCAATGAATTCAACTGGAATTCAAACTCGGCTTCCCCGGTTTCTCGTTCTGAGTCGATATCCACTGCACCACAATGCACATCATCTAATGTACTGTTCCATAAAATGATTTATCACTATACAAAGGCAGACTGTGACAACTTTCAATTCTATTGATGCTCCTCACTCAACCTTTTATCATTCATGCTACCTCCAAAACTGTTGCCCTTGTCTTAGAATGGATCATTTCTGGAATGAAGAATTTTATACTCCAGAAAAAACTTCCAGTTAAAACCAAATAGTCAGCCTGAGTTCACCACTAAATGTACTGCAGCCATATCTTGTCAGAACCACTACTTCAATATCTATCACAAGGAAACAAGTAGTTTGACCCTTACAGCATTCAGAACCACCTGCAATTGCTGCAATAAAGTTTTAGAAAACACCAAGTGCAGCTACGCACAAACCATCCAGGCCCAGGCTGAAAAGAAACAAATTGAATCTAGTCAATTCTGAAAAATCTCAACCAAATCCTAAACAGAGGTAAAGTAAAGCTCTTTACCTAAATTCAATGCTAGATGAAAAGCAAAGACCATCGCTGCCCAGACTTTCCATGTCTCACTGAGCAAAATCTCAGTAATATTACCATTACAACACAAGAAAAACCCAGACATCAAAAGCTTTGACCCCCAAAAAGCCAATGGCCCAGACAAAATTCCAGGTGGTTGTCTTTAAGAAAATCAACCTGGAATTATCCCCAATCATGGCAAAGTTATTCAACTGCTGCTTGCTTGAAGAAGATATCTTTCCCAAGCCTGTGAAAAGTGTTAGACATATGCCTGGTTTTCAAGAACACAGATATGCAATCTTTGTCCTTCCAGCATAGACCCGTCAAACTCCTGCTCCAGTAGTTACCTAGCTCGTCATGCTATCTTCTACCTTTACAAGAGCCAAATCAATCAAAAAAAAAAAAAAAAAAAAAAAAAAAAAAAAAAGTCATATTTGGCTGCCCAGACTTCACTCTACGGTCTTGATAGAGAGAAATTATTTCCCACCCTCCAATCTCTTTTTCACGGGTGGGATGTTGCAAGCCTCTCGCTGATCTATTACTACTTCCACGAAAAGTGCTTGGTCAGACGACATTTTTTTGGTTCTGCCAGCTCTAACATTCACGGGCAAGGATCCAACATGCTGCTTACCTTATGCTAAACCACCCACATCCCCTCCATTTTCCTTCAGTGAGAAGTAAATTTCACTTAAACAGCTTCATCCTGCAAATCACTGCTCTATGGAACCCATCCCCAAAAGAAATGTTTCCCTGATCACTATCATATTAACCTGTTCAACTCTACAGTTAAATGTTATCTCCCTCTTCTATCTGTACAAACTCCCTCTTAATGGAACGCTCTACCTCAAGTGGCTCCTTACTGAAACTTACTGTAAAAATCAAATTCCTTTAATTGTACTCTGGCATTTCATCATTATTTCCAATGAGTGAATTTTCATTGTTTGATTCTGTTATGGGACCTACCCTTTTTGAACTATAATGAATTCTTCCTATTATGAATACTGGGAGAATATGCCTCTTGGCGTTAAGTTGAGTTGAGTCACTCCAGTCTAATACTTGGCAGTACGACTGATGTGTAACACTCTTTGTATTTGTTCTTTTGTTAAATATATGTTTCACCAATAACCGAGTTAGAGTTTTCTTTTGAACCTATTCTGGGTCCACAACAGATTCCTAGTGAAACAGTAATAGAAAAACCATAGCCTAATAAGAGTTTTGTTAGATACTCTATGAATGAACTACTAAATGCTTACAATCTAAAATCAGGGAGGGGCAAAATGGAAGTGACCAAGAATATCAAAAGTAGAGAAATAACTCCCACACCAGTATCTAAAATATTCTATCTCTTACGTATAGTGAAGCGACATTAGGGTAGAGATCCTGAGTAGACATATCCAACCACACCTGCTTATATATGGTACCGTGACATTGGAAGTCATTCCTGTTTCCTTGCCCAACCATTTCCTTTTATAGTAATGATTACTGGCACCATCATACCTTGACATCATGGATATGCCCAGTATTGCTCGGGTGTAATGAAAGTTTTAAAACTAATCCATGGTCCTGGAGCTCAGACTCTTTGGACGTTGACACGAAAGAATAAAAAGCAATAGTTGTTTCCAGTTAAAGCAAAACTGTAGAATGAAAAAAAAAAAAATGAATGGATGTAAGTCAAATTTTGATTTCCTCGTATCAATATCAAGTTTTTTTTGTTGTAAACTGAATTTTGAAGGCTAAGTAAGTCCTCTGAGTAAATGGTATCAAGGCCGAGACTAAGAACTACAATTATACCTACTTAGGGCCAAACCCGAAGCAAAAACTAAAATAAAAGGGCTGAAAAAAAATACAGACATACAGGCAGATAAACAGACACACACACACACAAACATCTTGCCTTTTATATATATAAAATCAATTTTCTGCACTATTGTAAGAACTGCAACTTTGAAACTTCTGAATATCGTTTCTTATGTTTTTGCCTATGAGTATATCAGATTTGATTAAAATCGGACCACTCCTTCTATAACCCGATTTTTTCGATTATCGATTTGATATTTATCGGGGAGTACTTCGACACAAAACCTAGCTAAGAACACTCGCAGACACTTATAGTACAACTGTGTAAATTTTCAAGAAAATCGGTTCAGCCGTTTCGGAGTCTATAGGTAAGCTTAACGGCATACCAACCTTTTGGGGTTATTTAATGCCAAAAAGGCAGGGTTTTAAGGCATTTTTTTAATGTTCGGTTATATTGAGAAGGTTGATTTAGTCAGATTTTAATGAAAATTTTTTGTTCTTATTCTTTTTTATTTTAGAAAACGGAAAATGTCTTCTAGTTTAGTATTAAAAAATGTTTTGCTGAGAATAATTTTTTTTTCCATCAATAATGTATATTTTTCTATAAAAGTTTATTTTCATGTATATATTTCTATAAAAGTGTATTTTTATATTCTCATAATGTTTTGACCATAGTTTTGTGGTTAATTATTTGGCCATAGCTGAGACCCTAACAGCTGCTACCACTCTGGGTCAGGGTGGACCTGGGAATAACATCAATTAAGAGGTGGTTCCATGCTCCTCACAATCTCCCAATCAGAGGCCTTGCTGCTGGATGTAGCTTACCATCATGCCCAGGACCACCTATGAAGGAAGGAATACCAGTTGTTAACAAGACACCATGCAGACTGGTGGTGATTCTATCATAGTGTGAGATATGCTTATGTTGCATGAGTGGTTTGCCAGTCTATTTAAACAAGTTATAGACATGTGACTTGATATTGTACCCATTATAGACTCCATGTACTCCAACAACAGTTTATTCCAGCTGAATTAATACACCATATCATTATGCCAAAGTTGCTCAGAATTAGGTTGAGGAACGTTCTGAGGACTTCTGATAAAGGGTGTGGCCACACATTTACCCAACATGAGCCTCACTGAGCATTTATTAGACACAGTAGCAAGGTCTATAAGCATGCATGATCCTCTTGTACCTACAAATATCAAGGAGCTGTTGACAACTATTAAAATGACATGATTATATTTCTCCAGGTTTTCCAACCACTTACACCATGTTGAGTTATTGAACTTTGCCAAGCTAAAGGGGGTCCCCACATGATATCAAAAACCTATGCCATAACCATTAGTACATCAGCATGCTACAAAATTTAGTTGTATCACATCAATACTGAAGGTCATCAAATAAAAGCACATCAAGTACATAAAACATTTAAAAAATTTTAGAACCTTATTTTAAAATGGAGATAATAGGTGTCATATTTTCCTTTCTACTGACAAAAACTATTGAATCAAATGATAATTCTTTTACAGTACTACTTCTGTTCAGAAAAAATGTGTAACAAAATTTTTTATGATATAGTGATTGTAAAGAGCAACATTTTTAACAATGATTGTAATATTTGATAAAGTAAAAAGTTAAAACTTCGGCCCAAAGCCTATGATAAAATATTATTAATATTATATGAGTAAAAAGAAGAAAAAAAAAACTTCAGTTCAAAGCAATTTCCAAATCTAAAATATTTCAATAAAAAGAAACAAAAAGACATTTATGCATAAGATTCAAAATTTTAAAATCATTTTCAACTGTTAATTCAAAAGATTAATTTTATGAATTAACATTTGAGAACTCAACAACATAAATCTTACTCAAGTAAAAAGGAGAAGCTTCTCTAATATGAATATAAGACAAAATCATTCAAATTTGATTTAAAAGTGCTTGGAAATGGACAGTCTGAGATGCAAAATTACAATTAAAAAAAAAAAACACTCACTGAATTTTAACAATTTATAAAACCCAACTACAAAAACGATAGATAACCTCCAGATATTTTTTAATATGAAACATTTTTTCGCATTTAGTCAAAGAGCATTTTTACATTTGTAAATATTTACAGATTAGTAAACCCATTGTATTTGAATAATACGAAAATAAAACTGAATTATTTTCATAGTAACATTTAAGAAATTAAAAATTTATAAGATTTCCTTGCTTTTTAACTCAGGTTTTTCAAAATCTAATTTAGTTCTAACTTGATACAATCATTTTGTATAAAAAATCAATGCAATTGTAATGTGTTCCCATAAAGTTGATTTATAATTAGTATGATTAGTGAAGAAGAAAAAAAAATAGAATACTTTTCCTCATTAATGACATTTTTACTTATCAAAATATATGATTAAAAACTATTTCTCTACAAAAGCATTTATCAGAAAAGGATATGTTAAAGTAACTATTGTATTTGATTTGATGGTATAAAAAAAAAACAATTGCATATTTAGAAAAAAATGTATCATCAGATACCATTTTCTGTGCAATGGAGTTTTTTTTATCATTATTATTATTATACACCTTGACAAAATTTGCTTCTTCATAAACCACTAAGACCAACCTTCTGATTCTGCAAAGCTCTTATTCTGCTCATCTCCAGACCTCATTAAAATTATCATTTTGAAAAAAAAAAAACCACACCTCTCCCTGAATTCTTCTCATTTACTATCCACATTTATATTATCTTCAAGTTCAAGCCAATGTAGGGCTGAGCAATGAAGGTTATGTCTGTTTTGTTTTAGCTGTCACCAGACACACCATATCATTACCACACCCTACAAGTGATAGGCCAAAAGTCTTTGCTTCTGCTCTGTTCCCATGATCATTAGCATAGTATATCAATTGTGGTTTGTAGCAAATGTTAGAGCTTAATCTCTTATCACTTGCAGTGCATATTCTTGAGAGTAAAATTCTATAAATTCCACTAACCCTACTGAACACAATCAACACATGTAAACAGACCCACCCCTTATAAGTCATTGTTCTTTGGCCACTTCATACAAGAGATATATTTCTCTTCGGCTTTACTGTTATGTTTCACAGGTTAATATTTTACCATTACCGATATTTCCTTTTACTTATGCCTCTCTTCTGTAGTTTCTAGTTAATGATAGAAATTAGTTGAGATATATTTAGGTATGACGAATAAGCTGGTACTGACAAATGTCACTGATACTTTGTTATAATTTCTTTTACAGTACCAATAATGGTAATATTTGAGTAAATATAATTATGAAGTCAGGTGAGGTAGAAGTGACAGTCTGAGGTAAAATTATAGCCTACAAGTACGTCTTAGGATAAAATTAACCAACAAAAAGCCTCAAATTTGCATAGAGAATGCAGAATGATTTTTTTTTCAGACATTTTTTGAACATTGTGTCTTATATGTTATCCAATATAGTAATTATCTATTTTGTTCATTTTCTCATTGAATTGAAAATAGATCTCTTTTTAAATAATAAGAACCAATATCTGACAATGATTATAAAGAAAAAAAAACATAAAATGATCACTTTCCAGAAACTGACAAAATATCAGAATTTTTCAGCGTCCTTCGTACAGTAGGTAAACGTTAATTTAAAACTATTCTGTGAATGTGACAACAGGTATCCACATCAGTCACCTATGTTTTTCATATTATGCGGAACACACCCAGGAAATAAACCTCAGCTCATTTTCAAGTTGCAATGAAGCCAACTTAATATTACCAGTATTCAAAATATGAAGGTCAGTGGGTAGCAAATAACTTGAAAAAAAAAACCAAAAAAAAAAACACCATAATATAATAATATAAAAAATGATAAATGTGTATAAAAACAAAAATACTTTTATTTTAACTGATGTGATCAATAATAAAAAATATATTAAGCAATGTTAAAATCTGAAATAAAAGAGAAAAGGTGAAAAGAGGCGAGACACAGGGTGATAAATTCTACATAAATATTAAAGTGGATATTATGAAAGAACATATAGAAAGCGATAATATTAGCATGAGCATTCAGTAAAGTGTTTCTTAATACAAGAAGGTTTGGCAGCATGAAACTGCTTTCCATGCTTAGCAGGCACGAACAGATAGAATCGCTTGCCAACAGTTGGTAGCTAGGACTCTGGAAAAAGTGTATTAGCTTCCGAGAGCAAAAGAAAATCTGATCATATACAATCAACTATTAGAGAGAACGTAGCAAGTGTGGCAATCTTTTTTCTATATGCCATGTCCCTTCAGGATATAGGCAATTATGGCTCTCCTCAACTTCCCATTTTGTGTAACTCTAAGTAATTTTTCCTTCTTTGCTAAGACCACCCACCTCCTGTTCCACTATCTATTCATGTAAACTTGTCACTGCCTTCTATTTCTCTTGTCCTCAATAGGCCTCATGAGGATTAAGTTTTCCAAGCCAGCCTTCTTCATTATGTTTAAGGAATTTCACTTTCTTTAAGACTTCCTTGTTGCTTACTCTTACCATCCATGGAATTTCAGTATCCTTTTGTAGAACCACATTTCTGTTGCCTCTATTTTTTTTCTCATCTGTGAGTAGATTGTCCAACATTCACTACCATATAAGAGGATGAATATCACATAGCAATCCAGCACTCTTTTCTTTGTTTCTAACAAAAGTTTTCCATTTCTCAGCACCTTGCTTAGGTTTAGGAATGCTTCTTTTACGAGTCCAAATATCTTCCCCGATATTTAAATACCTGCACCTGTTTTATGTTTATATCTCCAATTTGTAACTTGCATCTTGGGCTTTTTTTTTTTTCTTGCTGATGACCATATTTTCTGTTTTATTACACTTGATGGTTAGTACTTTTTGCTTGTTTTCTTCTACTATCTTGTCTTAGGAGCTCCTGTAATTTCCTTTCTGTGTCAGCTATCAATACAGGGTCATCTACATATATTAATATTACGCCCACTGATAATAAATCCAAGTAGTGCCCCACTTTATTTTGGAAACTGTATTGATTAAATCTAGAGAAAAGATGTATTCTTGTCTCACACTTTCCCTAATATAATAAAAAGAATTGTCAACTATCACTAAAAAAAAAAAAAAGAAAAAAAAGAAAAGAAAAATTATATATATATATATATATATATATATATAAAAACAGTGAAGGACAAAGAATTTTATAGTTTTGTTTGTTTAGCAGCATATCAACCCCTTATAGGTCATTTCATTTTCTTGAAAGCATTGTTCATTTAATTTACCATTAGTAACTTTTTTTTTTTTCATGTATTTGTTGGATATATGTTTTTACTATGAAAATGTATTGCTGGAATTTTTACTATAAAATGTATTTTTATACTTTCTTAGTGTTTTGACACCAGTTTGGAGTGCAACTATTTGCCCATAGTTGAGACCCTAACAGGTACTACCACCATGGGTCAGGGTGAACTTGAGAACAATAGTAATTAAGAGATGGTTCTATGCTCCTCAAAACTTCCTGATCAGAGGCCTTATTGCCAGATATAGTCTATCATTATACCCAGGATAGTGTAGGACAAAGAAACCTGTTTTTAATTATAGGTGATTATGAGCAAAGAAAGTTTGCAATATTCCAAGGGAAGAAATATCAATAAAGAGAAGTAAGGAAATTAATTTAGTCCTAGTTATTCATCATTAGTATTATTTCATACTTTGGGAATGATACACAAAAATCAAGACATCTACAAGTGAACACAAGAACAAGGATAAATCTTTGCAAATAAGTTCACAATGTGCAATGGCTGACATTTCTACTTTGTTATTCATCCTAGGAGAAAAACGACAGAATTATACATAATAACAAATCTTAAAGTATGCATATTTATATAGATTTAGAAATTGTTTTCTTGAGTCTCTTCTAAAATGATTCCTTTTTTGATGAAGAAAGAAAAAGATGGATATATTGGATGGGAAATATTAATACTTAACCACCTACAATATCATTTTTGCATTATGAATGTAAAATATTTCTAAATTTAAGCTCTATACAGGTTTCTTGTCGACTAGTTTCATTAGTAGTTGTTAATATGAAGCATAAATATAAATTGAAAAATTGATATTTTTTCCAAAAGAAATATCAAAATTTACAAATAGATGAAATAAAAATAACTGATTAAATCTTATGTAGACAATTTAAAAGAGTTACTTTTAGATAATCTTTTTCGAGATGGAAAGCAAAAAAAAAAAAAAAAAAAACGTTACTGTATTGTCAACATGTTGGAGTTTTTTGTTTTTTTTAAAATTGGTATCACACCAGACAAGGCATTAAAGCCACCAAGATGTCAGGGGTTACAGAGTGTGGAACAATTAAGAACAGTAACATTAATATAAGCAGAAAGAGAAAAGAGTAATCAGGAAGACAGTAAATAGCAATTAACATTGCATTTAAATTTTTGCAGATCAAAGTTGGCATGGAACCGAAAGAAGTGTGGGAAAATAATCTGTTAGCATAGAACTTACATCTAACCAGCTCAACTTTAAATTGTGTGTTAAAAGTGACAAGCCATCTTTTCTCCCAGTTAACAACAATTCTTGAGGTCCATGATGTCATTTCTTTTATTTTTCTAATCAGTATCACCTTATGCAAAAAGTTACAGGTTGTGGAAGAATTAAGAATGGAAACATTCATAATGAGCAGGAAGAGGAAACAAAAATCAGGAGGACAGTAGATAGCAATTGACATTGCATTTAAACTTTTGCAGATTAAAGTTGGCTGGAAAGGCAGGAGTTCCATAAGCAAGAAGTACAAGAAAAGAAACTATTAGCATAAAACTTATGACCACATTAAACCAGCTCAACTGTAAATTGATGAGATCTCAATGCCAGTCAAGTACTGTGCTTAAATTCATAAAGTCTAAGTACCAAAGTAAAGAGCTCATCTAAACAATTACCATGAAAATATTTACAAAAAAGGCACAGAGAAGCAACCTAGCTGTGATGGATAAGTAAATGAATCTGAACCACCAGATCAGGACCAATAATATTGCTGATTCTTCTTTGGATTTTATCAAGGAGCTAAAGGTAAATAGGGGCACTAGACCATATGGAGCAACATTATTCTAGTTCTAGGCATAGACAAATGGTAGACTAATAGATTTGTAAGATTGATTCTGGAGAGAAAAATTGTCTTGCAAAACACAATAAACTGACTTTCTTAACAGCTGACCTAGCAGTGGATTCAACATAGTCCTTCCACTTCATGTCAGCTGAGAATATTAGCCCAGAAAGGTACAATAAGTCACTTTCCTGGAGGTCAGCATCAGCCATGTTGATTGAAGGCAGAAAGGTCTCAGGATTAACAGAAGATTTAGTTTTGGAGATGTTAAAATTGACAAGGCATCTTTTGTTCCAGTTAACGACAGTATCAAGGTCGTATTGGACATCAGCTGCCATTTTGATGTTGTTGGCCTTATTATTGAGGCAAGAATAAATGGTTGTGTTGTCAGAATAGATACAAAGTTGAGAGCTGATATCGTCAGGAAGGTCATTGATGAAAATCAAAAAACATAGAACCAAAGATGGAGCCCTGAAGGATTCCTGGATTAGCAAGAAAGGATCTAGACGAGTGGTCATTCAGGATAACTTTCATTTCATTATTTGATAGGAAAGACTAGATCAGCACAAAAATATGTCTAAAGACACTGTAACTTTTCAGTTTGTGAAAAAAGACCTGTATGCCAGATCCTGTTAAAGGCCTCCAAAATGCCCAACACTACAACCCAGGCTGCACAGTTTTCATCTAGATCATGAGAGAAACTTTTCGCAATTATCATGAGTACATCAGCAGTTGACCTGAAGTAACAAAAGCCGTATTGCTTGTCTTAGAAAAAGCTCTGTGATTAGAAATTATGAACTAAGTCAGCAGTGATTAGAATCTCTAGGAGTTTCCCAAAAATAAATAGGAGGATAATAAGCCTATAGTCAGAAGTGTTGGTCGATACACCAGAGCTCTTAAAAACTGGAACAAGATGATGACTTACAGCAGGCAGAAAAGCAGGAGGCAGTGATGCATTTATTAAAGAGTTGAGAGAAATCAGAAGCACACTTCTTCATGACTATTACAGGGGTACCATCAGGTTCACATGTTTTGTGGGGATCTAGGTTAAAGGAAGATAGCAGAAACCATGAGGGGTTAAATGCATATCATTAAACAGAAACTGAGTTCTAGGAAGGAAATTAGGCAGTGGTATTCCAGATGAGTTAAGAGTAGATTTTAAGGAGAATTTACAGATAAAGCATTCAGCTTTATCAGTAGAGGGGATGGTAACACCTCAGATTGATTGAAGAGGCAGGGAGGACAGCGACCCTGCACTTGTTAATACATTATTACAGAGCCACCAGTAATCACAAGAGCCAAAGTTGTTAAAGGCAATGTGGTGCCTCATTTACTCAGCAAACAAGAACTTTGCATCTTTGAGGACTTATTTACATTTATTATGAGCAGCAAGAAAGAGGTGTCTGCTGTGAGAAAAGCTGTCACACTAGTTGTCATGGTGGCATCACCCATTACAACGGATTGAAACTACAACTACATATACTTCCCCTCACAAGAAGTGGCATAGAGAGCTCAGAGCATAGATCAGCATAATGCAGAGTGATAGGCAGAGATAGCTAAAACTGCTATCATACGACTATTGCGAGTCTCAATTGTAGTATTACTACCTAACCTGTATTTATTGTTCTACTAACAGAGTTCAAAGTATTTGTATCTTGTGCTTAATATATATATATATATATATATATATATATAGATAGATAGAGAGAGAGAGAGAGAGAGATATGGATATCGTTATTTCCTATTTTGGTTGTTGTATTATTTCTTGCTGGACTCTTAACCGGGTCCATGACACTAGTATAGCTGAAAATAATGGTTCCTGTGTGCTATAGTGGCCGAGTATGCTGGTGTAAACCATGGAGAGGATTGAAGTTTTACCTGGTATTTCCAAGAAGAAATGAAAGCACCCATACAAGATTAGACTCTAGAAGAAACCACAGTGGCACAATTTTTAATTGGAAGGTTAAAGTTCTCAGTCCATGGGGTGTCACAAAGAAAATCACAGAGTGAGTCCCAATCAGCATGCTGGTAATGGAAAAAAGTCTTATGGATAGGGAGTTCCTGTTTAATAGATGATTGGAACAAAATATCAATAGCTACCACAAAGTGGTCAAGAGAGCAGTATTGCAAAGCTCAGCAAGAATGAGGTGAGGAGGTTAAAAAATAAATTGAGCAGAGAAGCCTGTTGCCCATTTTGCTAGGGAATTGAGTAGGAAAATCCACTATTTGAGTAAGGAATTGAGCACTGAAAAAATTTAATGTCTGAGTACTGGCAACATTAGTGCCTTTAGAATGTTTCAACCACAGATCTATAATAAATTTTTTGTAGGTTAATAATATATAGAGCATTAAATATAACATTTTTAGATAGTTAAAAATAGACTCCATATATTTTAAGTATAAAATTCACATATTAGGAAAAGTATAAACAATCAATTGTACTTTTTCTTTATATTATTCATAATCGAGCGTAAATGAAGAGGATAAGTTTTTACCATCATAATTTTGTAAAGTTACTTGTTACTTTCAACAAAGATTAAATACTTTTGTGAAGTAATCGAAGATTTTTCACAAACGATAATTTAATCAAATGCTTTGCCTTTTTAACTTTGAGTGCAAAGACGACAAAAACTGAGTTGAAATATTTCCTAGAGACTTTCCTGAAACTGTAACTGAATGAATCAAATTGAATAACATAAGTTAAGTATCTGATAATCTAAATGTTTTAGATAATAAAACTTAATGTGTATGCAAGAAGCAAAAGGTAATTCCAGTTGAACTTAACTAAGAAATGTAATAAGAGGTAATAATTGGGGATTAAAAACAAGTAGGACTTCATCTCAAGAAATAAATTTTGCTCTGGATAAACTAACTGGAAAAAATAAAATAAGTTAAAAGTCAATAAACTGATAATTATAATTTGAAAAGAGAATAGAAACAAATTAGGTTCTTGTTATGGTAATTTTCTAAGTGTAGCTTAGATGTGGCACATGGCCGAATGTAAGGGACACCCAGTGAGAATCGAACTCACTACTCAATTGTAATGATTCTAGCAAGACAAGCTTGCTAACCATTACACCACCTCGAGGTGCTCAGTTCTTCTTGTTATGTATAAAAACTAGTAACAGTGAAACAGTAACATGAGCCATATTAAAATCATAAAATAATAATATACGAATACAGCTTTAAACAAGTAATACGAGAGGGTACTGAAAGCTCAGTCCAACCCAGAAAATTTCTGATGCTTGATCATTTGACAGATTTGGGAAAGTATCCCTCTTAGAAAAATGAGAATGATGAAGATAAAAACTTGTTGCCAAACCATTTTTTGGTGTTTGTGATTTTTTTCTTTTTTTTTTTACTTGTCATACTAATTGTAGGTAGAGACAACAATCCTATACAATGCTGTAAAATTTATGTTAAGTAATCATCTGTTAACATTCCTGGAATATACCACAAAGAAACATTATTTTTTAATTCCCAGGCAAGTAACAGTACATGGTTCAATTTGGCACACAATCTCACAGGTATTGATTAGGAGGCATAAAAAGGGAACAATACCTTAAATCAAAATAACAAATGATGAAATAAAACATTGATTTTGCAGCCCCTTTTTAAGTAGAAAACAGTACACCAATATTCCAACAGAAATTTATATTGTCATAGGTTATATAAATTAGGTAATGAAGGGTTTTATTCAGTTTTATCAGTTATCTGGCTCAGGTTGCATTCTTTTCTAAAATACTGTTTTTGCTTACCTTTAATAATGCTTATTGTATCAAATACATCACAAATCAATGAGAAATCGAAATAGCACAAGTCAACGCTAATATGCATTGCTAAATGACACAAGACAAAAAGTGAGTAATGTGCCCAAAGATATAAAATTGAAAATGGTCACTTAGCCAAAGTGGGAAACAGAATAATTTAAACTATATTTCGTGTGTATCATTATCAAATAAGTTAGTCACAATTCCACAGTTTGGTTATAAATACTAAGTCACAATAAAGTATATTTAAAGAGGTATACCTTGATTTTTTTTTTTATTCAAATAGCTTTGAATCTTTATTCTAACAGAAGAGTAGCCTGAAGTAGTAATTACAATGCTTATTAATTGGGAAATTTATATTTACAGATATCAGTATTTTTATTTATTACAAAGAGCGTGTTGTTAATTTTTAATGCCTCCAAAATGAAAGTGCCCTCTTTTAATCATCTGAGAGAACCCTTTTTGCCTTCCATCAGCATGGCTGATGCTAACCTCCAGGAGAGTGACGCGTTGCACCTTCTCGGACTAACATTTTCTATGGCTATGAAGTGTAAAGAATATATTGAATACATTGCTAAGTCTGCAGCTAAAAAAAGGTGTTTCACTATATTAGATTCTGGAGAAGAAAAATTGTCTATCTTACTAATTTATAAGTCTACCATTTGTCTTCGCTTTGAATATTACTGCCACATTTGGTCTGGTGCTCCTGCTATATACTTAGAGATTCTTGATAAAATCTAAAGAATCCACAATGCTATTGGTTCTGATCTGGCACTTTGACTTCAGTCCTTTTCCCAGCACTGTAATGTAGCTTCCTTGTGCCTTTTCTATAAATACTTTTATGGTAATAGTTCTGATGACCTTTCCACTTCCAGTTGAATTGGTTGCATTCACTTACACACAAATACCCTTGGGAAAGGTATTAACTCATCACTTCTCCCTTTAGCTATGGGTTAAATAGAAGGACAGACTGGATTTCTATAGCTTTGGTTGGCAACCAGTTTACTGCAGAAAGTAATGGCAACCTACTGCAGGAAAATATTCTGCCCAGTCAGTCATGTCTCTTTTGAGACATAATCACCCAAACTTGTATTACGTACAGCACTTAACTAGGTACCTCCATTATATCACAAAAAATCCATGATTTAAAAAGGTTCAAAACTTAATAAAACAAACTTTTTCTATCAGAATGTTTATATTATTAAGAGGAAAGATCAAAGTAATTTTTATTTTATAAAATTTTTTAACCCCTTTTAACATGTTCGAAATTTTGGCAGAAAATTTTGTTTTGATTTGAGTTAGCGCTGCAGAAAATCTGAGAAAATCTTATGACTGTTTACAATCAATTACGAAACTTTTTTTTTTTTTACGTAACTCACTTTTTCGGTGACAAACCCATTAATTTGGAAATTCTCGCAAAAATCAATTAATTGTCGGATTTTAATGAAACTTCCAGTACTCATTCACAAATGAATAAAATTATTTTTGAAGTTATTATTTTTTTTTAAATATTAATGAAAAACAATTTTTTTAACTGTTACCTCCCCCTCCACGTAAATTCATGAAATTTTAATTTCTGTAAATTATTTAAACACAGAACACATCGGGAAATATAAATCATCTATTTTTTTATTCAAAATTATCTAGCACTATCCGAAAATCTGCCCTGAAGAGAAATATAAAAAATGCAATAAAACTCTGATATAATTTAAATTGATAAGCTTTTAATTGCTGGAATAAATAATAAAAATTAAGGATATTATAGTCTGAAGAAATATTTTTTTTCGATAACTAATAAAATTTTAAAAGAATTGTTTTCATTTTTTTTTATTATAATTCATAAATTTTTAAAAATGTTTGTAAAATCTTTTAAAGAACTGTATGATTTTTTTTTTTTAGTTAAGAATTGATGATTATATTGTCTATCAAAAAATAAAAATTTTTCACACCGTATATTTTTAAAATAATTAAAAAAAAATTTTTTTGTGTGTAAATAAATATGTTCATTTAAGTACAATGTTCCATAGGGGTAATAAGTTTCCATAGGGGTCTTATTTATTTTAGAAGTTTACAAGTGTTTTGAATTATTCCCCTTACATGGAAAACAACAGAAACCGCACTTTGATTCTGATTCAAGTCTCCTCAAGACGTTTATAAAATTCAACAGCCTGTTTTGCAAGTCATTCCTTAAACATTTAAAGCAACTTTTACATTTTAATTCCTTATTTTCTAATTTTGTTTAAAAAAAAAAAAAAAAAAAATTGTGAAATTCACAATTTGTAGAGGTACCTAAAATAAAAATTAATAAATACCATAACATTTCATAAATTATTGAGTTAACTCTGCCGTTATTTTCATTCTGTTATTAACTTGTAAATATTTTAAAAGAAAGTTTTATATTATTTTAATTTTTACTTTTCATAAAACATCTTCAAACATAAGCCTACAAAGCTAAACTAACTAAAATTTCATCAAATATTGGATAATTGCTGAAAACTGTGTGAAATTTTTAATTTTAACATGGTTTAAAAAACATGATTTGTATGAATAAGATTTATTATACCAAATTCGTCTTCCATACTTTTGGCAGGTACTAAATGATCAGTTGTCGGCTGCTCCTAAGGTGCTGACAGCTGTAATAACAAGACTACCGTAATTGAGGAATGCTTTTTGAAACATTTTTCAAGCAGTAAGCAAGTAATTTTTGTTTCAAGTCAACGTAAAGTAAGTTTAAATTCAGTAATTTGAAGAAAATAATGTGTCAGCGAGGTGTATTTTATTTTTGTAAGATTTTTTAAAACCGAGAATTGGCTTCTGTTTACAATCGATGAAAAATGGCGGAAATTTTGAAATTTAAAAAAATTTTTTTTTAAATTTAGAAAATTTTTAATTCCGATCAATATAATTTCGGTTTAAAATACGCCAGGGTATTTTGCTTACTGAAATTAGTAAATTTAATCTGTTGGCTTTCAATTAAAGCTAATTTTAAAGCTTGAAGTTAACTTATTAAAATTTAAATTTAGGTCTAGAAAAAATGAGTGGAGGTACCTACAACTGACTGACTGACAGTAAGGTCTCACAATTTTACAATTGAAATGGCCTGATCCAACTGTAAAAGACTTATGCTAACAGTTTCTTTTATTTATTGCACACCTCATGCATGGAACTCTCTTCATAAGCGTACTAATTGACCAATGTCAAAATGAATGTCCAATTCCAATATTGTTTTCGATTTTTTTATAACCATTTCCGTCTAAAGATTACTAGCTAGAGAGAAACCGAGACAAAACAGATTTTATTTTCTGTTTAAGTGGTTTCTCAAGTTTCTAGTGCTTAAGTGTTTAAACTGGCTTTCAGCAGAATGTAAAAAAAATTGATGAAGAATAAGCCAGATTAATTTCTTAAATTAATACCAAAGCTTACTACTAAGCTACTTCATGCGATAAAGTTTGAAATTCAAACCTAAGCACAAAAAAGTTAAACTAAAAAATAATTAAAAATGCCATTAAATTACAAAAAAAAAGAATAAATGAAAAAGGTACATATAGGGTTAGGCTACTATTTTTACTAAATTAAAGAGGAATATCAGAGCCACAAGTATACATCGTTTTACACGTCAGAACTCGTACACAGATGAGTAAGTTAATAATAAATACTACGTTACCCCTCAACTCTGACACATCATAAAATATCGATCGCACCACCAAGAGGAAAATGGGAAAAGAGGGTACGAATAAGTTTGCTGCTAGTAATTGGTTGCTGACATAATTTACTATCGCTATTCAGTTTGTTTGTTTTTTTTTATCCTTTTTTTTTTTTAACTTAATCTTTCTTGAGAATATATATATACTTCTAAAAGAAAAAAAAGCGACACCTGACAATTGATTGGTTATTTTATTCACCATTTTTTTTTTAATTTTTAAGGTGGCACGTTCACTTTAACAAATTAAATATTACGTTTAGAAGAGGCAAAAAGTTAAAAACAAAAACTGGGCAATGATATAACTGCAACAAACTGTATTCTACTAAAAAAAAATATATTCAATTGATCTCTCCTTGGAATTATAGAAAAAATGCATATGCAACTTAATTGAATCGTTAGATAACAACAACAGCAGCTATTATTGATTATTAAGCGGTAAAATGCTTAGATGTTTTAATATTAACCTTTTTAAAGAATAGATTCTAAAAAAAAAAGAAAGATTAAAGAAAATAAAGAAGGTACTTAATGAAATAATAATCACAATGATCATAAGCCAATTTTTAATAAGTGCATTAGAAATAATTACTGGAAAGTTTTAAAATAAAGGATAATGATATGAAATAAATAAATGTTTTTTTTTTAAATCTACATTTACCGTACGAGGTTTCGTTTAAGAAAAAGATCTCTAATTTGAACATTCGACGACGACAATTAAAAAAAAAATCAATTAAGTTCACAATAAATGATAAATAATAATTATTATACATTTTAATTTATTGATTGATAGTCAACTCAGTGACTAAATAATTCACCTGAAAAAGTCAGTATGGAGCCAGGAGAAAAACAAAAAGAATTCGAAATTAATATCAAACAAACATGTTGCTCTTAAATAAATAAACGAATTTAAAATACTTAAAAAATGTATATTTGCAGGAAGAGGTAAATAAAAATGCATCAAAACGTTATTTTATCTTTAGGACGTGAGTAAATTAAATATTAAAAAAAAAAAAAGAAGGTATTTTATCTCCCAAGTGAACGTCTCACATCACAGTTACTATGGATATGGCACACACGCATACAGTTAGGCTTTTAAAAATAAAACCAGACATCAGTACTATTCATTAAGCAGTATTACTACAAAAATACAAAAACTAAAAAGAGTTTGTTTACTAGAGTTTCAATATAAAATAGCACTGAATTCAAAGACCCCCAAAAATAAACATTGTTGAAACAATAACATTATTTAAAAGTACTAAAAATTGATTTTTATTCATTCATTTCATTTTTTTCTCTCCTGGTTGTTTATTCAAAGCAACGCACATGCAAAAATTTAGTTTCTTTTTTATATTGATTTTAAAAATGTAGTATTTTAAACCTTTCTGACTGAATCAACATAAAAATAAATTAATATACGAATTTTCTAACATTAAACAGCTTCAGTAGGATTTTAGCCTTAAAGCCGGTAACTAGTTACACACAAAATAAAAAAGTAATAAATAATTTTGTTAATTTATTTTAATTCTAGATCAAGCGTATTATTTTTTTAAGAGAATATTATGTCAATTTTTTTGTTAATGTTACTCACAAGGTTTATCCTAAAAGTGATTGTTAAATTTTCAAAATACATTCTTTTAAAAGTACCAAAGAAAGAAAGGCAATGTTTTCTTAATCACATCATTAGAGAACATTTCATTATGTTAAAAACAAAGGATTCTTTAAAAAGTTATGTTTTACTTTAAATTTGTTTTATAAAAAAAATTATTATTCTCTCTCTCACTAGCTTAAAAAAAAAAAAAAAAAAAGAAAAGATTTTTTTAAAAATCACATCTTCATTTACAGTAGTTTCCATGTGCAACAAATGTCAATCAATCACATTCACAATGTTCAATCATTTTATTTTAAAAGAATTACTATCAAAATGTAGTGTTGTACTTTCAACTTCATTGAATTAATAATTTTTAATAATTCATCTTTAAGCTGATTTGAAAATATAAGTTAAAGCTAATAATCAGAGATATTTTAACAAATAAAAAAACTGAGAATTTATTTGGCTTTAGTGTTCACTGTTCAGTGTGGTTTGTTTTTTATTTGTTAAAAAGGAAAGAAAGACGAAATGAAAATAAATCGTAAAATGAGGTTCGTAACAGTCATACGAAATAGTGATCGTTAAATGTTAAACGTTCGATATCTGTTTACTTAAAAGAAAAATCAATCAACATATGCCATGTTCTGGTAATTTCAGAAGTAAAATTTACACTAGGGTTTAATTTCGATAAACTGAAATCAAATAAAAAAAAAAGATCAGTAAATAAAACTGATTATTTTTAGAACTCAAATGGCCACATTATCTTGTTAGTATGCTTTAAAAATATGGAAAAAAAAATCATTAGAATTGAAATAATCAAATAAGGCATTTTTTATGCAATATGAATGAAAATTAATTTTTCAGGAAGAGTTTATCAATTCGATTCGAGCCATCATGGAAATACTGAGTGGACAAGCTTAAAAGTCATAAAATAAAAACAAATGAAAATCTTAACCAATTTGATCAGGTTTGTTTTAAACAAATAATTTATTTAACTTAAAAATATCCAATAAAAAGTCAGAACTTGTAATTAAATTACAGTTGGATGTGATTTGACACTCACTCATTAGCAACAGTGACAAGGAGCGGGTTGCTAGTGACAATCAAATCAATGGAAAGGGGGATCAGTTTATAATAAATATGTATTAGAAATTGATACCCCATTTTGTGACCACACAATGTGTACGTAACAAAATTCAATGGATACAGCTGAATTCATTCATTACAAACTTAAATAAAAGAAATGAAATTGTTAATAAAACATGACCAGTGTACGGTACTTTATTAATCTAGAAATAATTTATAATAGACAAATCGTTGTGATAAAGAAAAACACATTTATATTATAAACTTTAATATATAGTGCGTAAAAATATTGTTGAATGACCCCACTACAATGAAAAGGACACCGTGAAGCCAGAGAGGGTGAAGAAAACAAATATAACAATTCAAAATATATGTCTAAAAAAGAATTAGAATAAGCGTGTTTTTTTTAAATGATTTGTCTCGTCCTTTCGCTTATTATAAGACTTAAAATAAAAACAGTTGAGCGTGTGAGTATTTCTTTTCTTATCTTACCGTTTCAAATATCTTGCTTCCTCTGTTTGCATCTTGAGACATCATAAGTGGCAATTTACAGTTTATATGGGGTAGAAAAACGAATGGGGAAGCTTGGTTGTTTTTCTCTAAAATTGCCAGCCCTAAAAATGTCTATTCTAAATTTATAAAGCGCAGCCGCGCCTCTGTTATCTGTAAAAATGAGACGATCGGCGTCAGGCCATGTCTCTATTTACAGACAACTTAACAGTGGAACTCTTCAAGGATTTTATTTATTTATTTTTTTCTTTTTCTTAATTCTCGTATTTCATTAACGGGAGGGTGTTCGGTAATCTTCGTTTTTTTCCGTAAATTTTGTTCATTTTTATCGTAATGTAGGTTCAAATCATCGGAATAAATCGGAATTTTCCGTTAAACGTTAGTGTCACAAGTGTCATTGCTTGATGGCCCAGTATAATCAGTGAAAATTCATTTGTTTCGCTTGTAAACAAATAAGCACATTGGTTATTATTTGTATATGATTTTATTTAAAAGCTAAAATTAAAAATAAAATTACCTTTAAAACCTACTGATGATGCATAAAATGATGTAATGACTTGCTTTAAGACTCTTAAATTAAGAGTAAAAGAATTCTCACCAGCAGTTACCATAAAAAAGAAAATTGTCATTTGAAGAATTTGAAATTAATCATGATGACTTACACACACACACACACACACACACACACACACACACACACACACACACACATATATATTACAGGTCAACTAATCAGAAATCAATAGATTTTCTATCAGACATTATTTCCTACTACTGAAACTGTTATTTTGTAGATACCCATGTTTGAGTAAACACTGTTTTTTAAACAATTTAAGATTATATCTACCAGCCTTCTGTGTATTTAATAAAATGAGCTCTTTGGCAGAGTTTGAACCTGCAACCTCCTTTATAGGAGAAATCACCATCTCGTTCAATATGCTTTAAACTGCTCAGTTACAGAGAGCGTCACAGAGCAGCTAGGTTCAATTATCCTTTTGCTGAATACACATAATTTTGGATAAAAATTCATTGATTTCTTTAAAACTGGTTTGATTTTGTTCCAGATAAAAAAAATGAACAGATATATACTTTGAAGTGAATACAGCCTATTTTCACCACTCTTTAATTTTTAACATTTGGCACTTGACAACAAACAACAAGGAAAAAATAATAATTTAATTGGAGTAGATAGATCTATCTATCGCCCGGTTCACACTCCACCCACATCTATTGAACAGGTGTAGAGGCTCATCCCTTGTTTAGGATATGGTTTCCGGCTTTCTCTTTTCCAATCTTTTCACTATTACGTACCCCCCTGCACATCAGTGGCGTTACCGCCTTGCTCAGGGTGATACGATTAAAAAAAAAAATAAATAAATAAATAAACAAAGAATTTCCTGATATTTGGTAACAAAAACAGATAAAATTTATATCCTGAAATATACAAGATGTGAAAATGATATTAGATATTGAGGGAGTAAATAGGGAATTAATATGTGTCTTATAAATGCAAAGTCCCTATAATTATGTATGAATAAATTCTCTCCCTTTTACTGTTATGCAAAAAGCATGTAAGCAAAACAGTTGAAAAAGTTATTTTTAAATGAGTTCAAAGAATATGTCTTGAAAAAAGATTAAATGTTTTGTTCCTTTGAGTGAATATAATATTGAGTGAGTGAGTAACTTGTAATTTTGTGTTCATGTTAAGAAGTTCTTAATTTCAGCTGTTAATAGTTGTGTGGACATCAGTGGCACTTGGTTGAAGTAATAATTCTCACTAAGGATTCAGATGAAAGTCTCCTCCTTATATAGAATATGATAGGATCAAGAACACTTGTTTAAATTTCTGGTGGGATATGTAACTAAACATGTTTCTGTGATGTGTTCTCATGTGCTTCATATTTTCTGACCCATCAGTGATAGCTAGCATGAAATTCAAATTTTAAATTTTCCGATACAGCATCTGTATTTAAGAAACATGAGTTATCATTCTGAAGCAAATACTATTATAAAAATTGTTTATCTGAATTCACAACATATGCAATAGTTAAATTGTCATAAATACTTTTTTTATTTAATATTACAAAATGGATTCCACAACTTTCAAGAAGATCTTAAGAAGATGATATATATTCTTCAAAAGAGAATTGAACCTTGCTAGACTATGATGCTTTCTATAGCCAAGCAATCTTAAGTATACCAGAATAGACAGTGTTTTTGTTTTTTTTTTTCTATAAAGAGGGACCAAGGTTTAAATCCTGTTGAAGAGCACATTTTCTTTATCAAGTATATCAAATGTGCAGGTAAGAGAAATAATTCACCCTATTTAAACAACAGGACATCTACTCAGAAATGGGTAGCCACAAAATAAACTTTGGTATAATATATATATATATATATATCCTTGCTGTAAGGATAGAATAGTATTTTGCTTGATTCGGCGAGATAGTGAGACTGAACATTATACAAACCATGTTTTAATGGCCACTTTTGCCTGACATAATATTGGTCATCAGCCCAGCTGTTCCAGAGACACAAAAAACAAGGACACTTTGTGTATCTCCCTTGGAGCCCTAGAACTATTCCAACCACCTTAAGATCTCTACATATCAATCATATGTACTCCTGGTAGTTAATAGCAGACAGCATTTGATCCATGCTGTTGTGAGATTCTTTCATTTGTACTGAATTCCCAATAGGGATAGATGAAAAACTATTCCCATTATATCTAAGAACTGCTCTGAGACTTCTGTTGGATGAGTCAATAAAAAGTCTCCATTCTGGAGCATTATACTCTAAGCCAGTTGAGTTTATCAATCCAGCAATGTTGTTGCAATAAACCACTGATGATTTATCCTGGAACATGAAAAACTACTTTAATTTTCTCTCATGGTTTTAATACCAATAGAATGTTGTTCCTGGTGCCAACTGGTGTTTCTCTTTGAGACATGAGCCCAGTAGCTGAGTAGACTCTATTGAAAAGTTCAAGTCTCATGTTAGGTCATTGAGTTTGCTTATGTCAAGGATACTGGCAGGTGACCCTCTTCTGGCTTGTATGCATCACCCTCAGCTACAACACTCATGTAACTACAATCAGAATCAGAGCTATATTCCATGTTACCATCTGGCTCAAGAACAGGAAGATCTGAGCCATGAGGGATTAGTCTGTGGTGAGTATGAAATAAAAATAACTTTCTTTTCTTCCTTGTTTGCAAATTCATGAATCAATGTGAAAGTCTATTTTTGACCAATAGAAAAAAAGATTGCCTCTATGTTGAGAAAAAGATCAAGGAAAGTTTTGCGAGCAATTGTGAAATATTTATTAACCAATGAAAAGAGAGTTATTTACAGAAAATAACAAATTGAACTTTCAATGACCCATATCATATGTCTTCCTGCCCAAAAATGAGTGTACTTTTTGAGCTGACCATGTGACTGGGCTGGCTTACTTATTAATGTGCCCAGTTGGTTAGTAACAGTTGGAGTCAGAGAAAAATGAGTGAGAGAGAAAAGCAGAGACCACACATCTGAATAATACTAATGTCAAATTACATGCTAATACATTATCAGCCTCTAATGACAACTCAGAATTTCAAGAACACTATTCATTGGTTAAGTTAAGTACCTAAAAAAATATCTTTTATTTTGAATTCAACTGCTTAACTTTTGTATGGAAAACAAACTCTCTCAATTTATTTTAAGCATTTGGGAAATTTACTTCATGTTTGATTGTTTGATATAAACATTTTCTCTTCTTGGTTATTCATTGAATCTACAAACTTTTAATGAAACAAGCTACTGACAATTACAAAAGTAAATTTGTAAATAAATTCCTTTCTTGTATCATTAAAATACATGTGTTCATTTTCTTGCTATTATATCCTATGTTTTCTTCCTTCAGGTTTTGTGGTTGAAGGAACATTGGGGTATTGGACATGGTGCTTGTTTTATGATTTATTCCTTTTAGATTTATCATTCAGAAATAACAGTCCGTAATGTGATCTTTTCCTTCCCTCCAGACCATTGAAATGACAAATGTATACTCTTCCTTTTACCATTCCTCAAATCCTTCAAGTCTCCACACATGTTTTACAGCAAGCATGGAAAGTGAGTGGCTTATCCTGTGGTGATACCGAGCAAAAGTGATGGACCAGATGTTTGCGCTTTCACGACCAAAAAGCAAATGACCAAAAGTTGTTGCTGCACCACCGGCTCCATGCAGATGTTCCGGTTGAAAACTAAAAATTAATTAAATATTAAATTTTCAGTTCATGAGTCTATGCAAATTTTATTTATCAGCCAATGTGTGAAATCCCAAATGAGCTGCTGTGATCCAAAAAGAAGATATAAAAAGCGGATACAGAAAGCATTCGACAGGCAGACTGACTCGAGGAGAAGAGAGTAATTAGTATCTCCCTTGACCGAAGTCAAGTGACTTACTACGCTCGCCTTCCTTACCTCTTTCCTTCTTCCCTGCCTCAAAAACTACTTACTGACCTAAGGAGCGAATACATCAAAGACATTCCTTACTTACCCGCTCGCAAATTCCTAAACATTAATTCTTTTTCAGCATTTTATTGCCATGAACATTTTAATCTCTGTTGGACCTATACTTCATGTATTACTTCAATTGTAAAAACATTAATTGATATGTGTTATGTATAAAATGTTATCTTTCAACTCAGTTTGCTTTTCTTGGTTTATAACCTTTCTTTATGACTTATAGAGGGCTATCTACATCAAGGCCAAATTCCGTTAACCTGCAACAGAATACAACTACCCTTCACTAGAACGGACTCTCCACTACTAACAGAAAAGAATAGATAAGCAACCCACTATAATCCTAATCTCCTAGCTTAACTCCAAAGTAATATGTCTTCTTCACAAAGTTAGTGACAGTTAAGAAGAACCACATTACTGCAGATATAACGGAACCTGTCAGGATTATTCTTACACTCATGATCCATTCTTACAGGAATACAAATGTCAAGCTAAAAAAAGGAAAAATAAATCAGCACTCAGCTCATTGTTGACACTTCACATTCAAAACACAATGTGTCACATACATTGGGACAAATCAACCCCATTCCCATCATATACCATTAATAAGAAAGAAGTTTCATTTGGACAGGTTCTTCCCAATAACCATTTTGATTTCTCAATTGCTACAATCTTAATTTCTTCAAAGCCTAAGGTTAATCATTATTTTTCTAACATATACTCATAAACTTAACTTCTTACTACCTCCTCATGTTCATTCAACAACCTCAGACAGTAGCCCTCTACCTTGAGTGGCTCTTGTGTTATGCATCGGGTGAAGAATTAATAAGAAAAATAGTATTGGGATAACTTCCTTCTCCAGTTAGTATGCACAACACTTGGTTAGTCATGTGACTGTTAGTGGCCAAACAGAAGTAAAATCCTACTGATGTAAAGTGATGTTTAGCGCCCATCAGTCGCTAAGCCCCAACTTATTCTCAGTGACTGAGTTATATAGGCTCTCTCTTGCACTTATGCAAATTAGGCACATTAATTTGCCAGTGTCACTACTTTTCCTCGAAACATATAGGTTTTATACCTCTAGTAGTTCTTGTACTTCTTCTCATGATAGTTTCATTACTTAGCTCTACTTCTCTCTCTCTCACATATTTCTTTCTCTGGAAGACCTAGATCTGTCCTGCACACAGATGTAATCATCTGCATTGTCTTGCATTATTTGATCTTCATCTGAACTTTCCAACTCATTCTGGCCCACTTGATCCTGCATTACTTCGTCTTCTGATGTTTCATTCTGTAGAGGTTGTTCTAATGAATCATTAATGGACGGAATTGTATCCATTTCTTCCTCATATTGCTCTTCATATTCAATGTGGGTACTTATTTGATCTTCATGGGCTAATAAACTGTTGCCATTTTCTCTATTTATTATAGCTGTATTGTCGCCATTTTGCCTGATAAATTTTGCCCTTTCCAGATTAGCTTCTTTGTTCTTTTTGTACCACATTTGTTCATTTGTGGAATATGACATCATTAGCGGAGCTCTACTTTGCCTTCCCATTAAAGCTGATGAGCTTTCTAGTCTTCAAGCGTGTGGTATTGTACGATAGAAAAACTTCTACTTTTTCTTTTTGCTGAGAGCATGCTTTTAGTCCCTTTTTTATGGTCTACACCATTCTTTCCGCTAACCCATTCGACTGAGGGTGATATGAGGGTGTCTTATATGGTTTACATCCTATTTTTTCTAACCATAAATTAAGATCATCATTACAAAATTCTGGTGCATTGTCAGATACCAGGGTTTTGGTATGCCATTTCTGGAAAATATGACCCTTAGAATCTGTTTTATGGTAGAACTTTTCTTGTCTGGCACCCGGATTATTTCAGGACAGCTTGAAAAAGATTTTACTAGAATTAATAAGAGTCCCACTTCATTAATATACGCATGATCCATATGCACCCTACTCCATGGCTTCACTTCTCTGGGCCATGAATGTAAAGTAGTCTGTGTAAAATTTCTTAATTCTTTACATTTTTTGTACCATTCTCTATATTCTTCGACATTTCTTGAATATCCGGGCCACCATGTTTCTAATTTTATTCTTTTTTTGTGTGGCCGCTACTCCACAATGTCCATCGTCATGTACACTTTTTATTACCAATTTTCTTTGTGTTTCTAGAGGAACTAACAGATTCCCATTACAAACCACTCCATGTTCTATCATTAATTTCTGTCTTATTTCTTTGTTGGGTCTTTCCACCCTAAAACAATTTCCTCATGAGTTTTTTCTTATTCTTGATAATATCTTACTTAGTACTGGATCATGTCTAGTTTCTGCAGTCATTCTATCTAAAGACAAAACATCAGTCTCTACCCAATGTAAGAATGCATCTTCAAATTCTTCTTCTGTTTTATCTTTTGTCTCCTTGTAAAATCGCAATCTTGATAATACGTCTATGTGTGGAATTTAATTCCCTTTGATATATTACATATCAAAGTCAAATGCGATTAATCTTATTGCCCATCTTAGTATCCTCGATGTCGTGACTTTAGGTAACTCTTTCCTTGGGTTAAATATAAACTCTAATGGTCTATGAGCACTTAACAGAAATTTTTTCCCAATTAAAATTGTTGGGCTCCAGTAGTTGTCCACACGATAGCTAATGCTTCTTTCTCTATATTTGAATAATTAAATTTGGTGTTCATTAGTATTCCTGATTAATACATTATCGGATGTCCTTCTTGTGATAATATTCCCAATATTGAATGTTTGCTTGCATCTGTGGTTAACATCATGTCTTTTTTTGGATCAAACATTTTTACTACTGGTTTATTTGCCATAATTATTTTTAATCTGTCAAAAGCTTTTTGTTGTTCCTCTGACAAAATAAATTCAACATTCTTTTTTCTGAAATTTGCAAACGGTTCAGTCAAGTCCATGTATTTTGGTAAATATTGCCTATAAAAATTTACTAATCCCAAAAAAGACTCCAGTTCTTTCTTATTTGTAGGTGTAGCTACTTTTAGTATTTTTTCTATCAAGGCTTGGTCTGGTGATATACCTTTTTTGAAATGGAATAGCCTAAAAAGTTATGTTACTACAATTGCTTATGCATTTTTTTTTATTTATTGTCATTCCATCATTTTTTTAATCTATTCAAGATTATGTCTGTTTTCTTTTTTAATTCCATTTCATTAGTGGCTCCTATGCATATATCATCTTGGTAACAAATCATATTTTTCATATTTTCTAAAACCTGTTTGATGGCCCTTTGAAATATGGCGCTTGCAGTTTTTATTCCATATGGCATCCTTTTCCATCTTAGTAACCCTATTGGCGTATTTATCATGGTTACTTCTTTGAAGTTATCGTCTATCGATATTTGGTGGTATGCCAGTGCATGCAATGTAACTTCAACATTCGCTATGGGATACAAATCCAAACAGATTTTATGATTTACGCCTATTTTGTAATCTCCAAAAATACATAAATCCCCATCTGTCTTCCTCAACAATTCAATGGGTGATGTCTACTTGCTACCCCCAGGGGAAACATGTTCAAGAAGGTCTTGTGCTATTAATGTTCATAGTTTTGTTACTACAAATAGCAACAAATGTACTGGTACTTTTCGTGCCTCATAATAAGAAATTTTCTTTTAATTCTAAACTTGCTTTATAGTTTTTAAACTTTCTGGTGTTTTCCATTTTATTTCATTAATGACTTTAGTAGAATTTATGTTAAGCATGTTGTTTCCCAGAAGTCCATGGTTCTTTTTACAACTTGTGACAATTATAGGTATTACTTCAAATTTACCTTCTAACTCCAAGGAACCTTCAAAGTATCCTAAAGTTTTTATGACTGACCCATCAAATTGGCAGAGTTGTAAACTGCTCTTTTGTAAGGGTGGTTTTCCAATGCGTATCTAAAAAAGTTTTTGGTATCAGCATTACTTCACACCCAGTATCCATTTGCATATCTAAATTGTCGTTGTTAATTTTAATCGTTAATATAATGTCTTTTTTCTTTTGTTCAATTTTTTTTATATTCTTATTTTTTAATGTAAAGACCTCCATATTGGTTTCGTTTTCTTCCAATCTGTCAACATTTTTCTTTTTTACTTTGCATACTGCTTGAAAGCGGTTCTTTTTAAGCAATTTTTACAGGTTTTTCCAAATGCTGGGTATTTTTCTTTTTTATTTCATGATCATGTCCACAATATGAACATTTTCTTATCTTTTTTATCATGTATGTCTCAGCGGATATTTGTTTGCTGGGTTGACTTTTATGATGGTTGTATTTCTGTATAAATTCTTGTGACTGTATAAAGTTAATGCATGTATTTAAAGATATATTTCCTATTTGTAGTTGTTCCATTATTTTATATTGGTGTGATGCATTGCACATACCTTCAATTAACCTTAATTGAATCAAGTCCTCTTCAATCGTTTGTCTGTCTTGTCTGAGTTTTTCAAATTCACAATATCTACTTGCATTTTGTAGACAATGTAGATATTTTATAATTGGCTCATCAATTTCTTGTATCAATGACATGAATTTTGTTCTTTCTGCCACTACTAGTTTTTTTTGGGGTCTCATATTTCTTTTTATAATCTGACTTTTTTTTTCAAAAGTCAGGCCTTCCAAGTTTGTGAGATATGCCATGGTGGAGACTTTCATTATTGCCTCGCATTCCGCTGTAGCCAAAAATAAGTTCGTAATTTCATTTTTGCCTCTCTTTTCCTTGTTGTCTTTCAGCTTTTTATTTCTCGCACTGGCAGAAAAACAACAAATCCATGCATCTACAAAATCTGGATCTTCTAGAGACAAATGGGATCCTATCGGCAATGCCATTAATGTGAAGTGAAGTTTAGCATTAATCAGTCGCCAACCTTCTCCTTGTTGTCTTTCAGCTTTTTACTTCTCACAATGGCAGAAAAACAACGAATCCATGCATCTACAAAATCTGGATCTTCTAGAAACAAATGGGATCCTATCGGCAATGCCATTAATATGAAGTGTTGTTTAGTCGCTAAGCCCCGACTTTTTCTCAGTGATGAGTTATATAGGCTCCCTCTTGCTCTTATACAAATTAGACATATTAATTTGCCAGTGTCACTGCACCTACTACTTGCTATTTAAACCACAGTAATAATATCTGGTGAGAGAAGAGCTGTGGCCTCATACTCCTCAAGAAATCTACAGGACTTGAGAGCTGTGGCTCCATACTCCTCAAGGAGTTTATTGGACTTGAATATAGGTGAATGTGAGTGACAGTATCACTATTGAGTGGATATCAACTTGAAATAAACTTTATTTAAATTATAATTTACAGAGAACCATAAAAACACACGACTATATACATATCAAATTATTATGGATCTGCAAAATTTTTAGCTTTTATGCATGTACAATTAAATTATTAAAAATGTTATATCCTTTAAGTAACACACATTCATAGAGAACTGAGCATTTTTCTGTTAAATATTCAAATATTTTCTTTTGTTCACTACTACATCCATGGGCCAGATATAAATAAGAGGACAATGTATCAAGCAGTTACTCCAAGTAACAGTCCAAGTAAAAGTCTGAGTTGAAGTCGTAAGAGAATTCATTATGAAATCTCTCTGTGTCTAGTCTTTTTCTGTTGTATGAAAAAAACTTCATAAGAAAAAATTGAATTAAAAAAGATAAAACAATTTTGTAAAATTCTGGAATATAAAAAATTGAATTTTCATTTCATCTGCTTTCTTTTCTTTTCTTCTTTTACTTTTTCATTGTGAATGAGTTGAAAATTTTACCTTGTAAAATTTTCACTCCCTCAATCTTCTACATACTTATCCACATCATTTGCCCAATCAGCAAAAGTTTAATTTTCAAAGAATTAAGAATTAAATTATGTTTCAGAAGAGTAAAAAATATAATAATAATAATAATAAACTTGTCTATTAATTGATATGGATTGTCCAGCAGATTGTAACATAGCAACCAAGGAATTTGAAAAACTGTCAAAATATAAAGACCTGGAAATTGAAATAGAAAAAATGTGGAAATTGAAAACAAGAGTTGTGCCAGTGATAGTGGGTGCACTTGGAATGATAAAAAATGGAACAAAACAACACATTGAAAGAATCCCTGGAAACCCCAGCTTAAGTGATATACAAAAAATTGTCTTATTAAGTACAGCCCACACACTAAGGAGAAGTTTGTCTATGTAATGCTAGAGATGATAGGGGAGATAGAAAAAACATGAAATGGAGCCATAACAACAAGCCACGACCTGCCTTAGGTCTTCTTGCAGACTTGGTTGGTAGTACGACCATAGCAGAAATTGATATATGATGAAAAATAACAATAATAATAAGAATATTTTTGAAAATATAAATAAAGTCTTATTCAATATAAATCTTCTCAAAGTCATCACTGTATGAATCATCAAATGATTACTTTATCGATTTCAGCTTTTCTGCTCACTTTAATTTTAAGTAAAAAACAGGAATAGAAAAGGTATTGCCATTAATAGCAACATGAAGGCATAAAATTAAAAAAAATTAATGCTCTTTTTTCCACAGTAAAAATTCTTGGATATACCTTGTATATATAGTCTTTTATATAGTTTTCTATTTTCCATGAATTTCATCATCTGTAGGGCACCTATCAACCATGAATAATTAGTCTTAATTGTATATTGCCTATATTATTAAAAGATATTCTATATTTATATATATGTAATACAGGCATTTTGAATCAGATATGCTATTTTCAGTTAAGTGAAAACAGAATAATTTCTGAGGAAATGTACAGATAGTGTAATGGTTGTTAATATAGAAAGACTAATTTTCAGTTTAGTCTGTTATTTTCTTGGTATGAACCAGGTTAAGGTCCGAAAAGAACAACACAACCACCAGGGTAGAAATAACAAATATATATTAACAATAAATAACAATACAGAATGTGGAAGGTGTTAGTATGACTGTCAGTCTGGTTTGGAGTGAACTACTACCAACTTGACTCTCTCTCTTGAGAAGCGTAGTATACATAGTGTTAGGAAGAGTTAATTCTGGAGTTACAGGTAAGGACTCATGACAATTCTCTTTAACATAAATTCCCTTGGAAAAAGGTATTTGTAGAGAAAAAACATGTGTGAAAAGCAAAGAAAAGAAATAATCTTCAAACATAGCTCTACAAATTTAAATAATTTTATTATCGAGTATAAAATCTTTGTTTTCTTTTAAGTTAAAAGAAACAAGTTTTGAAGTTCCTTGCAAACAAATTTTGTATAAAAAATGTTTTTTACAACACAAAAGAAATGAGTTGTGTTAATATAGGATGAATGGTATGTATGAATTCATCATGCAAAGATCTACAATTTACATTATTTTACATGTGTGTATGATGAATTTTCATCAGCAGCTGATAGCATCTGTACTATTATTACTGCTATAATTTGTTTACATATCTTGCTTTGGTATTTTTTTTAGAGATAAACTGTGTAAAGTGGTTTATGAAAAAACTCAGAAGTTTTATTGGTTAATAAATATATTTCCTCATTTTTAATTTTAATTTTTAGAAGGGAACGGTTGTTAATCATTTCCTGGTCATGATCATTCATTTTTTCATAGGAAACAACAAGAATAGTTGTCTGCTTTTTGAAAGCTTGAATGCTGTTTGAGGCAATGTCAATGATTGGTTAATAAATACTAATGTATGAATTTGAATTTTAAATTCATGTGAGCCTACTTTTGCACAGAATGGAGATTTTAGTGATACTACTTAAATCCATTGTTTTTTTTTCTACAATTTTTAATAGGGTTTTACATATATGGGGTGTATCAAAAATAATTTTACAAACTTTGGGGGAGGGTTCCTGACACCAAAACAAGGTAAAATGTTCATATAAATATATGTCCAAAAGGCCATTTTTGTACCTCAGCACAGCAACTCACAAAAATGTTCAAAATGTTCTCTGCTTGCTTCTGTACATGCATGCACTCATTAGATCCTTGACTGGTGGACCCTTTCAAATACTTCCACATGGTGTTGAATGGTTTCCCAGGCCCCCATGACATGGTGATGAAGCATCTCTGCATTATTAATATCTGTTTCATAAACCAATTTTTTTAGGTGGCCTCATGAATAAAAATCTAAAGGATTGACATCAGGAGAACGTGCAGGCCATGGAACTGATCCTCTCTTACTTATTCATCTTTCATGGTAGATATCAGCTAGTGAATTGTGAACGATGTGACTAAAATGTGCTGGAGCCCCATCATGCATGAACATGCACCTTTGTGTTAGCAAGGTTACATCCTCTAGCAGGTCTGAAAGTGTGTTCAAAATAAAGTCCCTATAGACAGCTTCTGTAAGATGTGCTGGAAGAACATATGGACCTACCAGACAGTCACCTACAATTTCAAACCTGCACATTAATTGTAAACTGATGCTGGTGTCTAGCCTGTATTGTACCATAGGAATTCTGATTTACCCTGTAAGCCTTGAACTTGAGTGACTCCTAAGAAGATGCTTCTCATATCTCTACAATCTTAACCTGTTCAAATCTAGGCATTTACCATTATCTTTCCAATATATCTTCATAAACTGGGCTATTTTCTTTGTATGCCTCCACCTCAAGTGACATCCAAGAAGATACTTCTCAAATCACTACAATGTTAATCTGTTCAAGTCTAGGCTTAACTGATATCTTCTCCTCATATATTCATAAACAGTACCTCTTACCCTGTAAGCCTTGACCTTGGTTGTCTCCGAAGAAGTTGTTTCTCAGATCACTACAATGTTAACCTGTTCAAGTCAAAGATTAACCATTATTGTTCCCTCATATATCCATAAACTGTGCCTCTTATCCTGTAAGCACCTACCTCGAATAACTCCCAAGAAGATGCTTCTCAGATCCCTACAATGTTAACCTGTTCAAGTGTAGGCTTAACCATTATCTCATTTCACATCTCCATAAACTGTGCCATTTACCATGTATACCTCCACCTCGAGTGACTCCCAAGGAGATGCTTCTCAGATCATTGCAATATTAACCATTATCTTCCCCACATCCCTCTATAAACTGTGCCTCTTACCCAGTAAGCCTTGATCTCAATTTACTCCTAAGAAGATGCTTCTCAGATCATTACAATCTTAACCTGTTCAAGTGTATGCTGAACCATTATCTTCCCCACATCCCTCTATAAACTGTGCCTCTTACCATGTAAGCCTCGACCTAGAGTGCCTCCCATGGAAATGCTTTTCAGATCACTACAATCTTAACCTGTTCAAACCTAGAGTCAACCATTTTCTTCCTCACATATCTCCATAATCTGTGCCTCTTACTATGTAACCATCTATCTTGAGTGCACTTTAGCCTTGTACAGACAATTCTTATTGCCAGAATCCATCTTTTACATTTATACTTTTTTTTTTTAATCATATCACCCTGAGCAAGGCGGTAACACCACTGATGTGCAGGGGGCTACATAAGAGTGAAAAGATTGGAAAAGAGAAAGCCGGAAACCACATCCTAAACAGGGAACAAGGGATGAGCCTCTACACCAGTTCAATAGACATGGGTGGAGTGTGAACTGGGTGATAGTTTAGTCTATCTACTCCAATTACATCTATCAGTTGGTTTAGTGTTACTTCTATATATCCCAAGATCTGAAGAAGGGTCTATAATATTATTAGCACTAATCTGTCATCCTTACTTCAGTCACTTTCCCACCACCATGATGTGGCTTCCTTCTGTCATAAAAATATTTATATTTTTATGACAATTGTTCTAATGAGCTTTCCTCCGTGGTACCTTAACAGCATGAATTTAAGCACATTACTAGATTGGCAACTAGGTCTCATCATTATACTGTTGAAATAGCTAAATATAACCATAAATTCTTTTCTAATAGATTCTCTTTGTTTTTGTTTTCCTGCCACCTGTGATCTTCAAAAATTTAAATGCAACATCAATCACCATTTTCTGTCTTCCTGAAACCTGTCCTTTTTTTGTCCTTTTTTCTTCTCACTAAAGTATTCTCAGTTTCTTTCACCTCCATTAACCCCTTTCAATCTTAGTGGCATTATCACCTTCCTTGAAGGGAAATTATCAAAAAAAGAAACAAAAAATAAAAATATCCAAATTTGAATTTCAGTTTCATTCATTACATTCACTGAAGTACAAAAATGAATCCCTTTTCTCCTCCCCTAGTTATGGTTTAAATAGTAGACTTTGTATCTGGAAAATCATTATTCTCAAATAATTGTTATTTCAATATTCCCTCACAAAAAAGAATTATTCTTAATAACCAAAAAATGTTTTAGCGTTAAATATCCCATAAAGGATTGATAATCCAACAAATGTTTGCATAAATGTAGATACTTTTTTAAGATTCAAGTTTTATCATCAAAATTATTAAAAGGAAAGACCAAAGGGTTTTTTGATTATTCAATTATATTTTTTAATCCTTTGTAGAAATTTCAAAATTTTGTAAAAATTGTAGTGAAAAACACATTGATTTGGAAATTCTTGCAAATATCAGATATTGTCAGATTCAGGACTTATTTACAAATGAATTAAATTATTTTAAAAATTCCTTTTAGAAAATTTTGGTAAAAAGTTTTTTTCATATGTTACTACCTCACTTATTTAATTTTATGAAATGTCAAGAAATTTATTTTTGTAGCACTTAATATTTATATTAATTATAAGGACAAGTCCTTGGAGAATTTAAATCGTCAATGTTTTTTGTCAAACAGGATCCCCATTACTGTAAATCAGCTCTGGATTGTAAAATGAAAAATGCAATAAAACTAAAATATTATTTAATTAGAAAAGCTTTTAATTGTGTTTATGAATAAAATATATTATAGACACTATTGTCTTAAGAAAAATTTTTTATGAAAAATTAATTTTTTACAAGAATTACATTTAAAAAAATTTAATTATCATAATTTATAAAGTTTTAAATCTTTAAAATTCTGCATTAATTTGTAGCAGGTGACATTGTCATTAAGTAAGAACTAAATATAAATGGAAAAATTATTACAATTTAGCAACCCCTGGCATTTTATAAAGAATTTTGAATTTTTTGTGTGTGTATAAATATTACCAGAAAATAAGAGCAGTAACTATAGTAAATTTAAAATTTATTGATAATTTTCAAACATTTTCTCAACAAGTGTCTTCCTACTGGATAGTTAAAAAATTATTTCCACCTTACCTAAATCTCACAATTGTCAGGTTATTGATAAATCTGTCCACACCTCATAAAATCATCTATGTTCTAAAAAATGATTTTCTGTGATATTTGAAACTGAAATTAAGTAATATTTGTTTTAATTCAGAATAATTAAACTTTAAATCAGCTAATCTTCCTTGAATAAAGTTTCAGAAATGTATATTTTATTTTTGGAAGATTTGTATTAAAGAAAATCACTTGTGTTAATAAATTTGTCAACATGGCTGATTTTAGCAAATTAAAAAAATGATTTCAATCAATTTAAAGTTGGTTTGAAATACAGTAATGTATTTTATTTATTGAAAGTATTATTTTTTTTATCTATTGGCTTGCAAATTGAAACCAAAAAGAAAGGTTGAAGAAAGATTTTTAATTTTTAAAATGTATTTTAAACCTTTTTTTTAATCAATTGGCCCCAAACAAGGTGACAATGCCACTAAGATGCAAGAGGACTACTGGGAGTGAAAGAGAAGCTGATCCAAAAGAGGGAACACGGTATCAATTTTTTTTATTGTCGAGATTCCCAAATAAATGAATGCATGCTGAAGATTAACATTCATCACAGTGCCACAAAAGGAAAATAAAATATTTAAAAAATTAAAATATCAGTATATATTTTTGGAGGTCAGGGTCACATGATATCTGACCGTGACCTTCGAAGTTTACGGATGAGTTTAATGACGTCATCACCGCCATTTTCCTATATTTGTTGTTAGTTGTATGTGTGATTGACATATACTGCTAAAATCTATATTTTATTTTTTTTTTCGTAAGGATTCGTCCTATTTCAAAAGAATTAATTTGTACTCAGGTAAGGTTTAATTTAATTTATTTCATATGAAGCAGCAAAATAAACCCTTTTCGATCTCGAAATTTTCAATTTATATAAGTGGCCACGAATTGAGGGTCTGGTTTGTATAGCAGTTCTTACGATAAACTGATCCCCTTTGACTAGTTTTGAAACTTTTTTTAAATTCCAGGTGTTCTATATAAAGAAGATAAAGAAACACTTCTGAATTTTTACTTTGTTTTTTTTCCTTCTGTTTGTTTCTGTATTAAAACTAAAGAATAACATTCGATTTTTTTACCAATTAGTGTGTTTTTGTCGGAAATTTTATTTTTCATGTGTTATCTTCATTTTTTTCCAATTTTTAAAATGCTTTACTTTTTTTTAGAGAAAAAATATTAATTTTAAAATCTGAAAGAGGCTTGGCTCTAAAATAGGGGTTCTATTTACAATGTATATATAATGCTAAACTGATCCCTGATTTTGTGTCCGTTTTCATGACATTTTCAATTTTACAATACGATTAGATTAGAGATCGATCAAATAAGACAACGTCTTCCTTTGGGAAAACCTTATTAAATTCTTTATATTAAGAAAGTTCTTTCAGGTTTCTCTCCATAAGTATCTTGGTTTTCTGATAATTGCATTTATTTATTTAAATTACACTTACAGTGTAACACTGAGTGTAAAAAAAAAATGTCAATGTTTCATTTATTGTTTATATTGTAATGATTTATTGTAAAAATTCAGAATAAATAATTTTAAAAAATTCCAAATTGTATAGTTTTTTACATTTTTAAGATTATTTATTTTCAGATAACACTTTTCTCTTCTTCATTAATTAATTTTGAATTGATAATCCGTTTTTTTTTCTCAAGAAGGACCTAATCGAAGTTTTTCGTTTGTCATTCATTACCAAATTTTGTTTTAGCTGTTTTAAAAACTAGAGCTAATTTTTTCCAGAAAACGGTAGAAATTTATTCATCAATAATAAAAATAATAAATAAAAAAAACAGACAAATTTCGTTTTAACTTGAATTCAATAAAGACAGACATAGGCTCCTGGACGGACCTGAAGCAGACTACCACCACGTTTAATTTCGTTGTTTTTCATTTTTACTTTTCTTCAGCGCAGTCCTATCGATACCTGCTTAGCTTTACGATTGACATAAAAAATTTGAAAAATTTCAATATTTAAACATTTTCTGGGGGGATCATTTTCTCATACAACGTTATAGAAAATCGAGCCTCCATTTTGAAACCAGTCGCCAGTACGACATTACCGTCACCTGTAAATTTGTTCATTATCAAATTTTTTGAACTTTTTTCAGTGCAATATTATTTTTTACACCTTAAACTTTACGAATAACAAAAAAAAAAAAAAAAAAAAATTGCAAAAATTTTCAATATTTAAGCAATTTTGGGGTAGGGCAGTTTCTCATACAACCTTATAGTGGGATTGAAAATGGAGGATCGATTTACTTTAACGTTGTATGAGAAACTGACCCCCCAACAAATTTGTTTAAATATTGTAATTTTTCAAATTTGTTTTTGAAAATCGGTGAGTTTAAGTAACAATCGATAGAACTGCGCTGAAAAAGGTAAAAAAAGAAAAACAACGAAATTAACATAAAGCGACCCCCAACGCGAGTGGATTGAAAATGGAGGATCGATTTGGATTTAACGTTGTAATATTAAAAAATAAAAAAACTGAAAAATCTACTGTCGTAAAGGCGGACACAAAATCGGTGTCCAGGTTTGCATTATTAATCAAAAATGTTAAAACAGATAAACTGTTTTTGTTTTAGAAAAATACACTGACTGATTTGATAAACTAAATCTTAATCCAAACATTTTCGAATCAAAATATATACATCAATCAGTTTATTAAAAAAGTACTTTTTGGCGGACCTGTACGACATTACCACCACCTGTAAATTTGTTGATTATCATTTTGTGTTTGACATTTTTCAGTGCAATATCGTCGATTAAACCCTAAAGTTTCCGATTATCAGGAAAAAAAAATCATTATTTAAGATTTTTAGTGGGTGCTCAGTTTCTCATACAACCTTTATAGTAAATCGATCCTCCATTGGAAACATTCGCGCTGGGGTCGCTTTGATGTCGCTGAAACCATGTCGAGAAGCTTACAATTTTTGAAGATCGACAAACCCATGGAAATTGTTTTTAATTATCCCTACTTCAGATCAATGAAAAATAAGTTATTTGAAACATTTAAAGTTTTTGACAGTTTCTTTAAAATAATTCCTGTTGTAAAAAAAAAAATTGGGGGTGAAAGTGAAGGAAACTACCATCACCTTTAAATTTGTTGTTTGTCCTTTTTTTTCCCCCACTTTGTTTCAGTGCAGTCTTATCAATTACTCCGTAAACTCTTCGATTGCAAAAAAAAAAAAATAATAATTTGGAATAATTTAAACAATTTGGAGGGGGGGGGGCTCAGTTTTTCATACAGTCAGTTAAAGTGCCATACGTGATACACGGTTGGGCGATCATGTCTCAAAAGAGACATGGCTGACTGGGCAGAAGATTAACCCGCAGTAGGTTGCCATTGCTTTCTGCGGTAGACTGGTTGCCGACCAAGGCTATAGAACCCAATCTGTCCTGTTATTTAAATTTAACCCATAACTGAAAGGAAGAGACGGATTACCTTTCCCAAGAGTATTTGCGCGTAAGTGATTCAACTGGAATTCGAACTCGGCTACCCGGTTTCTCGTTCCGAGCCGATATCCACTGTACTACAACGCACATCTTTTTCCTACAACGTTATAGTAAATCGATCCTCCATTTTGGAATCACTCGCCGGTACGACATTACCACCATCTGTAAATTTGTTGGTTATCAATTTACTTTTTTACTTTTTTCAGTGCAACCTTATCGATTTAAACCCTAAACTTTCCGATTGACAAAGAAAATTTGAAAAAAAAAAATCAATATTTAAACAATTGGGGTGGGGGGCTCAGTTTTCCATACAACTTTAAATCGATCCTGTGTAATTAACTTTTTTGCTTGCATGTCATATATTCAACAACTGAATCCTTTTCAAAATTTTTGAATAAAGTTATTCTTGGATTTTCCGAGGAAGATGCGATCGTAACAATTGAAGAGAACTTGAGAAAGACAAAAACAAAAAAGCAACAACTCGTCCCCAAAAAAACAAAGCGAATGGTCCCAAAATGGAGGATCGATTTACTATAACGTTGTAATGTATGAGAAACTGAGTCCCCCCCCCCCAATTGTTCAAATATTGAAAATTTTCCAAATTTCTTTGGATAATCGGAAACTTTATGTAATAATCGATTAGACTGCGCTGAAGAAGTTAGAAGAAAAACAATTTTAAAGGTGCTGGTAGTCTCCTTCAGGTCCGCCAAAAATTTGGAATGAAAAATATGTAAAAAAAAAGCATTAAAAAAAAAAAAATTTTTAGCAGAGAATCTTTAAAATAATTCCTATTCTAAAAAAACATTTTGAATAAAAAAAAACATTTCCGGAACGATTTTTTTTCATTAATTTCCTACAAGTTTTGGAAAAAAAAAAAGAAAAAGGGCAACAACTCTAATCGAGTGTTTCTAAAATGGAGGATCAATTTACTATAACGTTGTATGAGAAATTGAGCACCCCTTTAAAAAATTTTATTTACTGAAATTTAAAAAAAAATTGGAAACTTTATGTACTAATCAATAAGATTACACAGAAAAAAGTCAAACAAAATGATGATCAACAAATTTACAGGTGGTGGTAATATTGTACAGGTCCACCATATTTGTTATTGATCACCTATTTTATGTAGACTTTTTACTACCAAACCAATTCTATTTGTCAAATTGTTTTCAAACTATTGTCTTTTTTTTTTCTTTTTTTTTTTTTTTTTACTAATTTGAAAAATTAAATATTTTCAATGTTGCATTCACTCTGGCTAGCCTTTCATATTCGAGTATATCTGTCTGCTAGAGGCAGCAAGCCAATAATCCTTACTGTAGATGCCTGTTTAGGCACATTTTTGTGTTTAACATCCACAGAGCACACTTGTATACTGCAACTATATACTAAGCGGGTGTTGATTAGTTTCTGGGAGAGAAAGAGAGCGCATTATCTGGTATGATCAACAGTTTAAACAAGGCCAGTGCACTCAACCTCGGTCATGATGACTTGTGATTTCGTGTTAGAAATAACAAATTTCACTCACAAGGCTTGGATCAAATCGTGGTATAATTTATGATTTTTGCCGTTCAGGCACTTTCCAAGAGTGCTGCATGAAAAAATAAAAAAAACACATTGAAAAATATTAAAAAAAAAATATCTAAAAATTTATTTATAAAAATGCATTGCGAATATTTTGTAATAAGCATTTTATTTCTTTTTAAATGAATTACATTTATTCAAAATATTTAGTAAAAATCTTATCAATAAAATAGAATTGTAAATTATTTACTAAAAGTCTTTTAATTAAAAGATAGTATTGAAGAATTTAAAATACTTTATTAAAAATTTAAACTATTTGATAAAAAATGAATTGTAAATAATTTATTAGGCCTATAAAAATTATCAGTAATAAAATAAGGCTTAAATAAGAACTCAATTTTTTAGATTATTATTCGACAAGACAAATTATTAATTAAAAATTTAAAAAAATGAGTTCTTACATTCTTTTTTTAATTTTCATGACAAATATATAAAAATCTGATGTTGCATTTTGCAAAGAAAAAACATTTTTATTTAATAAAGATTGAATTTAAAAAATGGCTATGAAGTCAAAATTTTCTCTTAACTTGTCAAAATCACAATGGCCGCTATTTAATTGACAGAAATTAAGTTACTAAATGTAAACAAATAAAAATCTATTAAAAAAAATAATAATTGTAACACGAAGACAGTTTTATGGGAAATAGTTTAATGTTAATCTTCATTTGATTTAACTGCATCAAAAACTGCCAAATGTTATGATACAAAAACATTAAAAATTAGATTTTTATAAAATAGACGACTCGTTTCTGTCAGTCCTAATGAATAGTGACACATGTTGACAGCTCTTTAAACTGAATTGTTTCCGTTTGTAAGTATGATGGCCCGTAATAAAATTTATTTTATTATGCAAAATTACAAAAAAGTAATCTTTTCCTTTTTGGGCGAATAGCCCTAAAGTATAAATTAAAAAGAAAAAAATGTTTAAAAAGAGACATTTTATTTTTCAAAAAAGACTAAAAGGCATCTGTATCAGCTGTTTTTTTCCTTTTTTTTTTCTAATTTTTTTATTTTTTTACAGTATTTATTTTTAAAAATTGTAAACCTTAATAATGTAATCCATCCTGACCCATAATAAAAAAAAAAACATCAAATTAAATGTAGCAGGAGCGTTTTACCTAGAATTTTGAGACGACTTTAAAGAAAAATAACTTTTTTTTCTTGCATAAACTATTTATTCTTTTATTTAAAAGAGAATTTTTATAATTACCAGAAGTTTTATTAGAATCCAATAATTAGATGAATGTAGGAAAATCTTTAAAATCAATGTTTTTATGGACCAAAAAAGGCAATATTTTTATTTTGACATTGTTTCAGTGTTTACAAAAAGTAAACAACATTTTTAAATGCAAATAATTCTGATTCTGCTTAAAATTTAGAAATAATATTTATATCAGTTTTTTTCTTATTCTTTCAGTTTTGAATTAATATTAAAAAATATGACCGTAAAATTAGGCTTTATACAGGTTTCATCGTTTTTTTATTCAGGTGTCCAATTTTTCATCATAAAATTTGGTCACCTGCTTCATAGAAATATTTAAAAAAAAACATGATAAAGACTCAGTTTTAGGTAAAATGGATATTTTGGTGGAATTTTTTATATATTTTATGTACTTTTAATAATACATTCACTTTAGAAAATTAACTTTTTTAAAGTTTCTTAACTGGTTTTTACTTTGTATCTGTTTTTCATGAACATAGCAGCCCATTTTCATTATACCATACTTTTAAAATGTGGAAGTCTAAAAGGTAAAAGTGGTTTATTTTTCTCTGCTACTAGGAACTCATAGCATGTTAAAATCTTTAGGCTATTAAGTTGATAAAATCTTTTTTATGGCTTCTTTACTTTAATATTAATCTTCATATTTTTACATACAGGTAGACACAAAACCAGGGTCTAATTTAGTAGGTGGTATATTTACATTGTAAATTGAACATGATAGAAAAGAATCAGAGTTCATAGTAGTATTAAACATTGTAAATCAAACCTCCACTTTAGAGCCACTTTGCTCTCTTCCACTTTAAAACTGTTATTTCCTCAAAAGTTAGACTAAAAATATTTCATCAGCACACATTAAAAAGTACCCTCTTTTCACTCCACATTGTTATAAACAATCTGTTTTTCATCATCTTGGATCATTCTTTTCAAAAAATAGATTTTCTTGCTTTTAAGCAGAAAATTACAGATATACAGTCTATTAACTTTTTTTTCTGTTAAATCATGAGGTGCTCACAAATTTTGATTTATATATCCAAGTATTTTCAAAATGCTTTACAATGCTTGTATAAGATATGTGGAGTATCACTGATATCCAGTGTTATGTGACCTGGATTACTTTTAATTAACATTTTGATTTGTTCGTCAACAGCTTACGGCTATATCACGTTGAATACACCGGTTCTCGCTCGATTACCGAAGTTAAACAACGTTGAGCCTGGTCAGTACTTAGATGGGTGACCGCTTGGGAATACCAGGTGCTGTAAGCGTATAGTGACGGCTGTGCATTGTGGTGCAGTGGATATCGGCTCGGAAAGAGAAATCGGTGAGCCGAGTTCAATTCCAGTTGAATACCCTGCATTCACTTAAGCACTGGTACCCTTGGGAAAGGTATTAATCCATCTCTTCCCTCTGGTTATGGGTTTAATAACAGGGTAGGACTTGGAGACCCTGCCCTTAGAAACAAATCCCAATGAATCTTGATACTCGAAAAGAAAAAAAGTATTACTAGACACAAAACATGTATAAAAATGTAAGTACAATTGTTTCTCGTAAGTACAATTGTTTCTACTTTATTATTGTTTCATAAGATTTATTTAATAATAGTCCCAAGATGCTAGAGATGCTGACAATTTGCATTTGCCAAAGAGAAACTGAATTGTTGCCTTTTAAAGGAAGAGATAAAAGTTCTTGACTTAGTAAGGAAGAAAATCGTATGCTGAAGTAGCTAAATTCTGTGTGGTAAGAAGGCATTTTCTTTTTGTCACAGAACATTTATTACTGTATAGTGTTATAATTGTTTTCTTTTTATTGTTGTTAATCTCTTCAATTGGAGTAGATAGACTAAACTATTGCCCGGTTCACACTCCAGCCACGTCTATTGAACAGGTGAAGAGGCTCATCCCTTGTTCAGGATGTGGTTTCCAGCTTTCTCTTTTCCATTCTTTTTACCCTTACGTAGCCCCCTGTGCATCAGTGGCATTATCGCCTTGCTTGGGGTGATATGATTAAAAAAAAAAAACAACAATAAATTGTTGAAAGAAAAAGGTATTACCAGCAATAAATAAAAAAAATTTAGTTGGCAATAAATGACCTGCCAAGGTTGATATGCCATAAAAACAAAACAACCAAAAAATGTTGGTCAACAACTACCAGCCTGCTGGAATGTTTTCAGTTTTTCAGATTCATATTTCCACTTATGACCTTAGCAAACCAGTTAAAAACACTATATAGCAGCATCTCCACAAACAGCATATAATTTTTTTACTGTTTGTATCGTATTTTTTTCTTTTCCTGAAATATAAAGAGCATCAAATTATGAAAATAAATCTCATTTTCCTTCATTTTTGCTTTTAATGTAAAAAAAATTTTTAAATTCACAGTCCATGCATAAATTGTACTGAAAGCAGCATTGAAATGTAACTTTTAAGAATACATAAGTCATAAATTTCTGTTGCATGTTTTTTTTTTTAATAATCTTCTCAAGGTTATCCATACAACTATAGCTCAATTTTCAGAATATTTCTGTTAAAAGCTATAGGGGTTATTTTTAGGGAAGTGTTTTTCAACTAATTTTAGGAATTTATACCCTAACTTAGTACTTATTTAAATTAAATTTAACCAGATAAGTGCTAAAGCATAATAATAGAATTTTAAGCAGATATAATAACCTTAAACAAACAACATCCTAAAAAATGAATGATCGCAATAACAATGATAGCAATTGCTGAAAGCCTATTGGGTGTCCATTAGAAAAAAAATGTCTGACACTATAGACTACTTATGCTCGATTTCTACCAAAGAAAATCCCTCAGTAATAAAATTTTATATCAGTTGTACTAAGAATCCTTTTAAAACCCACCATTATTTTCACCCCTTATCTTTCAATAAAAACAACTTACCACAATAGCACATCACTTTCTACTTATTATTGGCAATTGAAAGATGCCAATAAAACCCCTACTGTAAAATGGAAAATATTAAAAAAAAAAACCCCCAAAAAAACATGTAAATCTTTACATAAGCCACGTTTTCTATGTTTACAGGAAAAATTACAAATTATTAAATTCCTAAAACTAAACTTGCTGAATAAACGTAATGAAGTAACTTCCATTTATCATCATTGCCTAAAATATACCCAATTTTTCCTAATATAATATAACTAGACATCTATAATCTATCCCCTAGCATATATTGATTGATTCTCCCATCTTCTGATCATTAATTTGTTACGGCTTAACAGATAGATCACCCACTAAGTCAACTACATACGTTTGACATGCAGCGTATTTAAAAAAATATTTCCCGTCTTTTGTCTCTTGTTCACTAATTTAAGTGAAAAATAACTTAAAGAAAATCCTGTAACTGTTTCATGATTGCACGTGATAACTTTTCAGACTTGCTAAATGCTACATAGCATTAAATTTATTTCATCAGTGACATAGAAAATGTCTGGGTCTCAAGTCATTTCAAGTCTCTACCCCCCCCTTACCCTTACAATAAAATTTCTATCCATCATGACTTGACTTTCTATTGGTTCATTGAGACAAACCCTCTAAAATCCACCCTCCTAATTGTTTGCATATGGTAAAAGTTGTATTGTTTTTAAGCTTCTAAATATAATGATTCCTAACAGAAAAAATATTTCACTGCCTGACAAGGTGCTAAGATAGTACCGAAACAATAGTTCTTGTGTAACAGTAAACTATGTTTTTATTATAAGAATATTACCATATATAATGTTCTACTAATTATCAAGCACTCTTAATAAAGTTAATCACTACAAACAGTGGACTGCTAATACATTAGGTTCTACTACTTCTAAGATATATGTAGTGAAACAGGCTGTATGCGGATGGTTGTTTATGCTTTTGTCCGTTGATTGAACACTCCGGGGAAGGGTAGATTTTAAAAACAGTAGCTATTCACTGCTTTACAAATTATTTTTCAGCAATTAATTGAACACTCTGGGCCACTGTCATTTGTTTACATTTATGTATATAACACGCTTAGCTTAGGAGTGAAATCCCCAGCTGATGCTAAATCAACCGAGTTTCAATCTCGGTTTGAAGCAAATGGTTGTCTAACTGCACTGACGAGCTGTGATACAGCAAAACAGGCCTGTATGCAGATGACTATATATTCTTTTTTTGGATTTGCATGCACTTCAGGTTAGGGTTAGCTGAAGAGGTTTGACACCAACTGATTATTAAAAGTGAGACATTGCTCTACATGGTGGTGTAATTTTCATTTTTTTTTTTTTTTTTTTAAAGAGTTGATTTTTTTCAACATAGAAATATTTTTTGAAAGACAACTTTAAACTTTATGGCTAGCTCCCCAAATTGACAAGCATTCTTTTTTTTTCTTTAACATGAAATGATTTTGATATGTGTAGGGAAACACAACTTCGAGCACAACTAGTTTAAAAAAAAAATGCTATGAATTGTCAACTTTGAAAATGTGAAAGTGCCAGACCGTCATTGAAATAGTGACGTAAGTTAGGGAGACATGAAAGCTAATTGGCACACTTGAGAAAGACTTGTATCTTTACAAAGAGAAAGGATTAAATCTTGTTTGCTTACTAATTTTATCAAAATAACTCTGAAAATAAATGAGATATCGGCAGTTGAAATTGAAGGAAATTTCATTATTTTGACATGTTTTTGCACTATGAATTAGGGTAGTTTTAGATACCTATTACAACCCAATATTTTAACTGATAAGGCATTGTGTGGTAGCCTTAGATTTGTTTCAGTCTTGAGATAAGCTCATTTATGCAATCACTAGTTTTGTCAGTATTCTTTTAAAAATTCATTCTTGCTACAGTTCAACTAAAATTATCCTAAGACTAAGTAGATTGTTAGGATACTGGCTCCTTTATAGCATTTCTCAGAAACCATTTCATTTTCAAGTAACATGACTAATTCTTCTTCGTGACTGTAGTAAGAAATTTCTGATCTGATCTGATTACCGAAGATTTTTATTAAAATAATTCTTCTTTTAGAATACTCCAATAAAATACTCTTAAAAATATTCTTGATAATTCTATGAAATTTGTAATTCAGTAAGCCAATTGCTCATTGTAGCTTTGTACATTACCAGATTGTCCAGGTTTCAACAATTATTAACAAAGAATTCCTTTTGAGCCCTACTAAATACAGAAGAACTTTTACTCAGTAGGTTTAATTTCTATCTAGATTTATGGAATGAGTTGTTATTACTTACACTTATATTGTCCTCATATTTAGTGATATAGTAATAGTGTGTTCAATCCCTGAGGCAGGTAGTGCAGACTTAGACACAGTGGAAACAGTTTAGTACTAATAAGAACGAAGACAGGGCATGTCCAGTGAGAACAATTACCATTGTAGATTAAATATAGGGCTCAGTTCAAAATTTCATATAGGTGACATGGATCGACAATCACCTGGTGAAGTCCAGAAGACATAACAGCTGAAACATGATAATAAAGCCGAGGACATATGTTTGCGTATAAATAACAGTAAGCTTAAATTTAGATCAAGATGTTGACTGGTTGTTTTAAATCTAGAATAGTTTTTTTCTTGATATATATTATTTTCATGTAAATTATCGTCCTTGCTTTTGTTACTATTGCAACATTTCAGGTGCTTGTCAACCTGGGTAACCTTTTTTTAACTAAAACCTTTATTTAAGCTATGGGGTAGATTGTTCTTGTTCTGCTGATCATTTATAGGGATGTCTTACCTCGTTCTTAACTTAGTAACATTCAGTTATTGCTCACTGTTTCCACTGAGTCCAAGTAGACATTAGGCAGTCCAAGTATTGAAATCACATTTACTGTGTCACCAAATTTATGAATGAACATTTTAATGCACTCAGCTATTGTCCTATAATGGCCAAAACATAACAACAACAGTCAGTCAGTTAAGTGCCATACGTGATACACGCTTGGGCGATCATGTCTCGAAAGAGACATGACTGACTGGGCAGAATATTATCCCGCAGTAGGTTGCCATTGCTTTCTGCGGTAGACTGGTTGCCGACCAAGGCTATAGAACCCAATCTGTCCTGTTATTTAACCCATAACTGGAAGGAATAGACAGACCTTTCCCAAGGGTATTTGCGTGTAAGTGAATGCAATGAATTCAGCTGGAATTTGAACAACAGAGATAGTCTGCATAAAATAATAACTCCTGATAGTCTGCATAAAATAATAACTCCTGATAGTCTGCATAAAATAACTCCTGATTCCAGAGATTCAGGTATAAATTTTTTTCTTTGATTTGGAATCTTGTAATAAATAATTTTTTTTTTTAGTACCAGGGAATGTTTTGTAAAATATACAAGAAAAAGATAGTTTGAAACGCTGACCAATTTTCTTTTCTCTCAGTTTTTGTGAAACCATTTCTTTAGCTTCAGAATTTTCCTAAAGTTTAAAATGATGTATGCTTGAGGTTAAAAAAACAAAATTCTCCCATTGATCTCTCTTGTCCTTCCTTACTCTTAAATCTCCTTCTTCTCTTGCAACCTTTCACATACGAAACGAGTAGACAAAATTCACAGGCTTGTGTTTTCAGTTGAGCTTTATTACTTTTCTTTCTTCTTATAATTTTTCTCTCTTTCCATAATATCTTTCTATAAAAGAAATTGTCACTTGTTGCCGTTTCTTCTTCTCCCTCGCCACAAGGTAAGCGACATTCCATTTTCTCTTCATTCAAACTACAATGCTGAAGCTAGAAAATGAGTTTCAATTGTTTTAATATTTGCAAACTTTAGTAGACTAAAAAAGAGAGAACATTTTGTCACAGGCATTTTTTGTTATCATTCAAAGTTGGTAGAGTGGGGAGCACTGAGATAAAAGGCAGGTAAAATATAGTAAAATATTGATTTTTTTTTTTTTTTTTTTTTAATGTGTAGAGAGACACAACTTGGAGCACTGCAAGTTTAAAAAGAAATGCTATGAAATTGTCAACTTTGAAAATATGAAAGTGACTTTTGGGCCCTATGAAATTGCGTGAATTTCATAGGGCCCAAAAGTCACATAGATAATCTTTGTAAAACTGTGTCAAGTTAAACCTGATGCCATTACCAAGAAGAAAAAAATAGCAGAAAAACAACTATCCAGATTTAATCATATAAAAATAGAGGATTAATTACGTACTAGTTTTAATTAACTGTAAATGATCAAAGTGGGACCAGTTCTGAAATCTTGACTTTCAGACTAGAAATAGCACATATCCCTTGAGAAATGTTCCAAATGTCCGCTTGCGAGCCCACTTTGCAACAGTTACCATACTGCTATATATATATTCATCATCAATCTGTTAACTGTTTCAATTTTCAGGTGGGACCTAAGGGCAGAAGAAACTGGCAATCTTCTCCGGGATGATCTGTTGTCAGTGGCTCTCGGGAGTTCTGGCATTATAATGTCCATCCACTCTTTGATGTTGTCTGATCAGCTTTTGCGTTGATATCCTTTAAAAACATTTCCTAGATATTTAAACTTTCAAACTTGCTTGATTTCAACATCTCCAATAGTTTGTGTCTTAGACTGTTCCTCTTGTTGACAACCATACAATCCATCTTCTTACAATTGATGCTTAGTCCTTTATCATCACTTTCTTTTACTATTTTCTGTAAGAGTTCCTGTAATAGTGTTAATAGCTGATATAGAAATCAGCTATTAACACTATATCATCTGAATATCTCATGTTGCTAAGATTGTATCCACCAATTATAAATCTTGGTAGGGCTTTTAGTTTTCTCGGGACTGCCACTCTGTAAATGTTGAAGTCTGGTGAGAAGACACATCCTTGTCAAAAAATTCCTTTCTATTTGTGTGTATTTATTATGTGTCTTTCAGTAGTTTGCTCCCAGTATAAGTTCTGGATTATTTTAATATCTTTCCTAAATAGATCAGGCTTACCTAGCAATATAAACATTTCTTTGTTGAACCTTATCAAAAGCTTTTTGCATAATCTATAAAACAAGAATATACATCCATCTGCATTTTCTATTGTTCTATCTGTTACCATTCTGAGCGTAAATATTGCATTGCTTGTTCTAGTGTTTTAAGAAACTGTGCTGTTCTTGTCCAGTTTGTAGTCGAATTCTGAGTGCTATTCATCAGAATTTAGATGATAATTTTCATTATGACTCATTAGGCTTATTTTTCAATGAAGATTGCATTCATCTACACCTACCATTTTTGGCAGAGCTATGAAAATGGATTAGAGGAATAAGGTTTCCCAGTATATTGCCACTTTTGTATATCTAGTATTTCTGTAATTGTGTAAACATGCTAGTATGGCCACATTGTTTTAGTATTCTGACTCCAGAAATACAATGTTTCAAAACAAGTAGTCAAACTGTCAGTGGACACAGATAAGTTTGAAAAAGTACATTAAAAATTCAAACAACTTGCCCAATTTTTTCATAAGATTACTGTATAAATCTACCTTTATGTTGCAAAAATGATATACAGTTTACATAAAATTCACAAAGATGGTATTTCGCTCAGGTCAATTGTTAGCTGCCAAGACTGTGTGTCACTCTGAGTTGCTTCTTTGTGGAGATAATTGACTCATTAATAGGGAAGTCATCATCATATGTCTGAAACTCTACCCACTTAGTGGAAATAATAAAGATGCTTTCATCCAATCTAACCAGATGGTGAGCCAGGACATGGTGAGTTTGTTCACCAACGTACCCACGGAGGAGGCACTATGAGTAGTCAGGTAGGGACTGACCTGGACTCATCCTTAGGGAAATGTACCAGTATACCAATAGATAACCTGATGGAGATGCTGACTTTCTGTACACAAACAACACACTTCAGAATGGGATCAAACATATATCGACAGAATGAAGACTTAAAAATGGGTTTGCTATTATTCCCAACAATGGCTAACATATACATGGAATACTTTGAAAAGATGGCATTCGAATCCATATCTCTAAAACCAACTCTATGGCTGAGATACATAGATAATACCTTCACACTCTGGCTGCACCAGGAAAAGGTCCAGCTACTATTGGACCATATGAACTCAATCAGATCATCGATACAGTTCACAATGGAGAAAGTAAAGAAAAACTAGCATTCCTGGATGTAGTAATATCTCGAACAGAGCATGGGATCAAGCCATCATTTACCAGACAATATTTCAACTTCCACTACCAATATAATGTCAAAAAAGGAGATCATTGAGCAAGTCATAAGTTGCGACTCGGAGACATAACAAAAAATGGTCAGTTTAAGCAGTACCCTAGAACGTAACAACTGAGATAGAAGGGTGCAAGAGGTCAACAACCTCAATCTGTCTAACCTATGTGATGGGATTATTAGAAAAAATATAAATGTTCTGTGGTTCTTATAACACCAGGACGACCTTCAAAAATGATTTAACACTTTGCAGACACCTCTTCTGAATAAGACACCCCATAAAGGAGAACATGATTAAGAACTCTGTGTACGCCATCCCCTGAAGGAAAAGGTTCAGCTACTATTGGACCATATGAACTCAATTAGATCATCGATACAGTTCACAATGGAGAAAACTGCAGTGACTTGACCCAAAGAGTTGAGGGATCAATACCTGGCTACATCAAAGGTGAACTAGAACAAACTACCCTTATGAACGAAATAAAGGGTTCAGTTCAAAATTCCAATCATCTGAAGAAGGCTGGAGTGTACAATGGCTGAAACATTGTAAATATGGCAACGTAAATAAGGACTACAGTTTAAACAATGTAAAAAAGATAAAATAAAATTATTTAAGATTTTATTACTCTCATTCACCCAATAATTTTTTCAAATATCTAGGTTTTCTTAAAAGCAAGATTTTGTTAAATCAGGATCAAATTAAATTTATTAGTTATTTGAACCATTCTTTAGAAAGGTAGCTGGCATTGGATGCTTTTATCCAATCCAACCAGATGGTGAGCTCAGAACATGGTGAGTTTGTTCACCAAGGTACCCACAGAGGAGGCACTATCAGTAGTCAGGTATAAACTGTCATAGTGGAATCACTTGAGACTAAGGGTAGGTTATTTTTATGATGAATTTTTCTCTATTTTGTTTGAGTAAATTTGCAACTTCATGTTAGACAGTCTGATAATGTCTGATTTAAGTATATAAACCTGTGATGTAAAAAAACAAAAAAAAAAAAACCAAAAAAAACTTCCTCACCTTTCATGATATCATGACGAAAAAAATTTAACAATATAGAGATGGGCAGAAAAAAATTTTGTCCCTGTTTAAATAGAAATGTGTTATTTTCTTCATGTATGAAGTGTTACAAGGATGCATTTATATAAAAAATAATATTAATAATGTTTAAAAAGTTATAGTAAGGGATTCTATTTTGTCCTACTTGTTATTACAAAAAAGTTTTAATTCATGAAATAGTTGTTAAGTAGAGAAATTAGGAATAGAATGTTTTGGAAGATTGTAGAATATTCCTGTAAAATCTAGAGAATTTCAAAGGATTCTAGAAATATGCAACTTAGGTGTTAGCCCCTATAAAAATAGGTTTTGGGAAGAGAGTAGTTGTTAAAAGGATTTGCTGACGTTATTAATTCTGGCTTTGATTCAAGGATTTATATCCTGCCAAAAGAATCTCTATGAAAAGTTGCCAACCAACTAAAACCTGAAAGAGAACCTCATGGAACTAAATGGGTAAATAGATTTTTTTTTTTAACTCTTTTATTGACCAAACTAATAATTATTCTTTATATACATATTTGAGAATTTTCAAAAAGTATAGCACAGACTACTTTGCTAGCTTAACTGGGTAAAGAATATTTGACTCACCCTCCTTCCCCTTTGTAACACTTTCCGGTAGTAAACTCTGTTTCTGTTTTGAATGCAAAAAATTGTAAATTTTATATATATTTTTATTTGGAATTTTTTGTAAATTAAATATTTGTCTGTAATTTAACTCTGAGCTTTGGTCAATCATTTTTTTTTTCTTTTGTTACAACTTAACAGAAGTCAGTCATATTATTTTTCTTCTATGTGTCATGTTCTTTCAGGATGCTTGCAGTCATAGTTCTCAACAACTTCCTATCCTTTGTAGCTCATAATAATGTTTGTCTTTCTGCCATCCATCCCACCCTTGTCCTGCTATTCATTCACACAATCTTGTCAAATAGGTAGCCCACTGCCTCCTCCTGTCTCTTTTGCCTTTGATATATCCTGTGAGTATCAAATTCTCCAAGTTCTCCTTCCTCATTATGTGGCCAAGAAATATCAATCGTATCTTTCTGATTCTAAGTATGTTTTTGTTACCATTTTTATTACTTATGTGCTTTATTCAGTTGGTCATAAGAGGTGTTAAATTAAAAGCTTTCCTCTAATCAAAACTTAATTTATTGTAGACTCAAGCCTTGTTTTTTGAACACTGGTGATAATTTCAATGACTTTTGTTGGGCCTTTTTTCGAAATATTTTCAAGTTTGAGGGTCTGAGCCTCTCATGATAGATGGATTCATTAAGGGAAAAGATATTGGAAATCTGAACAAATAGTGGTTTTATTTTGAGGAGATGGAAGAGGAGGAGACTATTTTGTTCATTATTTTCATTAATATTCTCATTGATTATACTGTTATTGCTGACTTCACTTTTGCTGCCATCAACTCTAGTGGTGCTGTCACTATCATCACTACTGATCACTGCTTCTATATCTTGACTCTTATTTGAAATATTACTGTAGAACGAGAAATTGGGGAGCCGAGTTCAAATTCCAGTTGAATTCATTGCATTCACTTAGGTGCAAATACTCTTGGGAAAGGCATTAATCTGTCTCTTCCTTCCAGTTATGGGTTAAATAACAGGACAGATTGGGTTCTATAGCCTTGAATGGCAACCTATCTACTGTAGAAAGCAATGGCAACCTACTGCGGGATAATCTTCTGCCCAGTCAGTCATATCTCTTTCGAGACATGATCGCCCAAGCGTGTTTCACCTATGGCACTTAACTGACTGTAGGTTAGTATAGAATCGCCCCCCTAAAATCCTTCATAAAAATCTCATGCAGGATATTATGCAATAAGATAACACTTTGGTTTCTAAAATCAAGTATATCTTGTAAATTATGCTGCAAACGATTTTTATTTTTTTCTTCTGGGAAGGACCAATATTCTTGAATGTCCCATCACTGTCCTGTTGTGTCATTTGTCTATAAAATAAACAGGGTTTGAATTTTAAACATTTCTGGTTTGCAGCTTGGATATGGGTGGATAGGAAGTAAGAAAAAAAAAAAAAAAGGAAGGTTTGGTCTGCTTCTAGTGGAATTGTTATGATGGCTTTGATTTTAGCTATTTACAGTCAAGGAATCAAATCTGTACAATAAATTTAGTATTCACCAACCAGCATTGGCCAAATTTCCAAAATATATTTGTATGATAAATATATCATGTGAAATTCAGCTTATCTATATTTTTCCTATTATTTGATAGTATGAGATTATATTATACAATTTAAGGGTTGTTTATCATATTGTAAACACATATAATAGCATAGTTATTGATATTTATTTTTTAATTTCAGATATATAAAGATTGCCATGGGTCGTAAGAAAGATATAACCTCAAAAGAGAAACAAGATATTGTAACGTTATTGAATGATGGGAAAACAACGTTGGAAATTGCAAAAACGTTGAACAGAGATCACAGAACAATCAAAAAAGAAATTGAAAACATTGGCAAGATAAGAACGAGAAAAAAAACTGGCTTTAAGAATGTCACAAAAAGAGATTTGAAAAAAATTAAAACCGTAATAAGGAAGAAAAGTGGATTGACCAGCAAGAAAATATTCGAAGAAGCTGGTGTTGCAAATATAAACAAAGATAAAAGATGCAGAATATTAAAAACATTGGCTAAAGACATGAAAGCAAATAAACTATCATCTTTAACTAGTTAAGCACTACAAAGAGAAACATGTAAGTTGTGTGAAGAAGTACATGAAAACTGATCTCTTAACAGGAATCTTTAGTGATGAATGTAGAGCTACATTGGATGAACTGGGCTACAGGTTAGGCCCTTTATTAAATTAGTCAGTCAATAACTGACAACAGTGGCAAGGTAGAGTATTGTTTGGGGTTAGTTTTGTAGGCAGTTAAATTATAAATCCCTTCCAAGTTTATCCTAGTATCAAAGACAGAGAATTATTCTAAGTTCTTGGACATAATTTTTTTTCTTTCTTATTGGTACAGGTCACAACCAAAAAGCTTTAAGCAAGGCTGACTGTTGGCTACGTTGTCAAAAAGGCTTTCAAAGATATCAGATTAATGGAATACTCCCCAACTATGAGGCAAGGGGCTACCAGGGGTGTAAGAGAATGAAAAGACTTTAGAAGGGATCAGAAACTCAATTCTAAACAGGGAACAAGGGATAAACTTCTAGTCTGTTCAAAATATAGGAGAGCGGTATACTGGATGATAGGCAAATCTATCTGCTTCTATTGAAGTGAAGGAAAAAATAAAAAAAGAAAATTAGCAAATAAAATTTCAGGGTCCAGGTGGAGACATTAGAAATATTAGCTTGTTTGAAAAGATTATACTAATTTTAAAAAAAATTTTTTAAGGGAAATTAAAACACAAAACAAAATTTTGCCATTAGATATTTATTCAACTAAATATGAAACATTTTATTGCACAACCTTTCTCTATTTTGCCTTCAACTTAAAGATTCAGTTTTTCCAGAATTTTGGTGGTTTCTTTGCCAAGAACTTGTTAAGGTGGTTTTATGTTATCCAAAGAATTAAAATTTTTACCTTGAGATTATTTTACAAGGACCTGAATAAATGAAAATCTGAAGAAGCAATATCTAGCGAATATGGCAGGTGGCCAAACTGCAACAATTTTTGTCAGGTCACCAAAAAAAACATGAGGTTTGATATTATTCTGATGGAAAGCAAAACCATTCTTGTTTACCAAGTCTGGACATTTTTCTTGAATTGCTGCCTTTAATTCATTCAGCTGTGAGCAGTGCTTTCCAGAATCAATTGACTGCTTGCTTGGCAGAAGCTCATAGTATAGGATTCCTTTCCAATCCCATCAAATGCATAGTACTTTCTTAGGGTGAACACCTGCTTTTGGGGTGGCTACAGTTGACTCATGTCGCTTACCCTAGGATCTTTTTTTGCTGAACATTGTTGTAAATGATCCATTTATCACCTGTCAAAATTTGCTTCAAAAAGCATGCATTTCCATTGTGTTTACACAGCAAATCACAGAAATATGATCCAAAAGATTCTTTTCACTCAGATCATGTAGTATGCAAGCTTCACTAAGTGTTGAATGAATGGTGGATTTTGATAAATTTAGTGTTTCTGCCAATTCCTGTATCATGCTGGTTATTCTCAATCAATGTCTTGATTTGGGTGTCGTGTGTGTATGTGGGTGGTGGGTGGGGATCTGTTTGAGCCTTCTTCATCAGTAGGGCTAGAATTACCAACTCTAAACTTAATAAACCACTTTTTTACAGTTCTCTCAGCTAAAGCACCTTTGCCGTACACAACACGTCTTTTTTCTTACTTTCGAATTCCAGTTGAATCTCTTGCATTCACTTATGCGCAAATACCCTTGGGAATGGTATTAATCCGTCTATTCCTTCCAGTTATGGGTTAAATAGCAGGACAGATTGGGTTCTATAGCCTTGGTCGGCAACCAGTCTACTGCAGAAATCAATGGCAACCTACTGCCGGATAATCTTCTGCCCAGTCAGTCATGTCTCTTTCGAGACATGATCGCCTAAGCGTGTATCATGTATGGCACTTAACTGACTGAAGCAATGTTGCCTTTATGGTAATAAAAAAAGCATGAAGTTTCTAAAATGCACCTTATAATCTTCCATTTTAAAGGATTGCAAAACTGACACAAATGAAGTAATTTTAAACCTTCTTTCTCAAGAGAGAGTTTGAAGTATTCTCTAATTGGAAATGAAAGCATGTTATATCTGTTGATAAATTAGACATGTTCTAACGTGTTGAAACATAAACAACCAAAAATTGACGTGTTACTTTCTGGACAATCCAATATATAGTTGAAGTAAACTTTGGAAGGATTTGGAAACCTAATCCTAAACAAGGAATAAACCTCTCCTTCTATTTAAAAGTAATGTTGTAACAGTAGAAAAGTTAATGGATAACATTTATATAATGTTAAGGAATTCATATTTTAATGTAATTTATTAAGGTACATGGTATATTGCATTAATGAAATAATCGTTTCTATGGCCAATATTGTTTGGGTTTATTTATAAATAAAAAATGTTGAAATTTGTTATAACTGATAATTCATATTGGTTTTGAGTTGATATTTTATAGCTTTTGTTAGAATTAAGATTTTCTTCATAATCCTATTTAGATTTATTCAACACTTAAAACAAAGAAAAATATGTTCAGAAAATGAAATTGTAATTAAGTCCATCTTCTTTTCCATATGTTTTCATCTTGATTTTATGTATTTGTTGAATTCATTACGACTTGCTAAATATTTGGCTCTGTTCCTGATGAATAGAGTGAGAATCAGAATCAGACCGGAAATAGGACAAGAACAGCACGATTTTGTCAAGAACACTGGAACAAGGAATGCAATATTTATGCTTAGGATGCTATCAGAAAGAGCAATACAAATGAAAAAAGTTTACCTGTGTTTTGTAGACTATGCCAAGGCGTTCGACAAAGTGCGCCACAAGGAATTGATAGAAATGCTCGGCAACCTCGACATTTGGCAAAGACATCAGAGTAATAAAGAACTTCTGGCAGCAAACCACTTGCATACGGACAGGAAACGAATTCAGCAGATATACAAGGATAGAAAGGGGCGTAAGACAAGGATGTATCTTTTCACCAGATCTATTCAACTTGTACAGTGAAGCTATTTTGAAGATCCTAGTAGTTATGTCAGGATTTATCATTGGTGGTCACAATCTGAACAACATACGCAGATGATACAGTGCTGATAGCTGACACTGAAAGAAAACAACATGACCTCCTAAAAAAGGTAGATGAAAGTAAAAAAAAAGGACTACAAATAAATTACAAGTAAACCAAATGTATGGTCATCAGCAAACGGAGGTGCCCAAAATGCCATTTACAGCTTGTGGATACTTAAACCAAGCAACTAAAAAATTTAAGTACTTTGGAAGTGTTTTAACAGAAGATAGAAAGTGCGACACTGAGATCCAAAGGCGAATTGGAATCCAAGAATGCATTCCAATAGCTGAGTAGTGATGGGACAATTTTGCTAGAAATAAAGAAGAGAGTACTGGATTGTTATGTGATGTCTGTTCTTCAATATGGATGGCAGTGAATGCTGGACAATATAATCAAAGATGAAGGAAAAACTTGAAGCAACTGAAATGTGGTTCTACAGAAGGATGCATGTGAGCAATGATGAGGTTTTAGAACAGTTAGGAATGAAAAGGAAATTAATAATGAGTATTAGAAAGAGACAGCTGAAGTTCTTGGGACATGTGATGAGGAAGGAAGGCTTGGAAAATTTGATACTTGTAGGTCAGATAGAGAGCAAAAGTGACAGGGGAAAGCAGTGGATAACATTTGAAAAGGCCTGAGCAGGTGGATGGCAGAGCGGGGTTTGGGTAGGGTAACAGGAGAAAGCGTGCTAAAATCTATCAGGGATAGGGAGACGCAGAAAGCCATGATCACCTACGTCCTGAAAGGACATGGCACATAGAAGAAGAAATTGTATTTAATTTTATTTAAGGAGTTTGATTTTGTTAGTGGTTTTCTTTATAAACATTGCATCAGTCAGTCAGTTAAGTGCCATACGTGATACACGCTTGGGTGATCATGTCTCGAAAGAGACATGACTGGCAGAAGATTATCCCGCAGTAGGTTGCCATTGCTTTCTGCGGTAGACTGGTTGCCGACCAAGGCTATAGAACCCAATCTGTCCTGTTATTTAACCCATAACTGGAAGGAATAGATGGATTAATACCTTTCCCAAGGGTATTTGCGCGTAAGTGAATGCAGTGAATTCGGCTGGAATTCAAACTCGGCCCCCTGATTTCTCGTTCCGAGCCAATATCCAATGCTCCACAACACACAACATTGCATACAGGGTTTTAAATAATTTATTAGCTCCTTTTTTTTTTTTTTTTTTTTTCCAAAAAAACACCTATGTATTTTTGTAAAATTTTGATAATGTAAAATATTATATGAGTATATATTTATCAGTCATGCTTCCTTATCTCAATTATTTGTGATAATATTCCTTCTTTATGGTAATGTAAGATAATATTTTATGTCAATCAAAGTTTATATAATGATAGCAGGGAATATTGGTAAATGATGAGAATCAAGTTGCTGATAAATTGCCTGTTATGTCTTTTGTTTCATGACTTTTAGCTACTTTTACTTTTAATCACTTCAAAAGCAGATTTTTTTATGTTTTTAAAGTTAATTGTATAAATAAAATTTGTAGATAGCTCATGCAAAAAAATAATCCATGAAATTGCAAAATTACTTAAATATGATTGTCATGTTGGAACTGATCATATTAACTGTCTTTGGATGATGATTATTTTTAACTCGCTTAAAAGCTGCACTCAGTGCAGACTTTTAAGCTATTCTCCTGTGAAGAGCTAATTGAACATCTGATGGACCTCTGGTTCAGCTTAGAAAACAGCAATGATAATTTTGAAGAAATAACTTTGAATTCCTCAGTTCAGTCCATGGAACTTCAAAACCTCACTTTAACTATGATTTGAGCTATAAGTCTGATTTGGGCTGAAATTCCAATTCAGGCCGAAAATTTAGTTCTTTAAATCACAAATTCTGCAGAACTTCAAAATCTTGTGTCACAAAATCACTCACTTGAACTCTGATTCCTTGGCATTTAAAAAAAATAAAAATGATTTCAGCAATTCATAAAGTTTTGGAAATGTTTTTAAACCGAATTTAAACAAAATTTTTTAGATTCACAAAGTTTTTGTGCTACTTTAAGCTCAATATAAATTAAGAACTTTTAAAAATCACTTTTTTTTTTAATTAACCCAATTTTGTATGTTCAAGTATCAGGATAATCTTGATTCTATAAAGCTATAATATGTATGTAGAGCAAGTGTGGTTCAAGTTAGACACACAGAGGGATAGGATTTGCCATTTATTTTGAAGATTTTAAAAACAAAATTCTTTCTTACATGCAACAAGACAATTAAGCCAAATAGATAAAAATCTTTGATAACTTATGCATAAAGTATAACCAATATAATTGCAAAATTACATTTCTAATTTTTGAACTTTACAAATAAGCTAATTCAAAATATTTTAGATGGTCAAAGTTAAATTTTAGAATATTTAAAACTCACAGAAACTGGCTACTTTATATTTTGCATAATGCAATATATCTTGAGGTTTTGATTTTTTTTTTTTTTTTTGTTTAAGGTAGATTTTTATTTCATTAAAAAAGATCTGATTTAAAGAAGCAAAACATTTTTTTTATCTTATTGCACATACATTATTCCAAATTTACAAAATACACATTTTTTGTAGGTATGATAAATATCAATATTAGTAAAAGATGTTATGTTTTACAAGATTTTTTACAACTTTGGCAGTTTTTCTTGGTTTTTTTTTTTGTTTTTTTTAAATCTGCTTTTAAAAATTATAAATATATAAATTTCTAAACTGGCTGAAGTTAAAATATTATTGTAAAATTTAACTTTTTTCTTTTATCTATTTCTTCTGTTTTTTATTATTATTTTTTAATTACACTTCTCCTACCCAAAGTGTATTTTTTGTCCAGTCTAAGGTCGAGAATTTTTCAAAAATTAGATTGGTTTGTTTTGTTAAATGAACAGATTTAAAGGACGAATACAAAAACTATTTTCTCTCTTTTGATATATATTTTTTTCCTTTATTTAATATTTTATAAGTTTTTCACATTTTCAAAGTTTTTGTATTTGTTTCTTTAGAAAAGAGTTTAAGATATTGGTTAACTATTTTGACCATTATTTTGCAAATGTACTAGAAAAAAAGTAACAAGACCTGGTCACAAAGTAGGGGGATCAGTTTATTGTTTTTTTTTTTTAATTTCAGAGGCCTAATCATGTGCGACCAAAGCCCATACAGCATAGAAGAAAGACTGATTGCTTCCGTGTGGATGCATGAACGAGTGTTGAATCATCAGAAGATTCCTGAGATAAGGCGTAATTTTCAGGAGCGTTTTGGAAAATCAGCCCCAACACCCCGTGTACTGCGTGAATGGGAAAAGAAAGTATTTGAATTGGGAAGTGTTCTGGATGCCACTCGTTGTGGTCGACCTGCGACGTCTGTAGAACATATTGCAGCTGTAGAAGAATCCTTACTCCATTTTCCAACTCAGTCTGTGCGTAAACGTTCAGCAGAATTGCAGATTCCCAGAAGTACCTTAAGAAAAGTAATCAAAACAGAATTGCAGACTCCCGAAAGCACCTTAAAAACAGTAATCAAAACAGAATTTCCACAGGAGGAAGACAATACACAAGTTGATCACTCACTTTGTGACCAGTCCTTAGAAGAGAACGATGTTAAAGATGTTCTCTCAGTAATTACCTGATTGCAATAATTGTTTCCCTCCTCACCAGATCTGTTGCAAATTTATTGAGACCTTTAAGTATAGCATTCCAGTAATGAAATATCTTAAAGATATAAATGGTGTGTAAAAAAACATGGTTATTCCCTTGACACTGTTATAAATAGCACTTTTGATTCTCTCAGCAATGTTTGTTTTAAAAAGCAATGATTATAATTTCAATAAGATCCAAAAGTGAGTTTATACAATTATTCTTGAGAATTGACAACATTTATTTATTAGATCGCTTACTTACAAGAATAATTTTATATTTACAAGATTATACAAATCTGTGAACCAATCATAATATTTATTCTTTACCATTTTTATAAAAAAGTAAATATGAAAATAAATTTATAAAAGTTGGAAAATTAAAACAAGAAATAATCTGAGAAAAAAATGTATTATGCCTGGAAAATCATTTTCTTGTTCTATATTCTATTGATATTATAAAATTATGAACAAAAAACTTGTTTCGTAGTTATTTATAAATTGGTAAATAATAAATATAGCATTGTAGTTGGTTTATTTATTCCTTTATAAAATATTATTTAATCAATCTTTATAAAAAGTAAATGTTGCACTGTTTTTGGTTAACATTTTTATAATCTTGTAAATAAACATTGCTGAGGGAGTCAAAAGTGTATACAGTAATAGTATTAAGGAAATAACTAACCTTTTGACACTGTTTTTTTTTTTTTTGCAGGCACAAATATTAAACATTTCCACTTTTTTCACTTGATATGACAAACATTTTAGTTGTATTAATTTTTCATTTCCTTCTTGCTGTCACTCAGATTATGTGAATATATTCATCAAAACTAAATTTTGAACTTTCAACAAATAAATAAAAAAAGAATAAAGTACATTTTTTTTTTTTTGCTTTGTGTTATTGGTTAAAATGAGGTTAAAAGCAAAGTTACTAGGGTTTTTGGGTGCCATAACTAGACATTATGTTCTTTGACAAAACAAGTAAGAATGGAATTTGTTGTCATCACTGTTTTGCTACAATGAGAGACTCATCCTTGAAGAACAGGTTAAAGCAAGAATGAATTTTGAATGCATGCTTTACCAGATTGAAATAAAAGGTTGTAATAATGAGTAAACAAAAATAATTGAATTAATTTTTGGCAAGGTATTCAAAGCTATTATCAATGTTGAAATAGGCATCTCACATCTCACAACTTTCTTCCTAACAAACAATATGGCTTCTACTTTTCCAGGTCTACTGCTAATGTGCTAACAACCATCACTGAATATATATACCAGGCTTTTGATAAGAATGACAAATCTGAAGCTGCTGCTATTGATATCTTGAAAGTGTTTGGCATGTTGGCCTTCTGTGCATGCCCCAGATCTATAGTATTTCTGGACAATTGTTTGATTTAATCCAATTATTCCTATCAAATTATAAAATGAAGGTTGTTTTTGAACGGGCAAGCTTCCAGATCCTTTCACATGAACGCGGGTGTCCCTCAAGACTCTATCCTAGGTCATACTCTTTTTTTGATCTTCATCAATGATCTTCCTAATGTAATCAGTTCCCAAATAGGCATCTATGCAAATGACGACACCATTTACCCAAATCTGCCAAGGCTGACAAAGTAAACCTGGTTGCTACACTTCAAAAAGACCTCCAATTTGTGAATGAATGGGGGTAGGAAATGACTCATAAATTTTAATGCCTCCAAAATGAAGTTGCTTCCCTTAAATCACTCTAGAGAAACTTACCTGTTTTCAATCAAAATAGATGGTGCTTGTCTCCTCGAGAGCAATACACTGTACCTCCTTGGCCTTACTCTATCAAACAACCTCAAATGAAATGACTACATTGAATCTATAACTGCATCTACTGCTAGGAAAGTTGGATCACTGTGTTGGGCCAGGAATCTTTTCTTGTCAGAATCGGTTTTGCACATTTATAAATGTACCATTTATCCATGCATTTAATACTGTTACCATATCTGCTCAGGTGCTCTTGCTATTCATCTCGAGGTTCTCAACAAAATCCAAAGAAGGATCTGCAATATAATCAATCCTGACTTGGCAACCTGCCTTCAGTCACTTTCACAGTGACATGATGTGGCTTCCCTCTGTCTTTTCTACAAGTATTTTCATGGCAACTGTTCTGATGAGTTTTTTTTTTTTTATCCTGGTACTTTGACCACATGTATTTACTCATGCTACTGGATTGGCATCAAGGTCTCGCCTTTTTTACTGTTGAAATAATTAAATGTAACCACCTCTTTTTAATCTTTTTCTTGCACTTCTAGTTTGTGGAACTCGCTTCTGTTTGCTTGCTTCCCTGATAGTTACAATCTCTAAAAGTTTAAATGCAACATCAATTCCCATCTTTTATCTCCTTGATTCCCATTCATCTCTTATCCTTTCTTCGATATCTCCTCTACCTTACTTTTTCTCTCACTGTTAAACTCCTGTGCACAAGTAGTGATTCTGCTTTGCTTGGGGTGAAATGATCATGAAAAAAAATAACCTCTTAAATCAATCCAAGATTATGTCATTACTGCATTTGGCAATCCCTTGCTATGTTAGAAAATCAAGTGATATTAAGCGGTATTGCTAGGGAGCTGTGAGCTAAACCATCAAACCAAGTCTGAGTCATCATTTGATGAAGGATTTGTTGGAATCACCGTTTTATTTTGTTTTGTTTTGTTTTTACAGATATAGTTTTACAAAATCATTTGTCTAAAACAAGTTACTTCAGAAAATGGTATCATATATTAAGCTGTAAATTATTAAATTTTTGAGAAAATACAAAGAGGAAGTCATTAAAGATAAGAAACTTGGAAATTGTCTAGCTTTAGATAAATTAATATTTAAAATAAATTTTAACAAAACTAATAATAATCCATGTTTATATGTATCAATATAATTCACTTATTGAATTTCATGGATCTCTTTTAAGTCTAATCTTTGGTTGATTCCTTTGTGAGTTAATATTTATAAAGATAATCTCTGGGCAGATTAAATTGAATTGTAGTTGATTAATAAATAATGACTGAAATTATGAGTTGTATTTGTGGAAAAGTTTTTCACCTGATGAAGGCTGGAGGCTACAACAGTTTAAATATAACAACTACAACAAAGTTGAGGACAATAGTCCAAATGTAAATAGTATACAAAGTTGCTCTTAACACAATACAATCCTTATTGGAATCACTTTGGCAACATGATTGTTAAAGAAAGCTTAGGAAATTTTAATAGTGAAACTTTTTTTTTTTTTTTTTAAACCATTTTATTTTTAATATTTATTTATTTTTATTTATTTATTTATTTTTTTTGGAAGTAATCGTGTTTAAGGAATACTAATGGTTTTTTGGCACATTTGGTTCCAGAACTTTGCCAGATAATGTTTTTCATACCAACAAGTCATAATTCAATTATATACACACCTGACCCAATGATTGTGAATCTTTTGCATTTCAACATCATTAAACTCATACCACACAATTTGGCTGCCCAGTTAGTCTGACAATTTCAAAATTTTGTCCAGATTAAAAATCTGCTGAACCTTCAGTTGCTAGAAAAATCAATGTATTCTTAAAATACTTGTAATTAGAATATTTTCTTAAAGTTTTTTAAGTGCTGTTTTCTAGTGTTGATGTTCTTGGCTACACTACTATATTCATATTCAAATTTTCATAGTAAAGTAGACACAAATGGTGCATTGAAATGTTGACATTACTACTTCATTGTAATATTCTTATATAGTGAAGCTCATTTAGTTTTTATAAGACATTTTTATAATAAAGACTTTTCATCACCCATGTTCTTTATAAAATATTATGCATGAAACTAGCTGCTTATTCCATAAAATTCCTGGAGAATATTTTTAAGGATGTTAATTTATAATTGATTTTGTAAACATATTTCATTTTAAATTACTTTATTAATTATATAAATGAGAGAAGTTTGTCTGGCTGAAAATTTTAATCCCATTAAGTGTTTAATTTTATTCAGATGATATACATTCATATGAAGGGGGTTGCTGAAAAGTAGTCATCTGACCAAACTTCCCGCCATCCACTTTGTGGTAATTTCTTTTTATTCGACAAAACTAACTCTACATCCAGATGGTAACATTTTAGTGATTGTGTTTTGTAATAAAGTTGGTATATAAATTCTCGCTTTTAATCCAATCATGATTTTCTCGACATTTTTTACTTAAAAATTGGTAAAATAAATGAATGAATAAGAATCTTGGATTAAAAAAAAATATAATGGTATTTACTATTTTCACTAATTGTACAAAATATTAAAGATATTATCTTTAATATTATCTTTGGTTGTAAACATGCAAATTTTGAAGTCAGCAGCTAATGTTGCAGTTTAAAAAATAACTTCATTTTCAAGAAATTGAAAAGAGCCAAGTGCTACAGTTAAGTAAAAATTATAGATTGACTAAAAATACTTGTCAAAAATTCAGTTTTCTAATTTTGATTTTCTGACGACTCTTAATTCTTAAGTTAATGACGAATTCTATGACAATAAAATACCTATGGAAATTTCCCTATTGCATTGCTAAATACTTGAGCTTAACAATTATAATAAACAATATGAATACTGGTTATTTAAGGAACTAGAGTAAAAAAAGATTTGAAATTGACAACTTTTTCCATTTTATTGAAATAGCCATTAGAACCCAAGTGCTATTGCCTTGTTTGTTTTTCTTTTTTCTTTTGTTTTCTCACTGAAACCAAGTAGCACCTCTGATATGTCTTTTCTATCTTTCCACATGTTCAAAATGGAATAGTCCATTATTTATTAACTATTGTCAGGGGATAACGTATAAAATAACCATTAAAACAAAAGTGCTATTGTCTCTTTTCTTGTATTTTTTTCTTTTATTTTCTTACTGAAACCAAGTAGCATCTCTGATGTCTTTTCTGTCTTTCCACATGATCAAAATGAAATAGTCCATTAGTTATAAAGTATTTTCAGAGGATAATGTATGTAACTAAGGAATTAAGGCGAGAACAAGCAAAATTATAATGTTTGCTTATTGGAAAGTGCTTGTATTTTCTTTAAATTTTTTTCATTTAAAATACTTTCTTTCATTTACTTTAGATACAAACTCTAATAGGTCCTTACTTTCAGCTTTATAGAAAGCAATAAGAATTTTGTATTTGAAATATAATTAAAATATTAAAAAGAAAAAACTTATGTGTCAGTTTTTTTTTTTTTCCATAACTGCAGATCTTAATGATTCAGCTACAGATGGCTTTATTACTGAAAGTAATTTCCACTTAAGCAGCTTCTTCCCACAAATTACTGCTTTGTGGAACCAACTCTCAAGAGGATGTTTCCTCAATCATTACAATCTTAAACTATTCAACTCTTGGGTTAACTATCATTTTTATCACATCTTTGCATAAACTGTGTCTCTTACTCTACCGTAACCCTCTACCTTGAGTGGCTGTTGGGCCTTGCAAAAAAAAATGTTCAATGTCTCTACCCTTGATGTTGAACCTCTTGAATGTGTCACAATTAACCTTTAACATTCTGGAAGTCGTTTTGTTTGGTATTTGTCTATATTTCTGAGATGAGGTAGTATTTACATTATACAGACTATTGTCCTCATCTTTGTAGCAAATGTACAACATTTGAGTCGTCGTATGCTCCAGCCTTCTTCAGGTGCTAGGATTTTTTAACTGAACCCTTTATTACAATCACTGGGGTATATCATTCTCATTCCTTGTGTAGTAGTAATGCTACAATTGAAAGTCCAGGGTTATCTCCCTCTGGGTTAGAGGGAGATAACTCATGTTTTCCAATCGAGGCTTTATGCAAGGAATGGAGTTCATATACCCCAGTGATTGTAATAAAGGGTTCAGTTCAAAATTTCTAGCACCTGAAGAAAACCAGAGCGTACAACAACTGAAATGTCGTACATTGGCAACAAAGATGAGGACAATAGTCTGAATAATGTAAATACTGTGGTTTTGTTTGCAAAGCAAAAATTTTATCCTGCCAGTGACTCAGATGAATAAATGATAGCATGTTTGAATTTTGCAGTTATGTTTTAATATCCTGTTATAGCAACAGAAAATGTCCATGACTAGAAGTAATGCAGCAGAGGAGCTTTGGAAAACAATTAAGTGGAAAGGAAAGTAGTGAATAGCAGTGTGTTAAAGGTTTTTTAAAAAAACATGAACAAAAATGACTATCAGTAAGGTTGTCTTGCACAAGTTGGAATCATCTCATATAGTATTGCAGTCAGGTATGCTGATTTTGAGGTTCTGGTATAAAAAATGATAGACAACTAGGAAATCAGTTAAGTGACACGTGATATGCTTGGGTGATCATATCTCTTTCAAAATATGACTGAACAGATGATTTTCCTGTAGTAAGTTGCCATTACTTTCTGTGGTAGACTGGTTGCCAACCAAGGCTATAGAGCCCAATCTGTCTTGTTATTTGATCCATAGTTAGTATTTATAGCAGGAGGAAGAGTCCATTTCACATAGAAGGGCACTATAACATTAAGATTACTAGTAGTTAAAGAAAATGTATAAAAAAGGTGTTCACATTATATTTACCAAGTAATTGTTACAGTTATGTCCCCCTTATATAAAATTCTGAAACAAGTTTATTGTGAGATAAAAATAAAAAAGATAGTTTAATACCTTTCCCAAGGGTCTTTTTGTGTAAGTGAATGCAAGAAATTTAACTGGAATTTGAACTCTACTGCTCAATTTCTTGTTCTAAGCAGATATACACTGCATGACAATGTACATCAAAACAAGAACGGAAATATTTTGGAAACTGATTTTAAAATTTGTGTTGAAAATACTTAAAATCTAACCAGACTACTAAATCCTTTTATTAAAGAAACTATGGTTAAACCACTTATTGTTCCTCACCAGTTTTTTGAACAGGGGTTGAGTTTTATCCCTTTTCCTGTTGAGGATTGGATTCCTGGATCCTAAAGTCTTCCATATTCGCAGTAGTTTCTTGTGTCTTAATGGTATTATTGCCTTGCTTGGGGTGAATTGATTAAAAAGAAAAAAATATGTAATGGAAGAAATTCTACTACAAAATTCTCACTGGCTTACATTCATATTATGTTGCAACAGCAGTTCTTGTATGATACCAAAGTTTTTTTTTTTTTTTAATAATCGTATCACCCCGAGCAAGGGGGTAATGCCACTGATGTGCAAGGGGCTACAAAAGAATAAAAAGATTAGATAGGAGAGAGTAAAGAAAAATGAACCAGTTAGAAAGGAGCCAGAGAAGGATGAGAATATATGTGTGATGACAGTTACAAAGGTGGAGAGAAAGGAAAGGATATACAGGGTGGTGAAGAAAGAACTAGTCAAGTGGTTAAGAGATGAGTATTGACATTGCATTTAACTTCCTGGAGGTTGTAACCATCAGGAAAGCAAGAATATGGAAGCGAGTTCCACAGGTGGGAAGTGCGAGAAAAGAAGAGTAGAATTGTCGTCTGCATTTGGTTGATCTAACTGTGAATGGGTGAGACCCACTTGCCAGTCTGGTTGCATGAGTAAACACCTGTTGTAGAGGCACCAGTGACTTAAGTTCGTTGGAGCATTTCTTTCAATTTTGAAATGTTCACTCAAAAGAGCCAAGGTTTCCTCATAAGTCTCATTCCTATCATCCAATGTTTTCTAAATTTTCCCTGGTTCTAACCCACCCTGATAAAGAAGAAATACCCTTTTTTCTTTTTTTGTTTCATTTCTCTTATATTCATTTCCATGAAATACATTCCCATTGTTTAAATCCACTTCCAAACCGTTTGGTGGTTAGTAATTGTGGAATTTAAATTCAATTGTGTAGAAGGTGTTATTGCCAATTTTGTGGTTCTTTGCTTCTCACTCAAGAGCAGATAACCTCCTTTTATACACAGTCAGCCATAATATGGAAGAGATTATCTATAATGTTTAAATAACGTATGCTCATAAAATTTGATAATTTAATTTTTATTAATTCCCATCACTCAGTTATTGAATAATATATCTTTTATTCTACATTCAGAATTTTTTTTAACTTTAAGCCTTATTTTAAACTTTTAAAAGTGTAATCACATGTTATTCATCAGATTGTTTTCAGCAACATGAAGTTCTGAAAAGCAAAAATTTGAAGTTATGTAAGCCAACTGAATAATGTAGATTTTGTACTTGCAGTGTTTTTATTTTTTTTTTTTGAGTTAATTTTCCTTCACTTTCATAAGATTCTAACCAAACTCTTTCAAAAGAATTTTACTTTTGTTTTCAAAATCTAATAAGTTAAAAGTACCAATTCACTCTTATAATGAAATATAAGAAAACACATGTATGTGTAAAATAAGTTTTCTTTTTTTTTTAAAAGTGGGGGGGGGGGCTGAAAAATTAATAGCCTGATCAAGGAAGAAATTTCAAAATTAATCCTGATATTTGGTCAAATTTTAGGAAATGGGCTACGCCAAGGATTTCTTCAGCACACCCTCATTTTATATATATATATATATATATATATATGACATGTGAGAACATCATAACAGTGTCTTCATAAAACTTCGAAGTTGGCATGAACCAGCTCAGTTAAAGTGAGAAACACTTTATGCTTATATATATATATAAAAGGGAGCTGACTGTTTGTATATCTTCTAGGGTGGCTAGCTCATCCTTGTCATAGATACCTGCTCAGGTATACTTGTGTTTGTGCAACACATAGAGAACTCACTTGTAGTTTATACTGTAACTATACTTAGTGACTGTTTCTCAGAGAAAAGTGCATAAAATGGCATGATCACCAATTTGAAGAAGGCTAGTACACTCAAATCCTCAGTCACTATGACTTGTGATTTTATGCTGCCACAGTTTCAGCCATCCAATTTCACTCATGGCTTTGGTCAGCCTGTGCTCTGATTTCCAAGCACTTCCCACATACTGAAATTGTTCTCTCAGGCTGATATCAAGGCATCACCTACTTTAAGTTGACCATGGTTGGGATACTAATATTGTAACCACTAGGCCATGCTCACATTTATACATCAGTATGTGTCTATAATTTCCACAAGTTAACTCTTTTCATGAACTAGATATTCACAAACATTTTTATTGCTTTAGACAGAGGTACTTCTTATAACATTCTCAGTTAAAGGTTGATATCACTTTCTATCTATAGAATATCAATTGTTTGCAAATAAATAGGGGGAGATTACTGTCATTCGCCAAAATCACCTATATTCAAAATGTAAACTTACCTTTGCTTGTACTACTGAACCTTAATCAGTAGGAATTTTGTGATAAATTATTTTTGAACAAATTTGCTTAAAATTTACCAGACTATTTTGTAATAAAGTGTGGAAATGTTCCTGATGGAAGAAAAGGAAAAGAAAAAGATTAATAATTTTTACATCAAATAAGATTACCTATAGAATAAAGGTACATTTTTTTTTTTAGTATATTTTGGTATGAAAATATGATAATTTATTCTTTGAATAATATTAAGGCATCATTATTTCTTGAAGCAATTAGTAATAATTTTTTTTTGTTTGTCTATAGATATGTTATTTTTTTTTCCAGCTTTTGTAACAAAGCCAAAAAAAAAAAATCAGATCGTTATTACTGAGGTGAGAACAAATGAAGACACTTCATGCATTTATCAAGTTGCAAATAAGGAATTTTTTCTTGATCATTTTACTTCAAGCAAGGTGATAAAGCCACTAAGATGCAAAGGATTACTTACAGTGAAGGAAACTGAGAGAATGTTACTGAGGAGAAAGGATAAAAAAAAAAAATCAGGACTCATAGAAACAGCATGATTGATGTTGCGTTTAAATTTTTGAAGAAGGTAGTTGACAGGAAAACCAGAAGCCAGAAAAGAGTTTGACAGGTAACAAATGTAAGAAAAGTAACTATTAGAATAAAATTTACGGTTACAAACTAATGATGAGACCTAGCTGCCAGTCTAGTACTGTGCTTAAATTCATTAAATCAAGGGACCAAAGAAAAAAGCTCATCAGAGCAAATGCCAAGAAAATATTTATAGAAAAGACAAGGAAAGCTATATGTATGTATGTGTGTGTGTGGGGGGAGTGATTGAAGCTGAGTTACCAGATCAGGATTTATAAAATTGCAGATTCATTGTTTATTGTTTTAGTCTTCAAGTTAGAGCATTGACTTAACAAAAGTCTTACTGTGTTGTTTATATTTTAATGAACAAATTTCCACAAAGATGATCAAACCAAAAAAAAGAATAGATCTTTCAGAATATTTTTCAGTAAAATATCTTTTCTTTTTTTTATCTTTTTAAGTGCAAAATAAAGTAGTACTTGTCATGATTAATATAAATATTGATACACCAAAAAAAAAAAAAAGATAATTTTATTTATGATTTTTCATGTATATAATTTGTGAGCCACTCTCTGTATTGAATAATTCATAAGTTTCATGTCTTTTCTGGTTTCATTAACTCCTACAAAGCTAGGAAGTTGAAACTATTTAATACGTTCGTGCATGGCATTTAATTATTTAGGGAGGAGGTTACCTAAATCTTAAAATCCACTAACCCTAATATTCATTCAGTTAAGTGCCATACGGGATACACACTTGGGTGATCATGTCTCAAAAGACTGGGCAGAAGATTATCCTGCAGTAGGTTGCCATGACTTTCTGTGGTAGACTGGTTGCCAGCCAAGGCTATGGAATCTAATCTGTCCTGTTATTTAATTCATAACTGGAGGGAAGAGACACATTATTACCTTTCCCAAGGGTATTTGCGCGTAAGTGAATGCAACAAATTCAACTGAAATTCAAACTTAGCTGCCCGATTTCTTGTTTTGAGCCAATATCCACTGCACCACAATGCACATCAATTATAACTAATCAGTCAGTTAAGTGCCATACGTGATGCATGCTTGGGCGATCATGTCTCAAAAGAGACATGACTGACTGGGCAGAGATTATCCCACAGTAGGTTGCCATTACTTTCTGTGGTAGATTAGTTGCCAGCCAAGGCTATAGAACCCAATCTCTCCTGTTATCTAACCCATAACTGAAGGGAAGAGACAGACTAATACCTTTCCCAAGGATATTTACACGTAAGTGAATTTGAACTCGGCTCCCCGATTTCTTGTTCGGAGCCAATATCCACTATTAGCCAGGCAAAAAAGAGCTAAAACTTGAAAGAAACCTTATATGGTAATAACAATATGATAGAATTCTTCAGGAAGAGAAAGTTCCTTTGGCCTTAAGTAAGCTAGCAAATTATTTTTGATAAAATCAGACAAGCTTTAAATTTTAGGTGATTCTTCAAAATCCATAGGGTGGGCCCAAATTTTTAGCTTAAAGTCTAATTGGCATCAGTTAGCTTCTGTTAATTCTTCCACATACCAAGTTTCTTTATTTTCACATTTCAATTACAAACTTTCTTTTAAATTCAAAATACTTTACTGTTATTTTTTTAACATCATATCTCTTTAGGACTTAGGCGATCATGACTCTCCAAACATTCCTTTTCTTTATTATCTGTGAATTGCCATTATTTCTAGAGAAATGGTTTCTTATTCAATTTTGAATTCAGAATTGTTTTCTTTATTCAGGATACAGGTAATTATGTCTCACCCCGTATTCTTTTTCTTTATTATCTGTGAATTGCCATGACCTTTACAAGAGAAGTTGTGTAATAGTTTCCTCATTGTCTTCTCCACAATTTTGAATACAGTATTGTCTTTTTTTTTTTTTTTTGACTGGCTGCTACCATAGTTTATTTAACCCATATTTGGGGATAAGGAAGAAGAAGAAATGGATTCTTGCCTTTCCCAAGAGTATTAGTGCAAAATGAATACAACAAAATATGCTGACATTTGAATATAACTCACTGATTAAAATTATAAATGCCAATACCCATTAAGCTACCCACACATCCACCCATACTTGCATGCATAATTCATTTTATTTTCTTTGTAAATGATTATAGAGGTCAGATCAATGACAAATTTGTTTCTGAATCAAATTTTGGTGTTCAAAGAAGACAAGTTTTATGCTTTGAATAATTTGAGTTTTTATTTTCCAATTAATGAATGATTAATTTTTGAAATTGTGTGTTTTATCTTTATATATTTCATGTATTTTCAGTGGATGCCTTTTTTAGCTCTTCAAAATGGATAAGGATGAAAGAAAGAAGATTCAGGAAATTATGTCCAAGTAAGTATATTTTGAATAGAAAATGGCTTATGACCATATCACCTTGAATCACTGATACGATCATATGACCTCAAAAGTTAAGCAATATTGAGCCGGGCCAGTACCTAGATGAATGACTGCTTAGGAATATTTAGGTGTGCAAGTGGTGCAATGGCTAATGGCTTTGAATAGAAAATTAGAGAGCTGAGTTCCAATTTCATTTGGATTTGTTATATTACCATACATGCAAATACCCTGGGAAAGATATGAATCCACTTTTTCTCTCCCACCTCCAGCTATGAGTTAATTAGTTGGACTTGTATCAGTAAATCATTGTTAGATGTAAAATGTTCTTACAGCCTAAAAATATTTTTTGGCTTTAAATGACTTGCAAGAGGTTGATAAGCCATAAAAAACAAATGAATCCAACTACTTTTTATATTGGAATTCTAGTCTCATTAAAAGCTAATTCTTTATTCTCATAATGTTTAATGAGTTTTGTAATAAAAAGCAACAATAAGATGAGAGAAAACTTGCAATAATAATCATAGTAACCAATTATTTTATCCTCGTAATTTTCATCTCCTACTCCCGCCTCTTTTACTCCTATCACATTTCATTCATCATAACCATTTTAACAGTAATTCTCTATCTTGAGTAACTCTTGAGCCTTGTATTAGGTAACTATAGTATTAAGAAAACTAATCTCTCCTTTGACGTAGCTTTAACAATTCAATGGAGGGAAATGTGGCTGTTCACATTCAGTACTTCAAAAACCAAACTTATAATGTTCCATTATCACTGAACAGTTCTTGAATCTCTGTCTATCACTATGAATGAACACTCTCTCAAGAAGATCTCTTGTCTTGAATATCTATTTGAACTTAAGCTCACTCCAGACTTCAAGTGAAACTCATATATATGATCCATCACTCAGGATACTTGAAAAATGGTCAGTTCCACATACCAGACTTCTCCTGCTATGCTCTACCTTTACAGGAGCCAGATCAGGCTGAAAATGGAGTACTACTGCCATATATGGGCTGATGCTGCACAGTCTTCACTTTCCAAAAGCCTCTACATGGCCTTATGGGTGATGAATTGTTTCCACCTCAGAGCATCTTTCTCCACAGACAAAAATTTGCAAGCCTATGACTACTCTATTGCTATTTTCGTGGAAAATCTTAAAACAAGCCATGTTCCTTAGTCCCCACTCCAACTCTAACCCTCCCCTCTAAAACCTACCATACTTTGTGAACTAGCCTCCTTCCCTTCACATTCCTTTACTAATAGTTCCACTTTGATAGCTTCTTCCAAAGAATTGTTGCTTTTAATACAAAATCTTAAGAGGATGCTTTCCCGACCAGTACAATCTTAACCTCTTCAAGTTGTTGTGGCCGGGGTTAGGGCCAGGAAGAAAGACACGGAAACAAGAAGGTAGGTTTAATCAGTGTATTAGAATAGCAGAACATTTTTTTTTTTAATCGTATCACCCCGAGCAAGGCGGTAATGCCACTGATGTGCAGAGGGCTACATAAGAATAAAAAGATGAAGTAGAAGAGAGTGAAGAGAAAGACCAACAAGTTAGAAAGGAGCAAGAGAAGGATGGAAATACAGGTGTGATGACAGTTGAAAAGGTGGAGAGAAAAGAAAGGATATACATGGTGGTGTAGAAAGAACTACAGTCAGGTGGTTAATTGGTTAAGCTTACCAATTTGGTTCGAAATCTTTCATACATATATATAGCTTGCTCAGAAACACAGCAATCTAAATGAAATTCACTTTTTCTGACTTTTTTTTTTAATCATTTCAACCCAAGGCATTCCACTGCCACTATTGCGCATGGGGCTACATAGGGGAAGGAAAAGAGAAAGAGTGGTTAGATATAGGAAATATAGGAAATGTCAGAAGGAGGGTGATAGATGGGTAAGGATACCGAAACTGGGGGTTGGGCAGATGGGAAGAGTGTTTGAAAGAATGGATGCGAGTTAGTGTGTTAGGAGGTGTCTATTGACCTTACATTTAAACTCCTGGAGATTGTAGCTGTCAAGGAAGCAATCATGTGGAAGGGAATTCCACAGTCGGGAAGTGTGAGAAAAGAAACTGTTGGAGTAGAAATTGCGGTTGCATTTTATTGGTTTCACTGTAAAAGAGTGGGATCTAATTGATAATCTAGTATCTCGTGCAAATTCGTACCTAGGGAGCACCAGTGATCTAAGTTCATCGGAGCAGAAGCCGTGAAAGTATTTATAGAAGAGCCACGTTGCACCGGTGAGAGAAAGACTGCAGCCAGTCTGCCAAGTCGGTATTGATCGCATTACAGACTCTCCGTTGTACTTTGTCAAGAAGCCCGAGGAGAATAGCAGGGGCACTCGACCAGATGTGGCAGCAGTATTCAATGCATGGATGGTTGGTAGATTTATATATGTGCAGGATAGATTCAGATGGAAAAAACTTCTGGGCCCTGCACAGAGAACCGACTTTCATAGCAGCGGATTTAGCAATGGATTTGATATAGTCATTCCATTTGAGGTCCGCTGAAAGTTTGAGACCAAAGAGGCGTAGTGTTTTACTCTCTGGGAGGCGAGCCTGGTCCATGCTAATATATAATATACAAAGTAAAAGTGTTAGTAGTTAGCAAATAGAAGTGTATGTTCAAACTGTTCAGTTACATTGCATCTCAACTGCCTCATGTCTGTCTCATGACTGCCTCCCAGCTATGTCCCTGGGAAGTTCTGCAGGTTAGTATTTATTGACATAAGAAGAGTCCATTCCAATAGATAGAGCACCATAACAGTAGGGTTAACTTTTATCTTTCTCACTTATCCACATAAACAGTACCTTTTATTCTTACTGCTTACACAACTGCCTTCAGTAACTCTCTGTGTTAAGTGGTTTTGGACCTTGTATAGGATGAACATTATTAAAAACCCCAAAATACTTGTTTTAAAAATATGAATATAGAAATTGCATCATTAGACAATAATAGTTTAAATGTAACTTTTGTAAATAATGATAACTCCTCATCTCAGAAATTCAGACAGAAACTTCAAGAAACTTTTTGTCTAAAGTCTTTTGGAATTCTTCTTCAAAGTTTATGTGCTTTGCTATTATTTTTCAGATTAAAAAAATATTTAATAACAATCTTGTCATAATACAAATAGCATGATGACAGTTTGTGTTGATTAACCCTTTTATTCCTTGGTTGCTATATGAAGTCTTTTTATTATTAGTGTCTGATATCTTGGAATCTGAATGATCAGGCTTACAGTGTATATAGTAAAATAGTGATCAACCTGAAATATTGGATTTATGGGTTCAAATGTTTATTAATTAATTTGAATATGACAATATCTTGTAACAATTTTCTTTTTGTTCTGCAACTGTTTTCTTATTTTGTACCCTTATCTATATTTTATCAATTAATATTTCACTCAGGTTGAACTTTTTAAAAAAAAATAATTTCAGAAAAGATGATTCTAAAATGGATTGGATGTACAAAGGCAGTCAGCCTGAAACAAATGAATATTTGCTGGGAAGAAAGATTGACAAATACATTGAGAAAGTGCCAGAACCCACCAAAGAAGGTAAAATGATTTGGATTTTATTTACTTTCAAAAAATACATTTCTCTCTGTATCATAATTTTTCTTACCTATTTTTTTTTTTTTTTCAAACCTCTGATTCACATCAACCCTTGTTTGTTTATTTATTTTTTTTTTCAAACCTCTGATTCACATCAACCCTTGTTTGTTTATTTTTTTTTTTTTCAAACCTCTGATTCACATCAACCCTTGTTTGTTTATTTATTTTTTTTTTCAAACCTCTGATTCACATCAACCCTTGTTTGTTTATTTATTTTTTTTTCAAACCTCTGATTCACATCAACCCTTGTTTGTTTATTTATTTTTTTTTTCAAACCTCTGATTCACATCAACCCTTGTTTGTTTATTTATTTTTTTTTTCAAACCTCTGATTCACATCAACCCTTGTTTGTTTATTTATTTTTTTTTTCAAACCTCTGATTCACATCAACCCTTGTTTGTTTATTTATTTTTTTTTTCAAACCTCTGATTCACATCAACCCTTGTTTGTTTGTTTATTTTTTTTTCAAACCTCTGATTCACATCAACCCTTGTTTGTTTATTTATTTTTTTTTTCAAACCTCTGATTCACATCAACCCTTGTTTGTTTATTTATTTTTTTTTTCAAACCTCTGATTCACATCAACCCTTGTTTGTTTGTTTATTTTTTTTTCAAACCTCTGATTCACATCAACCCTTGTTTGTTTATTTATTTTTTTTTTCAAACCTCTGATTCACATCAACCCTTGTTTGTTTGTTTATTTTTTTTTTCAAACCTCTGATTCACATCAACCCTTGTTTGTTTATTTATTTTTTTTTTCAAACCTCTGATTCACATCAACCCTTGTTTGTTTATTTATTTTTTTTTTCAAACCTCTGATTCACATCAACCCTTGTTTGTTTGTTTATTTTTTTTTTCAAACCTCTGATTCACATCAACCCTTGTTTGTTTATTTATTTTTTTTTTCAAACCTCTGATTCACATCAACCCTTGTTTATTTTTTTTTTTTTAAATTTAAGAGTTATATATATTTTGGAATATAAAAGTATTTTTTATTAACAATGCTAATTTTATGATTTCTTGCATGTCATTAAAAGACAAATTTTCTAAGTCTCCTTCTCAACCTGGAAGGATTTACATAAAAGATTAACCTTTAATGACTGCTATCCTAAAAATGAGATAGTGGGCATTAATGGTTTATCGGTAGAAATCTATAATTAATCTTTTATGTGTTGTGTCCTTTCAGGATGTGGGCGATCATAACTCTCCACAACTTTCTATCTGTAGTAGTTTTTAGTAAGATTTATCTTTTCACAATCAGACCCTGTTTTGCCATTCATTTGCACCAAAATCCTTAGGTAGGTGACTTGCTGTAATCTTTCTGGTTTCAATCTATCTTGTGAGTATTAAATTCTTCAAGCCTTCTTTCCTCATTATGTGTTCTAGAAATTTCAACTGCTTCTTTCTGATTCTAAGTATAAGTGTCTGTTTCCATTTTCCTTAAAACTTCCCAGTACTCACATGGTTAGTTCATGATATTCCAGCTTCTTTCTATAGAACCATATTAATAGTGTATTTTTTTTCACCTTTAATTAATGGTGGATTTTAATTTTATTTTTAATATTGGATTTTTATTCCAGCTTCTTTCTATAGAACCATATTAATAGTGTATTTTTTTTCACCTTTAATTAATGGTGGATTTTAATTTTATAATTAATGGTGGATTTTGATTTTTAATATTGGATTTTTATGTCATGTTGGTTTAATAATGTATGATAGGTAGATCATGTAAAACATGGACCCAGCTTATCAAAGACAATTTAAGGTAGTTGAGATTACAGCCAGGCCTTATACAATATTGAGCAGCCTGGAAGAGAACCATCAAAAAAATCCTCTCTAATACATGTTAGCATGGAAACGGATTTTAAACAACAATGATGATGATGAATGCTGGATTTTTATAATTAATGCTGGATTTTACGGTTGGGATTAATGCGTTAAGATTCTATTTTTATTTGTTTAAAAAGAAAAGAAAGGACAAACATAATTGTTAGCAAAAAATTTAATAATGTATTCAATGTGCTGTTAATTTGACCAAAAAGCTGTTTACTGAAACTTAAAAGAAACAGCTTTGAGGTTTGAATGACCTGCAGTGAATAGTAGTCTCCCTAAATACTCTTGTAAAACAAATATCAGCAAATATATTTGATATAAAACAGATTTTAATTCTTGACTCAGTAACTTTGATAGTAAATTTTAAACAGTTATGGAATGTGCGTTACATAGAAATGTAAACCATTTTTTAATGGTTTTTATTTCGATGGGAACTTTTCATTTGCAAATGGGTCTTTTTGTTCACCATTTTTTTTACACATAAAGCCAGATCATGTTGAAATTCTGCTTCCTATACAATTATTGACATTAAGCAACATTGAGCCAGGCCATTAGCTAGATAGGTAACCACTTGGAAATACCAGGTGCTTTAAGCTTGGATTTGTGAGTGGTGTAATGGATAATGGCTCAGAATTGCTAATTGAAGAGCCAAGTTTAATTTCTGGTTGGGTTTGTTATGTTCACTTGTGCACAAATATCCTTGAGAAAGGTATAAATCCACCTCTTCTGTCCTCATATATGGGTTAATTAGTAAGACTTGTATTACTGAACTGTTATTATCTCCAAAAATAAAATGAAGTTGTGTACAAAATATTTATTTTTTGGCATTAAACCCATAGGGGTTAATATCATTGATATTCACTCAGGATGATAACCCCAATATTTGAATCTTTCTCCTTATTCCCTGTCATCCCTCTGGTGATGGTTGTGAAGGTCCAACCTTCTTCTTAAGAGGGGGTTAATATGCTGCTACACAAAAACAACTAACCAACCAATCTCATGCATCATGAAATAAACTATTCTTCATTGGACAATTAACCTGACAAGTTTTTTCTTTTTTTTTTTTTTTCATAATATTTGCAGAAAAATATGGTGCTGCATTCAGTGAGAGAATTAAAGCCAATATTGAATTAGACATGGCTGCCAAGATGCGAGAAGATCCTTTGTTTCAAATCAGGTACAATTTTTTTTTTTAATGTGTCTAGTTGATGTTACTTTTTGCAGTTGAGATTTTGATGCAACTAAATTTCATTAAATGCTTTTAAGAACTTATTTTGAATAAAATATTAAATATTGGTTTGTTTAAATCAGCATAAAAGTTATATATTGTTGCAACACATCAACTCATAATTTAGATATCAGATAATATTGTGATCAACACTTCAATTTATCAGACAATTTTATCAAATAAACAAAAAATATACAAATTTACATAAATCATATATTAAAGTTTTATTACAATTTTACTCAATGCTTTGTAAAATCATAGACATTGATGAAGAGTGAAGGTAGTTAAAATGATAGTGGTGTCAAAGAAAAACACCATTCCTTTAACACACAACATTGACTATTTTTTTAAATTCAGTTAACCACTTTCTATACAATATTTTAATTGAAGTTTTAATTTTTGTTAACCACAGATATTTTGTATGTTACACTTTAATAATAGAAGAAATGTTTAAAAATAAAAGTAACAGGATAACAAAGTCAAATAGCAAATGATCATAAAAGTAACAGGATAACAAAGTCAAACAGCAAATGATCATAAAAGTAACAGGATAACAAAGTCAAATAGCAAATGATCATAAAAGTGACAGGATAACAAAGTCAAATAGCAAATGATCATAAAAGTAACAGGATAACAAAGTCAAATAGCAAATGATCATAAAAGTGACTGGATAACAAAGTCAAATAGCAAATGATCATAAAAGTAACAGGATAACAAAGTCAAATAGCAAATGATCATAAAAGTAACAGGATAACAAAGTCAAATATCAAATGATCATAAAAGTGACTGGATAACAAAGTCAAATAGCAAATGATCATAAAAGTAACAGGATAACAAAGTCAAATAGCAAATGATCATAAAAGTAAGAGGATAACAAGTCAAATAGCAAATGATCATAAAAGTGACTGGACAATAAAGTCAAATAGCAAATGATCATAAAAGTAACAGGATAACAAATAAGAAATGATCATAAAAGTAACAGACAACAAGTCAAATAGCAAATGACTATGAAAGCAATATGATAACAAGTCAAATAGCAAATGATCATAAAAGCAACAGACAACAACAGCAAATGACTATAACAGGATAACAACAAATAGCAAATGATCATAAAAGTGACTGATAACAAAGTCAAATAGCAAATGATCATAAAAGTAACAGGATAACAAAGTCAAAGATAAAATGACTTGAAAGGACTAATAACAAAGTCAAATAGCAAATGATCATAAAAGTGACTGATAACAAAGTCAAATAGCAAATGATCATAAAAGTAACAGGATAACAAAGTCAACATAAATGATCATAAAAGTGACTGATACCAGCGAATAGCAAATGATCATGAAAGTGACCGGATTACAAAGTCAATGACCGCGAAAAGCAATAGGATAACAAAGTCGAATAGCAAATGATCATAAAAGCAGGACACAACCAAATAGCAAATGATCATAAAAGTAACAGGGATAACAAAGTCAAATAGCAAATGACCTAAAGTGACTGACAACAAAGTCAAATAGCAAATGACTGTTAGTATGACTGATAACAAAGTCAGAATAGCAATGATCATAAAAGTGACTGATAACAAAGTCAACAGCAAATGATCACAAAAGCAACAAGGATAACAAAGTCAAATAGCAAATGATCATAAAAGTGACTGGATAACAAAGTCAAACAGCGAATGATCATAAAAGTAACGATAACAAAAGTCAAATAGCAAATGATCATAAAAGTAATAGCACAATAAGTCGAATAGCAAATGATCATAAAAGTGACTGGATACCAAAGTCAAATAGCAAATGATCATAAAAGTAACAGGATAACAAAGGTCAAATAGCAAATGATCATAAAAGCAATATATAACAAAGTCCAATAGCAAATGAACATAAAAGTAACAGGATAACAAAGTCAAATAGTAAATGATCATAAAGCAATATATTAACAAAGCTAACAGCAAATGATCATGAAAGTGACTGGATAACAAAGTCAAAACAGCAAATGATCATAAAAGTAACAGGATAACAAAGTCGAATAGCAAATGATCATAAAGACTGATATTGAAACAAATAGCAAATGATCACAGCAACAGGATAATAAAGTCAAAGAAAGTAAAATGATCACAAAGTAGACACAAAGCTCAAATAGTAAATGATCACAAAGTAATAGACAACAAAGTCGAATAGCAATGATCATAAAAGTGACTGGATAACAAAAGTCAAATAGCAAATGATCATAAAAGTAATAGGATAACAAAGTCAAATAGCAAATGATCATAAAAGTAACAGGATAACAAAGTCAAATATCAAATGATCATAAAAGTGACTGGATAACAAAGTCAAATAGCAAATGATCATAAAAGTAACAGGATAACAAAGTCAAATAGCAAATGATCATAAAAGTAAGAGGATAACAAGTCAAATAGCAAATGATCATAAAAAAGACTGATAAAGTCAAATAGCAAATGATCACAAAAGTAACAGGATAAACAAGTCAGCAGGTCAATGATCATAAAAGTAACAGGATAACAAGTCAAATAGCAATGATCACAAAAGTAACAGGATAACAAGTCAAATAGCAATGATCATAAAAGTAACAGGATAACAAGTCAAATAGCAAAAACATCATGTGCAATAAAGATATGGGTCAAAGCTGTAAATAAAATGATCATAAAAGTGACTGGCTAACAAAAAAGTCAAATAGCACAAATGACTTGTGCAATAGACACAAAGTCAAATAGCAGCCGATCACATAATTGGATAACAAAGTTGAATAGCAAATGATCATAAAAGTGACTGGATAACAAAGTCAAATAGCAAATGATCATAAAAGTAACAGGATAACAAAGTTTTAAATAGCAAATGATCATAAAAGGACGGAGAACAAAAGTCAAAGGAGCAAATGATCAAGAAAAGTGACTGGATTACAAAGTCAATAGCAATGATCATAAAAGCAACAGGATAACAAAGCAATAGCAAATGATCAGAAAAGTAACAGGATAAATAAATTCAAATAGCAAATGATCATAAAAGTAATATATAGATAACAAAGTCAAATAGCAAATGATCATAAAAGTATGATAACAAAGTCAAATAGCAAAATGATCATAAAAGTGACTGGATAACAAAGTCAAATAGCAAATGATCAGCAAAAAGTGACTGGATAAATAAAGTCAAATAGCAATTGATCATAAAAGTAAACAGATAACAAAGTTTAAACAGCAAATGCATCAAGTAAAAGTGACTGATAACAAAGTCAAATAGCGAATGATCATAAAAGTAACGGGATAACAAAGTCAAATAGCAAATGATCATAAAAATAACAGGATAACAAGTCAAATAGCAAATGATCATAAAAGTGACTGGATAACAAAGTCAAATAGCAACATCAGGCAGTAATAGGATAAACAAAGTCAAATAGCAAATGATCATAAAAAGCACAGGATAACAAAGTCCAAATAGCAAATGAACATAAAAGAAGTAGGATAACAAAGCTGAACAGCAAATGATCATAAAAGTAACAGGATAAACAAAGTCAAATAGCAAATGATCATGAAAGTGATCAATAAATAAAGTCAAATAGCAAATGATCATAAAAGTAACAGGATACCAAAGTCAACAGCAAATGATCATAAAAGTAACAGGATAACAAAGCTGAAATAGCAAATGATCATAAAAGTAGGATAACAAGTCAAATAGCAAATGATCATAAAAGTAACAGGATAACAAGTTTAAATAGCAAATGATCATAAAAGTAACATGATAACAAGTCAAATAGCAAACAAAGATCACAAAAGTAACAGGATAACAAGTCAAATAGCAATGGATCATAAAAGTATTTACAGGATAACAAAGTCAAACAGCAAATGATCATAAAAGTAACAGGATAAATAAAGTCAGAATATAAATGATCATAAAAGTGACTGGATAACAAAAGTCAAATATATAAATGACTACAAATAGACTGGAGCAATAAAGTCAAATAGCAAAGATCATAAAAGTAACAGGAAAACAAAGTCAAATAGCAAATGATCATAAAAGTAACAGGATAACAAGTCAAATAGCAAATGATCATAAAAGTGACTGGATAACAAAGTCAAATAGCAAATGATCATAAAAGTAACAGGATAACAAAGTCAAATAGCAAATGATCATAAAAGTAACAGGATAACAAAGTCAAATAGCAAATGATCATAAAAGTAACAGGATAACAAAGTCAAATAGCAAATGATCATAAAAGTAACAGGATAACAAAGTCAAATAGCAAATGATCATAAAAGTGACTGGATAACAAAGTCAAATAGGAAATGATCATAAAAGTAACAGGATAACAAAGTCAAATAGCAAATGATCATAAAAGTGACTGGATAACAAAGTCAAATAGCAAATGATCATAAAAGTAACAGGATAACAAAGTCAAATAGCAAATGATCATAAAAGTAACAGGATAACAAATTCAAATAGCAAATGGTCATAAAAGTAACTTGAGATAACAAAGGTCAAATAGCAAATGATGTGTAAAAGTAGCTGGATAACAAGGTCAAATAACAAATGATCATAAAGTAACAGGATAACAAAGTCCAAATGGCAAATGATCCTTAAGTGACTGGATAACAATTGAGTAGCAAATGATCATAAAGATAATAGGATAACCAGGTCAAATAATGGTAATCATAAAAGTAACAGGCTAACAAGTCAAATAGCAAATGATCATAAAAGTGACTGAATATTAAGAGTCAAATAGCAAATGATCATAAAAATGACTGGTTAAACTGATCAAATAGCAAATGATCATAAAGTAACAGGATAACAAAGTCAAATAGCAAATGATCATATAAGTAAGAGGATAACAAGTCAAATAGCAAATGATCATAAAAGTGACCACAGATAACAAAGTCAAATAGCAAATGATCATAAAAGTAACAGGATAACAAAGTCAAATAGCAAATGATCATAAAAGTAACCAGGATAACAAGGTCAAATAGCAAAGGATCATAAAAGTAACAGGATAATAAAGTCAAATAGGAAATGATCATAAAAGTAACAGGATAACAAAGTCAAATAGCAAATGATCATAAAAGTAACAGGATAACAAGTCAAATAGCAAATGATCATAAAAGTGACTGGATAACAAAGTCAAATAGCAAATGATCATAAAGTGACTGGATAACAAAGTCAAATAACCAAATGATCTGTAAAAGTAACAGGATAACAAGTCAAATAGCAAATGATCATAAAAGTAACAGGATAACAAGTCAAATAGCAAATGATCATAAAAGTAACAGGATAACAAGTCAAATAACAAATGATCATAAAAGTAACAGGATAACAAAGTCAAATAGCAAATGATCTATACAGAACCTGTGGGATAACAAAGTCAAATAGCAAATGATCATGAAAGTGACTGGATGTAAGTCAAATAACAAATGATCATAAAAGTGACTGGATAACAAAGTCAAATAGCAAATGATCATAAAAGTAACAGGATAACAAAGTCAAATAGCAAATGATCATAGAAGTAACAGAGATATAAAGTCAAATAGCAAATGATCATAAAAGTGACTGGATATTAAAGTCAAATAGAAATGATCATAAAAGTAACAGGATAACAAAGTCAAATAACAAAATGATCATAAAAGTGACTGGATAACAAAGTCAAATAGCAAATGATCATAAAAGTAACAGGATAACAAAGTCAAATAGCAAATGATCATATAAATAAGAGGATAATAACAAGTCAAATAACAAATGATCATAAAAGTGACTGGATAACAAAATTAATATTAAATGATCATAAAAGTAACAGGATAACAAGTCAAATAGCAAATGATCATAAAAGTAACAGGATAACAAAGTCAAATAGCAAATGATCATAAAGTAACAGGATAATAAATCCAAATAGGAAATGATCATAAAGTAACAGGATAACAAAGTCAAATAGCAAATGATCATAAAAGTAACAGGATAACAAGTCAAATAGCAAATGATCATAAAAGTGACTGCTGAATGCCATAGTCAAATAGCAAATGATCATAAAAGTAACAGAGATATAGAGTCAAATAGCAAATGATCATAATGTGGAATGCTCGGTCAAATAGCAAATGATCATAAAAATAACAGGATATAGGTCAAATAGCAAATGATCATAAAAGAAGTAACAGAATAACAAGTCAAATAGCAAATGATCATAAAAATATTGAGTGTAAAGTCAAATAGCAAATGATCACTTAGAAAGTGACTGGATAACAAAGTCAAATAGCAAATGATCATAAAAGTGACTGGATAACAAAGTCAAATAGCAAATGATCAACAAAAGTAACAGGATGTAAAGTCAAATAGCAAATGATCATAGAAGTAACAGGATAACAAAGTCAAATAGCAAATGATCATAAAAGTGACTGGATAACAAAGTCAAATAGCAAATGATCATAAAAGTGACTGGATAACAAAGTCAAATAGGAAATGATCATAAAAGTAACAAGATAACAATGTCAAATAGGAAATGATCATAAAAGTAACAGGATAACAAAGTCAAATAGCAAATGATCATAAAAGTAACAGGATAACAAAGTCAAATAGCAAATGATCATAAAAGTGACTGGATAACAAAGTCAAATAGCAAATGATCATAAAAGTGACTGGATAACAAAGTCAAATAGCAAATGATCATAAAAGTAACAGGATAACAAAGTCAAATAGCAAATGATCATAAAAGTAACAGGATAACAACTCAAATAGCAAATGATCATAAAAGTAACAGGATAACAACTCAAATAGCAAATGATCATAAAAGTAACAGGATAACAAGTCAAATAGCAAATGACCATAAAAGTAACAGGATAACAAAGTCAAATAGCAAATGATCATAAAAGTAACAGGATAACAAAGTCAAATAGCAAATGATCATAAAAGTGACTGGATAACAAAGTCAAATAGCAAATGATCATAAAAGTAACAGGATAACAAAGTCAAATAGCAAATGATCATAAAAGTAACAGGATAACAAAGTCAAATAGCAAATGATCATAAAAGTGACTGGATAACAAAGTCAAATAGCAAATGATCATAAAAGTGACTGTATAACAAAGTCAAATAGCAAATGATCATAAAAGTAACAAGATAACAAAGTCAAATAGCAAATGATCATAAAAGTAATAGGATAACAAAGTCAAATAGCAAATGATCATAAAAGTAACAGGATAACAAAGTCAAATAGCAAATGATCATAAAAGTAACAGGATAACAAAGTCAAATAGCAAATGATCATAAAAGTAACAGGATAACAAAGTCAAATAGCAAATGATCATAAAAGTAACAGGATAACAAAGTCAAATAGCAAATGATCATAAAAGTAACAGGAAAACAAGTCAAATAGCAAATGATCATAAAAGTAACAGGATAACAAGTCAAATAGCAAATGATCATAAAAGTGACTGGATAACAAAGTCAAATAGCAAATGATCATAAAAGTAACAGGATAACAATGTCAAATAGCAAATGATCATAAAAGTAACAGGATAACAAAGTCAAATAGCAAATGATCATAAAAGTAACAGGATAACAAAGTCAAATAGCAAATGATCATAAAAGTGACTGGATAACAAAGTCAAATAGCAAATGATCATAAAAGTGACTGGATAACAAAGTCAAATAGCAAATGATCATAAAAGTGACTGGATAACAAAGTCAAATAGCAAATGATCATAAAAGTAACAGGATAACAAAGTCAAATAGCAAATGATCATAAAAGTGACTGGATAACAAAGTCAAATAGCAAATGATCATAAAAGTAACAGGATAACAAAGTCAAATAGCAAATGATCATAAAAGTAACAGGATAACAAAGTCAAATAGCAAATGATCATGAAAGTGACTGGATAACAAAGTCAAATAGCAAATGATCATAAAAGTGACTGGATAACAAAGTCAAATAGCAAATGATCATAAAAGTAACAGGATAACAAAGTCAAATAGCAAATGATCATAAAAGTAACAGGATAACAAAGTCAAATAGCAAATGATGATAAAAGTAACAGAATAACAAAATCAAATAGCAAATGATCATAAAAGTAACAGGATAACAACTCAAATAGCAAATGATCATAAAAGTAACAGGATAACAAGTAAAATAGCAAATGATCATAAAAGTAACTGGATAACAAAGTCAAATAGCAAATGATCATAAAAGTAACAGGATAACAAAGTCAAATAGCAAATGATCATAAAAGTAACAGGATAACAAAGTCAAATAGCAAATGATCATAAAAGTAACAGGATAACAAAGTCAAATAGCAAATGATCATAAAAGTAACAGGATAACAAAGTCAAATAGCAAATGATCATAAAAGTAACAGGATAACAACTCAAATAGCAAATGATCATAAAAGTAACAGGATAACAAAGTCAAATAGCAAATGATCATAAAAGTAACAGGATAACAAAGTCAAATAGCAAATGATCATAAAAGTAACAGGATAACAAAGTCCAATAGCAAATGATCATAAAAGTAACAGTATAACAACTCAAATAGCAAATGATCATAAAAGTAACAGGATAACAAGTCAAATAGCAAATGATCATAAAAGTAACAGGATAACAAGTCAAATAGCAAATGATCATAAAAGTAACAGGATAACAAAGTCAAATAGCAAATGATCATAAAAGTGACTGGATAACAAAGTCAAATAGCAAATGATCATAAAAGTAACAGGATAACAAAGTCAAATAGCAAATGATCATAAAAGTAACAGGATAACAAGTCAAATAGCAAATGATCATAAAAGTGACTGGATAACAAAGTCAAATAGCAAATGATCACAAAAGTAACAGGATAACAAAGTCAAATAGCAAATGATCATAAAAGTAACAGGATAACAAAGTCAAATAGCAAATGATCATAAAAGTGACTGGATAACAAAGTCAAATAGCAAATGATCATAAAAGTGACTGGATAACAAAGTCAAATAGCAAATGATCATGAAAGTAACAGGATAACAAGTCAAATAGCAAATGATCATAAAAGTAACAGGATAACAAAGTCAAATAGCAAATGATCATAAAAGTGACTGGATAACAAAGTCAAATAGCAAATGATCATAAAAGTAACAGGATAACAATTCAAATAGCAAATGATCATAAAAGTAACAGGATAACAAAGTCAAATAGCAAATGATCATAAAAGTGACTGGATAACAAAGTCAAATAGCAAATGATCATAAAAGTAACTGGATAACAAAGTCAAATAGCAAATGATCATAAAAGTGACTGGATAACAAAGTCAAATAGCAAATGATCATAAAAGTAACAATAAAAAGTCAAATAGCAAATATATTCTCATAGAAAATATGACATCATGAAAATATTTATTTTTCAGTTTTTAGCAGAAATAGCATTTGTCAGAAGGACATGTTATTTCTCTTAAAAAGTGTTAGAAAAATCAGTTAAGTGCCATATGTGATGCATGCTTTGGGTGATCATATCTCAAAAGAGACGTGACTGACTGGGCAGAAGATTCTCCTGCAGTAGGTTACCATTGCTTTCTGCGGTAGACTGGTTGCCACCCAAGGCTATAGAACCCAATCTGTCTTATTATTTAACCCATAATTGGAGGAAAGAGACGGATTAATACTTTTCTTAAGGGTATTTGTGCATAAGTGAATGCAACTGGAATTCAAACTGCCTTATTTGTCATTTTGAGCTGATATCCACTGCACTAAAATGCACATCCTTAGAGAGAAAAGGTCTTTCTTATACAAGGGAGTGATAAAATGTTTTTGAATTAATTGGCAAACCTTTTTAGGGAAAATGGATTGGACTGAGAACTTTTCAGCATGACCTCATAATAGTAATTCATTTAAACTCAAGCTAAAAGATAAACTATTAACAATTCTTGATTGAAGAGATTTATTATTTGCATGTTAAATATAAATTCAGACTTGTAAAAAATAAAAATAAGTAAATGAGGCTAGAAAGAAAGAGGAGTAATTAAAAAAAATGAAAGAAAGAATAATGGAATATTAAGAAAGAAATAAGGAAAGAAGGAGAAAATATTAAGAAAGAAATAAGGAAAGAAGGAGAAAATATTAAGAAAGAAAGTGTGGCAATATTAGGATAGTGTGGAGATATTAATGCAAATAAAAGAAAGAGTGATGAGATATTAAGGAAGAAAGAAAGAGTGATGAGATATTAAGGAAGAAAGAAAGAGTGATGAGATATTAAGGAAGAAAGAAAGAGTGATGAGATATTAAGGAAGAAAGAAAGAATGATGAGATATTAAGGAAGAAAGAAAGAATGATGAGATATTAAGGAAGAAAGAAAGAGTGATGAGATATTAAGGAAGAAAGAAAGAGTGAAGAATATTCAGATAGAGTGAGAAGATATTAAGGAAGCAAGAGCTAGGAGATATTTAGTAGAAAGAAAGAGCGAGGTGGTGTCAAGAAAGAAAGAAAGAGTGACAAGCTGTGAAGCAAGCTTTTTAACTCTCTTCCTATTTCAATAACAGCCATATGTGGAAATAATGCAAACTTGTAGGAGGTTGTTAAACATTTAGTATATATTGTATCTTTGTTTAGATATACAAACTTATTTTGATGTCTGATTGCTTTTAAAGGAAACGTGAAGAGGAAGCTCGTCGCCGGATCCTTGATAATCCAGTTAAAATGAAACAAATTCAGAAAATGGTAATTTTTTTTTTTTTTTTTTACATTTATTTCAAATGTTTTAGTTTCAAAGTTTTTTTTTTTTATATCTTTTTAAACAATACTATCTGAGAATAGAATTTAATTTTGAAGCTTTGTGTTTCTTTACACATTCATTTAAATAGTTTTTTTTTTTAGCTTGAACTACACAAATCCCACTTTTTCTTAGAAATAGAAGAAAGAGATCTCTTATGAATTTAATGATGGGCATAAGAAACATTAACAGATCTGGTTTTATTTTGACACTTTGTCTATGATTGATCAAAATATAACAAAATTAGGTTGTTCTTTTTTTTCATCAATCATATTTCAAGCTCAAGAACCTATTTATAATATTGGTATTTTATACACAGGTAAACTTAAAAACATGCAACATAAATTCTGGTGAGAAAACACACGCACACATATATAACACTTTACAAAAATGAACAGATACTACACTCCAATCTTAAGCAGATGTGCCAATCCATGTATAAATAATCCTGTTGTTTTTTTATTGACACTAAGCTAATAATAATTATTACTATTATGTTGCTATCCACAATGTTTATTGAGTTGTTTTTTACAGCTTATCAACCCTTTCTGATTTATTTAAAGCCAAAAAACATATTTTGGATAGTAAGAACAAATCTTTTTTTTTTTGCTAAGAATTTTTTGAGAATGATAGTTTCTCCAGATGAAAGTTCTACTATTTAACCTGTAGCTGGGGAAGATTTTTATGCTTTTCTAAAGGTTACTTGTCTGAATGTAACAAATCTGATCGTAATTCAAACTTGGCTCTTCCAGTTTCTTATTCCGAGCCGCTATTCATTGCACCACCTACACATTCATCACTATCCACAATGAACATTGGAGATTGTGGGTAGCAATGTAATAATAATATTAACTCTCACAACAGACCTCAAGTAGAATGACTATATAGAATTCATAACAAAATCTGCTGCTAAGAAGGTCGGTTCTCTGTGCAGGGCCAGGAAGTTTTTCTTGACAAAATCCAACGAAGAATCTGTAATGTCATCGATCCTGACTTGGCAGCTCAGATACAGTCACTTTCTCATCGGTGCAATGTGGCTTCCCTGTGTCTCGTCTACAAATAATTTCACAGCTTCTGCTCTGATGAACTTAGCTCACTAGTGCCCCCTATATATGAATTTACTCAAGCCACAAGATTAGCCATTAGGTCCCACCCTTTTACTGTAAAACCAATAAAATGTAAATGCAAATTCTACTCCAGCAGCTTCTTTTCTCACACTTCCCACCCATGGAATTCCCTTCCGTTTACTTAATTCCCTGACAGCTACAATCTTCAAGAATTTAAATGTAAAGTCAATAGTCATCTCTTATCTCACTAACCTGCATCTTCTCTCTCATGCTCCTTTCTCTGTCTACTCCACTCTTGTCAGTATTCTCATCCTTCTCTTATCCACTTACTGACACCCCTGTAACCTGTCACTCTTTCTCATAACTTTTCTCCTATCTAACCCCCTGCACAATGGTGGCAGTGCCTTGTTTGGGGCAATATGATTATATAAAAAAAAAGTGATGGTAGCAATAATAGATTTATTATATTTAATTCTTAATTGTAATAAATTTAACGTTTCCTTAAGTTATTTACAATTTCATATTTTATCTTTCTTGTCAGATTAAGGAACAGAAAGAAGAACGTCAAAAGAGCAAAAGTAAGAAAAAGAAAAAAAGCAAATCACGTGATGATGATGATGATGATGATGATCAATCTGGAGATGAACTTGTGAAAGCTTACTTGAGCATCATCAGTAAAAAACACCAGGATAAACATGATGGGGACAAAAAACATCATGAGGAGGACAAAAGACGTCCTTCTGGATATGGACTGCAAGTAAGTCAAATTATGTATGTCTTGAAGTATCACAAATTTTAAAAACTATTGGCTATTGTGGCATTGGAAAAATAAAAGATCAGGTGATTAAATATTTATATAAAAATGATCCATAATGACTATTTTTCTCTCTAGCAAAGACACGGCTAATAAAATGTCATCATCCACATCTGTTGCACCCAGTGGTGTGTAGGGTAGCAACTTTTGTTACTGTTTCTGTAACAAACTGTTTTTATGGGGCAGGGTTTTATGGGGCAGGGTTTTATGGGGCAGCCCTGCGCCCAATCCCCAAACCTGGAGGACCAGTGGACTGTTTTTGGTCCTTATGTTTACAGCACCTGGTATTCCCAAATGGTCACCCATCTAAGTACTGACCAGGCTTGATGTTGCTTAACTTTGGTGATTGGACGAGAACCGGTGTATTCAACACGATATAGCTGTAGACTAATAAAATGTGGCTTGTCATTAAGCATGCATATGTTTGATTTATAATAATTGAACATCAGTAGATAACATGGATGCTATTAGCAGGCTGACCGAGCAGGCAGTGTATTAGTGGGGATTACTTGCATGTACATTGTTAGACAGGTGCAATAGCAATACATACCATCCGGTAACTTTTTGATACCATTGTGTATAAATTTTTTATGAAATATTATTACATGTTGTTTCTAGAAATTTTGTTAAACTAGTTGTAGTTTTTTGTTCATGCTATTAACTTCGGTTTGTTCATACATAATGCTATCTAAATTTGCTTTTTTAATATTGTGTCTGGTAAAGTATGTCACAAAAAACTATTGGAATTTTTAGGTCAGCTTGATTTGTTTGGGAAGGATATGAGAATAATCCAGTACTTATACTGGAAGCCAACTGCCAGCATATGGATAACAATTGAATTCAGTAAATATACAAAAACAAAAAGGGGTGTAAGACAAGGGTGTGTGTATTTACTAGATTTATTCAACTTCAGTATTGTAGCTGAGTGTGTGCTGTCCAGGGTGGTCCTTAAGTTAGCCTCTAACAAAAATTCAACATATTGCACAGTGACTTCCTTCTATCTATCTATCTATCTATCTATCTATCTATCTACAGGCCAAGAGAGGAAAAATAGAACAACGTACATTCTCAAACAAACTTCTGTCAAAGAAAATAACTGAAATTTATATGATAACAACCAAGATGTGTCTCCCACACACAGTGGTACTACAACATTAAAAGAATGCACCCTGAGACCATTTTATCATTGTCAACAATGATAAAACATCCCTGAATACATCACTGGATAATGTTTGTTGTTAATCTAAGATAACTTTCGCTTAAATATGTGTTATATTTTAAATTACTCAAAATTGAAAAAGTCTTTCAGCTGTGAGTAGTGTCCTGACATTAAAACCACTTTTATTTCAATACAGTCTCATACAGCTGACCCAAAAGTGCTACCCTCATAAAAGTATTGCTTGAGATGGGCTGCCCCCTCCCCTTCTAGCAATGCTACTGTTCAAACATTCTTAACAACATTAGATATGCACATGACTCAGTATTAATAGCAGACACAGAAAGCAAAATACAGGGACTCCTTTTAAAGGTAGTAAAGGAAAGTAAAAAGGAAGGACTAAACATCAATTGTAAGAAATTCAGAATGTATAGTTGTCGGCAAAAAAAAAAAAAAGAATCCAACATGCAAATTGTAAATGCCAAAATCAAGCAAATACAAAAATTTAAATATCTAAGAAGTGTATTAACAGAGGATGAAAAATGTGACATCAAAATCTGAAATATTGGGATAGCAAAAGTCTGTTTCCAAAAGCTAAGCAAAGTATTAAGAAACAGGAAAATCTCATTAGAGACAAAGAAAAGAATACTTAACTCTTATGTAATATTGGTCCTCCAATATGGCAGTGAATGCTGGATAATCTTCTCACATTGGGGCAACAGAAATGTGGTTCTACAGAAGGATGATGAGAATACTTATTGTGAATAAAATGATTTTCCAATATTGTTATTTTATATCTGTTGTATATCATAATTGATTGAAGCAGGTTGACATTTTGTTTTCTCTTTCCAGAAGCATCACAGAGTTAGAGAAGAGGGACATTCATCTCGACGAGACAATTATTCTAAACAACATCGTCGCCAAGATGACTCCACTCGCAATAGGACCAGCTCTGAGCCTGCTTCAAAATATTCTAAAGAAAGATTTAGCACGTCTCATTCACATCATAGTAAAAGTAGTTATAGACAGCGTTCAAGGAGTCGATCACCACAGTATTCACGGAGTATATCACCACGGTCAAGGTAAGTTCATATTTTATTCTTTTTAAAGCAGAATGTTTGTTTTGTTTATTAGGTTCTCTTGTTGAATGTTATTGTTCAATAGTTTAAAATCAAGATCTTTACAAATTTTGAAATCATAGACAAGAAACAATTATTTAAAAATAATTTATGCATTTCAGATATTATGATGGTTGATTTGTTTTTACATCTTATCAACCTTTTTGAGGTTATTTAAAGCCGAAACATATTTTAGGATTGTAAAAAAAAATTGGCGATAATGATTTTATGATACCAGTCTTACTATTTAATCTGTAGCTGGGAGCAGAAAAGCAATATTATAATGAAGTTTTGATGTTAATTATCTTTATAATTCAAATCTTACTGCTAACATTTTTTCTATTTTGTTATTTTTTTAAACTGTAAAATCTTTTTTTGAAAATTTTTGTTTAAGATCTTTTTTTAGTGTTTTCACTGCAAGCAAGGTCATGGTGCCACTAAAATGGGGTTACTGAGACTTAAAGAAAAAACATTAAGAAAAGAGGGAGATAAAAGAACAGGTTTCAAAGATACAAAAGATGATGATTTACATTCAACTTGCATCTAAATTTTTTAGGATCAAACTTCACTGAAAAGCAAGAAGCTAGAGAAGAGTTCCACAAACAAGAAGTACAATAGAAGAAACTGTTAGCATAGAACTTACGGTTACATGTAGACATTTCAACAGTAAAATAATGAGACCTTGCCAGGGAAGGAAGAAGCTGGAAGAGAGTCCCACAAGTTAGAGAAGAAATTGTTAGCATAGACCTTACCGTTACATTCAGACATTTTAACAGTAAAATGATGAGACCTTGCCAGGGAAGGAAGAAGCTGGAAGAGAGTCCCACAAGTAAGAGAAGAAATTGTTAGCATAGACCTTACCGTTACATTCAGACATTTTAACAGTAAAATGATGAGACCTTGCCAGTGAAGGAAGAAGCTGGAAGAGAGTCCCACAAGTTAGAGAAGAAATTGTTAGCATAGACCTTACCGTTACATTCAGACATTTTAACAGTAAAATGATGAGACCTTGCCAGGGAAGGAAGAAGCTGGAAGAGAGTCCCACAAGTAAGAGAAGAAATTGTTAGCATAGACCTTACCGTTACATTCAGACATTTTAACAGTAAAATGATGAGACCTTGCCAGGGAAGGAAGAAGCTGGAAGAGAGTCCCACAAGTTAGAGAAGAAATTGTTAGCATAGACCTTACCGTTACATTCAGACATTTTAACAGTAAAATGATGAGACCTTGCCAGGGAAGGAAGAAGCTGGAAGAGAGTCCCACAAGTAAGAGAAGAAATTGTTAGCATAGACCTTACCATTACATTCAGACATTTTAACAGTAAAATGATGAGACCTTGCCAGGGAAGGAAGAAGCTGGAAGAGAGTCCCACAGGTAAGAGAAGAAATTGTTAGCATAGACCTTACCGTTACATTCAGACATTTTAACAGTAAAATGATGAGACCTTGCCAGGGAAGGAAGAAGCTGGAAGAGAGTCCCACAGGTAAGAGAAGAAATTGTTAGCATAGACCTTACCATTACATTCAGACATTTTAACAGTAAAATGATGAGACCTTGCCAGGGAAGGAAGAAGCTGGAAGAGAGTCCCACAAGTTAGAGAAGAAATTGTTAGCATAGACCTTACCGTTACATTCAGACATTTTAACAGTAAAATGATGAGACCTTGCCAGGGAAGGAAGAAGCTGGAAGAGAGTCCCACAGGTAAGAGAAGAAATTGTTAGCATAGACCTTACCGTTACATTCAGACATTTTAACAGTAAAATGATGAGACCTTGCCAGGGAAGGAAGAAGCTGGAAGAGAGTCCCACAAGTTAGAGAAGAAATTGTTAGCATAGACCTTACCGTTACATTCAGACATTTTAACAGTAAAATGATGAGACCTTGCCAGGGAAGGAAGAAGCTGGAAGAGAGTCCCACAAGTTAGAGAAGAAATTGTTAGCATAGACCTTACCGTTACATTCAGACATTTTAACAGTAAAATGATGAGACCTTGCCAGGGAAGGAAGAAGCTGGAAGAGAGTCCCACAAGTTAGAGAAGAAATTGTTAGCATAGACCTTACCGTTACATTCAGACATTTTAACAGTAAAATGATGAGACCTTGCCAGGGAAGGAAGAAGCTGGAAGAGCGTCCCACAAGTTAGAGAAGAAATTGTTAGCATAGACCTTACCGTTACATTCAGACATTTTAACAGTAAAATGACGAGACCTTGCCAGGGAAGGAAGAAGCTGGAAGAGAGTCCCACAAGTTAGAGAAGAAATTGTTAGCATAGACCTTACCATTACATTCAGACATTTTAACAGTAAAATGATGAGACCTTGCCAGGGAAGGAAGAAGCTGGAAGAGAGTCCCACAGGTAAGAGAAGAAATTGTTAGCATAGACCTTACCGTTACATTCAGACATTTTAACAGTAAAATGATGAGACCTTGCCAGTGAAGGAAGAAGCTGGAAGAGAGTCCCACAAGTTAGAGAAGAAATTGTTAGCATAGACCTTACCATTACATTCAGACATTTTAACAGTAAAATGATGAGACCTTGCCAGGGAAGGAAGAAGCTGGAAGAGAGTCCCACAGGTAAGAGAAGAAATTGTTAGCATAGACCTTACCGTTACATTCAGACATTTTAACAGTAAAATGATGAGACCTTGCCAGGGAAGGAAGAAGCTGGAAGAGAGTCCCACAAGTTAGAGAAGAAATTGTTAGCATAGACCTTACCATTACATTCAGACATTTTAACAGTAAAATGATGAGACCTTGCCAGGGAAGGAAGAAGCTGGAAGAGAGTCCCACAGGTAAGAGAAGAAATTGTTAGCATAGACCTTACCGTTACATTCAGACATTTTAACAGTAAAATGATGAGACCTTGCCAGTGAAGGAAGAAGCTGGAAGAGAGTCCCACAAGTTAGAGAAGAAATTGTTAGCATAGACCTTACCATTACATTCAGACATTTTAACAGTAAAATGATGAGACCTTGCCAGGGAAGGAAGAAGCTGGAAGAGAGTCCCACAGGTAAGAGAAGAAATTGTTAGCATAGACCTTACCGTTGCATTCAGACATTTTAACAGTAAAATGATGAGACCTTGCCAGTGAAGGAAGAAGCTGGAAGAGAGTCCCACAAGTTAGAGAAGAAATTGTTAGCATAGACCTTACCATTACATTCAGACATTTTAACAGTAAAATGATGAGACCTTGCCAGGGAAGGAAGAAGCTGGAAGAGAGTCCCACAGGTAAGAGAAGAAATTGTTAGCATAGACCTTACCGTTACATTCAGACATTTTAACAGTAAAATGATGAGACCTTGCCAGGGAAGGAAGAAGCTGGAAGAGAGTCCCACAAGTTAGAGAAGAAATTGTTACCTTACCGTTACATTCAGACATTTTAACATTAAAATGATGAGACCTTGCCAGGAAGAAGAAGAAGAGAGTCCCACAAGTTAGAGAAGAAATTGTTAGCATAGACTCATCACATTCAGACATTTTAACAGTAAAATGACGAGACCTTGCCAGGGAAGGAAGAAGCTGGAAGAGAGTCCCACAAGTTAGAGAAGAAATTGTTAGCATAGACCTTACCGTTACATTCAGACATTTTAACAGTAAAATGATGAGACCTTGCCAGGGAAGGAAGAAGCTGGAAGAGAGTCCCACAAGTTAGAGAAGAAATTGTTAGCATAGACCTTACCGTTACATTCAGACATTTTAACAGTAAAATGATGAGACCTTGCCAGGGAAGGAAGTTATTGGAAGAGAGTCCCACAAGTTAGAGAAGAAATTGTTAGCATAGACCTTACCGTTACATTCAGACATTTTAACAGTAAAATGATGAGACCTTGCCAGGGAAGGAAGAAGCTGGAAGAGAGTCCCACAAGTTAGAGAAGAAATTGTTAGCATAGACCTTACCGTTACATTCAGACATTTTAACAGTAAAATGATGAGACCTTGCCAGGGAAGGAAGAAGCTGGAAGAGAGTCCCACAAGTAAGAGAAGAAATTGTTAGCATAGACCTTACCGTTACATTCAGACATTTTAACAGTAAAATGATGAGACTTTGCTAGGGAAGGAAGAAGCTGGAAGAGAGTCCCACAAGTTAGAGAAGAAATTGTTAGCATAGACCTTACCGTTACATTCAGACATTTTAACAGTAAAATGATGAGACCTTGCCAGGGAAGGAAGAAGCTGGAAGAGAGTCCCACAAGTTAGAGAAGAAATTGTTAGCATAGACCTTACCGTTACATTCAGACATTTTAACAGTAAAATGATGAGACCTTGCCAGGGAAGGAAGAAGCTGGAAGAGAGTCCCACAAGTTAGAGAAGAAATTGTTAGCATAGACCTTACCGTTACATTCAGACATTTTAACAGTAAATGATGAGACCTTGCCAGGGAAGGAAGAAGCTGGAAGAGAGTCCCACAAGTTAGAGAAGAAATTGTTAGCATAGACCTTACCGTTACATTCAGACATTTTAACAGTAAAATGATGAGACCTTGCCAGGGAAGGAAGAAGCTGGAAGAGAGTCCCACAAGTTAGAGAAGAAATTGTTAGCATAGACCTTACCGTTACATTCAGACATTTTAACAGTAAAATGATGAGACCTTGCCAGGGAAGGAAGAAGCTGGAAGAGAGTCCCACAAGTTAGAGAAGAAATTGTTAGCATAGACCTTACCGTTACATTCAGACATTTTAACAGTAAAATGATGAGACCTTGCCAGGGAAGGAAGAAGCTGCCAAGAGAGTCCCACAAGTTAGAGAAGAAATTGTTAGCATAGACCTTACCGTTACATTCAGACATTTTAACAGTAAAATGATGAGACCTTGCCAGGGAAGGAAGAAGCTGGAAGAGAGTCCCACAAGTAAGAGAAGAAATTGTTAGCATAGACCTTACCGTTACATTCAGACATTTTAACAGTAAAATGATGAGACCTTGCCAGGGAAGGAAGAAGTTGGAAGAGAGTCCCACAAGTTAGAGAAGAAATTGTTAGCATAGACCTTACCGTTACATTCAGACATTTTAACAGTAAAATGATGAGACCTTGCCAGGAAGGAAGAAGCTGGAAGAGAGTCCCACAAGTAAGAGAAGAAATTGTTAGCATAGACCTTACCGTTACATTCAGACATTTTAACAGTAAAATGACGAGACCTTGCCAGGGAAGGAAGAAGCTGGAAGAGAGTCCCACAAGTTAGAGAAGAAATTGTTAGCATAGACCTTACCGTTACATTCAGACATTTTAACAGTAAAATGATGAGACCTTGCCAGGGAAGGAAGAAGCTGGAAGAGAGTCCCACAAGTTAGAGAAGAAATTGTTAGCATAGACCTTACCGTTACATTCAGACATTTTAACAGTAAAATGATGAGACCTTGCCAGGGAAGGAAGAAGCTGGAAGAGAGTCCCACAAGTAAGAGAAGAAATTGTTAGCATAGACCTTACCGTTACATTCAGACATTTTAACAGTAAATGACGAGACCTTGCCAGGGAAGGAAGAAGCTGGAAGAGAGTCCCACAAGTTAGAGAAGAAATTGTTAGCATAGACCTTACCGTTACATTCAGACATTTTAACAGTAAAATGATGAGACCTTGCCAGGGAAGGAAGAAGCTGGAAGAGAGTCCCACAAGTAAGAGAAGAAATTGTTAGCATAGACCTACTGTTACATTCAGACATTTTAACAGTAAATGACGAGACCTTGCCAGGGAAGGAAGAAGCTGGAAGAGAGTCCCACAAGTTAGAGAAGAAATTGTTAGCATAGACTCACTGCTACATTCAGACATTTTAACAGTAAATGATGAGACCTTGCCAGGGAAGGAAGAAGCTGGAAGAGAGTCCCACAAGTTGAGAAGAAATTGTTAGCATAGACCTTACCGTTACATTCAGACATTTTAACAGTAAAATGATGAGACCTTGCCAGGGAAGGAAGAAGCTGGAAGAGAGTCCCACAAGTTAGAGAAGAAATTGTTAGCATAGACCTTACCGTTACATTCAGACATTTTAACAGTAAAATGATGAGACCTTGCCAGGGAAGGAAGAAGCTGGAAGAGAGTCCCACAAGTTAGAGAAGAAATTGTTAGCATAGACCTTACCGTTACATTCAGACATTTTAACAGTAAAATGATGAGACCTTGCCAGGGAAGGAAGAAGCTGGAAGAGAGTCCCACAGGTAAGAGAAGAAATTGTTAGCATAGACCTTACCGTTAATTCAGACATGTCAACAGCAAAGTAATAGGACCTTCCAAGAAAATAAAACTTCCTCTATATAATCATAAAAATTCTATATTTTTTTAGTCACACTGGAAAACTAAAGGAGAGTGAGCGAGAAAAGAAACTTAGAGAGATGATGGAAAATGCCAAATGGAGGAATGAAGTTCGACAGAAAAACATGAAGCATTATGAAGAGGAATGTGCTAAAGAAGAGAAAAGTGCTCAAAAAGGGAGCAGCTCAGATTTTTTAAAGTAAGTCAATGTAGTTTTTTCCATATTTTTTTTTTTTTTTTTTGTTAACTATTGCAAAAGTGACATTTTTTTATCTTGTGAACAGAAAAAGAAAAGTAAAGTAAATTGTGAAATTCCAAGAAATGCTTGGCTGGCAAAAACATTGATTTATAAATTAACTGGTTTTATTTTCATTCTCAATTGCAGTCAGACATTGTTCTGATACTTTTAATCCATAGAAAAAGAAAAGCTGGGAAATGTTCTGCTAATTTTCCTGATATAACTGTCACGTGCCAGGCTAACATATTGCGTGATGTGACCGTCACGTGCCAGGCTAACATATTGCGTGATGTGACCGTCACGTGCCAGGCTAACATATTGCGTGATGTGACCGTCACGTGCCAGGCTAACATATTGCGTGATGCGACCGTCACGTGCCAGGTCTAACAACATATTGCGTGATGCGACCGTCACGTGCCAGGCTAACATATTGCGTGATGCGACCGTCACGTGCCAGGCTAACATATTGCGTGACTGTCACGTGCAATCACATCAGACAATCATTTCACACAATATATTAAAACTGACACATGACAGTCACATCACACAATATATTTTTTTCGTCGTAAACTGAATTTTGAAGGCTAAATAAGTTTTCTGAATAAATGGTGTCATGGCTGAGACTAAGAACTACAATTATACCTACTTAGAGCCAAACCCAAAGCAAAAACTAAAATAAAAGGGCTGAGAAAATACAGACATACAGGCAGATAAACAGCCACACACACAAACATCTTGCCTTTTATATTTATATATTATTGATTTTCTGCACTATTGTAAGAACTGCAACCCTGAAACTTCTGAATATCGTTTCTTATGTCTTTGTCTATGAGTGTATCAAATTTGATTAAAATCGGACCACTTCTTCTATAACCCAATTTTTTTCGATTATCGATTTTCGATATTTATCTGGGGTACCTCAACACAAAACATAGCTAAGAACACTCGCAGACGCTTATAGTACAACTGTGTAAATTTTCAGGAAAATCGGTTCAGCCGTTTCGGAGTCTATAGGTAACGGACACACACACACAAAGTTCCATTTATAAATAAGTTTAGATAACATTATTCAAGAAGAGAGAAAATATACTTGTGTGTACACAACTGAAAAAGGAAGGAGATTTTGAGGACAGTGTATGTATGTATGTATGTATGTATGTATGTGTGTAATGTGCTACATGCATGGCTGAAATTAAGATGGCTTGCTCGGGGCAAGGGGTAAGAAATGTCCACTAGAAGAAAGAAGTTATAGAAAATAAAATGGAAATAAATGTCTGTAAAATTACTGGTGGTAATTTCTTATATGTCCCACTATTTTGGCTAAGCTAAATGACATCCCACCGTCAATACACGATTAAAATCCATCAAAAAACAAAAAATATTGTATTCTAATATATGTCTACACTTGTTTGAAAATAACATTAAACACAAGTTAGTTTATAATAAAAACACCAACATTTCAATCTTGTAACATCATGTCTTTAAATCTTCCACATCTTCTTTTAAACTGCAAATTTTCTATTTTTTTGTTTTTTGTTTTTAATGAAACTTAAAAAATTAGAGAAGTGTAAAATCTATCAAGTTTATGTGGGGGTAGGGAGAAATATAGACATAAAGAAGAGTCCACAATGTACTTACCTCCCATCCAATGATTTGCTTTTCCATCTTGCAATGGGCATTTCATGACGTCTTGAAAATGTGTATGTATGTATATGTGTGTGAACAGCAGGCAATGTAAGTTTCATAAAGGCATATGTACATCCACAACAGTTTAATTGTTAATGACTTTAAGTCAAAAACATTGAACCTAGTGTCTAATGATTGTAGTACTGGTAAAACAGTTGTACTGATACCATAATTTTAGGATGTGTAATAATGATGATGATGATGATGATGACAATGAAGAAGTCGTCAACTGTAGTTGGAACCATAGTCATTGTAAACTCCACAGTCCTTTCCTTAGCTACATAGTATGTGCTTTGCCAGGGTTACATACAGTTTTTGAATTCAAAGTTTCCTTCTAGACTGGTTGCCAACCAAGGCTACAGAACCCAAACTGCCCTACTATTTAATTTATAGTTAGCAGATTGGAAATTAGAGTTCTCCTAGATTGTTTGCTAGTAAATGCTATAGGATACAGTCTGTCCTGTTTTTTACCCATAACTGGGGGGAGAAGAGATGGATTCTTACCTTTTGCAAGGATCTTTGCACATAAGTGAATGTAATAAACTTGACCGGAATTCGAACTTGGCTCGCCAATTCCCCAGCCTGAGCCACTAACCATTACTCTTCTGTGAAGATATGACTAAGTAATGAAATTGGTTAAAACATAGTCATTAGTATTGTCTTGTTCTTAGGAATAGGGTAAATCTAATGACTACACTTTTTGTGTGCATACTTCTATTAATAATTTGAAACTTTTTTTTGCATCAAAATACTGATTAATTTCTATCAGATGTACATATTGCTGCCACTTTGTGTGTACAATAAGGGTCTACTTGCAAGCAAGGCACAAATATAAAAGAAAATTACACAGCCTGACGGCTAAGTAGAATAAGGCTGTTCATATGAACAACTTTGTACTGGCCATTTGCAGCTTAGATAATGGACTCTCCCTTCTATATTAATAAGAGTTAACAGGAAGTTAATGGAAGAAGTACTTTGGAAGTTTTTGACGTTTGTTGTCATTTTCTCCGACCTTGTTTTGGCGAGCGTCAGACACTTTTTGTTTAAAAAAAACTGTGATTCACTTATTTGGACTGTTTATTTTACAAGAAAGCCCCTTTTGTAGAGCTAAGTTTGTTTTTATTTATTTTCTTTTTCGTTTTATTTACTTTGTTCTTTTCTTTTTTTTATTCTTCTAGCTTTTTTGTTTTTATTTTCGTATTTTTGGCGGCCATATTTGTTTTTATTTAGGTCGGCCGTTTTGAGTTTATTTTTATTTTTATTTTTTTCAGTATCTGTTTGGCCTTAAGTGCCATATTTATATTTATATTTTTTTTACTGTCCCTATTTGACCAGAAGCTGAAGAATTAGCTGATTTTTATTTTTCTTCCACTGTAACTTTTCTTTTTTGCAGCCCCTCCCCAGTTTTTCTTTTTCGGAAGTCGCCGTTAGGAGACTTTTCGCTTTCTTTTTGTTTGTTTGTATTTGTTTGTATTTGTTTTCTTTGTGCATTTAATTTAATTGTACATTTGTAAAGTTTAATCGTTGTTTAAATTTATTCTTTTATTTTGTAAAGTTTAGTTAAACCACTTAAATTTAATTTTAGCCCCTCCCCCTATTTTCATTGTCGGGAGTAGCCGTTTAGGCAACTCTCCGTGTTTCTGTTTGTTTTATTTTCTTTAAATTTCTTTGTGTAATTAGTTTATCGTAACTGGTAAAGTTTATTTTTGTATATATTTATTTTTCGTTTATTTTTTAACCTCTCAAGAGGCTAGACTTTTTGTCGGCTAAGACTAGTTCTTAGTTTGGTAAAAGTTTAATTTTTGGCCGCTAAAGGCTAGTTTTTTGCCAGGCGTGTGAATTGTTTGCCGTTACTGGCCATTTTATTGGGAAATTTTAAATCCTTCGGGGTTCGTTGTTTGAAAAGTTTTTGTCCTCTTTGTTTCTATTTTGTGATAGTATTTTTTATTTTTATTTGTTTGCCCCAAGTTACTCCCATTTCCCACCCTTTCCCATACGTTTAATTTAAGTGTGGTGGACAAATACAAAAATTTTTTGTTGGCGTGCTAAAACCTTAAAATGGCCGACAATAGTCGGTCAATAAAGAAAAAACTAAGTTTTGACCCCCCCTGGAAGGGGCCTCCTGATAAAACTGATGAGGATTTTCCCCCACTTCCTGGGAAAGATGAAAAGGAAAAAGAAATAATGAAAGAGACACCAATGGCCGAGAATGGCCAAAAGGAGGCGAATAACAAAGAAAAACCTCAAAAGACGCAAGACGAGACAATGAAAGATGCTGAGGCCGGGGAATCGCCCTGTGGCTGGAAGTCCCCTCCGAAAGTCAAGATCAATCTGACGGAGTTCTTGGAGAGAGCTAAGAGCTCCGCACACCTTGTCGTAGAAGGTGGGCTCTTGGAGGATCCCCAAGAATTAAAGAAGATTGAAAAAAGAATAGTGTCAGTCTTCGTGGTGGACAAGCGTACGCGCAAAATTTGTCGCAGCACGAAAGACACAGTGTTGAAAACACTGCAGTCAAAGGGGTATAAGCCCTTAAGAATAATTAAAGGGGCGCGCTTCTTCTTGTGGGACATACTACTACCTACGCCAGAAGAGTGCCTAAAATTGGCGATTGAAGACATATCTACAAAAGAGCTTATATTTAGAATTATGTACGATGGCAAACAAAGGACCAAGGTAGCAGTGTATGAGGTTCCTCCTCAGGTCATCGGGGAGCATCTGGCTGCCTACTTTTCGCAGTTTGGCCAAATTTTAGATGCCTCCTGCGATGACCTGAACGGGGGATGGTCTTTCGATATGATGATCGACCAGGAGACCTTCAAGACCATCCCCAACTGTCTTGACGTAGGGGGCCTGAGCTTGCCGGTGATGGTGTCCGGCCGCAAACCAAAATGCTGGAGGTGTGGAGAGACTGGTCACCTCTCCTCCTCCTGCCCAGAGAAGAAGGCCTCTGGAAGCCAGGCTCCAATCGACCAAAATGCCCCTCTGGCCGCTCCTGTTACATCCGTCTCGCCCGTAGTGGGCATGCCAATACCCAGGACCGGTGCGGCAGTTACCCCGGTTGGGAACAAAAAAGTTCCCTCACCCCCCGAAAAACCTTCGCCAACTGCTAGTGCAGCCTCGGAGAAGGAAAAGGGGGAGTGGCTGGTTGTTGGCAGGGCCAGGGGGAAGTGCCAAGCTGCGGAACCTCGGTCCCCGGAGACCCCAAAGACTAAAGGCACGAACAGCCCCACTCCCTCCACCAGCAAGAAGGGCGATGCCTCGGCCTGGTCGGCTCCGAATCTTGAAGAGCTAAAGAAAGCATTCGACCCAGGGTATGAGAAGACGCAGAAGATAAAAGAGCTAAAGAAACAACTAGAAAAACGGCCTTTTCGCCCATCAGAGGAGTTGAAGAATCAACTGGCTCAACGTCCACCTCGCCCCTCGGCCTCTGCCCCGTCCTCCCCTCAAAAGAAAAAATCGGGCAAAAAAATTCATTCCTCTCAACCCACTCCCCGTAAACCGTCCCCTCGTAGTCGAGACCCCAGCCCAATCATCAACTATTTTCGTGTTTCTCCATGCCTCTCTCCCTGTCCCTCTCCCCCGAAACAGATGCCCCCTCCATCCAAAAGACAAAGAAGTCTTTCCTCAGAAGATATGGAGGCCCAAAAGAAAAAACCAACAAAGCTGCCATACAGGCAAGGGGAGGACATCTGCCGCATCTCCCCGGCCCAGGCTGAAAGAGCCAAGAATTTCGGGAATAGAATAAAGCAGCTGAAGGCTCTTTTGTCGATGAAAAAGTGTAGTGAGAAAGATATCGAACTACCAAGAAATTTCCCCAAAGCTCAGAGGCTATTAACAGTCATTCGCACTGGGTCAGGGGCGCGGCAGACTTGGGGCATGGTAGAGGAGGCTGCCAAAGCAATTCCTATAATTCCACCCATCATCACAACAAAATCAGAGAAACTCACTAACCTTGAAAAATTCTGTTCTGGACGGGTCCCGGTTTTAGTTCACCCCTCCCTCTATAGGGCGCTAAAACTAACCTTTCCCTGGGATGTTGGCGGCGTCTCCTCTGACGGCACCATCAAGAATGAGATGGGCCATGGGTCAATGGGAGAGGCTGTCGGCATCCTTTCCCCGACCATGTTCTGTCCAGGACCCCAACCCTAATTAAGGATCATAATGGCTCTCTGGTTAGCAAGCGTGAATGCCCGGGGGCTGAGGTCAGAGTCTCGGAGGGTGAGACTCCTTCATGACCTCCAGCGCCTCGGGGTGGATGTTTGTTGTCTGCAGGAAACCCGGTTTTTAGCTGGCGACTATGAGGGCATACTGTCTAGGGATTACGATCTCTATTCAGCATGTTTTGATGGTCGTTCTAGAGGTGTTACCTGGCTAGTGAGCAAGTCTTTGGGTGCGGCGTGTACGCTTGTCTTCGCGGATCCAGCGGGCAGGATTTGTGTGCTGGATATTACCATAAAGGAGAAGTCTTTTCGCCTCATTGGGGTTTATGCGCCCAATGTCCATGCGGAGCGTCCTGCTTTGTTTCGGCAGCTCGAGTCGTTCTTTGGAACATCGAGGCGGGTAATTGTAGCGGGGGATTGGAATGCCGTCCTTGACCCTGAGAAGGATCGTATAGGAGAAAGATCGGGTACTAACAACCCGGATGTGAAACCATTTCGGGAATTTATCGACAGGAATGATCTTGTCGATAAATACCGAAATGAACACCCCCGGGAGGTAGTGTGGACTTGGACTAATAGGGGCAGCTCGGATTCGAAGGTTCGCGCAAGCTACCTCGACCGAGTCCTAGTTAGGAGAGTCGACGTAGGGCTCTTAGGTTGTCCAAGTTTCCATTCCATAGTTTACACGGATCATAGGCTCGTCCGGGTTCGTGTAAACTTAGATAAGCCTAAGGTTAAGTTGGCTGGCTACTGGAAATTGAACGCGTCATTATTTGATAGCCAAGATTTCCAGCACCAGCTTTTACTAACACTAAAGCGGGAACTGACGGGGGCTGTGGTTGGGAATAAGTGGTGGGATACACTTAAATCCAAAATTAGGTCGTTTGCTGCCGACTATAGCCGTCGGCTCAACTTAGCTAATTTAGCGGCGCAATCGACGTTAGAGAAAAAAGTTGATCGGGCAGTTAAATCCCGTAATAGTGGGGACGTAGCCTTAGCTAGGGCCGAGCTGGCCTCCTTGGCTATCAAGAAGGATCAAGCTCTGGTAGTTAGGGCTAGGTTAAAAAGAATGTCTTCTGAGGCAACGAATATGGCCGCAGAATTGCGTGCAGAGGAAGCTAGGCAAGCAGCCAATCGGCATATCAAGGACATCACATTACCGGATGGTCGTACCGTGACTACAGACGTGGGTATATGTGGAGCTTTTCGGGATTACTTCCAGGATCTTTTCACCAGGGAGCCCGGTCTGAGCTCTGCTCAGTTCGACACCTATTTGGCTGACTTTCCCCGCCTCTCGGCGGCTGAAGCGGCTAGGTGCGAGGGGCCCATAACAGAGTCGGAAATCTGGGATGCGCTGAAATTGGTTGGCCGGGACAAAACTCCAGGTTTGGATGGTCTTCCCTACGAACTGTACTTGAGGCAGTCGTCCGTTCTTGTTCCTCTGCTGGCTCTTGTTTATAACAACTGGATGAAGCAGGGGTCTATACCTCGACGCTTCACCAGGGGTGTAATCAAGTTTCTTCGCAAGAGCAAGAGCGGTGGGGGTGGCATAGATAATTATCGGCCTTTAACGATGTTAAATACTGACTTAAAGATTTTTGCCAAGATCTTGGCCGGCCGTTTGCAGGCTGTCCTCTCTAGTCTGATTGGCCCCGAGCAGACTTGTGCTGTGAAGGGCAGGACTATTCAGGACAACCTTCATTTGGTACGCCTGATCATCGAGAAAACCGACACCGAAGCCGCGCTGATCAATTTGGATCAGTCCAAGGCTTTCGATAGGGTTGACCAACGTTTCTTGGAGTCTGTCCTTTCCGCCGCCGGTTTCGGGCCGTACTTTCGCTCCTGGATCCGACTGCTGTATGAGTCCCCCGGTGCGCTGATGGAAGTGAATGGGGTAAGATCGAAGCCCTTCACTTTATCTCGCTCCATTCGTCAAGGTTGTCCACTTTCGCCTTTGCTGTACGTTCTTGCGTTGGAGCCATTCCTTCGCAAGTTAAAGGCGAATCCGGTCCTTCGCGGAATTTCCGTACCTGGTGCTACCACCTCGGCCAGGTACTCCGCCTATGCTGACGACGTTTCGGTTTTTGTGTCGAGCAAAGCCGAGATTGACGAAGTCAGCAAAGAAATCAGATGTTATGAGACGGTGACAGGGGCCAAGATCAATCGCGATAAGTCTGTTGGCTTGCGATTGGGTGCGTGGAAGGGAGTTTCTCTTCCCGGACCTTTCCTCTGGACGGACGGGCCGATCAAGATTCTCGGCGTCTTTTTCGGTCCTGATCTCCAGTTGGAAATGAATTGGTCGGAGGTTCGAGAGAAGGCCGAGGGCGCAGTTCGTCTGTGGACTCGGAGGAGGCTCTCCTTAAAGGGGAGGGCGGAAGTATGTGCCTCGCACATCTACCCGATTCTCCTTTACCGACTCTCGGTACTTCCTCTCCCGTGTGCCATTCGTTTGGGTTTAATTCAGTTCTTGTTCTCCTTCCTTTGGGGAGAAGGCAAGTCTCCCAAGGTACGTCGCGAGATCTGTTGCCTGCATCCATCTGAGGGCGGTCTGGGCATGCCTAGCGTTGAGATTCGTCAACACACGCTTCGCATTAGATTCCTGGATCGAATGTGTATGCTGGAGGATGAGAACGGCGCCCTCGTTCAAGAGGACGTCCATAAAAACTTTCCATCCCTGAGAAGTGTGCATTTGTCGGAGGAGGAGGCCGGCCGTACTCCTCGTGGCGAGTGCTCCTTCTATAAAGAATGTCGTTTGGCTCTCCAGTTTCTCTTGCGGGCTACGGATGGCCTCTCCAACGCCCAATCGTTGTCTCTTAGGGCATTATATCGGGTTTTAGTTAGGGGGGCCGTTCAAGATGAACTGATTGGCGAGCTCGGGCTTACGAAGCAGGAGGCTCGCTCCATATGGCCTTGGGCGCCTGGGTTGAAATGTCTCACTAACGATGAGGCATCACTCACCTGGCTGATGATACGAAAGGCTCTCTGGGTAGGCAAGAGGCTTCATGCAGCGGGCCTAACACCAAAATCAACCTGCGTGCGTTGTGGGCTGACGACGGAAACCGTCGATCATGCCTTCTTCCACTGCAGTGTTGTTGCTCCGTTGTGTAAGTTTCTTGAAGACCTCATGGTTCGTATGCTGCGTGGAAAGTTCTTTGTCCTTGAGGCTAGTTCTGTTTGTAGCAATGTCGTACCTCCGTTATCTAGGGCTGAGCACTATGTGCTCTTTTGCTTACTAGGTGTTATGCGAATCGTGATTTGGACGACGCGACAGAAGGAATTCTATGGTGATGAGAAGTTTACCTCTTCCCAACTGATCTTGTTCTTTAAGCATCAGCTTAAAGTCAAGATCAGGACGGAAAGGAAACGACTCACTCCATCTGAATTTGGCAAAAGGTGGGTGAGTCTTGCGCGATTCTGTCGAGTGAAAGGTGCTGACCTGGAGTGGTTGTTTGATGCTGGTTAGGCATCAGGATATTGGGTGTGCTGGGCAGAACATGTGCACCCCGTCCCTGTTAGGTTAGTGTAGGGAAAGTTTGATTTTTCTGTTTTTTGGCTTCAATGTTAACTTAGCTAGGTTATGATTGCTCATTGGCCCCCCTTTTCTTTTTCGTCCCCTAATTTTCTTTAGTTTAACCCCCTTCCCTTCCCACCTTAGGTGTTCAACAATGTTAGTTCCCCGGTGGATGCGTGGCGACTTTCGTTATTTTTCAAGTATGTTTTTCGTTTTTTGTTATGATGTTTAAATCTGTGAGTGATAGTGTGAGTGATTGCTGATCGGACATATGGTATTATACTTATAAAGCCACGCATTATGTTTCGTCCGGGGAAGTGATTTTGCTGTCACAATATTAGAGTAGTGGGGGGCTTTTATTACTAATATGATTTTGTTTAGTTTCTTGTACATATCTTACTTTCATTGTATAAAATCATTGGGGAATTTTAAATGTTGTTATTTTCTGCCCATGCCCTCCACTGAAAATTGTACATATGGGAGTTAAGTAGGACTACATAGAGAACCTGAGGTATTATGGTGGACGTGGTAAGAATGGTAAGTAAAAATGTGGTTTTATGGTGAAAGGTTATTGTAAGCGTGTCAGGGTCAACGAAAGTGAATAGCTAAGTTAAATATAGGACAGTTGATGACCAGCCTTCCCCACCCCCGTATTAGGCCTTGTGCCACATTTGTACATATCGTACAATAAATAATGAAGTACTTTGGAAGTTCATGGGAGTTCTTTAGACTTCTATTTGAGTTCAGTAGAATTACTAGGCAGTTAATATTAGTCAGCAGTTAACCAAATACTAAGAAGCCAGCTTTCAGTGGAAGATTACCAACTTCCTAACATTTTGGGGGCGTTAAGTCGATTAGCAACCGACTTAGTCCAATTATAACCTTCAGTGCGAAAACTACTCCCTAACATTTTGGTACATTGAAAGTCCCTAAATAGTTGAAATTTACAGGGATAGTATATTAGAAAGGGGTTAGGTCTTGGGGTTCAACAGATATGAGTGTTTACTTTCAAATGATAAGCAAAAGACATTTGTTGATCCAAAAATATATTTGTAAGTTTCAGATATTATTGAGTTTTATTGACATTATATGTTTTTTGTGTCATTAAATTTATAAGTGTTAATTTCTGTTTAAAAGAGGATTTTTCGCTGCTTTATAAAATCCATGGAAATTTCCTTATTTTTTTTTTAAATTTATCTTCTCTTTTATTAGTGTCAAATAATTTTACCTGAATCTGGTCATTCTTAGCAAAATCTTGATTTTGCTCTTTATGTCTTAAAATATAAACTTAATGCTCTTTATGCTTAAAATATAAACTTAATGAGAGAAATTTCAGTTATTTTCTGTTAGTTGTTTTAACAAATCTGAGCCTGGCTTAATGCCAATAAAAAATGGAATATTTTATGTCTCAGATTATTGCAAGATGCATATATATATATATATACCATTTGTTCTATTGAGTTAAATGCTCATCTAACAAAATTATTTGCCAGATGTGGATGATAGTCATGCAGAAAATGAGATCAATGCTGCATAAAATTGCTTCTCTACTGACAATTTTATTAAGTGCTGCTGTTCTTGACTGGATCCTTGTTATGGTTGATTATGAATTGTAACAGCTTTTAGCTGCTACTGTTTGTGCAGGGTTAGGTACATAGGAATGATTGCTCATTTATCTTCTTTCTTTCCTTTTTTTTTTTAAGGCCCCAGAGCCACTCTAGGCAGAAGGTTGCAAGAAGATTTGTGGAGATAGACGTGGAAAATAATGGTTAACCCTAGACTTGAACAGGTTAAGATTGTAGTGATTGGGAAAACATCCTCTTGGGAGTTGGTTCCGCAGAGCAGTGATTTGTGAGAAGCTGTTAGAGTAGAACTTACCTCTCATCGATAAAATAATATATAGGAAATGTGGGTAATGTTAGGTCCTAGCTGTGAAGTTTTTGAATTAGTGGAACCAGAGAATGTAGTTCATCTGAACACTTTCCACGGAAGTAGTGATAGAGCAGTGAGAGGCTTGTCACATTCCACCTGTAGGAGAGAGGTTTGAGGGTAGAGAATAGTTTGTTACTCTCAAGGGCTCTCTTCTTTGGCAATCATTGTGAAGACCTTCCATATTTATGAATTTCTTAGCAGGTCACCACTTGGCAGCACCAAAGTTACTGATAAGGGAAATGTTTTCAATTTTAGTTTTGCCAGATTGCTATAATTGTTTTTGATATTTTTTAGTTAAATACGGGAGAGTCATGAAAAAACGGGAGAGTCATGAAAAAAAACAAAAAAAAAAACAACTTTCACCTGGGGAGTAGGTGGGGGAGACATTAACAAAGACCAAAATGTATGAATCTCCCATCAAATGCAAAAGTCTTGGTAGTGCTGATTCAGCAATGCCTCTGATTAGTTATTTTATTACAGTATCTGGCAAAGTTCAGGGAGAATTGGATTCATGTCTTCTTCAAAGCTTTAGTACAAAGTCAACATCAACAACTTCAGACACAAAGTTAGAATTTGGTTAATCGATTTTGTTTTCTATTCTGGTGATTATTTCATGAGATCGCCCACTGTGCTTGCATGAAACACTAAAGAAATATGTCATTTGTTTTGTTAGTCCGATGATGTCACAACACGCAGACCAGAGCAGCGTGGAAGAAAGAATCAAGAGAAACAAGTACAACATCCAAAGAACAAAGATGCAGTTAAACAGCAATTTTAACGAAAGATAACATTTGTATATTTGCAATAAACATTTCAACTTTTGAAACATTCTTGCTTTTATTTCTTTTAGTCAATAAACTGAAAATTTTTTTGAATCTGCTATTGTTAACTGTTATGTTGCATGTAAGAATTATTGTGAAATAAATACAAACAACGTAATTGTATAAAGTAGATGTATTGCCAGGAAGAGAAGTATTTACAAAGAGGTCGTTAGTAGAATACAGAACAAGGGTTTAGTAGAATGTATATGTCGTGAGACGTAAGAGTCTGACTGATACAACACTTCCGGTCCAATACTGGAAATACCCAACTGACTTGTTCACTCAGCTGACTTCCGAGGTCTTCCCCGAGATATCATCACTAATACTTTATGTAGTGCTTAGAACAGTCGATTACTGTAGACAAAGGTGGAGAGCGCCCCAACATTAACAAATTGTTTTATTGTTTGTCTAGCTTACTAAACCTCTTGAATGATTGAATCTTAAATATTTCTACTTTACACTTATAGTGAACATATTTGTTTTCTCATTAGTTTTTGGAAGTGTCATTATTTTTTGAAAAGTAAATAGAATTTGGATAAATGCAGTAAGTCATATGACAGTGTGTGACAAAAGGACAGTTAATCCTTTGACATTACTATTACTGTATGCACTTTTGACTCCCTCAGCAATGTTTATTTACAAGATTATAAAAACACTAGCAATATAGCCCGGCGTTGCTCGGGTGTAATGAAAGCTTTAAAACTAATCCATGGTCCTGGAGCTCAGACTCAGTCTAAAGAATATTTGCTTGAAGTTTGGTGAGAATCGGATAAAAATTGTGAATTTGTATAAAGGACATACAGACAGATAAACAGGCACACACACACAAACATCTTGCCTTTTATATATATATATATATATATATATATAATCGATTTTCTGCACTATTGTAAGAACTGCAACCTTGAAACTTCTGAATATTGTTTCTTATGTCTTTGTCTATGAGTGTATCAAATTTGATTAAAATTGGACCACTCCTTCTATAAGCTGATTTTTTTGATTATTGATTTTCGTTATTTATCAGGAGTACCTCGACACAAAACCTAGCTAAGAACACTCGTAGACACTTATAGTACAACTGTGTAAATTTTCCAGAAAATCGGTTCAGCCATTTCGGAGTCTATAGGTAATGGACACACACACACAGACAAAGTTCCATTTATAAATAAGTTTAGATTTAGATAGAATTTCTTATGCGAACCTGTGTAAATGGGAGTTAATTGTAAAAGCTTTATTAAGGTTGTAATTTTTTTTCATCCTTTTTTCATGGTATAAGAAACAAAAATAAAATGTTAGAAAGAAACTATGATTTTTATTGTTCTTAAAAAAATATTTAACTTAAGGAAAGTAAATACTATTTAAGAATTTTTACTTGTCCTTCACATTTGTCATTTTTAGCATAGGCATTTAAAACAGCTTTCAAAATGCAAAGAGTTATTTCCCTTAGAGTTTCACTGTTATTAGAATGGTCTCCCTTGAACTTTTTATTTATTTATTTTGGGTTAGATGGAATTCGTCAGCCCGAGGAGACAGTTTAAGGGGAAAAAACTCTCTTTTTAAACCTCAGTTGCCTTTCACTCATATCCAAACACAACAAAAGAGACCAAGAAAGTAAATCTAAATTGGAGTAGAACCCCGAAAGCGGTTGACTGTCAACACTGACAAACTTCCCGCGGTCCTTACGTATTATCGGGAGGACCTTTGATTTTTATTTTTTATTTTTTTTCCCCGCTTATAACACCAAGGAACTGGAAAAATCAGGCTTTCATCACCTCAACGTCAACCACAAGTACAACTTTGTGGATTCGAACACCGGGGCTCATACGCAGACAGTGGAACGCCTATGGGGATCGACAAAGTGGCGAAACAAGAAGCACTGTGGCACTGCACGTCACCATTTGGAGTCGTATTTGGCCGAATTCATGTGGCGGAAGCATGTTGCCTGTACTGATGTCTTTGAGTCACTTTTGGAAGCAATTGCGACGTTCTGGCCTCCGGAATTACAAATGTAATGTTATTTTATTGTTTTAACCGTTTCAATAAATAATTTACTTTAATTTTTGAGTCGTTTTTTTAAAGGTCCTCCCGATAATACGTAAGCACCCTTCCCGCTTCCGGTAACTCTTGCAGCCAAACCGACCTAAATTGAAAATGTATAATGCCTTGTATTCGTTTGGATTTTTTTTATCAGTACAGCCCAAACAGATCTATGTGTAATCTTGGTAGCGCACATCTTCCATGTACCGTCGCCTTAGAGAAGTCATTCCAGTCTCACCACCAATTGCGGGATAAACGTGTTGGGGGCCTCTTATGCACGGTTAATTTAGGTTTGAATTTCACAAGGCCATTTCCTAAGAACTTCCTAGCTAAATTCCTGCATACCAACAATTATTTTTTATACGGTTTAAATCATTAATTAAATCGTTTATTGAACAGGTGAAGAAGAGGCTCATCCCTTGTTCCCTGTTTAGGATGTGGTTTCCGGCTTTCTCTTTTCCATTCTTTTTACCCTTATGCAGCCCCCAGCGCATCAGTGGCGTTATCGCCTTGCTTGGAGTGATATGATCAACAAAAAAAAAAAAAAAAAAAAAATTAGCAATTCGTTCCGAGACTTCCTCTGTGACGTCACATGGAACAACGTTTTTAGTCTTCCCATCGAAGAATGTGCATCCGAGGTCTCCTCCTGGGTTAAGGCTAGCATCGATGCTTTCATCCCTGCCAGGAAATTTCAGCTTAAATCTCATTCGTCTCCATGGTTCTCGCCCGCTTGCTCGGCCGCATTGCCCACCGGAATCATTTCTTTCGACTCTATCGTAGTTACGCGTCGGACCAAAACAGACGCCTTTTCGCTTCAGCTCGTAATAAGTGTAAAAAGATACTTAACGAAGCTAAGATGTTATTTGCTGCCAGAATGAAGCAGCGCATAGCATTCTCTAAGTTCGGCACCAAAGACTCCTGGCGACTCTGTAAAAGAGTACTTAACAAGTGCAAGTCCACAATACCCCCACTAATAAACAAATTTGAGGTCCTCATCTCCCCAGCGGACAAGGCTGAATGCTTTGCCCGCAGATTCTCGAACAATTCTGGACTCGTCTGGAGTTTCTACACCCGACTTCCCACCTAGAATTGATGCTCAACTGAATGACGTCCACATTACACCCTCGCTTGTCTCTAAGATAATCTCAAAACTTGACCTTCACAAAGCGATCGGAGGGGACGGAATCCTAATCATAGTCTTAAAGAAATGTGCCCCCGAATTTTCCTCTGTACTTTCTAAGCTCTACAACTTCTGCCTATCTGCTTCCTGCTTTCCTGCCTGTTGGAAATCTTCCTCTGTAATTCCTATATTTAAAAACACTGGAGAACCCTCGGACCCCGCAAATTACCGACCTATCAGCCTTCTTCCGATCTTTGGCAAAGTGTTCGAAGCCATTATCAACGCCAAGGTGGTTCAGCATCTCACAGCACACAGGCTCCTCTCGGACAAGCAGTATGGTTTCCGCTTCACCAGGTCTACTGCTGATATGCTAACGACCATCACCGAGTACATATATCAGGCACTTGAAAGGAATGGTGAAGCCATTATCAACGCCAAGGTGGTTCAGCATCTCACAGCACACAGGCTCCTCTCGGACAAGCAGTATGGTTTCCGCTTCACCAGGTCTACTGCTGATATGCTAACGACCATCACCGAGTACATATATCAGGCACTTGAAAGGAATGGTGAAGCCCGAACCGTTGCCTTGGATATCTCTAAAGCGTTCGACAGAGTCTGACATGCTGGTATTCTATGCAAACTGCGGAGCTATGGTATAGCTGGACAATTGTTTGAACTAATCCAGTCACTCCTATCTAACCGCACATTGAAAGTGGTATAAAACGGACATACCTCCCAGAACTACCATACGAACGCGGGTGTCCCTCAAGGGTCTATCGTAGGTCCTACGCTCTTTCTGATCTCCATTAATGATCTCCCTGATACCATATGATACCAAGTATGTATGTACGCCGATGACATCACAGTTTATTCTCGCCTCGATCAAAAATCTGGTGCGGGCGACAAAGCTAACCTTGCAGCCGAGCTTGGAAAGGACCTCCAATCCGTAGTGGACTGGGGTAAGAAATGGCTCGTAAATTTTAATGCTTCTAAAACGAAGCTACTATCAATTAATCATCATAGACAATCGCACCTACCTCCTATTAGCATGGACCAAGCTTGCCTCCCAGAGAGTAAAACACTACGCCTCCTTGGTCTCACACTTTCAGTGGACCTCAAGTGGAATGACTATATCGAATCCATTGCTAAATCCGCTGCTATGAAAGTCGGTTCTCTGTGCAGGGCCCGGAGGTTTTTTCCGTCTGAATCTATCCTGCACATTTATAAATCTACCATCCGCCCGTGCATTGAATACTGTTACCATATCTGGTCGGGTGGCCCTGCTATTCTCCTTGGTACATCGGAGGGTCTGTAATGTGATCGATACCGACTTAGCAGACCGCCTGCAGTCTTTCTCTCACCGGCGCGACGTGGCTTCCCTGTGTCTCTTCTATAAATACTTTCACGGCTTCTGCTCCGATGAACTTAGATCACTGGTGCCCCCTAGGTATAAATTTGCACGAGATACTAGATTAGCAACTAGATCCCACCCTTTTACAGTGAAACCGATAAAATGCAACCGCAACTTCTACTCCAACAGTTTCTTTTCTCGCACTTCCTGACTGTGGAATTTCCTTCCACATGACTGCTTCACCGACGGCTACAATCTCCAGGAGTTTAAATGTAAGGTCAATAGACATCTAACAAACTAACTCGCATCCATTCATTCAAACACTCTTCCTACCCACCCATCTATCTATCACCCACCTTCTGACATTTCCTATATCTAACCACTCTTTCTATTTACCTTCCCCTATGTAGCCCCAAGCGCAATAGTGGCAGTGGAATGCCTTGCTTGGGGTGAAATGATTAAAAAAATGCTCAAAGCATTAATTGTAATTATATAAAGTGTATGAACAATAACAAGAAATACATACTTTGTACAGACGTTGAAAGTGTCTGATTAATCATTAAAATGTCTTTCATTTTCTGCATAAGATTGTGTTAAAGCTTTTGAGGTAAGTTGTAATGTTCTTTGTCGCTAGAAGATTTATCAGTGTCATAGGTAATTTGTATGAGGAATAATATTGATAGAAGATTGGTGAAAATGTCTGAGTTCGTGAGTACGATCACCTTTGTAAAGTTCAGAAGAATGATTTTGTAAGAGAAGGTGAGTTGGTCTTAATGTTTTACAAGTTATGCGTGTGAAGATTCTTGTGCCAACTGTAATAATTTGTACAAGTGTTATTTAAAGAAATAAAAGGCATCTATTTGCGTCTTGCAATTAGTGCGGATGTGTGCGAGAATTGCTTGATATTGAAGAACGCGAACCCCGCAATAGCATGCTGCTGTGTACTGCCTTGCTTGTGAACTGCCGCCAACTGTCTGTGAGTGTACCACGTGTCTGCTATAGATACATCCTGTAAAAAACCGGGAAAGCAAGATTATCACGTGATTGTCGCGTGTATATATGTACAATGAGTGAATGTAGCTGTGTGGAAATACCCGTGACTCTCAAACGGATGCCTGCTAGGAACGAGAACCAACAGCTATTTACAAAGTCAAGAGTTATGTCCCTTAGAGTCTTGGTATTTACCTGAGCCCCCCCCCCCCACAAAAGCGGGATGTGACTGGTATTTTTTTAATCGTTTCACTCCAAGCAAGACGGTGCCGCCAGTGATGCGCATTGGGAGGGGCTACATGAGAGAGTAAAACTTTATGTAGGAGGAGAGTGAAGACGAACTAGTTACAGTGGGTGTCAGAGAAAGGGCAAGAGAAATATGGGAAGACAGTTGCGAAGGTAGAGAGAAAGAAAAAGAACAAGATATACGGGGTGATGTAGAAAAGACCGGAGTCAAGTGGATAAGAGATGGAAATTGACACTGCATTTAAATCCCTGGAGGTTGTAGCTGTCAGGAAAGCAAGTATATAGAAGGGAGTTCAGCAGGTGGTAAGTGCGAGAAAAGAAGCTGTTGGAGTAGAATTATCGGCTGCATTTGGTTGATCTAACTGTAAATGGGTGTGACCTTGTTGTCAGTCTTGTTGCAGGAATAAATTCTTGAGGAAGGGGCCCCAGTGACCTAAGTTCGTCGGAGCAGAAACCATCAAAATATTGGTAGAAAAGACAGAAAGAAGCTGTGGAATCATGTGCATTTCCATACAATTCATCTACATCCGCACTCACACATCTACATACACACACACGCGACCATCACTTGATATTCTTATGCTTTCCCGCGTTTTCCCGGGACTTGTAAAAAGTGAAGACACACGTGTTACGACACAGCAGTTTCAGTTCGAGTAACAAGCAAGGCAGTTGGCAGTTTCAGCTGCCCGCGATAGCGCCATTCTGTCGCAGAGTCGCCTTCCTAAATCTCATCTAATTCGCTCTCACACACCTGCACTAATTGCAGGACGCAATTAGTTGCCATTTATTTCTTTAACTAACATGTGCACAAAATATTACAGTTGGAACAGTTACATTTTTCTTTGAACAATTTTAACTACAAAGCTGCATGCATTTTTCTCAATGAACTATTTTCTTCTCACAAATATGTTATAATGTTCAATTAACGAAATTTCACTTATATTTATCTTCTAACAATTTTGTCATTCTGTTAATAAATCTTTGCTTTAATGCAGAAACGAAACATTTTATCATTCCATATTTCAACATCTAACCTTCAAATTTCTGATATTTAAATTGTGGGGACTTCGGACGTGTTTGGGCACAAGGCCAATTTACCAAGCATCACCGAGGCCTCTACATCTGGTATATTTAAAACAGAAATTTTATTGATTAGATTATAAAATTTTGAGAGTTTGTTTAATTTTTAAATTTTTTCACCATTTTTGGGTGATCGACAGATTTGTAAACAAAAGTTAATTTTCGGTTTTAAAATTCTTGCGAGAATAATATAAATAATAAAAATATATATCCGTAACACATTAATTTTTAGAAAATTATCAAATTTAATGTTAAATTAGTCTGATTTACACAAGTATTACTTATCTATAGCATGAAATTTAGAATAAAACTATTTTAAAACACAGAGTTGACCTTTCTAATCTTTGTGGGGTACAGAACACCCGCATTAAAAGGGAGAATTTAATGCGGAATATCCTATCCACAAAATAAACACAAATTTCAAGAAAAGACAATGCAATAAGAAATGTTTGTAGAAAATTAGAAAATCTTATATTTAATAACATACATTTAGAATAAACAATTTGTACATTTGTTTATGTTTTGTGTGATAGAAAAATGCCTTTTAGTTTTAAGCGAATGTGGTTTTAACAAAAAAGTGTCTGTGTTTCGCTGTCTTTAATTCGACAGAGTAATGTCTGTTTCTTTTTTTTTTCTTTTTGTGTCCGCCGCTGAGTAGGTAGAAAGGAAAAGGGGTAATCAATTTAAGGTGAAAAAGAGTGTCAGTGAGAAATAACAGATAAGGGGGAAAAGGCTCAAACAGAAATAGTAGTAAGTAGCAGAATGCGTATATGTAAAAAAGATTAATCAGGCTATTAATAAAGTCTCTGTTTCTTTCCTTTTTTAAAGGTTGGCGACAGAGTGAAAAAGGAAGGTGAAACAATAAAGAAAATTGTATTTATCGGAGGTTAGTTTTTAGGAGTTAGTTGAAGATGTTTTATTATTGTTTTTGTTTCTTTGACGGCGAGTGAGTGAAGAGGAAGGTTAGTTTTTAGGAGTCAATTGAAGATGTCTTGTTGTTTTTCTTTCTTTTTTTTTAGTGTCCGGTTGAGTTTGCGACGGACCTGTTTTGTCGGTTCTCTGGTCTCTCTGATCCCTGCGCTCTCCTGACGTTTTTTTTTTCAGTCAAGGAACGTGGTTAAGTAGTGGAATTTAGTCATGTGACCGGATCGAACAGCATACCTATTTTCTAGGTGTTAAAAAACTTTGGCCGGGGAAATAGACCAATTTGCTATTTCCTATCCAATCAGAATCCAGAATTTTAATTTTCACACTAACTTGTGAAATTTGCCTTAGTCTGGGTTTTTCCAAAATGTCTTCAGTCATACTGATCCATTTTTGCGGGTGCGCAATTTTACTTTTGCGTTTTAGTTAATTGTTGGATGATATAGGATTTGTATTCTATATATTTCCACCGTAATTAAGTGTATTGACAGATACAAGATAAAATAAGCGTATGGCGATCACAAATGACACAATTGTATAAAATTTATCCGGTCATGAGAAGAAACCCTGAAACACATGACCTTTTAATTTACACATAGAAATTACCATACAACAAACAAAACAAAATAAAAAAAAACTTCAAATATGCACACAAAAAATTGAAAATTATTTTAAAAACACGATGGCTAAATAATTTACATTAAACTTTTCAATTAGTAAATATAATCTTCACTATGTAACCTACCTGCCTAACGTCTATATGAATTGGAAATATTTAAAAAATATTTTAAAAACTTTATAAATTATTATAATTAAAAAACAAAAAAACAAAAATGAAAATAATTCTTTTAAAATTTCATTGATAATCGAATTTTTTTTCTTCAGACTCTAAATGTCTGATTTTTATAGTATTTATTAAAGCAATTAAAAGATTATCTAATTAAATAATGCCATAGTTTTATTGCATTTTTTTATTTTACTATTCGTAATAGATTTTCGATAAAAGGGGCTAAGGTAGCTCCACTCATTTTCGATATCTAAATTTTAAATTGAATTTCTAAAAATAAAAAAAAATTCTTGAAACGTTTGTTTTAGTTTTAATTGAATGCTAAATGATTAAATTTACTATTTCCAGGAAGCAAAATACTTGTGTATTTCAAACAGAAATTATATTGATTAGAATAAAATTAAAAAAAAAAATTTTCCACCATTTTTAAGCAATCGACTCATTTGTAAACAAAAGTTAATTTTCGGTTTTAAAATTTTTGCAAAAATAAAATATACATCTGTGATACATTATTTTTGAAAAATTAGCAAATTTAATGTTAAATTAATCTGATTTACACAAATATTACTTATTTATAGCATTAAATTTAAAATAAAACTATTTTAAAGTTCAGAGTTGACCTTTCTAACCTTTCCGCCGTACGTGTTGACAGATTTGTCAATTTGTTGATAGATGCAAGAAAAGTATGGCAACCACAAGTGATATAATTGTACAATTTTTTCCTCTAAGGGGAAGAAAAACCTGAAACATTTGACCATTTAATTTACACCTAGAAATTACCATATAAAAAAAATCAAATACGCAAAAGAAAAAAAAAAGAAAAGAAAAATTACTTCAAAAATAGGAAAGCACGACGATTTGTATTAAACTTTTTAATTTTCGATTAGTAAATATAATCTTTGCTTAATAAGTTTTTAAATTAACCCCAACAAATCTTTGAAGTATTTTAAAATTATTTTTGAAATTTTATAAATTATTATAATAAAAACAAAATGAAAACAATTCTTTTAAAATTTCATTATTAATCGAAAAAATTTTTTTCAAGCTATAATGTCCTTACTTTATATTATTTATTCAAGCAATTAAAAGCTTATCAAATTAAATAATGTTCATAGTTATACTGCATTTTTTACTTTATTATTGGGAGCAGATTTTCTGAAATAAAGGGATAATTTTTCCAAAAAATAATAGACGATTTACATTCCCCTATAAGTCCTGCGTTTAACTAATAAAACCAATTATCGTAACAAAATATAATTTCTTATAATTTCATGAACTTACGTCGAGGGTGGGTTGTAGTGAACAAAACAAATTCTAGATTTAAAAATTCAAATGCTAAGCACTGAATCATTAATTTTGTTAGAAATAAACGAGTTTTCTCGAACTTACACACAAATCTCGCGAAATTTCACACCTCGATGCGAAAACTAGGAACCATCTAAAAACAAAATAGAAAGGCCAGAGTCACACCCGGGAGTGAATTCCCAAATAACCTACAAACAATATAAAAGATGGGATAAGTTTGACCGTCGCCAGAGAGTTAAGATATAACATGTCTCTCGACAAACGTCAAGCGATCGTTATTATTATTGTCTCTATCTTTCTCTCTCACCTCCTTCCTTTTCACCATTCACCCTGAACGATTACTTCAAAGACACTCCTATCAAAGATAACGCTCATACATACATACATACATACATACATACATACATACATACGTTCCTGTCTACGTACACATAAACTCACTCTTGCAAGGACTACTACGAACTCTTGATACCCTTAACTTCTCAATACTGTTTTCTCATTGAACATTAACTTCTACTAATTCATGTTGTTCTTTTCCATTAATAAACTTCTATTAAACATGCAAAAGGTACACTTCTATTCATCCACATATCCACACATTCTAATCTACAACCTTCTGATGATAGCAAATGATCCTAAGTCGTAAGGAGTTCAGTTATGTTTGACACAAAGCCGATATAATAAACATTAACCATCTCCAAACTTCTACAGGGTAACAGATCTAAAAAAATATTTTTACAAAAATTTTGAAAAAATAATAATTTTAAAAATAATTTCACTCAAACCAAAACAAGACTTTTTACCAAAATTTCGAACGTGTTAGAAGAGATTAAAAATTTATTTTTTCTAATAATTAAAAAATGATTTGATCTTTCCTCTTAATAATAATATGAACATTTTGATGGGAAAAGTTCGTTTTTATTAAGTTTTGGTCTTTTTTTATTTATACTGTTCTGTTTTTTTCAGCGATTTAGTGGAGGTACATAAACGATCACATTTAGCTATTTTAATAGCAAAACGATGAGACCTAGTTGATAATCTAGCAATATGCTTAAATTCATTCAATTGAAGTACCAAGGGTAAGAGCTTGTTAAATACTTTAAAATCTTTTGGATATTGATTATATTAGCTATATATTTAATGCGTGATTTGATATCATTATTTGCTTGCTTAAATAATTCATTACGAAATCTAGCATTAAATTTATCTCGCGTTATAAAAGAAAATAATTTAAGATTTAATAAAGAATTCTGTCAATTTTCTTTATACTAAAGTAACCGAAGAAAATTGTTCCACATGGTATTCTCAGCATCCTCCTGTAGAACCACATTTCTGCTGCCTCAAGACTCTCCTTCACTTTTGAAGAGATCGTCCAACATTCGCTGCTATAACCAGAAGGACAGCCCGGCACTCTTTTCTTTGTTTCCAATGAAATTTTCCTGTCTCTCAGAACTCTGCTTAGTTTTTGAAATGCATCCTTGGCTATGCCAATGCGTCTTCAGATCTCAGTGTCGCACTTTCCATCCTCTATCAGAATGCTTTCCAGGTATTTAAATTTCTTTACTTGTTTTATTTTAGTTTCTTCGACCTGTAGTTAGCACTTTGGGGTTTTGTTTTTGCTGATGACCATACATTCAGTTTTCTTGAAGTTTATGCTCAGTCCTTTGTTTTCGCTTTCTGTTCCTATCTTCTGTAAGAGGTCCTGCATTTTCATTTCTGTGTCTGCTATCGGCACTGTGTCATCCGCATATCTTATTGATGTGGCCTTGGTTTAAGACCACTCAGAGAATAACACGAACGCAAGCGGTTTGGCTAGATACAATACAAGTATTCAACAATTGTATTGTATTCAACAATACAAAGTACAGAACAACATATCATACATAAGATGGTATAGCGCCGGCCGAGTCTTGCCGTATCGCGATAGTGCTACCCCTCCACTACGCGACTCAATTCTCAGCTTTGGCTTTGGGTGAGTTCATTCTGATTTGTGGGTAATCCTCCCACAACACTTATATTGTTGAGATTGTGGCCGCCAATGACGAATCCTGGCAAGGACTTTATCTCTTTCAGAATTGTTTCGCTGTACAGGTTGAGTAAATCTGGTGAGAAAACACATCCTTGTTTTACGCTCCTTTCTATTTTTGTATACTTGCTGAATTCATTTTCTGTCCGTATGTAAGTGGTTTGTTGCCAATATAGGTTCTTGATTATCCTAATGTCTTTCCCTAAAAATGTCGTGGTTGCTGAGCATCTCTCTCAAGTCTTTGTGGCCTACTTTGTCAAATGCCTTTGCATAGTCTATAAAGCACAGATGCAGGTTCTTCTACATTTCTATTGCTCTTTCAGATAGCATTCTGAGCAGGAATATCGCTGTCCTTGTTCTGGTATCTTTAACAAAGCCACACTGTTCTTGTTCTGTCTCTGGCCCGATTCTGTTGCGCACTCTGTTCATCAGAATCCGAACGATGATTTTTGTTATGTGACTCATTAAGCTGATTGTTCAGTGGAGTTCACATTCCTTTGCACCTAGCTTCTTATGTAGTGCTATAAAAATTGATCTGCTTAGGTCTTCTGGTATATTGCCACTGTTGTAGATTTCGTTTATTATTTCTGTGATCCTGTCAAGAAACAGGACAATTTTGCTAGAAACTAGGAAGAGAGTACTGGATTGCTACGTGCTGTCCGTCCTTCAATATGGCAGTGAATGCTGGACAATACCATCAAAGATGTAGGAAAAACTTGAAGCAAACTGAAATGTTGTTCTACAGAAGCATACTGGATATAAAGTGGGGAGCCGTTTCATATTACAATCTATATATAAACTGACCCCTCACTTTGTGGTCACAGCAGTTTCTATACATTTATATTCCTGAGATCCAAAAGCACAAGTATGCATTCCAGGAGCTGAGAAATGTATTAAGAAACAAGACAATTTCGCTAAAAACAAAGAAGAGAGTACTGGATTGCTACGTGATGTCTGTCCTTCAATATGGCAGTGAATACTGGACAATACCATCAAAGATGAAGGAAAAACTTGAAGCAACTGAAATGTTGTTCTACCGAAGGATGCTGCAAATATCACGGATCAAGCATGTGAGCAATGATGAGGTCTTTGAAATGATGGAAACAAAAAGGAAATTAATACTGAGCATCAGAAAGAGACAGCTGAAGTTCCTGGGACATGCAATGAGGAAGCGGGGGGCGGTCTTGTAGAATCTGATACTAACAGGCCAGATAGAGGGGAAAAGAGACAGGATAACATATTTGAAGGACCTAATCAGGTGGATGACGGAACGAGGGTTGCATGGTGTAACAGGAGAAGGCGTGCTCAGAACCACCAGGGATAGGGAAACGTGGAAAGCCATGATCGCCTACGTCTTGAAGAGGCAGGGCACGTAGAAGAAGAAGAAGAAGAAGAAGAAGAAGAAGAAGAAGAAGAAGAAGAAGAAGATCCTGTCAACGTCAAAGCCGTCTAAGGCTGTCATCATCTCTATTACAACATCGTCTGGTCCTGCTGCTTAGTTCCTGTTCAGTTTGGCCAGTGCAGCTTCTATTTCGGATTTTAATATTTTTGGTCCGTCGATATTCCTGTGTACTGCTGGTTGCTCTTTCTTGTCGTGGAAGAGAACTCTGGTATCCTAATCTCATCGCTTCTGTCAAAATGTTCACTCTACGCGTCATGTTATCGTCTCTTGGAACGAGGCAAGTAAACCAGTCACTATGCTGTGATTTGATTTGATTTGTTTGTTTAACGGCATGTCAAATCTTTGATTTTCATGGGAGTTTTGAAATAAAAAATAATATTATAGGTATTGTTGATAATTTTATATATTATTGCTAATTTTTATATAAAAATATATTGCTGGTATTTTACTATCTAAACTTATTTATAAATGGAACATTGTGTGTGTGTGTGTGTGTGTGTGTGTGTGTCCGTTACCTATAGACTCCGAAACGGCTGAACCGATTTTCTTGAAAATTTACACAGTTGTACTATAAGCATCTGCGAGTGTTCTTAGCTATGTTTTGTGCCGAGGTACCCCCGATAAATATCGAAAATCGATAATCGAAAAAATCGGGTTATAAAAGGAGTGGTCCGATTTTAATCAAATTTGATACACTCATAGACAAAGACATAAGAAACGATATTCAGAAGTTTCAAGGTTGCAGTTCTTACAATAGTGCAGAAAATCGATTATATATATATATATATATATATATATATATATATATATATATATATATATCAAAGACAAGATGTTTGTGTGTGTGTCTGTTTATCTGCCTGTATGTCTGTATTTTTTTTTCAGCCCTTTTATTTTAGTTTTTACTTCTGGTTTGGCTCTAAGTAGGTATAATTGTAGTTCTTAGTCTTAGCCACGATACCATTTACTCAGAGGACTTATTTAGCCTTCAAAATTCAGTTTACGATGAAAAAAACTTATTTGATATCGATACCAGGAAATCAAAATTTGACTTATATCCATTCATTTTTCTTTCACTCTACGGTTTCGCTTTAACTGGAAACAACTATTGCTTTTTAGTCTTTCGTGCCAACGTCCAAAGAGTCTGAGCTCCAGGACCATGGATTAGTTTTAAACCTTTCATTACACTCGGGCAACGCCGAGCTATACTGCTAGTAAAAATAGAGTTTTATATTTTCATCATGTGCTTTATTTGGTGGATCTAAGAACAACGTGCGTATTTCGTTTTTTAAATTTTAGATTTTCTACGCTTAACCAGAAAATTGTAGTATGTGATCCACATGAGAAAATACCAGAAGTCAGAATCGACTTTTATGTCTATCAGGTATTTTGATCTAAGAAGAGTTGAACTGTGATAACTTAATACGTGCTGGGTTTAACCTATTACAAAATAAATTCCTCAGAATGTTTTCGAGCCGGAAGAGTTGACCTCGGAGATAACCTCAAAAGCACTAAGGGCAGAATTAAACCTCGGGGGATATCAGTGGGAGCACCATCATAAACAAAGAAATGAAGCCAGCTGAATTTACAATATACACAAAAAAATAGCAAGGAGTTATATAATTGCTCGCCCTACAAAGGGAAAGATTCCCCTACAAACTCGCAAATTGATTAAACGTTCGAAGAAAGCCCGAAACCGAATACCCCCGAGTCGGCCGATAATAATTTGACAAAGTCCAGAAGTAAATAAATAACTGTTTTACGTAACCAAAATTTAATTTAGGGCTCTTATCAGACGTTGCTAACATTACAAAATAGCAAATCTAATATGATAGATTACAGAACTAGATTTGAACACCCCCATTTGTTTTTTTTTATTATTGATTGTATCTACAGCCCTAACCCTCAAAGTAGGAGGTACCACATTCCATGGGTGCAGTGGAAGGATACAAGAAGCACTGTGATAAATAAAGCTCAGTAGTCAGAAATAAAGACGTGGTAGATGGTGACAGAGTGGCATTAAAAGCAAGTATAATAATTTATTTTTTCTACAAAATCTATATGACAAATTTTTGGTCACTTACACTTAAGAAGCATAATAAATATTATGCAAATCTGTTCCTGAGCCTTCTCTTAGTCTTTCACCGACTGGCCCTGCTTATATAAGCCTGTGAACGGAACTTCCTAACTTCCGGCCAAGAAGTACTTGACTCCGAAATATATAATTAATCTTCCTTATTTTCTTTTATTCAGTGAGCATCCACTTTAAAAATGTTACTTTTATATTTTACTACTCGTCATAATAACATCAATCACTTCAGACTCAAATAAGATTATTTAATATCCACTTGAATTCGTGCTTTCTAAAGTGTCACAATAAGAGTTATAGTTTTATGATTTTATTTTGATTTTGTTATCCAAAGCCTCTGAATATTCAATCTTAATTTAATTGCTGTATATATGTTTGTGAGTGTGTTAGTTCTTGGTAACGACTGAGAAAGACGAGAACCTATTCTTTCTTTATGATCTCTAACTCCTTTCAGGATCATAGCCCTCCACAACTTCATATTTTTCTTAGCAATAATTGCTGTTTATTATTCTTCACACTACCTAATTTTTCATCGATTTACACAAGACACTTTATCTGAGAGAAAATGGTCCAGCATTCATTGTCACATAGTAGGTGAACTGATATCACACAGCAGTTCAGTACTCGTTTCTTTGACTCTAACGAAAATTTTCTGTCTTAATTCTTTGTCTTGGCATCCTTTGTTATTCCAATTTTAGATTTCGGTGTCAAATTTTCTGTCGTCAATTAAAACACTTCCCAGATATTTAAATTGTACTTGTTTAACTCGTCTGCTAAAACACTTCTTATATAGTTAAATTTAAAGGTGGTATCCTACCGGTTGGTGCGATCGATTCTTAAAATTATAAAAGCTTAGCAAACCGGTTGTTGGATTATCCGAAAATAATTCCATATATTAATAGCCGATATATAATAGTTAAAGTATAATTTATACCATTGCAGGAAGTTTTATGGAGATTTAACGTGGGTTTTCTGTTATGAACATATTTTTCCTGACAAAAGAAATATTCTTGAATTTAAAAATGTGGCAAATCATCTAATGCTTTTAATAGGTATTCCGTTGAATCTTTGGGATGGAAGCGATTCTGCCCGAATGTGGCTAAGAAATAATAAAACAACTGATGAAACTAGAGTAAAAAATATCATAGTTTTGAACATGAAATATGATGAGAGCAGAATTTTAATTTCGAAATAACTTAATAAATAAATGTTTTCTATTAAATTATCAAAATAGTTTAATTCTTTTTCATACGATAAAGTAACTTATTTCCATTGTCAGATTGAAACGAAAATAAGCAGAATAGGTCCCTAAAGATAACCTGCATTTACAGAATCGATTCCTTGAAATTTGATATGCTATTATTAAATTTTTATACTTGTTTAATATTGATATCACCAATTGATAACTTCCATCATGGACTGTCGCTTTTGCAGAAAACCATATATTCCATCTTCTTACAATTCATGTTTAATCCTTTCTGTCGACTTATTTCACAACCTTCTGTAGAAGTTCCGATAGTCTCCTTTCTGTGTTTGCTATTAACATAGTATCATTGGCGTATCTTATGTTGTTTAGATTGTGACCGCCAAAAATAAAAACTGGTAAAACTTTTAGTATCACCGGCGTATCTTATGGTGTTTAGATTGTGACCGCCAGTAATAAATCCTGGTAAAACTTTTAGTATCACCGGCGTATCTTATGATGTTTAGGTTGTGACCGCCAGTAATAAATCCTGGTAAAAGTTTTAGTATCACCGGCGTATCTTATGATGTTTAGGTTGTGACCGCCAGTAATAAATCCTGGTAAAACTTTTAGTATCACCGGCGTATCTTATGTTGTTTAGATTGTGACCGCCAGTAATAAATCCTGGTAAAACTTTTAGTATCACCGGCGTATCTTATGTTGTTTAGATTGTGACCGCCAAAAATAAATCCTGGTAAAACTTTTAGTATCACCGGCGTATCTTATGTTGTTTAGATTGTGACCGCCAGTAATAAATCCTGGTAAAACTTTTAGTATCACCGCCGTATCTTATGTTGTTTAGATTGAGACCGCCAGTAATAAATCCTGGTAAAACTTTTAGTATCACCGGCGTATCTTATGTTGTTTAGATTGTGACCGCCAGTAATAAATCCTGGTAAAACTTTTAGTATCACCGGCGTATCTTATGTTGTTTAGATTGTGACCGCCAGTAATAAATCCTGGTAAAATTTTAGTATCATCGGCGTATCTTATGTTGTTTAGATTTTGATCGCCAACAATAAATCCTGGTAAAACTTTTAGTATCACCGGCGTATCTTATGGTGTTTAGATTGTGACCGCAAGTAATAAATCCTGGTAAAACTTTTAGTATCACCGGCGTATCTTATGTTATTTAGATTGTGACCGCCAGTAATAAATCCTGGTAAAACTTTTAGTATCATTGGCGTATCTTATGTTGTTGAGATTGTGACCGCCAGTAATAAATCCTGGTAAAACTTTTAGCATCATCGGCGTATCTTATGTTGTTAAGATTGTGACTGCGAAGAATAAATCCTGGTAAAACATTTAGTATCATTGGCGTATCTTATGGTGTTTAGATTGTGACCGCCAAAAATAAAATCTGGTAAACTTTTAGTATCATCGGCGTATCTTATTTTGTTAAGATTGTGACCGCCAATAATAAATCCGGGTAAAAGGTTCAGTATCATCGGCGTATGTTATGGTGTTTAGATTGTGACCGCCAGTAATTAATCCTGGTAAAACTTTTAGTATCACCGGCGTATCTTATGTTGTTTAGATTGTGACCGCTAGTAATAAATCCTGGTAAAACTTTTAGTATCATCGGCGTATCTTATGTTGTTTAGATTGTGAACGTCAAAAATAAAAACTGGTAAAACTTTTAGTATCACCGGCGTATCTTATGATGTTTAGATTGTGACTGCCAATGATAAATCCGAGCAAAAGGTTCAGTATGATCGGCGTATCTTATGGTGTTTAGATTTTGACCGCCAGTAATAAATCCTGGTAAAACTTTTAGTATCATCGGCGTATCTTATGGTGTTTAGATTGTGACCGCCAAAAATAAAACCACGTAAAACTTTTGTATCATCGGCGTATCTTACGTTGTTTAGATTGTGACCGCGTAAAATAAAACCAGGTAAAACTTTGTATCATCGGCGTATCTTACGTTGTTTAGATTTTGACCGCCAATAATAAACCCGGTAAACTTTTAGTATCATTGGCGTATCTTATGTTGCTAAAATTGTGACCGCCAAAAATAAAATCTGGTAAAACTTTTAGTATCATCGGCGTATCTTATGTTGTTTAGATTGTGACCGCCAATGATAAATCTGCGTAAAACTTTTGGTATCTTATGTTGTATAGATTTTGATCGCCAATAATAAATTCGGGTAAAACTTTTAGTATCACCGGCGTATCTTATGTTGTTTAGATTTTGATCGCCAACAATAAATCCTGGTAAAACTTTTAGTATCATCGGCGTATCTTATGTTGTTTAGATTGTGACCGCCAAAAATAAAATCTGGTAAAACTTTTGGTATCATCGGCGTATCTTATGTTGTTTAAATTTTGATAGCCAACAATAAATGATGGTAAAACTTTCAGTATCACCGGCGTATCTTATGGTGTTTAGATTTTGACCGCCAATAATAAACTCGGGTAAACTTTTAGTATCATTGGCGTATCTTATGTTGCTAAGATTGTGACCGCCAAAAATAAAATCTGGTAAAACTTTTAGTATCATTGTGCTATCTTATGTTGTATAGATTTTGATCGATATCTATTTTATCCTGGTAAAAGCTTTAGTATCATCGGCGTATCTTATGTTGTTAAGATTGTGACCGCAAATAATAAAACCTGGTAAAACATTTAGTATCATTGGCGTATCTTATGTTGTTTAGATTGTGACCGCCAAAAATAAAAACTGGTAAAACTTTTAGTATCATCAGCGTATCTTATGTTGTTTAGATTTTGATAGCCAACAATAAATCATGGTAAATCTTTTAGTATCACCGGCGTATCTTATGGTGTTTAGATTGTGACCGCCAAAAATAAAACCTTGTATACTTTTAGTATCATCGGCGTATCTTATTTTGTTCAGATTGTGACCGACACTAATAAATCCATCGGCGTATCTTATGTTGTTAAGATTGTGACTGCGAAGAATAAATCCGGGTAAAACATTTAGTATCATTGGCGTATCTTATGGTGTTTAGATTGTGACCGCCAAAAATAAAATCTGGTAAACTTTTAGTATCATCGGCGTATCTTATTTTGTTCAGATTGTGACCGACACTAATAAATCCATCGGCGTATCTTATGTTGTTTAGATTGTGACCGCCAATAATAAATCCTGGTAAAACTTTTAGTAACATCGGCGTATCTTATGTTGTTAAGATTGTGACCGCCAAAAATAAATCCGGGTAAAACTTTTAGTATCATCGGCGTATCCTATGTTGTTTAGATTGTGACCGCCAGTAATAAATCCTGGTAAAACTTTTAGTATCATCGGCGTATCTTATGTTGTTTAGATTGTGACCGCCAGTAATAAATCCTGGTAAAACTTTTAGTATCACCGGCGTATCTTATGGTGTTTAGATTGTGACCGCCAGTAATAAATCCTGGTAAAACTTTTAGTATCAGCGGCGTATCTTATGTTGTTTAGATTTTGATCGCCAACAATAAATCCTGGTAAAACTTTTAGTATCATCGGCGTATCTTATGTTGTTTAGATTGTGACCGCCAAAAATAAAACCTTGTATACTTCTAGTATCATCGGCGTATCTTATTTTGTTCAGATTGTGACCGCCACTAATAAATCCTGGTAAAACATTTAGTATCATCGGCGTATCTTATGTTGTTAAGATTGTGACTGCGAAGAATAAATCCGGGTAAAACATTTAGTATCATTGGCGTATCTTATGGTGTTTAGATTGTGACCGCCAAAAATAAAATCTGGTAAACTTTTAGTATCATCGGCGTATTTTATTTTGTTAAGATTGTGACCGCCAATAATAAATCCGGGTAAAAGGTTCAGTATCATCGGCGTATGTTATGATGTTTAGATTGTGACCGCCAGTAATAAATCCTGGTAAAACCTTTAGTATCATCGGCGTATCTTATGTTGTTTAGATTGTGACCGCCGGCAATAAATCCTGGTAAAACTTTTAGTATCACCGGCGTATGTTATGTTGTTTAGATTTTGATCGCCAACAATAAATCCTGGTAAAACTTTTAGTATCACCGCCGTATCTTATGTTGTTTAGATTGTGACCGCCAGTAATAAATCCTGGTAAAACTTTTAGTATCATCGGCGTATCTTATGTTGTTTAAATTTTGATAGCCAACAATAAATGATGGTAAAACTTTTAGTATCACCGGCGTATCTTATGTTGTTTAGATTGTGACTGCCAATAATAAATCCGGGTAAAAGGTTCAGTATGATCGGTGTATCTTATGGTGTTTAGATTTTGACCGCCAATAATAAACTCGGGTAAACTTTTAGTATCATTGGCGTATCTTATGTTGCTAAGATTGTGACCGCCAAAAATAAAACCTTGTAAAACTTTTGTATCATCGGCGTATCTTATGTTGTTTAGATTTTGACCGCCAATAATAAACCCGGGTAAACTTTTAGTATCATTGGCGTATCTTATGTTGCTAAGATTGTGACCGCCAAAAATAAAATCTGGTAAAACTTTTAGTATCATTGTGCTATCTTATGTTGTATAGATTTTGATCGCCAATAATTAATCCTGGTAAAAGCTTTAGTATCATCGGCGTATCTTATGTTGTTAAGATTGTGACCGCAAATAATAAAACCTGGTAACACATTTAGTATCATTGGCGTATCTTATGTTGTTCAGATTGTGACCGCCAATAATAAATCCTGGTTAAACTTTTAGTATCACCGGCGTATCTTATGGTGTTTAGATTTTGATCGCCAACAATAAATCCTGGTAAAACTTTTAGTATCACCGGCGTATCTTATGTTGTTTAGATTGTGACCGCCAGTAATAAATCCGGGTAAAAGGTTCAGTATCATCGGCGTATGTTATGGTGTTTAGATTGTGACCGCCAGTAATTAATCCTGGTAAAACATTTAGTATCATCGGCGTATCTTATGTTGATAGGATTGTGACCGCCAATAATAAATCCTGGTAAACTTTTAGTATCATCGGCGTATCTTATGTTGATAGGATTGTGACCGCCAATAATAAATCCTGGTAAACTTTTAGTATCATCGGCGTATCTTATGTTGATAGGATTGTGACCGCCAATAATAAATCCTGGTAAACTTTTAGTATCATCGGCGTATCTTATGTTGATAGGATTGTGACCGCCAATAATAAATCCTGGTAAACTTTTAGTGTCATCGGCGTATCTAATGTTGTTATGATTGTGACCGCCAATAATATATCCTGGTAAAACTGCTAGTTCTCTTAGTATTGCCTCACTGTATAATTTAAATAAATCCAGCGAGAAGATACAAGCTTGTTTTCCGCTCTTTTCTACTTTCCTATGCTTACTCATGTTCTATTCATATTTAGGCCTTTTGCCTCCAGTATTTATTCTTGGTTATTCTAATGTCTTTCACAAATAATTCAATTTTTCCTGGCAGTTCAGCTACATATTTGTGTCATACTTTAATAGCTACTGTTTAAAGTCAGTCAGTTGAATGCCATACGTGATACACGCTTGGGCGATCATGTCTCGAAAGAGCCATGACTGACTGGGCAGAACATTATCCCGCAGTAGGTTGCCATTGCTTTCTGCGGTAGACTGGTCGCCGACCAAGGCTATAGAACCCAATCTGTCCTGTTATTTAACCCATAACTGGAAGGAATAGGCGGATTAATACCTTTCCGAAGGGTATTTGCACGTAAGTGAATGCAATGAATTCAGCTGGAATTCGAACTCCCTGATTTCTCGTTCCGAACTGATATCCAATAAAGTACTCGAACGTTAACAAAACATGAACTTTCTTTAGATAGTTCATCTACAATTTTCATTATGTATAGCAATTTATTCGAAAGTCAAAAATATACAATGAAAAGACAGACATTCTACGTTGAATTTAACAAAACTTGTTCCTCCTAATATTTATATTTGTGTGGTGTGTGTGTGTGTGTGTGTGTGTGAGAGAGAGAGAGAGAGAGAAAGAAAGAAAAAGATGAACAGTCACTCTTGATGATGAAAGTTTTGAAAACGCTCGCTCAACCGCAATCTTTTTTTATAACATTTTTTATGTTCAAGAGAGAGGATATTTTGAAATAACAATTTTCAAACATCATCAACCCGTTTCTACATTCTGCAGTAAATACATATTATCTTATATCGTAAACTTACCTCTTTAAAATATCGATCTTAGTTTTTAGTGGAATAATTTAAAAAAATATTAGTTTGCCTAGGTCATCGATCCTGGGTCAGTCAGTTAAGTACCATACGTGATACACGCTTGGGCGATCATGTCTCGAAAGAGACATGACTGACTGGGCAGAAGATTATCCCGCAGTAGATTGGTTGCCAGCCAAGGCTATAGAACCCAATCTGTTTTATTATTTCACCCATAAATGGAAGGAAGAGACGGATTAATACCTTTCCCAAGGGTATTTGCGCGTAAGTGAATGCAATGAATTCAACTGGAATTTGAATTCGGTTCCCCGATTTCTCGTTCCAAGCCGATATCCACTGCACCACAACGCACATCCCGATCCTGGGTAGAATTCTAAAAATCAAATACTAATTTTCAAATTTTACCAATTTTGAGACGATAGTCTTTCACCTTATTTAGCAATATTGTCACGTTAGCACATAACAATCATGTTTTAGTTTAATAATTGCATTTAGTTATGTATTACCCATAAAACACTTTAAGATATTATTAAATCAATTCTAATTAAAATTATAACCGTAAAGGTTGATAAATTCATTAAATTGTGGTGAGTAGATAGGTGGTAGTAAAGCATATTGGAATATACCCTTTCGTCTTTACAAATAGTTACAGAAAAACTTTCTCCCTTTTAATACATACATCATTTCCCCATTTTTATTCTTCAATATTTCTAGTAACTTAGATATTAACCCAGACATAGCTTATGTGGTCAACTGACGTCATGCAAAAATCAATCGATGACTAATGCTCGCGCCAAAATTAAATCAGAAACGCGTAAGCCTTAAGAAAATATAAGAACAGTGAACACATGCATAACCTCTTTAGTTGGTACCGGTTCGCCCACCGGGTGCGTGGACTCCGCGGCAGACGTTGGAAATTCAATCAACACACCAGCCATCCAAAGGAAGATAAATCATAAATAATCTTTACAAAAAGAATATACAAAGACCAAGGAATGAATTCACGAGTACAATCCACACACTCAAATACCCGGAACATAATATAACATAGCAGAAACAGTAACCTGATACTACATTCCCCCGTACACACACATGGAAGAACAAATATGCTATATTTAAATGAATATACATATACAAGGAAAAAAACCTCGTAGCCTGAACACAGGGATACGTATATAATAATGAACAGTCATATAAATACCATAATGACTTGTACAAGAAACACATCAAAGACATAAAATACAAAAAGACAGAAACGATAAACATTCACATATAGCAAAAAATGTAAACTTAAGGAGTCAGCAACAAAATAAAATGATGGTAGAGTTAACAAAACCAGGCCTTTACTCATTATCTCAACCATAAAATAAATTTAACAGAAATCATATAAATCAAGTGAGTCATCGAAGCACTCAGAGTCTCAAAATTAGTTTATAATTAGCATTTTTTTGAAAAGACTTCACTGTGTAAAAGCATAGTTTCTTGTTGTTCTTCAATATTCCGCTTGTCAAAAATGTTTTCTTTTTTAATTCTCTTCAACGCTTTGAATTTAAAATAGTCCCCCCCCCCCCTGTATTATTATGTAGCGAATCTAGTCATTGTTTTTTGACCAACTTAATGAACAAAGAAAATTAATCTTGAAAACAATTCTTTGCTGTGCAGGTCAGAATTTTGGCAAAGCTTCTTCTCAAATAATTGGGTATACTACGATGACGTCATCTCCAGACGTTTTCAATGCGCATCACATTCCCCCTTCCACGCCTCGGAATACGCATGCATTTTGTATAAAATAGGCAAGAACGTGTGTAAATCTTTTGCTGCAAATTCATCGTCGCCTCTTCCTGTGGCTCTGCTATACACTCTCCAAATGTTGAAGACAACTCAAGTTTTGTGCCTTCTTTTCATGATGATAGATGCTTCGTTTGTCGTCAGGAGTAAGTTTTTATTCTTAAATTCTTCTTCTTTTTTTTTTTTTTAAAAAAGTGTTCTATAACGTAAAATCGTACAATAAAAGAAAATATACAGAATTATTTTTCTTCGTAAATTGTACCGTAACCTTAAAAATTAATGGTGTGAATCCTAGTTAAATTGTTCAGGTGGTGAAACTTTCATTTTTTAACAAAATGCAGACGATTAATTGCTAACGTTCAAAGTTCTTTTTCGTTTGTCTTTATTCAAATGTTTCTACTGTATACATTTGGAGAACTAAAGATGTAACATTTTCAAAGCTGTAAACCAATAGAAAGACCATATAAAACCCAATAGAAAAATCCTACAAAGAAAAGAGGCGCTAAACATCTATATTCTTGTATTCACTTGCAGAAGGCCTGAGAATTGATCAATTAAATCGCTTTCTGAAAAAAAGTATAAGTCTAGAACCATTAGGATCTTTATTTGATAGAATCGGGGTTAAAGTTGAATAGATAAAGCACTTTGACAAACTTTCGATTTTATAATATCACTTATTTTTCTATGCGAATTTTCAATACGTTTAAAGTTTTTAATTTTTAGACACACCTGCTTCTTTCTTCTATAAACATATTAACGCATTTGATTTTAACTTTTGACTTTAATCCTGTCTGTATTCCCCCGAAAAATAAAAAAAATCACAGAATAGGTTCGATAAAACTGCAAAGGAATTATTGAAAACTATTCCTTTTTAAGGGTTGTATTTTAGCGACAGGTAAACTTTTTGGTAGTGTGCTGGGTGCAACAAATCGAGCTGAAATATCTGAAGTTTTAAGAAACTAGATATTTAAGATTTTACTTTGTATTAACAAAGTCAAAGAAAATTCGGTTACAGATTGTCAGTTTCTAATTAAGTGAATTCTTCATAAATCGCTAAAAACAAGTTTATCAAGTTCAAATAGAAAATACCCATTCGCTATTCTGGTGAAAATTGTAATTAGATTAGCTGTTAAGCAAGAAAAGTATAATGGAATTTTACGTCTAAAAAATAATTGAAATAAATATTGAATACATATTTTACTACTATCGTTTTCTAATATGCTTAAAATTTTAAGATGAAGGTTGATATCGAAGTTAGTAAAGTCCAAATATTTGTTCTAGATCTTATTCTCAGCCCTAAAATTTTTAATTAGTATGTTGACCAAAATTCGAGTTTTGTAGTCAAACTCTATGCAGAAATTCTACTGTTAATCTTTTCATCGTCTTTTTCCTTCTATATCCACCAGATTAAATTCATTCCATATCGCAATATTTTTTTTTTTTTGTAAATTGTATTCATTTCCTGCATTAATCGTATGACGTTGTATTCAGTGTTGTCACTTATTTAGACTTTCTTTTTGACTGTTGCGGAATATTTTTGACATTTTCAATTTTATAATGTTTGCTATTGAAAAAGTAACATTTTTAATGTGTAACGAATGATACTAAATATTAAAATTGCTACAGGCTTTCTGATTTAATAAGTTTAATACATTATTGATAAAAACTAAGATCGTTTCATGTAAATAAAACGTGTGGCACAATTGTTTGCTATTTAAGATCAATTTGCTAGTGCACTGTCTTGGAAACGGTACCACGTAATTTGTAAGATGGTCGTGATTTTAAATTCTCGTTTGCTTACAAGAAAGCTTTGAAATTACTGTCCTAAAAGGAATTGGCAGTTGACCAGGAGCAGTTTCAGTTTTGCGTCTTTCGGACGACAATAAAATTCGCCCGGACTACATAATACTTTTAATTCAAATAATTGAAGTTTCTTTAAAATTAACCAACCATCATATAAACAAAAACCAGTTGTAGCGAAAAGATCCCAAAACGACTCATTTAGATAAGTACTTCCATTTCATTTTCAATACTTAAGTTTTAAATTGAATTTTTAAAAATAAAACTTTTTCTTGAAACTTGGTTTTATTTGAAAGCTAAATGATTAAATTTAGTATTTCCAGTAGGCAAAATACCCTGGCGTATTTCAAACAAATTATATTGATTGGAATCTAACGTTTTCAGATATTCTCATTTTATTATTCGGCCATTTTTTAGCAAGTTAATTCTCGGTTTTAAAAATCTTGCTAAAATAGAATAAACATCTGTTACATACTTTTGGAAAATTAGCAAATTTAATGTTAAATTAATTTGATTTTCACAAGTATTACTTATTTATAGCATAAAATTTAGAATAAAACTTTCTTAAACATGGAGTTGAACTATCTGACTTTTCCTGTATTTGAAATGTGGTGACATATGCGAGATAAGTGTATGTCGATCACAAGTGACATAATTGGGTAAATTTCTTCCTGTAAAGGGAAGAAACCCTTAAACACATGAACAAAATTGAAAATTATTTTAAGACTACGGTAGCTAGATTTGTATTAAACGTTTTCGATAAGAAAATATAGTTTTCATTTAATAAATTAGCAACTTAATGTCTACAAGTCCTGGAAATATTTTAAAAATAGTTTTGAAACTTTATAAATTATAATTGAAAAAATAAACAATTTCTTTAAAATTCCATTATTAATCGAAATTTTTTTCTTTAAACTATGTCCTTAATTTATAGTATTAAAGTAATAAAAAACTTATCTAATTATCACTTTTTATTTTTACTTTTCGGAGCAGATTTTCGGTAAAAGGGCTAAATGGTTTTTAAAAATAATACACGATTTACATTCTCAGTGAGTCCTGCGTTTAACTAATAAAACCAATTTTGCCGACAGAATTTAATTTCTTAAAATTTCATGAATTTACTTAGAGGTGGGTGGGGGTAATAGATGTAAAAAAAAAAGATTTAAAAATGATTTCAAAAATTTCATTTGTGAATTTCCTGGAAGTTTCATTAAAATATGAAAATTTGATATTTGCAAGGATTTCCAAATTAATGTTTGTCACGGGGGTGGGGAATGGGTTAAATTACATTTTCCATTGTAAACTCTCGTAACGATATGGCGAAAATAAAGATTTTTACCAAAATTTCGAATGTGTTAGGATTAATTTTTAAAAATAATTAAAAAAAATACTTCGATAATAATGGCAAACATTTTGATGAAAAAAGTTCGTTTTTAAGTTTGGGATCTTTTTTCTTCAAACTATGCTTTTTTTTTTGCTTTTTTTTTTTTCAGCGATTCAGTGGAGGTATCTTTTTTATACTGTCAATGCAAAGTAACGGTTAATTTTCAGTTTGAATGAAACAGGATGGTATTTTTAAAACTATACAAAAAATTTTGTTCAGTCGTATAAACTTTACTGTATCTTCACGTTGGCAGGTAGTCATTCAAGAGCAATTTTACCTTTGTTGGAATAAAACATCAAATGAAATGGCTATAGCTATTGAGAAAACAATTTTTTAAAATCAGTTTCCGTATTCTTTTAAAAAGAATTAATTCTCGAAATGCGGGGCAAGCAGCAATCCGACTTGGCAACAAAAAAAGGGCTTTTACGAAAAGAATTAAGGGCGGACCTGAAGGAGGCTCGAACCACCAACTTTAAATTGTTTTTAATTTTTTTTTAACTTTTTTCAGCGCAGTCTTATCGGCTATTCTATAGTTTCCGATTATCAAAAATAAGTTCAATATATAAACAATTTTAGGGTGGGCTCGTTATAGTAAATCGATCCTCCATTTTGGAACCACTCGCATTGTGGTCGCTTTTTGTTTTGTTTGGGGGGGGGGGGCGAGTTGTTGCTCTTGTTTTGTCTTTTTCTTCAGTTCTTACGATAGCATCTTCCTCGGAAACTCAAGAATGGCTTTATTCAAAAATTTCCCAAAGGATTCAGTAGTTGAATATGCGCAATCAAAAAAGTTAATTGCGCAGGATAGATTTACTATAAAGGTTGTATGAAAAACTGAGCCCCCCCCCCCCAAAAAAAAAATTGTTTAAATGTTGAAATTTTTACAAATTTTTTGTCAATCCGAAAGTTTAGGGTTTAATTGATAAGACTGCACTGAAAAAAAAAAATTACAGGTGGTGTTAATGTTGAACCGACTAGTGATTCCAAAATGGAGGATCGATTTACTATTCAGTTGTATGAAAAACTGAGCCACCACCCATAAAATTGTTTAAATATTGAAATTTTTCTTTTTTTTTTTTTTTTTTTTTTTGTCAATTGGAAAGTTTAAAGGTGATGGTAGTGTCTTTCAGGTCCGTCGAATTAAGATTTATATTTTATAAATTAAGACTTATTTATAAAACCCGAATCTTAAATGCACGTAAAACAAAGGATATTTTTTTATTATTTACGTGCTCTTGCTTTCTATTGTTGCTTTTTATAAAAGCAATAATCGAATTGCATTAAGTACATCACCTCCCCAATGCCTAATGTTTAAAATGAATATTTAAAAATGAATCTTTCCTGAATATTTGATCTTAGTTTTAATTCAAAAGTTCGGCCCTACGGTCATATCACGTTGAATACACCGGTTCTCGTTCGATCACCGAAGTTAAGCAACGTTGAGCCTGGTCAATAAACTTGGGAATACGAGGTGCTGTAAGCGTTTAGTGACGGATGTGCGTTGTGGTGCAGTGGATATCGGCTCGGAAGGAGAAATCGATGAGCAGAGTTCAAATTCCAGTTGAATGTCCTGCATTCATTTACGCGCTGGTATCCTTGAGAAAGGTATTAATCCGTCCCTTCCCTCCAGTCATGGGTAAAATAACAGGGTAGGACTTGGGACCCTGTCCTTAAACATCTCCCAATGAGGCTTCCTCCATCGGGGAGGAAGCTGGCTCAACCCGACTATGGTGAATGCGGCTTGCACACAATTCCAAGTTAATAGATTAAAAAACAATTCCACTAAGCAAAATACTTTGCTGAAATTGGAATTATTCTGATTGTCAGTAAAAACTATAATCGTAATTTTGTTGTATTGACAAATCTGTCAATACAACAAAACAAAAAATACTTTTCTGAAATGTTGAAAAAATATTCTAAGTGTTTTTGAGCGGTTAACACCTTTATCGAAAGCCTGAGTTTTGGGAAATTTGCCTGAGGATTATCGATATAGTCATAATAAATATAAAATACGTAAACTTCTTTTTTTAATTACACAAAACCAGTAATATTTTATTGAATTTTAGAATTTTAGGCACTTTGGATTTATGGTCTTACTTACGAAGACGCTTGCTAAGGAAATGTTAAAAAAAATTATCAAAATTTTTTAAATTTACGAGAGTAATCGCTCGTATTTTCTAATGTATGAACGTTCGTATTTACTAAAATCGACACTTTTTTTTATCTGACCCCCTACAGATACAGAAGTAAAATTTTAATTCTAATTAAACTAAAGTTTTCTTGTAAAATTCTAATGTCTTCGTTTTATTGCATTTATTTTAAGATTCAGAGCAGATTTTTGTGAATGGTGGTTCTATTTCACCAATAAACGCTTCTAAAATAATTTAACTCATTTGTAAATGAGACCGGAAAATTTCATTAAATCTGACAATTGTGATTTTTGCAAGAACTTCCAAATCCAATTTGTTTTTCACCGCAAAAAAGACTCAAATTTTCCATACAAATTTGCAGTTCCACAAGATTTTGGAGCATAAACTTTAAAATTAAAAATTGCTTTATAGTTCAAAGTATAGGATGCAATGGCCGAAGCGTTGCGACGATGAGTCAAGAACTAGGAAGATTTTTTAAACAAGTATATTTCAATCCAAAATGTAATTGAATGCTAAAATCACACACAGATAAAATATTTTTACCAAAATTGCACAAAAATATCTTTAAATACTAGAGTAAATTTATTCAATAGAATCGCCATTAGTTTTAACCACGGCCTCCAGCCGACTTCGGAATCTGCAACTCTTCTGCATAGTCACTTCAAGTTGGTGAATGCTGCCGTCACTCCTTGCCTTCAGTTCATCTTCAATTTTCCAAGGAGTTTTGTTGGTCTCTCACTCAATTACGCCCCTCATATAATCAAGGAGTCTGTAGTCTGGGGTGTTAGGTGGCCAAATGTAAGTGGTGGTGTGGTTGCAGGAATTGTCTGACAGCCATGACTGAGTTCTCTTGCTTGTGTGGCATGGTGCAGTTTCCTGTTGCCAGACATAGCCTTCCGGCAGCCACCCTCTTGTCCCAGAGCAGCACTACCTCCTCAGGCCTTTTGGTGTAGGCCTCTGTTGAGTTTTGAAGTTCCGTTGGAAGATGAATAGATACAACGTAGCACTCCAAACATCTTCGTAATCACCGTTTGACTCATCCAACTCTTTCTGAATCTTCTACACTGTTCTCAGATTGACACCCAAACATATTGAAATGTTCGTATTTGAGATTAAGTAACTGTTTAACATCGTTTTATCTTGAAATGAGTTTGTACTCTTAACGCTCACTGTTCTAATATATATATATATATATATATATATATATATATATATACATACATACACACACACACTGTATTTTCCGGCTTACGTAACGCACTTTTTCCTAAAAAAAAAATTTCTGAAAAATACATGTGCATTTTCTAAGACGAATATATCAGTTACCACCAGACAGTCATACATATCTCGAGCCTTTTTTGTTCTGGAAATTCTCAATGGTGAATTCATCAAATGATTTTAAGTTGTACGATATGCAAAAGAATATGGTAATAAAACAGAAAAGCACTTTGGACCACTGCCTCCCGAAAAAAAAAAACTCGGCAGTGGAGGAAAGGAGGAGGAGTGAAGTCGGAAGCAAGACAAAGCATAATTCACGTCAAGTACCAGCAAAATGGTCAGACTTGTGTACATGGATAATGGAACACAAACTTGGGGGTTTGCTGTTAGTATGACAATCTTGGAAGCAAAAAAAAACTCGCAGCGATCATGGGAGTGGAAAATTTTAAAGGCACTGTCTTGGTTTTTTCGATTCATGAAGTGAAACAAATTATGCTTACAAACAAGAACTAAAATATCTGAAAAAATGCCAGTTGACTATGAACAAAAACTGACTTTCCATCACTTTATCATTAATGCTAGAAAGAACAACTCGTTCGAATTTAACCAGATCGGGAATATGTATGGAGTTCTTTTTAACATTTGACATACCTTCTAATAAAAGCAGAGAAGTGAACGGTACCAAAACAGTGACTATTAAAGCCACCGATCATGAAGACTCGCTTCACTGCAGTTTTAGCTTGTACTGATGGTGTCGCGACCACTAATAGCCGCTCCCAGAAAGAAACGACCATAACAACAGCAGCAGCTATTAGACGCTCCCTAGAATGAAACGATCCTGACTCTCTACAAACATTGGCGGATCTAGGAGTAGTTAACCGAACCCTTGCGCTAATCACCAGCCTCGTTTCGCTCCGAAAAATTCGGAGTTGTCCCGTCACAACACCCCGCGCTTCGGGCATTTATCCTGCCTCCCGGCAGTCGATTCTGCCATCGAAGCCGCAATATCCGCTTCTGGCATTGACCCTGCGTCAGCAGTCGAATCGGCCACTCGGAGTCGCATCCGTGACGACCCTCTCTCGACTCGGCTCTTTTTAGGGATTCCGCTTCTCGGCAAGTGCCATCTACCGGTACGCGCTCGCTTTCACGCTCGCCATATGAACTTGGACCTGAAGACGGACTCGTCCCAACCAGCCAGGCGATTCTTCCAGCATCTTCAGTCAACCAGCTACCGCTACGGACGACCCTTTGGACTCAACACTGGACAAAACCCAACACTCGCTGCTCCAACTCCATAGAGGCAGCTACCCTCCGGACCAAAAGCCTATCCGAACGAAACCTGTACCAAACCTCATAAAAATAAACGCAAAGTTGTTATTGTTCATACCTCTGCCCTTGACTCATTGTCTGGGCTGTTCACAATTTTCTAAATTTAGCCTTGCGGGGTCGACTTCCTTCAACGCCCCCGCAACAATGGCACTAAACTATTATCAGTGTTGATTTTCAAAAGGAAAACATTGCTCAAGGAAAAATTGTCAAATGGAAAAAATGTTATTGCGCAGTTCAAGGGATGGATGGGTGGATGAAGTGGGAGTTAGTGTAGATGAAAGAAGTGTGATCCAATCGGCCAGGTAGCCTGATGTGGAAAAATCCATTGCTAGTATGGGATCAGTTCAGTGCACACGGGACAGACAACACTAAAAGAAAACTAGCAAGAGAAAGGACCACAATATTAGCTGTCATTCCTGATGACCTTATTTCCTAGCTACAGCCGTTAGATGTATCAAGAAGCCATTCAATAATAGCATGCATGAAGAATAGTTTAAATGAATGACACAGGGAAGATATGAAATGACATTGTGGAAGGATGAAACGTCCATCAATAGCTCAAGTGTGTCAATGGATATTGAAATCTAGAATGCTATTAACCTTTTGTTGCATATTGGTGACAATTGTAACCCTTGTCTAGCCCCTGTTGCATATTGGTGACAATTGTAACCCTTGTCTAGCCCCTGTTGCATATTGGTGACAATTGTAACCCTTGTCTAGCCCCTGTTGCATATTGGTGACAATTGTAACCCTTGTCTAGCCCCTGTTGCATATTGGTGACAATTGTAACCCTTGTCTAGCCCCTGTTGCATATTGGTGACAATTGTAACCCTTGTCTAGCCCCTGTTGCATATTGGTGACAATTGTAACCCTTGTCTAGCCCCTGTTGCATATTGGTGACAATTGTAACCCTTGTCTAGCCCCTGTTGCATATTGGTGACAATTGTAACCCTTGTCTAGCCCCTGTTGCATATTGGTGACAATTGTAACCCTTGTCTAGCCCCTGTTGCATATTGGTGACAATTGTAACCCTTGTCTAGCCCCTGTTGCATTTGGTTGACAATTGAATTGGTCTAGCCCCTGTTGCATAATTGGACCCAATTGTAACCCTTGTCTAGCCCCTGTTGCATATTGGTGACAATTGTAACCCTTGTCTAGCCCCTGTTGCATATTGGTGACAATTGTAACCTTTCTCTTGCCTATTGAACAGGTAAAGAGGCTCATCCCTTGTTCCCTGTTTAGGATGTGATTTCCGGTTTTCTTTTCCAATCTTCTTACTATTAAATAGCCCCCTGATCATTAGTGGCGTTACCGCCTTGCTTGGGGTGATATGATTTAATAAATAAAAAACTTATCTTAGTGGCTTTATTGCTTTGCATAGGGTGAACTCGATTAAAAGAAACTGAAAATCGTTTAAGGCCTGAAACTGGCCGTCAGGATTCATTACGGATTCTTGTGTTCACACATAAATACACATAAGGTAAGTATCAATTTTCTAACATGTTTAATGCATGAACTCTAGCGAGTATCTTAAAATATCGTATAAGAGGTTTTGAAAAGTTTCCAGCCTGAAAAAATAAATGGTTGGATCTTTCCTGTTAATTCACCTCACCCCCACAAAAAATTACTAAAATTCGCACCAAATTCTCTGAGAGCGAGCCCTTTCCATTACACTCCGGTTGGAATGACCTTTGCGATCGCTCCGAATGTGGGTAACTCGGGTGCGCTGTTTCTAAGAGTAGTCAGCATTTGCGCTCACTCGATAACCAATCCAAACAATTATTTTTATATTGTAAAAAAAAAATCCCTCGTAAGTACCTTGAATATCAACACTTACGAAATATAAAATACTTCCTGATTTTTGGTAATTTCTTATTTTTTCGCAGAAAAGATCCGAATGGTCAAATTTTGGGGTGTTGAACCAAAACTTTAACAACTACCCCACATGTTACTTTGTGTATTACACAGTGGTTCTTATGTCAAACTTTGTCTCACCTTTTCAATGGAGACTCCAGGTAGGAATGTCTTTGTCAGCAGCGGACTTTAATGTATACCGTAAATTGGGCAAGCCAGTATCTTACACCAAAATGATCAGCCTAATTTTGACGATAAATTTTTAAGAAATTTAATTTTGTGTGTAAATGTATAGGTCTGTCTGCACTATTTTTGTTTCTACCAGTTAACTTTTAGGCAAATGAAATTAACATCTAAAAAAGTCTTAATATCTCCCCACCTACTTAAAAACAAAAAAAACAAAAAAAAAACTGTTCAGTTTTCTTCAACTTGTAACCCAACAGAATTTTTAATCCACAGGATTTTGTGGCCAGAAATATTACGACCCAGTGCTTGAGATTTGCTGTAGTGGTCACGTGGCCCAAAAGGTCGGCGATTCTTCCTCATGTTGTGGTTACACCAGTTACAATCCTCGCTACGAAGTCTGCTGTGCGGGACGCGTCTCTCAAAAGGTCGGCGCTTCACCTTCCTGTTGTGGTTCTCAAGTTTATGACACCCAAGTGCAGAAATGTGTTGGTGGAAGGGTAGTCTGAGAAGGTACTTTGCAGTGAGCGAATATGGGACACTTTGTTCAATAAACAATCTTTTTACCATGTTAAAGTTTTTGTTTTTGTTTTATAATCTTTTTAAGGAAGAGGTTATTTTGCTGGTTCCGGTAAAATAGACATTCTTTTAAGCTTATTTTATCGGACTCGGTAAAATAGACGTCAAGGTTATTTTGCCCGTAAATATTCTTTATAAAGGCAGGTAATGTTAAAAATAAGATGACGCAGTTTATTTTCATCATTTCTTTTTTGATCATCAATTAAAAGAAAGTCTCTGCAAATTAAAAAAAAATTGGGCATGGTTCTATTAGCAATATACTTCAGATGCCGCCACTGAAGACAAGTCACAGACCATGTTGTTCAAGCCCTGTCATGCACAGCTCGCAGAACCACTGCGCTGGCAATCGCAAGGTTCCATAAACATGGTGAAAATAAAGCAACTTATTTTTAACATTATCGCTCTTCGTAAAAAAATTTTACCAAGACCAAAAGAAAAAAAAAATTGGCTACATATAAAACGTTTTCTTTTCAAAATGTGCCTAAAAATCACCTTTGTAGTGTTTGGTTACCAAATATTGGGCGGCTTTGGGTCGTATCTAGCAGTTGAAAACTATAACCCTATAGTGGGTTATTCGTTCTAGTGAAACGTAGTTGTATGTTGAAACAGATTAACTGAATTTGGCATCGTTAGTAGATAGCCCACTATAAGTTATAAAAGGGGTTATAAAACAAGAAAATCAAATTAAGTATAGAAACATTTATATATACACACAGATATCAATTAAGGTTTTTTTTTTTACAAATAGTAATGTCTTTAGGATGGGTTCAAAAGGACGTTGAAATGTTCATGGCAATAAATGCTGAAAAGAGTTTGTGTGTATGTGGGAGCATTTGTCAGTTAGGAATTTTTTTTGATGTCTCCGTACGTTGGTCGGGTAAGTAGCTCAGGGGACAGCGAAGAAGATGAGAGGGCGAGGCGAGCATAGTGGGTCGCTTGACGAGGTCAAGGGACGTGCTAATTATGCTCGCACTTTCTCAACTCTGGTGATGCTTTTTGTTTCGGCTTTTTATTTCGTCTTTGTGGGTCCCAGCAGGTCATTTGGGAATTCACACGTATTTAATTCTGGGCTTCCCATTGGCCGATAAATAAAATTCGCGTAGGCTCGCGAACTGGAATTTGAAATTTATTAATTTTTGGTTTTCTGCCGGAACATATGTGTGGAGCCGGGTGCGCAAAGACCAGTTTTGGTCATTTGCTTTCCGGCTCTCTGAGGGCAAACATCCGGTCCCTCGCTTTTCTCGGTATCACCACAACCCAAACATATGATGGCGGCTAGAGAGAAATCGGAAGAACGTATTTTTTTTTCTTTACTAAAGAGTAAATGCTAACAAAATATAGAATTATTATATATACCTTCTCTCCAACCCTGAAAAGGAAAACTAGGGGATGTTTGTCTAAAAACGGTCTGCAAATAGTTCCGCTGATTGGTAATTAAGTCACATGACAAGTACTAATTGGGAAAGTTAACCCAACAATATTCTGTAATCTGATTCTTGACTCACAAAATTTATTTCTCAGCATTTCAAATTGAAATGAAAGCATTTATATTCAGTTTTAGATCATTAATCTTAACTTGGCACAAGGCCAAAAAGGAAAATCATTCTATTGCTACACTAAGCTGAAGTGAAGGATGAGATAAAATTATTTTGGAGAAGAAAAGAGTACGTCAAATCTCTTATCCCGAGTATTTTGAATTTTGCTAACGAAACACTCTTACTCCGGTGCGAAAGAAATTTACATTTATTAATAATACAGAAAACAATTTACAAAACAAGCGGGACAAAAAAAAAAAATCTTTTGTGCGGTAAATACTCAGGCAAGGTAAATTCTAAATAAAATTCTGTTGGCCTCATAAAAAAAAATCACTTCAATAAACTCTACCGAAATTAGTTGAAGGAAGGTTTATCACAGACGTCAGGGTTTGAGTTTATTTAGACAATAGTTTTACAAACGGATTAAAAATCAGGGTAGTACTTTTTTACTTTTAGATAAACTTTCACAAATAACTATAGAAAGATAATCGCACATCTCACTAAATTTGTAGAATCTTTTGTTTCTTCCTTTTAATAGACTTTTTCTTTTAGATCCCAGAAACAGCCCATGGCCATTCACCTGTGAAAGTCAAAACCTTGTCTGTCAGACAAACCAAATCAAAAATTGAATATTAGAACGTATTTTACTTCCTCCGTTAGTTTTACACACACACACACACACACACACTGTATATCTTTAAACCACGTCTGTTCACAAACTTTATTTTAATGAGTTTTAAGACTTCTTAAACAAATTTTAGGCATGTATCTACTTTATGTGCATTAAGGTACAGTGGATATGTAGGAAAATGAGGGGGGGGGGTCAAAAGATGCAGTGCGACGCTCGCCGGTAGTCCGTTTTTCTTTCTTCTTCGGTTGCCTCGAGGAAATGGATTTCGTGTCTTTCTTTCTCGGCCGTTACACAGGGCAGATGTGAAACAGACACTAACTAAGCCGCTCCTAATTCCTCTGTGTCAGTCTCTGTCAATCTGCACGTCCAACTCTAATATACGCAGTCCGCTGAGAAAAATACCAAATTGCAGTGAATATCAACTCGGAACGAAAAAAATAGACGAGTTCGAATTTCAGTTGAATTCGTTGTATTCACTTATTCAATTTCAAACTGAATGGCTTCTTAAAAATAAAGTCGACACTTAGGTTTTACATTTTTTTCTTTTGCTGATTCTTGATAAATTAAGTTTTGGAATTAACAGTCCTAAAAAAATGGCTTGAATGAAATTTAATCTATGAAAATTTAAAGTGAAGCTCAAATTGGTGTAAAATATCGCACCAAAAAGCCTGACAGTTTGTAGATAAGTTATTTATTCCAGTTTTAATTTCAAGCTAATAGATTAAACTTAATATTTCCAATAAACAAAAATCTTTAATTCATTTCATACTGAATTTAACTTAATTAGAATTTTATCAGTAAGAACGTTAAAATTGTCCCTGTTGATAAATTTAACACAACGTAACTCTTTATTAAAACATCTTTAAAAAATATACTTATCTGAAAACTTATTTGAAGATTGATTCAAAGTTTAATCTGATTAAAAGCAAATATTACTTTTATTTTAAAATATTGCAAAATGCATTTTTTTTAACATGGTATTGGAGTAGATAAACTATCGCCCGGTTCACACTCCAGCCACGTCTATTGAACAGGTGAAGAGGCTCATCCCTTGTTCCCGAGTTAGGATGTGGTCTCCGGTTTTCTCTTTTCCATTCTTCTTACCCTTACGTAGCCCCCTGCGCATCAGTGGCGTTATAGCCTTGCTAGGGGTGATATGATTAAAAAAAAAAAAATTTCATGGTCGATAGACTTGTTTGGGAAATTTTTTTCTAAGTGGGGACACGATGAACAATCATTTGACGGGCATAACATGAACGTCTTATATAATCGTAAATATTCTAAGCAATCTAATATTTTACTGAACTTTAGGTACTTTTCTAATCTAAGACACTTGTTGAGGAAATGTTAGAAAATCACCAATAAAATTTAAATTTAGTTATCACTCTTTTCTGATAATGTCGAGTTTTGGCGGATGTATTTACAAAATTTGTCACATACACACAATAAATTCAAAAATCATAGAATATCGAGTCATTGAACTGTAGTGTGCTCTTCCATCTATTAGTAAATAGTCTTAATTTAATAACAATATCACTTGACCGCTATAAATTAATACTGAATTTTAAAATATTTAAGTTTATTAATTATTCCAATTAAAATATATATTTAAAAGAATTTTTTTCTTATGAAAATTTATTATCATTCAAAAATTACATAAAAATCCTTTGCTTTCCTCTTAAAAGATTTTGAAGATAAAACTTTGATTTTAAACTTTTGGGCATTTTTTTTTATCCTATTCATGTCTGCTCATTTCTTTTGGCGAATCTTTGACGGTGTGCCTCCAAGAAATATTTTTTTGGCTTGTCTTTAGTATTTACAAATGCCTTCAGAAACTATAGAATATCTCACGAAATAATTTGGAACTCATTCATCATTGTATGTTATTAAAAGTAACAGCTCCCCTCACATCCTCTTATTCTGTAACCCTCTACCTCGAGTAGCTCTTGGGCCTTGTACACGGTGAACATTCTTGTAGAAGAATTCAGGCATTTCATTATACGGCCACGTTCAATGCTTTTTTAACGTAGGGAGATGGTTAATTTTTCTTTAATTCGGCCTTGTCAGACTTAACCGAACTCCCTACAGCTTAAAAGTTTTATGCAGAATTATAAGATTTTCATCAGAAGTTTGGTTGTCGGCAGGTTGGAATATGTGGAATAGCGTAAGAAAATATACATTTTGCATTTTAAAATAGAAATTTATTAAAGGAGGAATAACAATAATTCGTAGAAATTAATGTTCACTGAGAAAGTTAATGTATCAAGAGTTCGTACAAAATGTTCATGGTAGTATTTGTTGAAAGAGGACAATGTCCGAGTCGTTTGAAGTTACATTTTAGATGTTTGTCTCGCGGCAAGGACTCTGACTGACGTCGATGAAGTCCTTTTATTGTAATCTAGATTTTTTTTTTTTTTGCACTTACACACGAATTCTTTTGGGTCTTGCAAGTCGCTCCCATTCATCAAAAATCATTTTAACACCTACTTGCGAGATCTGGTTTCGACTTTAAGCAGATGGTCAGTCCTTTTTCTATTTGGGAAAACCAGGTGAATTTTTGTAAAATTGAAGGTTGATTTTAATGAATTTCTTATCCGCTACACTCTAATGCTGATTTTTAAATCAGAAGGTACAATGACCTCGGATATAAATGTAACTCCAAATATAAAATCTCGTAATATTGATTACTTTTGTATTGCTTTAAGACAAGCACAATACATATGTTCCTCCTAGTTTTTGACTTTGAGTCCCAGATGAAAAACTCAGTTTTAACGAGTCCTGGGTATGACGGTAAACTGCATCCGACAGCAAGGTCTGTAATTGAGGTTTTGAGGAGCGCGGAACCACCTCTTAATTGCTGTTGTTCCCAGGTCCACTCTGACTTGGAGTGGTAGCACCTGTTAGGGTCCCAGCTATGGGCAAATAGTTAACCCCTAAATTGGGGTTAAAACATTATTAAAGTATAAAAATACTTTTATAGAAATATATACATAAAATTACTTTTATAGAAAATATAGATTTTTGAAGGAAAATATTACCAATAATACATTTTTGAAGAAAAAAAATACCATAAATTTTTTAAGGAAAAAAAAAATACTCAGCAAAACATTTTTGAATACAAAACTAGAAGACATTTTCAGTTATCTTTTCTAAAATATAGAATAAAAACAATTTTCATTAAAATCTAACTAAATCAACCTTTTCATTATAACCGAACATTATAAAATACTTTAAAACCTCACCTTTTTGGCATTAAATAACCCACAGAGGTTGATATGCCGTTAAACAAAACACACTCAGTTTTAACGTTGCTTTTTTGTCATTGTACTTTATTTAAAAAACATTCCGTCCGTCCTTCTTCCCTATCTGATGGACTTCCCTTTACTTTAAAAATCTTCATTGAAACACTAAATGTGGCCGTATAATGAACAGACCCTGAGGTGTTACACGAATCTCTAGAATAAATTGCTTGAACAGTTATTAATTTATTAAATATATATCTTATATTTTATTCGGGTAGCATATGTTTATGTTAAAGCATGTTTAATACTCAGCCCTATATTTATTGTTCGGACTATTATCTTCATCTTTATTGCCATGTTTACGACGTTTCGGCCGTTGTATGCTCCGGCCTTCTTCAGATGATAGAAATTTCGAACCGAACACTTTATTACGGTCATTGAGGTATATCATCCTCATTTCATGTACGATGCCACTTCTGGTAAACATGTTATCTCCATTCACTTAATTCTCTAAGTTTTGTTCACCACTGCTGTAGCCTGCTATGCAAATAGTGTAAATACCACCGCATCTCAGAAGTATAGATAAATACTCAACCCTATACTGTTCAACCAATAGTTGAAATCGTCTAAGTTTGGAAACCCTGCACTTGCTTTTTTTAAAATTTTTTTTTTTTATAATTAACTGTGAAAGTCTGTGTTGCAATTTCACACCGACTAATCATTTTTGGGCGCCTAATGAACCACCTGATGTGTGTTGTGGTGCATTGGATATCGACTAGGAACGAGAAATCGGGGAGCCGAGTTCGAATTCCATCCAAATTCATTGCATTCACTTGCGCGCAAATACCCTTGGGAAAGGTATTAATCCGTCTATTCCTTCCAGTTATGGGTTAAATAACAGAACAGATTGGGTTCTATAGCCTTGGTCGGCAACCAGTCTACCGCAGAAAGCAATGGCAACCTATTGCGGGATAATCTTCTGCCCAGTCAGTCATGTCTCTTTCGAGACATGATCTCCCAAGCGTGTTTCACGTATGGCACTTAACTGACTGAATGAACCACCTAATTTTGTTACTTTTTGGATATTTGAAATTTCTATATTAACTTTCTTTTTGCGACTAAGAATTTTCTTCGCTCTTTACAAATAAAAACAAAAGAAATGAATTGTTTAATTTAGTTTGGTGCGTTATGATACTTGAAATTGCTCAAATGGTAGTGAGCAGTGTTCGTGTCCAAATAAAATCCAGAATTTTGAATGTTGATAATCGCGCAACACAATTTTCCTGCTTTCATTTTACTAATTTTTGTCTTGTTTCATTTCAAAGCTTATCATAGATATTGATTCTACAGAAGGATGCTGAGGATACCATGGGCTAAATGTGAGAAAATGGAAACAAAAAGGATATTTAACATCAGAAAGACAGTAGGAATTTCTAGGGCGCGTAATGAGGAAAGAAGGCTTAGAAAATTTGACGCTTGCAGGATACATTAAAACAAAATGACAGAGGAAAGCACGGCATAGCCTCCCCAACGAACTTGTATAAAGGTTAGCAGGATAGGGATTAAGAGTTTAGTAAGAGCTACAAAGGACAGGAAATTGTGGAGAGCTATGATCGTTTATGTCTTGATCCCTTCAAGACATAAACTGCACATCGAAGTTTAAGGTTAATTTACATAGTAATTTAAAGTATATTGGCAAAAATGTCGATTTCATCGATCAAACTTTCAACTTGTACAACAAAAAACTTCATTCTATATTCTGTAGTGATTTTGATTCTCACTGGATACCACATTATTACCTTAGACCATACGAAGTTAATCTGAGTAAATACCTATTAGGTTGAATCACAAATAAATGCCATTCCTGCTTATCAAATTTATTCTTAAAAAACAAAGACCAATTATGTTATTCAATTATAAATTATTTGCAAGACTTCAGTAAAACTTTTACCGGTTTTGATGTGAAAAGATTTCCGACGAATTCTTGAATCTGGTTTTCATTAGAGAAAGTTTCTTCAATTCGAAGTACTTTTCAGTGATCGAAAAAGGTAATCAGTTGTTGCAAGATTCTTTTTTTTTTTAATCATATCCCCCCGAGCAAGACGGTAGCGCCACTGATGTGCAGGGGGCTACATAAGAGTAAAAATTAGAAGAGAGTAAAGAGAGGGACGAACCAGTTAAAAAGGAGCAAGAGAAGGAAGGGGAGCAGAAGCCATGGAAGTATTTATAGAACAAAGGGAAGCCACATCCCGTCAGTGGGAACGTGGCTGGAGTCGAGCCTCCAAGTCGGTACCTATCACATTACTAATTCTCATTTGGAGCCTGTCAAGAACACCGAGATGGACAGCAGGGGCGCCTGACCATATATGGCAGCAGTACTCCATGCACGGACGAATGGTTGATTTGTATATATGCAGGATGGATTCAGGCGGGAAAAACATCCTGTCCCGACACAGTAACCCAACCTTCCTGGCAGTGGATTTAGCTATTGACTCAATGTAGTGGTCCCACTTGAGATCAGAGGAGAGGGTAAGTCCGAGGAGGCGCAGTGTATTGCTTTCGGGGAGGCTCGCTTAGTCCATGCTTATGGGGTGGGGCAGGAGAGGTTGCCTGTGATGATTGACAGACAGCAGCTTGGTTTTAGACGCATTGAAATTTACAAGCCACTTCTTACCCCAATTCACCACAGAATGTAGATCCCTCTCAAGATCAGCAGCGAGATTGTTTGCCCGCCACGCCGGGTTTCTTACTGATGCGGGAGTGAATATGAATATGGCGGGTTAGGGTTGAACAGACCAACCGAGTTTTAAAATGTTATCACGTGTTCTTGCCATGTTGTTCTACCATGAAAGAAATATTTCCTATTGATGAGCTCAGGGCGCTTTTCAACCAAACTTTTATAGACATATTGCAGTTGCTGAACGTATAAATATGCCTCTGATGCCGGGGTTTTCAAACTGTGGTCCGCGGACCACAGGGGATTCGCAAGAATAAGATAGGGGGTCCGTGGATTAACTGATCACGTGAAATTTAAAGTATAAATTTTCAATGTCTGGATATTTATTTTTACTTATTAAATGTTATCAAATGAAAATTTAAATTTATCAATTTAAAATAAGCTTAAAACCAGTTTTTACTACGTTCATGCAAAACTGTAAGCTATTTTTAGTAAAATTTTTGTATAAATTTCATAAGCGTTTATAGTGGGTCCCTAGATTAAAACTTGAAATATAAAGGGGTTCGAAAGTCAAAAAGTTTAAAGACCCCTGATCTAATGTATTAAAAACTAAATGAATATTAACACGACGATCTCTTACCTTTCTTCCATAGAGTTCAGCTTTTGCAGTCCATTGTCTTTTGCGTTGAACATTATCGTATTTAACCCATTTCCATAATTCCAATTAGTTCCTCAAACCAAGCTACTTATTACCTAAACTAATTTCTCCTTTTTTATGCCATGTTTATTGAGGACGTCAGTTATCAGAACTCTATAGATTTTCTGGATTTGTGAATTGCTATGCATTTTTGGGCAATATAATCAAGTGGTTTCCTGTTTCATCACGGATTTGAATTTTGTTCTTCTTAGACGATTACCACCCAAGATTAGAGACCCAGTTTAGCTTATTTAACCCATGGTTGGTAGTAGGGAGAAGACAAATTCATACCTTTCTCAAGGGCATAAGTGTGATAGTAAACGCAAAAAGCTATGCCATAATTTGAACTTGACTCGCCAATTTCACTTTTCATTCATATATCCACCTAAACTATCCGAACGTGCTAAGTCCAATATGTTATAAACACGTGTATGGTAGTATGAGAAAACAAATAAATCAAATACCACCGGTGAGGTGAAAGAAAAATGTGGGAATTGTTAATATTAAATTCTTTGTATTACAGAGGATGTGATAGTATTGTTTCTTTGTAGGCAAGGGAAGCGACTTGGAGAAATATTAGCGTTGGTAGGTCTGGAGTTGATGCGTGTGTTAGGTTGGTTGACTGAGGTCACGGGTGGTGACGTTGAGAGATTGGCGGTGAAGCCCATTCGCTGCGATTCTGTTTCAGTCCTTAGGAGGGGCGTCGTTTAAAGCAAATGTAGCAGATACTGAACTCATTTTGTTTTTTTCTTCGGCGGCAACTTTTGTGATTAGCTCCTTTTTGTATTCTTGTTTTCTTTGAGAGGATTTTTGTGAGCCGAATGTGATGCTCGGAGCTCCTGCTTAGATAGCGTTTTTTTCTTTATTTTTAGTTTTACTTTAAGTGTTCACATCCGGACGACATGTAGAGTGAATCAGAAAGAGATCTTATTTGAGTATAACAAACAGAATAGCTAAAATGGGTTTCAACGTGAGTGTAATGATGGTTAACGAGCTAGTCAAGCAAATTGTTCCTCCCTTCGAGGAAATCCTATTCTCAGTGGTTTGGGCCAAACAAAGCTAAGTTTCGTAAATGTCTATAGTCGCTACTAAAGATGACGAAAAATAGAGAAACGAAATAAAAACGGCTTCAGTTATTATTTTAGTCACAATTCTTTCCGCTCTATTCCCGTAAACGTGAAGAGTTAAAGATGGCGTAGATTCTGTTTAGCGTTCGTACAAATCATTATATCAGGTTTCCTATTGTGGGATGATAGTTGCAAAAAATTGTTTCCGCGACTACTTGTTATTAAAGTGCGTTAGATTCTTAAAGTAACCATTTGATGCGCTCTTGTCCTATCAGTCAGTTAAGTGCCATACGTGATACACGCTTGGGCGATCATGTCTCGAAAGAGACATGACTGACTGGGTAGAAGATGATCTCGCAGCAGGTTGCCATTACTTTCCGCGGTAGACTGGGTTCTATAGCCTTCATTGGCAACCAATCTGTCCTTTTATTTGAACCATAGCTAGAGGGAAGAGACGGATTAATACCTTTCCCAAGGGTATTTGTGCATATATGCAGGAGTTGGCCCTATCATCCACGTACATGGCAATATCAATGCTGAGATTTACAAAAGGCTTCTTCAGCAGCATGTGGTACCAAGATTACACCATATTCTTTATGAATCTCTTATTTTCATGCAGGACAATGCACCTTGCCATAAGGCTCAGAAGTTTATGGCTTTATTTGAAGAAGGAATCGTCCTATTGAAGTGGCCAGCCCAGAGCCCCGACCTGAATTCAACAGGAAACGTTTGGAAGATAATTGGAGAGAGGGCTCAGAAAAGAAACCTGCAAAACTAGGATCACCTATGCAAGTTATTGAAAGACGAATGGGAGGGAATTACTGCTGATTTTTGCAAGAAATTAATTAGATCATATGGTTGACGATGCAGAGAAGTCATTGAAATTAAGGGGATGTTTACCAAATATTAAATTTTGTTGATATTTTCACAATCAAGTATTAACGAGATCGTTCCTTAAGTTTTGTCCAGTAGCTTATTTCTTTGTTCCATTTAATCTTTATTTAAAAAAAATCTATTATGTAAATTTTTGTAACTTTGTATAATATTTATGCATTGCACCCTAATCTTTATTCGGTAAAAATTGCATTACTTTTTAAGTAATACACATATTTATGTCTTTGTTGTTTCTGTTCCTTATATTATGGCCGCTACTACATAAATAAATAAAATGTAGGTGTTCGGAACAAAAAATGTTTATAACTCATTTAATTATTTAGCTGAAATATTTCGAGAAATTATTACCTGGAATTTTGTTCTGCAACAAATTAGTATGGGGATCTTAGTAAAGGATAAGTACTCGAATTCTGAATCAGCATCTCACCTGCGATTGGTAACAGCATTGTCTTCTCCTTCAATTTCAATTGGTATATTCGAGTGCCGTGTGCTCTGACACCTACTGGTTCTTCAGGACATAGGCGATCACGGCCTTCCGCATCTCCCTATTATTAGTAGCTCTTTGCACGCTTTCTCTTGTTACCTTACTCGAACTCTGTTCTGCTATACACTTGCTCAAGCTTGTCAAGTATATTACACATTGCTTTCCCCTGTCTCTCTTTCCCTCTATCTGACATGTGAGTATTAAATTCTTTAAGCCCTCTTTCCTCATTGCATGTCTCAGGAACTGATGTTAAGTATTAATTTCCTTTTCTTTTCCATTCTCTCGAAAACCTCATAGTGACTCATCTGTTCGGTTCATGGTGGCACCTCGGTGTTGTGTAATGGTTAGCAAGCTTGCCTCGCTAGAATATGTTACAACTGAGTAGTGAGTTCTATCCTCACTGGGTACCCCATTTCTTTCAGCCTTGTGCCACATCTAAGCGGCTCTTAGAAAATAAACATATGTTCGGTTCATGGTATCCTCAGCATCCTTCTGTAGAACCACATTTTGCTTTTTTTCAAATCTCTCCATCTTTGAGGAGATTGTCCAGCATTTACTGCCATACTGAAAAACAAACATCGCATAGCAATCCTGTACTCTCTTCATTGTTTCTAGCAAAATTTTCCTGTCTCTTAATACTCTACTCAGCTTCTGGAATGCATCCTTGGCCATGCCAATTCGGCTTCTGATCTCAAATACAATAATTGAATAAAACTTTTTTTTTAATCATTTATTGAAACAATTTTTTTTAGATTCGTGACAAAATGAATGAAACTACTGTCAAATTGAATCATCTTTAACCATTTGGACACTGTTCATTAGAGCAGACAACCAAGCTATAAGGGAACCAACAATGGAAAAGGAAATGGGCCACCAAATGTAACCATTCCAGTTGACGTGTTCACTCCTTGGGGCAAAGCCAACAAAGATCACGACAGCTACAAGTGTCAGTAAACCTACAAAGATATAACATTTCATAAGATTAATGCATTAAGAAAGAAAAAATACAATTGTGCACACTATAATTTCAGGAAATAGGTTTTCATAAAAATTATGTATTTTGATGAACGGAAAGAATATAAGATAGTAAAGAGTGTATAGTCTATGGCTATATCGTGTTGAATACACCGGTTCCCGTCCGATCACCTAAGTTAAGCAACATCGAGCCTGGTCAGTACTTAAATGGTGACCATTTGGGAATACCAGGTGCTGTAAACTTAAGGACCAAGAATGGTCCACCGGTCCTCCAGGCTTGGGGGATGGGTGCAGGGCTAACCACCCTGCCCCGTAAAAAAGTTTGTTACAGAAATAGCAACTAACTAACTAATATATATATATATATATATATATATATATACTACCTGCCACAATTATTAGGCGCCCCCCCAGTGTTTAAAAAAAATTATGCATTTCATTTTTTTCGTATTTATTGTCAAGTGAATAATTGCAAATGAAAATAGAATGGTTTTGTTAATATTGCACAATAACATATGCATTCAAATGAATTTAGAAATATTTAATTATTACATATATTGCTGTTTCATCAATCAAAGAATGAAGAAAATTTAGGGTGATTCGGATGAGTTCATCTTTGCTTCCTTGACTTGTAAAATTTTGCAACATAATAACAAAAGAACAATTCTATTTTCATTTGGTAATGAATACTAAAATAGTATGAAATACATCATTTCTTTAAAAAAAAAAAAAAACTGTGGTGGCCTAATAATTATGGCCGGTAGCGTATATATTGTGAGTTACAATACTTGGCTTCACCAAAAACGCCCGTTAGACAGCACTGTTTTAGTTTATAAAAAGACAAACATATCCTATTTCTCTTTTCTTTGTCTTGTTTCAAGATGTAGCAGCTCGTAGATGAGAACGCCCGCTGTGTATACCGCAAGTCAGTTTACTTTGTTTTCAGGTTTACACTTTAGTATAACTAATGTCATCCAGGCTTAATGCTACTGGAAGTACGAAAATGCACGTGAGGTTCAAAGGTGGTATCAAAGAGTTTTATAATGCCCAATCATCATTCACACTTATACGCTTAAATATATTTGCAAAACACGTCACGTTGTCAAAGTGATTGGTCAATCATTGGCCGATCATGTTGTTTGCACGTCTAAATCCAGTTTTCCTGCGCTGTCATGCTGGTCCAAGAGGCGACTATTTAAGCAGCGCACTCATATATACAGCTCCAGTTAGGCACCCGATTGCAGGTAGCAGTCGGCGGTGCGGAATTATTTCTGACAAGTACATGTATGTAAGCTCACACACATATTCCCCGCATAGAAACTTCATTGGGAACCCAACGGCAGAAGGCCGTTTCGGGAACATGTGACAACCTCCAATATACAAAACATTCTAATATACAGAACATTCTATCAATAATTTTCTCTGCTGAACAAAACTTTATTTCAATCAACAATCCAAGAATTTTCATTAACCAATTGACTTTCTCTCAACTTTGCAGTCTACGGGAGAAAACTCTTTCTCCTTTTTCACACTTGTTCAGTTATATGCATGCTTTTCTCGAATTATTGTATATTTGTTAATACATGCCTATTTTGGTTACAATCGGTGTCGTTATTTCATTTCTGGTGTCTTGTCTAAATTCTAATCGCAAATTTAAATATGTGGTGGGCAGACCATCGGCACGCTACAGTTTCATTCAGATCCACCCACATATCTTTAATTCATGAGATTGTAAGACAAGTTCGAAGCTGATGGCACTGTACACGATCTGCACACAAAAAAGTTCCGGAAGACCATGGATATCAACCACGCCCTGTGAAGCAAGAAATGGTGATGGAAAGTTTTTCACAGTAGTCCAAGAAACCCATCGAAGTGTTGATTGCTGCTTGTGATTCTATATCGCGTAGCGTTATTAGTAATGTATGGATCATAACGGACATCAGTTTGAAAAGATGCGGTGACAAAATCTTAGAGCGTATTTATAATAAATACTGTTTTCATATGCATTAAATTATATATTGTTGGTTTTAGTTTCTTTAATTATTTCTTGAGAAAGCTTCAAAATGTGTAAACATTTCTTGAAAGACTTTAAACAATAGAAAAGAAAACTATTTTCGCACGATATGTTATTTTATAATACCCATTTTATATCTGTGAACATTTGCTTTTAATAGCCTTTTCGTCTTATTAGTGTGCATCTGGTTATAAAACAATTTAATCTGTTTTTATTTGTATCAAGTTGGTTGCTTATAGTATTTTCTAAATTTTCTTTTAAGCTTAATCTTATTTCTTCTTTGACTACGAAAAAGATTTCCTCTTTAGACACATGTTTAATTCTCTACAAACTTTTCAACAATTTCTCAAGCAATGTTGTTGATAAAAAAACTAAGACTAGCTTTAAAGAAATTTAGAAATAATATAAGCAACCAACTAAACATAAACAAAAATAAAGATTACATTAAATGTTTTATTAGAACTAAATGCATCTTATCAAGATGAAAGACCAATGGATTTTTAAATTATTAAAATATACTTTTTATCCATTTTAAAATGTTTAAAATTTAGGCTAAAAATGTTTTTCTTGTCAGCGGGGAACCAAAGATTAATGTAGGACATTTTAGCGTCTTTTTAAAGTATTTTTTTCGGTGAAAAAATACATTCATTTGGAAATTCTTGCAGAAATCAATAATTGTTAAATTTAATGAAACTTTCAGGATTTATTCACAAATGAAACTATTTTAGAATGTTTTTTTTTTCTTTTTTAATATGGATAAAAACAATTATTTTTATCTGTTACTCCCCACTCAATTATTAATTCGAGCTTACGGCCTATCACGTTGAATACACCGGTTCTCGCTTGTTAAGCAACGTTGAGCCTGGTCAGTACTTAGATGGGTGACTGCTTGGGAATACTAGGTGCTGTAAGCATTTAGTGACGGATATGCGTCGCGGTGCAGTGGATATCGGCTCGGAAAGCCGAGTTCGAATTCCAGTTGATTACTCTGCATTCACTTAAGCACTGGTACCCTTGAGAAAGGTATTAATCCGTCCCTTCCCTCCAGTTATGGGTTAAATAACAAGGGTAGGACTTGGGGACCCTGCCTTAAAAACAAATCCCAATGAAGCTTGATACTCGAAAAGAAAAAAAGTATTACTAGACAAAACTTATATATATATATATATATATATATATATATATATATAAACAAACAAACACATTGTTGAAAGAAAAAGGTATTACCGGCAATAAATGACCCGCCGAGGTTGATATGCCATAAAATAACCAACCAATCATTATTAATTTTATAAAATTTCGAGAAATTCTTTTTGTACCGCTTAATGATTCGAAGATTTTCAGAAAAAATGGTTTCCTAATTAAAAAAATAATAATAATACATGATTTTACATTCCCCGATGAGTCCTGCATTTAACGAATAAATAAAACATTGGTATAATGTATTTCTAGAAGTTTTATGCAATTAATTGAAGTGGTGTGGGTAACAGATGTAAAAGAAATTACCAATATTTTCTAAAAATAATAATTGCATTAATAATTTCATCCATTTGTGAATAAATCCTGAATGTTTCATTAAAATCAGACAGTTGATTTTTGCAAGAATTTTCAAATTAATGTGTCTTTTAACGCCAACCCCCCCCCCCCCAAAAAAAAACGACTTGCCTAATATTACGTTTGTGTTAATAATCACATTACGTAAACATAGCGTGAATCGTTGACTGAAAACAAGAAAAGATATTTCGAACGTGTTAGGATTAAAAATTAAAAATGACAACAAAATTTGATCTTGCCTCTTAATAATAGCATGAACATTTTGATGATAAAACTTTTTATTAAGTTTGAGCTTTTTTAACACCATGATATGCTGTCTTTTCAGCAATTGCGTGGAGGTACCTATTTTATGTAAACAGCTATTTCCGTGTTAAAAATGCATTTCTACGATATTTTCTAAAAGTAAAAAATGTTTCAACTCAGATCAATTAAATTTTAAATCGGCTAATATTCTTCAAATAACATTTCAGAAAAGTGTATTTTATTTTTTAATAAATAGAATTACACTAAATAGAATTGCTGACAGATGGTTAAGATCAGTGATTTTTAGCCTAGGTACCTCCAGTAAATCGCGAAAAAACTGCATAGTTACTTTTAAACTGAATTTTTTTAAAATGGAAATGTTCTTTTAAACTTATTTTAGTTTTAATTGAAACCTAAATAATTAAATTTACTATTTCCAGTAAGCAAAATACTCTGGTTTATTTCAAACAGAAATTATATTGTTTGGAATGTTAAAGTTTGAGATTTTAAAAAGAAAATTTGAATTTGCCGCCATTTTTGAGCGATCGACACATTTTTGTAAACAAAAGTTAATAATTCTCGGTTTTAAAAATCTTGCAAAAATAAAATACGCATCTGTGACACATTATTTTTGGAAAATTAGCAAATTTTATGTTAAATTAATCTGATTTACACAAGTATCACTTTTTTATATCTTAAAATTTGGAATAAACTATTTCTTAATCACCAATTTGAACTTTTTGACTTGTCCGCACTATAAATCACGAACTTGTTGGCAAGTTCTTGATTAGAGATAAAAATTTTAGCGAATATAAAAAAAAAAAAATCAACAAAAAAAGCTCCTTCCAATCATTTTAAATTAGGTTTAAAATACTACAAAGTATTTTGCTTATTAGAATTTTGAAATCTATTAGCTTGAAGTTAAACTTAGAATAAAAGCTTCAAGACAGATTTTTCATTAAAAAAAATACTTTAAAATATTAGGTATCACGTTTCTTATATATATATATATATATATATATGAAACGTGATACTTAAGATTTTAAAATATAAAGATTATATATATATATATATATATATATATATACACACCTTTTTACCAGAAGCAAGTTAGAAAAAATAAGGTACAGGGATATTTAAGATAGGATAGAAGATGAATAGGAATCAAGTAAATAGCAACTGACGTTGCATTTAAACTTTTGGAGATAGTAGCTATCAAGGAAGGAAGTAAATGAGAGTTCCACAAACGGGAAGTGCGAGAAAAGAAACAGAGTAGACGAGATGGTTACATTTAACTATTTCGACGGTAAAAGGGTGGGACCTATATGTCAATCTAGTATCACGTGTAAATACAGGTGGTCGGGGAACCAGGAAAAAAAGTTTGTCGGGGCAGTTGCCATGGAAATACTTGTAAAAATGACAGAGGGAAGCCACATCACGTCGGTGAGAAAGTGACTGAAGGCGGGCTGCCAAGTCAGGATCGATTATATTGCAGATCCTCTTTTGGATTTTGTCGTGAGAACTTCAAGATGAACAGCAGGAGCACCCGACCAGATATGGAAACAGTATTCAATGTAAAATATTTTTTGAGAGAAAATAGTTTGCTCCTAAAAATAAGCTGGTTCAAACGGAAGTCAATAAAACAGTGTCATATATTTGAGATTCAAAACTTTAACTAGACGTTGTCTGTCTTCGTAGACAAATAAAATTAAAAAGATGCAGAGATTGAAGAATCAAAAATGTATTTTTAAGGCTTAGATCGGTGATTCCCAACGTCGGGTGTACGCCTCACAGGGGCGCAATTTGATTTTTTAGGGGGCAATTCGGTTGTTAGGTGTTTTGCTAATAAAAGTCTTTGTTCTTTTGATCTATTAGCCCTAGCATTACAATAAATAAAAATTCAGCAATGTTCCATATATTTCATTTATCATGGATTCTTAAATTACCATCGATTGCACTGCCACCGGAGTTCACTTTTTACATAATTATATATCAACATATATCAGGATTCTAGAGGTGGGTCATGGCCAAAAAAGGTTGGGAAACACTGGCTTAGATGAAATATCCGATCAAACCAATCACAAGATTGAAATGAACGCTTATACAAAAGAAAATGTTTATTTGTTTAAATAGCAATTACGTTGAATTTATTAAATGAAAACACTCACTCACCCGTCAATCCAAAGAAAGTGGTGATGGCTTTTCGAAAAGCTCCTTCTTTGGCTATAGTTATGTATAAAAGGATAAGGGAACCTGCCACAGAACATATGATTCCAAGAGTTGCCAAAACTTGGGTTGACCGGAACCAAGCTAGAAAATAGAACACGTTAAAGATTTAAAATATTAGACAAATTCGCCAATCCTGGTATTTCTTGAATAATGGCAAGTTTATGACTGCATTTCTAGAGCACTTTGCCGAGTTCAACCTCTCCAGCAACCGTTTAACAGACCTGCACAAATATATCACACTGTAGAGGATGAAGTGTCCTCTCTTATTTAGTTTTACGAGTCGACTCGGCGTAACTGGAGTCATTGAATAGAGCAGGAAATAAGGAAACACAAAAGGCGAAAGTAACCAGAACAACAATATATTAACAAAGGTTACATAGAGTTGAAAGCATGCAAATCAAATAAGGAAAGAAAAGTTCTTTCCCTTTGTCTGGAGAAAAACGCAAATGTTCGGTAGACAGTTATTTTGAATAAAGTACGTACTGTTAATGTCTGTTTTCGATTGGAGGTTTTTAGTGTGTGTGTGTGTGTGCATACTGGTGAGAAATAAAAATTTGCGCCACTAATTGCTACCCGCAATTAGTGCGCGTGTGTATGTGTGAGTTAGGGAAACATGTCTGTTCTTGCCCGGAACAGAATCCTAACTGCCGGACACGTGACGCTCCCGACTTTTATTGGCATGCCGGAGCGCAGAAACTAAGGTTATCATGTGAACGCTGAATGACTGTGTGTGTGTGTGTGTGTGAATGTGAATGTATCAAACCCTACAACACAAGTATTCTCTAAGCAGTGTTTTCTTAGTGACATTTCTGAGGAACATTTTGTGATATTTACATTAGTATTCGTTAGTGAGAAGTCATTTCTATCTTTAACATGTTAACATCATTAGCAATTTTAGTTTTACTATTCATCTGGTATCAAAATGGCTTTCGTCTTCATATGTTACTCTTATATTTACATTACATATCTCTTAGTCTTGGGTATGGAGATAAACTACGTCCGCCAGCAAGGTTTCTGATCGGGAGACTGGAGATTTTTAAATTGCTGTTGTTTTCAGGTCTATCTTATTCTGGGGTGGTAGCACCTGTTAAGGATCACAGCTATGGACAAATAGTGAACTCTCAAACACTATTTTTAGGACATAAGTGATCATGGCCCTCTACACCTTCCTGTCTCTTGTTTCTCTAAATAAATTTTCTCTTGTTATTTCTCCCGAACCCCACGCTGCCTATCAAGTATGTCACGTACTGTTTTCCACCGTCTCTCTTTACCTCTATCCTCTATGTGAGTATTAGATTCTCCTTCCTTATGTGCCCAAGAAACCCCAAAAACCCTATGAAAGTTTAAAAAAATATTTGTTCAGTAAAAATACCAGCAATACATTTTGTGTGTGTGTGTGTGTGTGTGTGTGTATATATATATATATATATATATATATATATTCGTCAAAAATCATTTTAACACCTACTTGCGAAATGAGGTTTTGAGTTTTTCTTTAAGCAGAAGGTCAATTTTTTTTTCTATTTGGGAAAAACCAGGATTTCACACGTCATTGTGAATTTTTGTAAAAGTGAAGTCGAGAGTTGATTTTAATGAATTTCTTATCCGCTACAAGTTAAATATTTCTTTAGACAGCACCACACCATTTCATAGAGTTTTAGTCAAGAATATGCTCTAATATGTGCAATAAAGATTGGGAGGACCCTCTCGTTTTCCCTTCGAATATCCTCATACAAATACTATTATGGATATTGTAACATTGTTTCTAAACAAAATATATTGTTCGATAACAATCAGAAGTTAATTTTTCACGTCTTTATTGTTTAAAAATAAATTTAAAATAAACAAATAGTGATATTTTTCCCCCCCAAAACAAAGCCACTATTTTCTTTTCTAATTTATTCATTTTTAAAGATATTTATTTTTCAATGCTTCAAAGAATAATTCCAATAAGTTTGGATTCGAAATAAATAGAAGTCAGATTTTTAACAATAAAACAATATTTTTTTCTTTATTGAAAACAAATATACTCTTGTTCACCATTTTGAATGTTGGTAGAATCGACTGTTTGGACTTTTGAATTAGCTTTTGCTCCAATTAACAGCCTGAATACAAAATTGTTTTTCTTACTGATTCTACTATTTTGGGTCGATAATAGAGTTTCGTGTCTTCACTCCCGAATCTACGATATCAGGTTCCCAACTCTACTACATGTCAATTTTCATAAAGTTATAATATTCATAAAATATAGATTTTATTGCAACCTAATTATATACAATAATAGATCAGATGCAATATAAGTGAACAATTCAATCAGAAAAATTGAAAATAAATACAATGTATTTTAATGCAAATTAGAAACAAAATAATAGATCATTCCATTTTAAATAAATCAATGTTTTGCAGCAATTTTCAACATCAACTTGACATTTTTCTTGTTAAAAAGTTGAATAATTTTAACACGTTCAACATTATGAATTAAAAAAAAATAGTGAATTTTGTAGTGCTTTTCAGAGAAATAGCATGAGCAAAATAAATTAATGGATTTGGACACCCCTCGCCCCAATAACGGCGTCAAACTTTTCATCCTTTAATACTCAGTTATGTTTAGTTTAATTTGTAATGTATATAAATGTAGGTAGTAATAAAGCAAATTTTGAATAAATGGTGAGTCGATGAAGACTCTGTCACCCGCCTTATTTCACTGCATGGTCGTAGTCCCGTGGTGCAAGTTATTGAAGACATCCTGGTTCGCATGCTGCGCGGAAAGTTCTTTGTCCTTGAGGTCAGTTCAATTTGTAGCAATGTAGTACCGTCGTTAACTAAGGCTGAGCACCATGTGCTTGCTAGGTGATATGCGAGTCGTGATATGGACGACACGACAGAAGGAATTCTTTGGAGACAAGAAGTTTACCGATTTCCAACTGATCTTCTTTAATTCAGTTAAGTGCGATTACGTGATACACACTTGGGCGATCGTGTCTCTTTCTAAGTTCTGCCCAGTCTTTCGAGACCCGTACTTACTGGGCAGAAGATTATCCCGCAGTAGGCTGCCATTACTTTTTGTGGTAGACTGGTTGCCATTCAAAGCTATAGAACCCAATCTGTCCTGTTATTTAACCCATAACTCGAGGGAAGAGACGAATTAATACCTTTCCCAGGGTTATTTGTGTCTAAGTGAATGCAAGGAATTCAACTGGAATTCGAACTCGGCTCCCCGATTTCCGAGCCGATATCCACTGAACCACAACACACATCCCGTTCTTTAATTACTTTAATTACCAGCTTAAAATCAAGATCAAGATGGAAAAGTGACGACTCTATCCACCAGAAATTGGCAAAAGGTGGGCGAGTCTTGCGCGTATCTGTCGAGAGAAAGGAGCCGAATTAGTGACATTCTGATGCCGGTTAGGCATCAGGATATTGGGAACGCTGGATTAAAACATTGGCAACCCCTCTCAAAATAGGTAAGTTTAGGTTTTTTTTTTGTTTTTTTTTTTAGGATAAGTTAATTGACTCCTTTTATTTTTGTCCCCAATTTCGTTAGTTTAATTCCCCACCCTCATTAGGTGACCAGACGTTAATTCCCTGGTGGATGGAGGAGTATTTTCGTTGTTAGAAAGTTTTTCGTATTTGCTGTTGTCTGGATGTGTGTATGGTTGGTCGAATGGTGGTCATACCAAAGACCGATTGTTTGCCCTCAGAGGTCCAGATAGCAAATGACCAAAAACTGGTCTTTGCGCATCTGGGCTCCACGCAGAAAAACCAAAAATAAATAAATATCAATATTCCTGTTACGGACCCTTTTCACCAGCCAACGTGAATTTTGTTTATCGTCCAATGGGAATCCCAGAATTAAGTCCGGGTGTGAATTCCTAAATGACTTGTTTGGATCCCCAAAGACGAAATAAAAGGCCGACACAGGAAGTATCGCCAGTTGAGCAAATACTAGCATTTTTATTGTCATGGGTTTGTCCGCGTTTTTAGGTGCCCTCGTAAATATGTGGTATTATGGTGTAAGAAGGAGTGGGAGGTGATGGATGGGTTCTTTTGGTGACTAAGCAAATTGTAACGAGTGAATGGGTCCTGATAGTGTTTAGCTAGGTATAGGATAGTTAAGCGAGAACCAACCTCTACCACCCCACTTTTTGGCCTTGTGCCATAATTTGTATTTTTTACAAATAAATATGAGAAAATACGAGCATAATTAATACGTCCCTTGATCACATCAAGCGATCTCATTATGCTTGCCTCTCCTTTCTCTCTCATCTTCTTCTTCACTGTTCACTGAGCCACTTACCCGAATGAACTGAGCGGAGACTTCAAAGACACTCCTAACAAACGAACGCTCAAACATGCCCAAACTCTTTTCGGCATTTTTACTGCTATGAACATTTTAATGACCTTTGTACCAACCAAAAGACATTACTTTTATTTGTTTTATATATATATATATATATATATATAGTCTCTATAGACAATTTGATTTTCTTGTTTTATCCCCCCCCCCCTTATAGTGGGCTCTCTACTAACAAAGCCAAATTCAATTAATATATTTCAGCACACAAATACACTTCACTATAACGGATAACCCACTAGAATTAAAGTCAGCGTATTTTTGTGGCTTAATTTTAGATGCCGATTAATTAGGTTAATTTATTAAAAGAGGGTTTAATTAGTCTTCTAGTTTTACACGGCTTCGTTTAAATTACGCGACAAAATCTAATTAAGTTACGACACTGGCTCATGTATTCGTAATGTAAGTGAACGAAAAAAATGCGCGTAGAATTTTAGTCATTATTCTCCTCCTATTGTTAATTTTGTATCTCGTAACAACAGGTTTTCTCCTCTCTGTCTGTCGAATCGTCGGCTACTACTACACCGATATAAAGACACCGTCATTTCTCCCCCCACTCCCATTATTGTCAGAGAGACGCACAAATATTTGTAACCAAAGTCCTTAATTTGTCCAAACGTTCAGCTGTTAAAAGTAATTTAAAGCCTATACTTTGTCGGGTACAAATTTGTTTTGTAGGTGTGTTTTACTTTTGTGTTCTTAGAGGAATCTTATTAAAAAAACAAAAACAAAAACCTCTTCCTAAGACTAGTTTTTTTTTTTTTTAAAGTATGACTCTAAAGAGAAGTATTAAGTTGTCTAAAATAAAGAAAAGAAAAAAATATTCGTATTCGTCGACCTCTAAACTGCCATTTTCAATTGATACCCTTCATTACTCTTTTTTTGGCTTCGCTGGCGAAGAGGAACTTTATTTAAGAAAAAGAATCAATGATCGTTATTCGAGATATTTCGTACAAGAGAATATGTACCCTTTGCCTAAATGTCCAGCGTTTAAAATTAAATAAAATTAACTTCAACTCGCCACGGGACACGTTAACAAAATAAATAAAAATACCTATAAATTTGTTTCTCAGTGTTTACTAAACTTTAGGCAGGGTAGGTGAGACAAATAGTGATTTTAATGGCGATTTTCTAAGCGTAGCTTAGATACAGCACAAGGCCGGAAGTATGGCGCACCGAATAAGAATCCCACTCACTACTCAGTCGTATATCGACTTGGCTGACCGCCTGCAGTCACTCTCTCACCGGCGTGACGTGGCTTTCCTGTGCCTCTTCTGTAAATACTTTCATGGCTTCTGCTCTGACGAACTTAAATCACTGTTGCTCCCTAGATGTGAATTTGCGCGAGATACTAGATTGGCAACTAGGTCCCACCCTTTTACAGTGAAACCGATGAAATGTAGCCGCAATTACTACTCCAATAGCTTCTTTCATCGCACTTCCCTACCGTATGCTTGCTTCCCCGACGGCTACGACCTCCAGGAGTTTAAATGTAGGGTCAATAGACACCTCCTAACACACTAACTCACACCCACTCTCTTCCTATGTACATCCTAAGTCGTCTATCGCCCTCCTTTTGACATTTCCTATACCCAATCGCTCTATGTAACCCCCTGCGCTATAGTGGCAGTGGAATGCCTTGCTTGGGGTGACACGATTAAAAAAAAAACTGTTTTAGTGAGACAAGCTTGCTATTAATTACACTGTAGCTATGGGGTGCATTCATTACAGCACTACGTTGAAGTGGCCAAAGGATTTTCTAAGTGCTGCTTAGATGTGGCACAAAGCCAAAAATATGGGTCACCAAGTGAGAATGGAACTCACTATTCAGTTGTAATTGATCTACTCACACCAGCTTGTTGACCATTACACTACGTCGAAGTGCTCCGATTTTCTAAGCGTAGCTTAGATGTGGCACAAGGCCTAAGGTATGGGGTACCCAGTGATAGTCATAATTGTTCTAGCAAGACAAAATTGTTAACCATTACACAATGTTGAAGTGCCTAAAGTTTTTGTGCTATTTTTCTGAGTTAGGAGCGCCCGCTAGCTTACAAAAACTTGTAATTTGGAATCAAACGCAGAAGGCTGGTACCAATGGGGAAAATGAAACCTGTTTTAGCCTCCCGACAAATTTGTTTTTTCCTTCAAATTTTCATATTTCACTTTTTTTTGGATAAGTTGAAAGCAAGAACAAAAATGCAATTATTTATAAATATATAAATTATTTATCTAAAACGTCCAAAGCAATGACAACCTACTGCGGAGTAGTCTTCTACTCAGTTATGTCTCTTTCGAAACATGATCGCTCAAAGCGTGTATTACGTATGGCACTTAATTGACTGACTGAAGATAATAGTTCAAAACATGTTTAAGGCTTATACTGGGCATAAAATGGGGGGTCATTTTTATATTGTTATGAAGTAATAAATTGATCCCCCCACTAATTACTAATTAATAATATAATACATCTCTTCCCCCTCTAGCTAATAGTCAAATAACAGGATAGATTGGTTGCCAGCCAAGGCTATAGAATACCGCAGAAAGCAATGGCAACCTTCTGCGGGATTATCTTCTGCCCAGTCTGTCATGTCTCTTTCGAGACATGATAACCCAAGTGTGTATCACGTATGGCACTTAGCTGACTGATAGCAAGAACAAAATGCAATTATTTATATTTTAGTCTTCTCTCAAACGTCCTATGACGTATTTTCTATTCGTGTACATAGCACTTGGATACTTTCGGATAAATTTACTGATGAAATTACGTTCCAAGAGGATGCATCCTCAATCATTACAATCTAGTCTGGTCTTGACAAGTCGGGTTCAAATTTCATCCTCATTTAGTTTGTTCTCTTTTGCATTACTGACCTTGGAAAAGGGTTTAAATCGTCTCTTCTTCCTCAGCTAAATGTTAAAAAGCAGTATAGACTAAGTTTTATATCCGTGGCTAGCATTGAAAGTCTACTATGACTTCAAAATCCCAGAGAAGGCAGTGGGGAAACTATGACTTATCTTTCTCGAGAAGTCATGGTAATTCCCAGGAACAGGTGAAGAGGCTCATCCCTTGTTCCCTGGTTAGGATGTGGTTTCCAATCTTTTTATTCTTTTCTTTTTTTCTTTTTTTCAGTTGGAGTAGATAGACTAAACTATCGCCTGGTTCACACTCTACCCACGTCTATTGAACAGGTGAAGAGGCTCATCCCTTGTTCCCTGTTTAGGATGTGGTTTCCGGCTTTCTCTTTTCCAAGCTTTTCATTCTTACGTAGCCCCCTGCGCATCAGTGGCGTTACCGCCTTGCTCGGGGTGATATGATTAAAAAAGAGAAAGCCGGAAACCACATCCTAAACAGGAAACAAGGGATGAGCCTCTTCACCCGTTCAATAGACGTGGGTGAAGTGTGAACCGGGCGATAGTTTAGTCTATCTACTCCAATTATAATAATAATAATAAACTATGAGCACAAAAACAAGAGACTACACATTGCTATAGACACAGAAAGTGACATAAAATCAACCCAAGGAAAAATTTACGAAATTCATTGTAACAGAACCAGTAGAAGACAAACAACGTATGTTACCTTTTGTAATAAATAAAATCTTTAGTGAAAAATAAAAAAAAAATCTAACAAAAAATTAACAAAAAAACTAGAAATAATGTTACTGATAGAAGTCAAAGAAAAACATGACACTGAAACCCTACCAAGGATGACCAAATTTCCTGAATTGTCGACCCACACAAATTTTTAAATTCCTCTAAAGCACTGAACTTTCACTGTGTACGCTGGAAGAAAGTAAGAACAATAATTCTATCAAAAAACAAAACATTACAAACATAAAATGAATATTCATTTAAAAAAATGATAGAATTATAGATACCGACACTTATATCAATGGTTATATCAAAATCTAATAACAAATAACTTACATGAAACACAAAAACTAATTTTTTTAAATTCAAGAATGTAAAAAAACAAACAAACATTAAAACTAATTGTAAACTTAGAAACGACCCATATCACTGAACCAAAACTAAATACAATGTATTGTAAATCAAGCACAAAACTTACTTAAATGAACAATTCTACAAACAGAAAACTGCGTAAATAAAAAAAAACTAATCAAACCCCAATAAAAAAAGAAAATCGAAAAAACAAAAAGAAACAGAATTAAAAGCAAATAAACAGGACAACAACCCACATAAAGATAATAGAAAAAAAATGAAAAGAACCCAAATAATCAAGAATATAGAAATACTCGACGATGAAGAACAAGTTCACAAACAAGGAAAATAAACAGCATAGAAAGTATGGAATATATGGAAACAGATGACCAAAAAGATCCACTCACGAAAATAAAAAAAAAAACTAGCAGCACTCTGATCGACAAAGGGACTATGAAGCATTGGGTGTGGTTAATGTTTCTTTGATTAGGCCTTGCGTCAGACTTAACCGAACTCCCTACAGCTTACAAGTTTTATACATAATTATTATCAGGTTTTCATCAGAAGGTTGGTTGCCGGCAGGTTGGAATATGTGGAATTGTATGGAATAGCGTAAGAAGAATAAAATAAACATTTTGCATTTTAAAATAGATATTTATATTACGGAGGAATAACAATAATTCGTAGAAATTAATGTTCACTGAGAAAGTTAAGGTATCAAGAGTTCGTACAAAATGTTCATGGTAGTAATTGTTGAAAGAGATAAAGAGAAAGAGGACAATGTCCGGGTCGTTTGAAGTTACATTTTAGATGTGTCTCTCTTTCGCTGCTCCCATCTGACTGACTTGACTGACGTTGATGAAGTCCTTTATATTGTAATCGAGATTTTTTTCGCCCTTTCACGTGAAGTCTTTTTGTTCTTTCAAGTCGCTCCCATTCATCAAAAATCATTTTAACACCTACTTGCAAAATCTTGTTTCGACTTTTTCTTTAAGCAGATGGTCAGCCCTTTTTCTATTTGGGAAAACCAGTTGAATTTTTGTAAAACTGAAGAAGGTTGATTTTAATTAATTTCTTATCCGTTACAAATACAAGCATCATGCAATGGAACTTTAGAGGTGTTAAATCAAACTATGAGGAAATGAAGCAACTCCTTTCAGATTACAATCCAAATACAGTATGCTGAAAGGAGGCCTTTCTAAAAAAAAAAAAACAAAAGGCAAAAAATGTTTCACATCATTTCAAGGAAATGTTATCACAAAATAAACGAATCAACAATAAAGAATAAGCCAGGTGGGGGTACTTCAATATTAAAAAAAAAACAATACCCAAAGAAAAAATAAAATGAAACACAAATCTAAAAACCAAAGCAGTAAAAGCTTCAATTCATCGAACAATAACCATATGTTCAATTTATATTCCTCAAAAACACCGACTGAATAAGGCTTAAATATAAAGGCTAATTAGTCAGCTTCCCACTCCATTTCCACTAATGGGAGATTTTAATGCATACAACAAAATGTGAGGCTGTACGAACTCCAATCAAAATGGTAAAAATATGGAATCTCCACTAGAATCATGTGATCTATGTGTCCTTTATAACCAAATGCCCACACATCTACACCCAGGTCCCGGATCAACATTAGCTATCAACCTAACCATATGCTCCTCATCAATTCTTCTGGACTTTCAATGGAAAGTTCATGATGATTAATGTGGTAGTAGCTATTCACCTATTTTCCCTAAATATAAGCAAGCTTTTGCCAGAAGAAAGGAATCCAAAATGGCAACTACAAAACGTTAACTGGCTGAAATTCAAAGAACCCTGCTCATACCAAGTCATTATGGAAATTCTCCATGAACCATAACTAATAGTCTTCTCTTTAAACATACTAACACAATTAGCAAGACAAACAATACCAAAATCCCCCTTTAAACCACATACTAAATCAAAACCTTAGTTTGCACTAGAATGCAGAAAAACAATCAAACGAATAAGCAGTCAGTATTTACTGTATTCTATCAGTATTTCTGACATAGCCCAATATTAAAGGATGTGCATTGTGGTGCAGTGGATATTGGCTCGGAACGAGAAATCCTAATACCAAAAATGTTTATATGGGTTCTACTAAACACCTGTTCAAATTTCGCTGGTATCAACACACATTTTCTTTCAACAATAATTCTTATAAATACAGCACCTCATTATCTAAGTACTATTTGTCTTTAAAAGAAAAATACAAAGGCCCGGACTTGTAACTCCTTTTGTGCACCTAGCTACCTCTGTCTTCACGAAAAATTAGAAATTATCAAATTTAGGGACAAGGTTAAACCAGAGAAATGAGCTCACCGTTCATTGTAAACATAGTTCCGTATTTACATTAAAATCCGGGTTGTAATATTGAGAAATTAAGGAAAATCTTTTTAACTGCCTTTTTTGATGGATGATTTTGTTTGAGTTAGACGTTCTAGTCGATCTTTGCTGGATGTCTCGTTCGCTATGTGTTATCATATTGATATTTACCGGGCGTTCGACTCGGCATTGGTCGGCGGGTTGTATGGCTGTAGGGTGTTCTGTCCGACATCGGTTGTCGAGAGGCCGGGGACTAGTAAAAAGTTCGGAAACAGTGTGGGACTTGGACCTTGAGAATCATGGTTATTAGGTGTTGGTTTGACGGTCGGTGCTATAGGGAAGCGTGTTGGATATTGGCCAGATGGTATGTGCTGGATTGGGGTTTATCGAGTATTGGCGCGATAATTGGTGTTTGATTGGGTGCCTCATAGTTGTATAGGTTGGCGATCGGTGTTGGGTTGGGTTGGGTACTTGACGGGTGATAGTGGGGTGATATGTTCCAGATTGAATACCTAGGGAGAACTCGTTGGAGCGTCCGAGTCGGATGAATGTACCAATCAAATAAAGGCAAATAAATGTCTACGGATTATTGTATGTATGTATGTATGTATGTATGTGTTTTCTTTGTACTAGTAGACATATTGGTATTTTGTTTTACTTGATTATGTGTATGTATGCATAGATTTGTGTGATATATATGTATGTATGCTTTTATATATATATATGTGTATATATTCAT